>OZ018329.1:161275907-162475907 GCA_963969495.1 Ceratothoa steindachneri | reverse complement strand
GATATGAGGGTGTAAGGATGGTAGATTTGTTTACCCTATGTATATAGGATAGATATTAAATTTTAAAGCTTCTGGGAAGTGCCATGGAGGAAACAAGAACTTTGGTGGGTCTTTTCGCTCTCATTTTTATATTCTTAAGTTAAGAATAAAGGAAATTTAGAGAAAACATTAAATATTTTTTTAAATATTTTTAGTCCAGTTTTACGCAAATATTCTGTAGGCCCTGGATTGTCTTCGTTCAAACTCAGAAACCACATAGATATCTGCTTCCATCTGTGGGTGAGCCCACATGGTAGAGACATTAAGTCTATTATCTGTCTTGAACCCAATCAGCGCATGTGAGAATATGCGATGACATTTCTTAATGGTTCAGGATTCAACATTGGGAAGTAGGTGAAGCAGATAGGATGAAGCGACGATTGTAGTACATTAATATATACTTATCTTAATGTGCGACTAATTTCGCTTTTACTCCATCATAGACTTCTGCGTTCTCCCATAAAACTGATTAGTGATTATAACTTACCATGTGATATCACTCGTATCAACTTAATTTTGTTGACATACCACAATATTTTCAGCTTTGGAATTAGGTCGGAAATGGATGGTAAGTATTCCAAAACAATCCAGCAAAAAACTTGCAGTTTACTCACCTGGTTTACTCACCTGGTGAGGCCACCCAATGGCAACGCATGGCGCTACCGTCTAAGCAGCCTAGTATATTAAATTGGACACGCCAGTCAGATTTACTTTGGAATATGCTATAAAAAGTACCTTGTTGATTGGTATATTGTGTCCAGCAATGAGTCGTTGAGTTATAATTTTCATGTGATCACTAGTGCTTTTGACAATTAATGTTGATCATTCATTAGTACATAAATTAGGCCAATGTCTAAGAACAGGTAATGGTTGTAAGACTGGGGATGGGAGAAAGTGTTTTAGGGGTTGAAGAGTGTGTTGTGTAGATGTTGTGAGAGCTTGGCTTTGAACATATTGAGAGAGGTTGAGGTGACAACATCACTGAGGAGGGCATTCTATGTTTTTATGACCCTGTGTGAGAAAAATCTCTTCATTGCCTCAGTGGCCGCATGAGGGACATATATTTTATAAGGATGACCCCTCATCCCCTGATGAGGAGCCATGGTAAATAGGTCATTGGGTTTAATTGGTGACAAGTTATTTAATATTTTAAAGCATTGGATTAGGTCGGTCCTCAAAAGCCGGCCTTTAATTGAAAAAAGATTTAGGTTGGTCAATTGGTCTGGGTAGGGTAAGTTTTGGAGGTTGGATGCTTGCTTGGTCCATCGTCTTTGTACAGACCAATAATAGACGGATGCATAGTCTATTATTGGTCTGATATTAGAGATGAATAATGTATTCATAAACGTAGATGTGCGGCAGACTGTGGACTTGAGAAGGTTTGAAGCCACTTCACCTGCTTTGTTAGCCGTTTCTCTGATGTGAGAATGGAACCTAAATTTGGAGTCCACCGACACACTTAATTCCTTGTGGTAATAAACGGTAGGCAAGTCGTTCCCGTCAATTTGGTTGGTGCCATATATACGAAGGTTAATGCCATGCTGGAATTTGAGGTGGGCACATTTGTGGGATGCAAACTTAAGGCCCCGGGAGGAAGCCGTAGCAGATAAAATATTTACATTGTTTTGTAATACCGGGAGACTGTAGGAAAGGCATAGGGTGGTGGATTTATAATTTTAGATAGTCTGCAAATAGCATGTATTTGCACGATAAGTTGGCACCTAAATAATTAACAAAGGTTATAAAGAGGAGGGGGCCCAGGACAGAGCCTTGAGGCACCCTGCTAGTCACAGGTTTGGGAATACTTTGAATGCCATTGATGACAACACTCATTTTTCTGTTGGTAAGGAAGCTTTTAATCCATTGGTATAAGCTGCGGATATGCCAATGTTGTTTAATCTGGTTAGGAGTGTCTGATGGTGGACCCTGTCAAAGGCCTTTACAAAGTCAAATAGGATTAAATCCACAGTGAGTCCCCAATCATACCACAAGGTTATTTGGTTATAAGTTAAGAGGAGTTGATCTGATACTGATCCACCGCCACGGAATCCAAACTAGGCATTACCAAATAGTGCGTGATCTTCTAGGAAAAGATATAGGGTTTTCGATATGATCCTTTCTAGTGTTTTACAGAGAATTGGGGTAAGGCTAATAGGGCGATAATTTAGGGGGTCAGTCCGTGAACCTTTCTTGGATATTGGTGTGACATTATTGGAATGTTTTCATGCACTGGGGACAGTGCCGGAAGTTAGGGATTTTTGGACGATCATGTAGAATGGATAGGCTAATGATGAGAAGAAATTCTTCAGAAACAAGAGATGTAAATTATCGAGGCCCATGGCCCTGTCAATGTTTAGAGAGTTAAGATGTGTCTTGACATCGTCAATGGTGAGGTCTGTATCAGATATTTGATGTGGACTTTGTTGATGGGGCCTAGGGTCGATTGGATCATCACTTGTGAAAACTGTGGCGAATGTTTCTCCAAATTAATTTACCATTAGGCATCATGACAGGGCTTGTTGTTTACCAGGGGGGGGGCAAAAGAAGGGGGTGCAGTTTTCTTGTTGCTGATATATGAGTGGAAGAGTTTGGGTTTTGTTTTGCGTTGGTTAATTAGGTGGTGTTCATACTCTGACTGTTGGTGGATAACAGCTTGCCAGAGTGCAGCATTCGCTGCGTGAAATTAAAAAAGGTTTTGAAGGGTTAACTGGGACCTGTGCCCATTAACCCTTCTGCTATTGCGGTATTCGGCCCATGCTCTAGACTTACTTCTATGTAGGGTCCTAGGGACATGTTTGTACCATGGGGGTTTAGTTTTGGGAGAAAAAGATTTTATGGGGACATGACATTTAGGCTAGATTGGTCAGTGTGGTGGTCAAGTGATCAGCCATCTGGTCAAAATGGGGGTAGTTTAGTTCATAATTCCAGTCATAAGGTTCTAGGGCCAAGTTTAGATTGTGAAAATTTGCTTGGGTCCAGTTAAGGCGTTTGAAAAGATTGGAATTTTGGTTTTGGTCTATATTCTGGAATGTATGGGTGAGGTGTACTAGAGCATGTCCGCAGTGTGGAAGGAAGGGGGGGGGGGAGTTTTAAATATATGATTCTGTCTTGTTTTGAGGAAAGAACAAGGTCTAGTATATTAACAAATGTGATAAAGGTTGGTTCGTGTACATGTTGTTGTAGCCCTAGTGTTGTGAAGAGGTCTAGGAATGTTCTGTCTGTTTGTGTCTATTGTGGTCTCATTCCAGGCTATCGTTGGTAAATTAAGATCCCCCAAGATAAGAAGCTCTTTTTCTAGACTAAGTTCTTGTATGTTGATTGTAAGGGCATTATTTTCCATAGGGAAGTAAGCCGAGGGCTGATACACAGATAGGATATTAGGATTGTAGGAGGATAGGTATAGAGCTACAGAATTTGGGAATTGACTATTGCAAGGAATGCATAACATAACATAACATAATTTCACGGCTGACAAAAACCACAAGGGCCTATCAAAAGTCATCCGCATCTGTCAAAACCCACCCACTAAACGCATCCATAGGATTGTGTCAGATCATGCATCTACAATATACAATTCAAACCATACACAGAAATGTGTCAAAAACAAAAAGCATCATCATCAAGACTCGTCAAATCAATATCAATGTAATATACACAAAAAACAAACCCTGCATCCACAGAAATGAGTCCAGAATACCCCCCCCCCAAAAAAAAACAAAAAAAAACAAAACGTTAACCCTCCCTCCATATATAATCTGCGTTTGAATACATTCAAGTTTGGACTGTCTACCGTCTCAGATGGCAAACTATTTCAGTAATCTACCACTCTATTGGTGAACAAATATTTTCTAACATCCAGCCTATACCTCTGTTTTTTAATTTTTAAGTGGTGACCCCTAGTCCTATTACTACTTTCCAACTCAAATAACTTACTAAAATCCAACTTATCCATCCCAAATAGGATTTTAAAAGGCCAAATCATATCTCCCCTCACACATCTTCTCTCAAATGAAAACATATTTAGTACCCTCAGTCTATCTTCATATTCAAGGTGCTTCAGGGAAGGTATTATTTTTGTTGCCCTCCTTTGTACCGACTCTAGCTGGTTGATACGAGGGGCGGTCAATAAATATTGCGAATCGGTAGGGCAGAACAAAGGAAAGGGGATGACTGTTTGTGGGGGTGTTAGAAAAAGTTATGACAAGTCAGGACCTGCAACCGCACGCTCTTGCCTCGTCTATTTAAGAAGCAGTAGCTGATCGCAGATCGTCAGTCACAAATTTTTCAACAATGGAGAAGGTTGAGCACTGCGCATTGATCAAATTTTTGACCAAGGAAGGAAAGAATGCAAAAGAGATCCATGAACGCATGGTTGCAGTGTACACCGACACCGCCCATTCCTATGCAACCATTGCTCGCTGGAATAGAAAGTTCCGCCATGGTCGTGAGTCCCTTGAAGATGACCCCCGCCCAGGACGCCCATCAGACGTGACCAACGAGGACAATGTGGCCCGTGTGGAGAGGATGATCCTCGAAAAATCGACGGTTGAAGGTCGAAGAAATCGAGCGAGAACTTGGAACATCACATGAAAGTGTTATCAACATCATCTACGACAATTTGGCCATGACCAAGGTCTCTGCCCATTGGGTGCCTAGAAACCTCACGCCCCATGATCGACTTCAACGTCGTCAAAGTTCAGGGGAGCTGCTGCTCCTGTACAACCAAGACCCGGCGGGATTCGAGTCACGCATAGTGACAGGTGATCAAACGTAGCTCCATCACTGGGATCCCTAGACCAAGCTCAAAAGCATGGCCTGGAAGCACAGGGGCTCTCCGACCCCCATCAAGTTCCGGACCCAACCCTCAGCCAGGAAGATCATGGCCACCATTTCCTGGGATTCTGAGGGAGTGTTAATGGTGCACTATGTGCTTCGTGGAAGGACCAAACAGGCAAATATTACGCCGAGGAATTGGCTGGGTTGAAGAAGTGCATCCGTTAGAAGCGGCGCGGCAAGTTGACACGCGGTGTCATGCTCCTCCAGGACAATGCCCCTGTCCACAAGGCCAGAGTTGCACAAGCTGCCCTGCGCTAGTGCTGATTATAGGAGCTCAACTATCCCCCCTACAGTTCAGGTCTAGCCCCTAGCGACTACTTTTTATTCAGCCAGGTCAAGGCTGCACTGCGTGAACGCCGGTTTGGGGACGATGAAGATGTCCAGCTCGCCGTCCACGAATGGATTGAACAACAGTCTGGAATTCGAAGCCTCAGGGACAAGTGGCGCAAGTGCATTGAAGTCGAGGGTAGTTATACTGTAAAATAATAAAACACTTTTCCTCATATCCGAATTGCAAAACTTATTAACCGCCCCTCGTATCATATCTAAAATGTCGTGACGATGCTTGTGACAGTACTCTAAATGTGGCCTAACATATGAGTTATAGAGTTTAAGGATAACCTCTTTACTCTTGTAGCTAACATTCCTGTTAATGTATCCTAGCATCCTATTTGCTCTATTTTTTGCCTTAATACACTGCTTTAAAACCTTCAGTAACCTATCTACTACCTCGCCTAAATCCTTCGCATCCTCAACTGAATTCAGCCAATGCCCATCCATTTCATAGCTAAATTCCTTATTATCCCTTCTTATGTTAAGAACTTTGCACTTTTTAAGGTTAAAAGTCATCTGCCACTTCTGAGTCAAGCTAATAAGTTATTTAAGTCACTCTGCATTTTAAAGCTACCCTCAACTTCTTTGACTACAGCTTCCAATTTAGTGTCATCAGCCAAAATTGACACTTTGCTATTTACAGCCTCCTCAAAATCATTTATATAAACTATGAATGATAAAGGGCCTAGAACGAATCCCTGAGGTACGCCACTGGTAACGTCTCTCCATTGTGACCTCACCCCATTCAGCACAACTCTGTGTTTCCTGTCTATCAACCATTCAGTTATTCAATTCAAAACTTTCCCACATATCCCATGCATTTTTAATTTTTTAACTAGTCTCCTAGTTAACCTTATCAAAAGCTTTGCTAAAATCTAAGTAAATTACATCACCATTATCTCCCGTATCTAATTGTTTATCAACATAATCCATAAAATCCAGTTTTTACCGAATAGCAATACGCAGAACTAGTGAGTTACAACCCTTGTGCGTTAATTCACAGTTATTCAACCTTTGAGACCTGGTCATCATTGGGTTTTGAAATCAGAGTTATCTTTCTCTTAGGTGGACATCCTGCCACGGCTACGAGCTCCATGCTAAGCATCATTTATTAATCTACCACACTCTAGATGGTAAGAGATCCCCTTCTTAACTATCTTCTCAAGAATTTTACAAACGATAGAAGTTAAGCTTACCGGCCTAAAGTTATTCGGGTCCTCTTTACTTACCTTTTAAAAGATTTGCACTACATTCGCTCATTTCTAATCATTAGGTATTTCTCCAAACTCTAATGATCTAGTATATATCTTCTCAAGAGCTATAGCCCTTCATATCTAATAGGCTTTCTTTTATCACTGTTAGATTTGTTATTAATTCTATAATAGCTACAGATTTTTTTTTTATCTTTGAGCTAAATTAATTTCTGCCGCCCTTTTGCTCTTCTTAATAATCTTATTTAGCTCATTTCTCTCTGTAATCTTAGGCCACTCTGAAACGTAAACAAACGGGAGCTATTTCACGATTTAATTTAAAATATAATTAAAAATTCCTTGAGTATTTTTTAAGGGTGTTTTTCACATTTACGCACACTCCATGCTTGGGTCTGAAATTATCGCTGGGAAGTTTTCTATTAAGTTTTCTTGCACTAAATCATAAACAAAAACTCCATTATAATAAATATACATATATATCAATTTCCATTATTATGAACACATTCCACTACTTCCGAAAGACACAAAATACATTTTTAATTGCTATTTTAATATAATAATGTTTCCCATTAAATATTTCGATACGTCAAATGAAAGAAAATATTATAAGGGTAATTAAAATAAAATGATATTATTAGCATTAATCGCTCATCCATCTATTAAATGAATTAAATGTGGAAGATGAAATAATGTAAGGAAATAAATAAATATCTACCCACTCCAGCAAAGGAAGGGTAAAAGTGAATATATGAAATGTAAATAAAAATAAAAGAAAAAACGGTGGTAGTGATGTGATTCCTGATGCAACCTGTAGGAATATTTTGGTAATTCGACAGATTAGCGACTCCATGGCCTTATTTGGTTATAAATATTTTGATTTTGACCTTATAGGTAGCTTGTTTTGAGGCCGAACGAAGCCGATTTTAGCTTAAGTTTTGTCTCTATGGGGTGGTTTAGTGTTTTTAGTTTGTTTTGAGGCTAGGTTAGGTTTTATGGGTTTGTTTTATCGGTTTTTAGTAGGTTATTTGAAGTTTGAGGTGTTTCTTTCGGCGGATTTCAATGCACCCAGAAAAAAATAGACGAAAAGAAACCCCCCAAAGAAGGTTATTGTAGCCTAATTTGCCGTCCTAATTTGTGACGGTTGTGATAGGACGGTGGGTGCGATTTCGCTGTAATATTCTGGTCGCTTCGATGCTATAGCTGATTTTTGCCCTCAAACATGGACTGACCGGAAAAGAACGGGTTTTAAACGAGGCGGAAGGTTGATTTAGATTTAAAGCAGAAGAGATAAAAATGACCCCCAAATTTGTCGATTTGAATACAGAAGGGTGCTTCTAACTCAGGTTCCGATGGTGTGTTTCTAACTTAGAAAAACGTGACCTTCAGGTGATAATAGCTGCGAAAAGAGTGTTTTCCGCACTCAATACAAGGCAGCAGACAATGTAGAAATCCTTAGATAATAAGATTGTAATTTTTCTGCACAAGCTTGATTCTTTTATAGACTCTCTTGCTAGAACATTTGTCATTCACACCTACATCGCCGATCCAAAATCTCCTTGATAATAAAAATAACCACACCCATTATTTAATCCTCTAATCCGTCTCTCTCCTCACCTGTGAAACCCCATTCTATTCTCTTCCATCATCCCTGCCAATTCCTCTTCGTTCTTTTCCACCAAAATAGTTCAAATTCCAGCTGGAATTATCCCTCCTTCCCGAGCCTTTTCGTATGGCACTTCCTCCTACCCTTTCCACTCTCTCACCGACGTATCCTCTTATCAAGTAACATCCCTTTACACTAAATCGTGCGCTTATGCATTTTACTTTTTCCCTACAATGCTCTACTATCAATTCATCCTTGTTCTTCTCTCTCACCTTCTTTAGATCTAAACATCATCTTATCTGGTGTTATAATCCGACATTAAACACGCTGTAACCAGCCTGGAACCAAACAACCCTCTAGCCGTCGACGATCTCAACTACTGTTCATTTCTACATTCTCTGAAAGGCTGTTTTAACCTGCGGCAATGCCAGGTCAAGGAGCTTGACCCATGGGACATAGGGTTATTCACCCTGGAGATTTCAAAAGTGCCATCGGATTTGGCGCTGGGTGTCGCCATCTAGTGGAACAAGCCTCATTTAGCCATTCAAAGACACTTGTAAGTGATTTGAACCATGGAAACCATCAAAGCAATAACCATTTATCATCTTATCACAAAACGCCGCAGGTCATTGGAGGGATTTTCCCTCTTGTTACTCTGGCTTCTAGGGCACATCTAATATCCTATTTAAATGATATCTATAAATTAGCCTTAAAGGCCTGATGCAGCACTGAGTCCCTTTCCCTAAATGGGACTGTCTACGCCGAGTGGCTAATGCTGGCCAGCCTTCCATTCTAGTATTCCTTGATCTCTCCGCACCTTTGATACTTTCCATCCAACAGTTCTTCTTCATCGTCTTGAATTTATGTGGTTTCCATGAACCGCATTTGAATTGCTCTACTTCTCATTAATGGATAAAGTTTAATAAGAGGATTAGAGTGATAATTTTATTTGATGAACATAATTTAACATATAGATGATGCTATTTAAATTTCATTAAGGTAGCTTTGTTAAAAAAAAAGTTACACGCCGTCCCCAAAATTGGAAGTTGTCCATTTATCGAAGAAGATTTTTTTTGGGGAAAAATTGATTCTGTATTGAAAAATTCCTTCTGCATTGAAAAATTATTTTCTGTATTGCAAATTGTGTACCAAACGATGCAATATATTCTCGTGAGAATGTACACACAAATAGAACGGTATGTATAGTTGTGAAATCATTCGAAATTGCCACTATCTACTTTCACGGAACGTGAACTGGTGTATGCCCTGATTAGAGAGTCCTTGTCAATGGAGGACATTACCTTTACAATAGGGGCTCTCAGAGATCCTAAAGTGTTGCGAGCATCCTTATTAATATCCTTCCTAAAAACGTCACCAACACAATATTCTAGGAGGTTGCAGTCGGGAGAGCTGGGCGAACACAAGCCTGGGCACCAGTGGTGCGGGAGGTTGTTGAACAACCACGCCTGTCTTCCTTGCCTCGTGTACAGGAGTAGAGTCCTGTTAGAAAACGTATGGCCTTCCAGCGGCTACTTGGTTCATTCAAGACTTCACTACATCTCCAGCACCTCAATGTAAAGGTCCACATCGACCTTGAAACTCTGGAGGAAGATGTGAGGAGGTACAAGTTTACCGTCGCTGCTGACCACGCCCAGAACCATCAAAGAGGCAGGAAATTTGTTGTGCAAGACCGTAAGCACTTCGTCCTTATTCTCAACTCCACCATACTTCCCTTTTCACTTAGTAAGTGAGGTTCCTTCGGTAGTTAAACAAATTCGCATTCTCCTTCACGCTTCTCCCTGCGCGGTGGTTTGCGAGTATGGCCTACTTTTTTTCAATTTGAGCTGGCATTCTCAGAGCGTTTTGGATATGTTGTTACCCTTATGAAAGTTAATCTTTGACTGAGCATTTCAACGTCAAGTAATCTACATTGTGTCAATTGCTCTCCGCAATTGACACACTTGGCCACACACGATTTGGACTTATCGTGTGCGGCCTTGGAGCAAACAATATTTGATGTTATTCATCAGATATTGATTAATGATACTTTTTGTTACCCTCGCTATTTTCTAGTCATCTATCTTAATTCTGCTAAAATCATTCTAGAGAAAAATAAGTCTACGTCTATTTGATTATAAAAATTCCCTAGTTTTGCCTTTTCTCGATGCCTTTACCTTTCTCCTTGGCCTCTTAAAATATCTAAATATTTCGGTCATTTTACAATATGATTCTACTCCGCATAGATTGTTCATTTGCAATAATACCTAGAAGTTATGGAGTGTATATTGTGTAGAAGATATGGAGTGTATATTGTGTAGAATGTTCTGTTTGCTCTAAACGTTATTATGAAGAAACCGGCAAATCTTTGGGTCCGAATAAATGAACATTGATACAATGTTAGAAAAAGCGAACTTAACATGGATGGTGTCCTTTTACTATCCTTCTATTATTTGTTGTGTCTCTGTTTATGTTCTTTGGATAAACTTATGCTTATGTGTGTCTTATTTTTCTTCTTTATATATTTATGGATTGCTTATTTCCCTAAATTTGTTCTTGCTCTCTTTTACTCTCTTTTGCATTTTTATTTATTTATTATTTTTTCTATGACATTTATGGATTTCTCATTTCCTTATATCTGTTCTTCTCGCTCTCTCCTTTTACGTTCTTTTGATTTTTATATATTTATTGTATCTATAGCATATTCCTTTGACTTTTAAAACAATTTCGGTTGGATTATACCTTCTTTTCCCGCCCTCGCTGGGCTGTAAACCGCGGTGTACCTTTCTCTTAATGGCTCTTTCATTCCCGTTTATGCTCTTTTGCTTAGTTGTAGGTGGATTATGTTTCTTGCTTCCATTGGCCATGATTCTTGTATTTGCTCTTCAGCGCCATTTATTTTATCATCAACCTAAAAATACAAAACAGAATCCATTCGGACAAAGGTTGAAGAACCCGATATACAATTACTACTTGTATCTTAAGAGAAAAAAAAAATTAAAATAAATTTTATCTCATTAAAAAAGAAATACCCGAATGCAGAAAATTAAATAAACAAAAATTTCTAATTAAAATTGTTGAAATAATATTTATAAATAAAAACTGCATTGTGTTAAGTTTTAAAAAATTATTAAAATGGAGAAAATGGAAATTTCCCTTTACAATAAAATAAAGCCTTTAAAAACTAAAGATACCAGGCAATGGCTTCGCCACTTCCCCCTCCCCTACGGTGGTAGTTTGCGCTTCGCTACTAAGATTAAAATTTAAAATCTAAAGAAAAGCAGCCATGGTTAAACTTTTATACATTTTCTGAACTTCGCCAATTATAATAATTTTAAAAAGGAACTCGAAACTAAATTTCCCCTCTTTCAAAATATCACGTTGCTAAAATATAGTTATAGAAAAAGATATATAAAAATATATTTTCTGAACTTCACCATTTGTAATTCTTTGGGTTTTAAAAAGTTCACAAAATTTCGATACTTATATTTATTTCTGAACTTCACCATTTTGTTTTTTGATATTATAAAAAATATTAGACATAACTTTGATAAAAAACATAAGTCATAACCAAACTAAGATGAAATTATTATTCAAATACTCCCCAAAATCCCCTTCTTAAATTATAGAGTTAATGATAAAATAACTTTAATAATGACCAGGAGAGGCGAAAGAATAAAAAAAAATAATAGCAAAAATACATCAACCTTTAAAATGTCGATTTATTTTATTTAGAAAACCTTTCTCGATCATAGATGAAGAAAAGTCGAAAAATATATACGAGTTATATACGAGGTTTTGCAATGTTCCAGAATTATAAAAACTTTACCATCTAAAACCAGTAGGTGACCTAAATAAGCCGAGAGTTCTGGCATATCTCTGAATTACTAGGCGTTTTACTCAAGCTCTTTCGTTTGGTTTCATTTTGGTGTTTGGTGAGTGAACATCAACCTTTTATGGTGTAATTAAGTTCAAAGTCTACTAAGGGATTTGAAACTTAAAAAAAAAAATCTAATCTGATTTAGAAGTTATGTAAATCATACACACAAAAAAATTGGTACTTTATTCGGTTTTCCTTTTGCGTCAAATCTGTCTGTCAAATCTTTGAGATAGAGGACCCCTTCGGGTTTCTTAGTTGTCAGGATTTGGTCATTTAGTGTTTTGGTCAGTCGTCGAATCGGGTCATCGAATCTTTGATTGTGTATGGCATCAACTTCTTCATCGCCGCCCCCGGTTCTCTCCTTCGATACCTCTGTTACAGGAGCTACACTTGTTACCTATTCGCCTCCGTACCCACTATAAAGTTCTTCTCATCACCTACAAGGCCCTAAACTTCGAGGCTCTACCTTATCTCTCGTCTGCCCTCTCCCGTCGTCAAACTCCTCGGGCACTCCGTTCTAACCTCGCTCCCTTCCTGAACACTCCTCTGCTCGATGGGTGACCGTTCCTTCTCAGTTTGTGCTCCTAGACTCTGGAATGCTCTTCCTGCCCAAGTTCGATCCTCTCGCTACTTTTAAACGTCTCTTGAAGACTCATCTCTTCACAATTGCCTTCTCTCCCCTCTAGACTTTCTCTACACTCGCTATACAACCTGCGCTCTGGGAGGAATAAAAACCCTGAAGGGCGCATTATAAATACTTATTATTATTATTATCTCAATCCATTTTTTTTTCTTTTTCCGTTATATTATTCCGATCGGGTGTTGTTTAATCTCCAGTTATTCATTTCCTTTTTATTTGAATTTCAGATTTCGTTAAAATTTTCGCTTCTTCTTCTTCTTCTTCTAGCTTGTTTACATGGTGGGGGGAGGGAATCACAGATTAGTTTCTTCCTCTTTTATTTTCTTCTAGAAACATTTTGGCGTCGTCTTCTATTTGCTGACTTTATTTTTCTTTTATTTTTGTATATTTCTTTTTCCTAAGATTTTATTTATAGCCAGAATCTTAATGGATCTATCTAAATCTAAAAAGGTTTTCTTCCTCAATTCTGAATGAATAATCAAGGATACTGCTCTATTCTGCACCTTTTTGTAGTTCTTTTGACTTTATAAATGACATTAGCTTACATTGTTAATTTTGAAAGTACTCCCTTTTAATGCAAACAGCCGCATGATCACAATAATATGGCCAACTCTATGAGTGAAATTGGATTTAACACATATGATCAAGCGGGTTTCCTTCCTCATGTGTAGCTGATTGGACTAACTGTTAAAACCCATCAAAAAGGATCCATAGCGCAAATATAAAAATGCTTTCCAAATAATTGATATTAAAATCATAAACAATATAACAATAATTATTGAAATAATTAAGAGCACATGACTTAGGTCAGTTGACCGTGTTTTTTGTTTTTTTACTTATCTCTTGTTTTAAGTCTATAGATGAATCTCAATCCAGTTATTCTTCTTTGAATTCTGCTATTTGCATCAATGGCAATCCTAGCCTATATGGTGCTGTCACCACCCCCTTCCTTTCAGCCCCTCCACTCCGGAATGAAACACCTTCTGACAGAACTAAAAAAAAAATATATATTAACATTCCAACAATTCTGTACAAACCAACTTGATTTTTGAGCATATAGTCTTAACATTTGAAACTACACACGTGTGCACTATAGCATATATGTGTAATAAATACCTAAATTAAAACATACGAGGAGCGGTCAATAGGTTTTGCGATTCGGATATAAGGAAACGAGATATGAGGAAAAGTGTTTTATTAATTTTCAATATAACTACCCTCGACTTTAATGCACTTGCGCCACTTGTCCCTGAGGCTTCGAATTCCCGACAACCAGAAATCTCCCGACTGCTGTTCAATCCATTCCTGGACGGCGAGCTGGACATCTTCATCGTCCCCAAACCGGCGTCCACGCAGTGCAGCCTTGAGCTGGCGGAATAAAAAGTAGTCGCTAGGGGCCAGATCTGGACTGTAGGGGGGATGGTTGAGCTCCTCGAATCCGCACTCGCGCAGGGCAGCTTGTGCAACTCTGGCCTTGTGGACTTTGACGACGTTGAAGTCGATCATGGGGCGTGAGGTTTCTAGGGACCCAACGGGCAGAGACCTTGGTCATGGCCAAATTGTCGTGGATGATGTTGATAACACTTCCATATGATATTCCAAGTTCTCGCTCGATTTCTTCAACCTTCACCCGTCGATTTTCGAGGATCATCCTCTCCACACGGGCCACATTGTCCTCGTTGGTCACGTCTGACGGGCGTCCTGGACGGGGGTCATCTTCAAGGGACTCACGACCATGGCGGGACTCCCTATTCTAGCGAGCAATGGTTGCATAGGAAGGGGCGGTGTCGGTGTACACTGCAACCATGCGTTCATGGATCTCTTTTGCATTCTTGCCTTCCTTGGTCAAAAATTTGATCACTGCGCGGTGCTCAACCTTCTCCATTGTTGAAAAACTTGTGACTGACGATCTGCGATCAGCTACTGCTTCTTAAATAGACGAGGCAGGACCGTGCGGCTGCAGGTCCTGACTTGTCATAACTTGTCCTAACACCCCCACAAACAGCCATCCCCCTTCCTCTGTTTTGCCCTACCGATTCACAAAACCTATTGACCGCCCCTCGTAATTATGTAACAAAATAAACATGAATATAAAAAGTAGGCTATATAATCATCACTAACTATAATTTAAGAAGGGGATTTCTTTGAGTATTTGAATAATAATTTCATCTTAGTTTGGTTATGACTTATGTTTTTTTAGCAAAGTTATTTCTAATAATTCTTTTATAATATCAAAATACAAAATGGTGAAGTTCAGAAATAAATATAAGTATCGAAATTTTGTGAAATTTTTAAAACCCAAAGAATTACAAATGGTGAAGTTCAGAATTTTTTTTTTTATCTTCTTCAATAACTCTATATTTTAGCAACGTGATATTTTGAAAGGGGGTAAATTGAGTTTAGAGTTGCTTTTTAAAATTAATATAATTGGCCAAGTTCAGAAAATTTATAAAAATTTAACCATGGCTTCTTGTTTTTAGATTTTAAATTTTAATCTTAGCAGCGAAGCGCAAGCTCCCCCCTGTAGAGGATAGTGGCTAAGCTATTGCTTGGTTGAATAAATAAAAATATATCAAATAGAAAAAAAAGTGCACAAATCCTTCACTCTGTGTACAAATAGAACAGAACATTCTAATTATTCTATTAAATGGAGGCTATGCTGGGCAGTATTTAAATATGTTTTTAAATACAGTTGTGTATTTAGAACTGTATTTATAAATACATTGGTTTTCGTGAATTTAAATAGAGTATTGAATGCATTTAAATACTAAATACAAAATACCTGGGAGAAATGTATTTAAATACTAAAGATAAGGAATAAATACATTTTAAGGCTGTATTTAAATACCAAATGCTAAATATGTCAATTGTATTTAAATACATTTATAAATACACTTCAAATACATACACATTTTAACAAATGTGTTGTGATAATCATGACGAACTAAATAAAATGCTTGATAAAGGATAATTTCTGATTATGCACTTCCATTTTTAGTACATAAAAATGTATTAACAAATTCAGTTTTAAATACACAACTGTATTTAAATACATATGTATTCAAATACGGCCCAGCTCTGACTGGAAGAGATATGTTTTTGACTACGTTTGCTTGTCTGTCTGTCAGAAGGATTGCCGAAAAAGTAATAGACAAATCTTAATGAAATTTTCGAGGTTTGTTTTGAGTACTCCAGGCACGAAATGCTTAGATTTATGGAAAACTCCACCAAATGATTTTGATGTTTCCCTAAAAACCATTTTCCCTCCGGCAATTCATGGCTTTCCCTGGCAAGATGCCACCATGGTCGGCTACCCATAATGCCCATACATAATTCCGCTCCTGATTTGTATGTTTATATTATCCAGTATTAGCTATTTTCATTGCCAAACTATTACACTCTATCGAGTAATAGTATCAGATAACTGCAAGATGACGTCTCCCGCGCGAGCAACTATCATCAAAGCACGCTGCAAGGTGTAGAAAACGAACGTACCCATGGTCCTACAAAGGTCATCCTAGAAGGGCAGACCGGATCAGGTCAAAATATGGAAGTACACATATTACAGCATCTCGTAGCCAGTAAAATGTGCTCAGTAGTATAGGCAGGAAAGGCAAGAATTCAGTAAATCTATGGAATACTAATGTGAACACAGCCATAATAATACAAATAATAATAGTAAAAGCTATAATAATTACAATACTATTTATTTTAGAAGATTATAAGACTTTTCGATCTCTAAAAACTCTTTTCCTCGTAATGTCTTCCCGCATCTCACTGTCTTGCCACTTGATCTCGTAACAATGGGAGGCACCGTTCGACGCAAAGGCTGATCTTGCATCCTAGTTAGTTTGTGATTACTAGTCCATCCTACGTAACTGGAACGACTACTATTATAATCTACCTTGGAAATGAGGCCGGACTGGTCAAATGGTTCCAACCTGTCATTTATCCTGGTATATATGCTCCACATGGCGTTAGTAGGGTTTGTAGGAGACCTCCATTCCGTGAGGTTTGAGAAGCCAGATCGCTATCTCTGAAGCTGAGGTCATATTTGGCAGTGGGGCTCTCTTACCCCTAAAAGAGCCACGCTAAGAAAATGGAGGACCCCCGTCAGCACTCGAGAAAAACTCTGGTTAGGAATTGAATGGAATTTTCCATAGGCGTAAAATCATAAGAGGACCAATTAGTCCGTGCGGCGGTTGTACGCTCGGGACCTTTTGGTACGCCTGGCGCTTTAAAGGTTAATGTTTCTTTATTCCGTCGTTTGTTGTCTCGGTCTCTTTGCTTCGCGAATAAATCTCGAAATTGAGAGCCGCTGCAAGGAAGTTTGATAAGCAATGTCTATATAATATGAGTTCCGAAAAGTCTATCACTTTATTCAAATAAGTAGGAAAATCCGGGTGAAAGCGTAAACGAAAAACTAAGCCCGGGTATTATCCTTACCACAACGGAAGGCACCGAACTTAGAAGAGAGCAGGAGCTGTCCATAAATGTGGCCTTGTGTTGAACGTAGGCTGAAGCATGACGAAGGAAGATGGCTCGAAAGACATTGGTTAGATTTAATACCCTCATGGCAAGAGTTGGCTACGACTCCGAAGAGGTCAACTTCCAAGGGAGGAAACGGCGGTAAAAATGTGCAAATTGGGTAATAAAAGAAACGAAAGGATCTCGGGATCTGGCAAGTCTATCGCCAACAATTCAAAGCCACAGACAATTCATATCGAGGAAATTTATGGGTAGAATTTCGTTCATTTAATTGGTTTCATTTACAATAATATCAGTTAGTAAATAAGGAATGTAGAATCAATCAATTTTGCTTATATTCACTTATATAAAAACAAAACAATTAAAAAAAAACACGTTAATGTCAAAGATACTGATTCCCTTAACAAAGATCTAGCTTAACAAAACAAAGTATAGTTGTTAGGAAGTGTAGACGATTAGAACTCCCTTAACCAAATCTCTTCATTGACAATGTGTCTTTGAATATATGCAGTTATTTTAAAATTTCCAATGTCACTCTTGATGGCAAATTCACAAATAATTGGTATTTTAAGTCCTTCAACCTATTCGGGTATTCTGATGAATTGTTTGTATTCATTTATTTTGTTGTTTTCAATGTTTTTCTCCAAGTTGAGCTTCGGCTGCTGACTCTCAACTTTAATTGGTGAAAAAGAATCTGAGAGGTATTACTCGTAAGTCTCTAATTCAAAGCTTGATACCAATTTCTGGCACTGACGTTCAATCAGATAATTGTGCATGACGGATTATACCATCATTTCGTTTGTCAGGTTTGACACCGCACCTTTATTTTGTGAAGTTTGTCTTTTGTGAGGTTGGTCACCACATATTTCTTTTGTGAAGTTTGACACCATGAATTTCATTGTGAAGTTGGGCAAAACACATATTTCTTAGGTGAGGTTTGGCACCATGCATTTCTTTTGTGAGATTGACTCCACACATTTCTTTTGTGAAGTTTGACACCATACATTTCTTTTGTGAAGTTTGACACCATGAATTTCATTTGTGAGGTTGGGAACCACATATTTCTTTGGTGAAGTTTGAAAACACATTCTTCTCGAAGTTCCGTCCCAGCTGTGACCATACAAGGACCTGAACTTCATCTTCATTTTGTTATATCGTTGAAGTTTCAAATGTTCAAATTCGGGACGATTTTTTTTTTGTTGAACAATCAAACGTAATTACAAGTTTAAAACTTGTTTGCTCCTCATTGCTATTTCTTTTTATTTATTTTTTTCTTTTCTTTGGTATCTCCATTTTCTTGATTGCCTTTCTTGTCCCCACCTTTTCTTAACCCTTTTATTCTCATGGGCCCCCTTTTGATTGACAGAGTTAATATTTTGATTTTTTAACATTTTGCTTTTCCATCTGAGGTTGTATAGTTAGAATAAAATAATAATAACGAAATGACAGGGAAGCAGACGAGACCACATTGCATGCTTAGGGCGTGGCAGGGGAACCTGGTGAACATTTTGGACTTGAAAGGACCTCGATTTAAGATTTGCCTGATGGGAAAACTTTAACCGGGATTTTGGTCTGGGAACCCATCGGACATTCGGAGGAAAAGTACCAGTCAGTACCATGACCAAAATTGAATTTACTCAAAAACAACTAACACGATTGGGTTAAAGGGACAAGAGTGATTGGTGTTTGGTTTATGGGTATGTAAAGGAAGCTCACTTGCCAATTATGGGCAAAGCGAGAACTAGAAGTGTGACGTAAACCGAAAGAGGCAGAACCCGTACTAGTCTACAGGTTAGGATACTCCTCTAGTAAACCGAAAGAGGCAGAACCCGTACTAGTCTACAGGTTAGGATATTTCTCTAGTAAACCGAAAGAGCCAGAACCCGTACTAGTCTACAGGTTAGGATATTCCTCTAGTAAACCGAAAGAGGCAGAACCTGTACTAGTCTACAGGTTAGGATATTCCTCTAGTAAACCGAAAGAGCCAGAACCCGTACTAGTCTACAGGTTAGGATACTCCTCTAGTAAACCAAAAGAGGCAGAAACCGTACTAGTCTACATATTAGGATATTCCTCTAGTAAACCGAAAAAGGCAGAACCCGTACTAGTCTATAGGTTAAGATATTCCTCTAGTAAACCGAAAGAGGCAGAACCCGTACTAGTCTACAGGTTAGGATATTCCTCTAGTAAACAGAAAGAGCCAGAACCCGTACTAGTCTACAGGTTAGGATATTCCTCTAGTAAACAGAAAGAGCCAGAACCCGTACTAGTATACAGGTTAGGATATTCCTCTAGTAAACCGAAAGAGGCAGAACCTGTACTAGTCTACAGATTAGGATATTCCTCTAGTAAACCGAAAGAGCCAGAAACCGTACTAGTCTACATATTAGGATATTCCTCTAGTAAACCGAAAGAGGCAGAACCCGTACTAGTCTATAGGTTAAGATATTCCTCTAGTAAACCGAAAGAGGCAGAACCCGTACTAGTCTACAGGTTAGGATATTCCTCTAGTAAACAGAAAGAGCCAGAACCCGTACTAGTATACAGGTTAGGATATTCCTCTAGTAAATTGAAAAAGCCAGAACCCGTACTAGTCTACAGGTTAGGATATTCCTCTAGTAAACCGAAAAAGGCAGAACCCGTACTAGTCTACAGGTTAAGATATTCCTCTAGTAAACAGAAAGAGCCAGAACCCGTACAAGTCTTCATGTTAGGATATTCCTCTAGTAAACCGAAAGAGGCAGAACCCGTACTAGTCTGCAGGTTAGGATATTCCTCTAGTAAACTGAAAGAGCCAGAACTCGTACTAGTCTACAGGTTAGGATATTCCTCTAGTAAATCGAAAAAGCCAGAACCCGTACTAGTCTACAGGTTAGAATATTCCTCTAGTAAACCGAAAAAGGCAGAACCCGTACTAGTCTACAGGTTAGGATATTCCTCTAGTAAACAGAAAAGGGCAGAACCCGTACTAGTGTACAGGCTAGGATATTCCTCTAGTAAACCGAAAAGGGCAGAACCCGTACTAGTCTACAGCTTAGGATATTCCTCTAGTAAACCGAAAAGGGCAGAAGCCGTACTAGTCTACAGGTTAAGATATTCCTCTAGTAAACCGAAAAAGGCAGAACCCGTACTAGTCTACAGGTTAAGATATTCCTCTAGTAAACTGAAAAGGGCAGAACCCGTTCTAGTGTACAGGTGAGGATATTCCTCTAGTAAACCGAAAGAGGCAGAACCCGTACTAGTGTACAGGTTAGGATATTCCTCTTGCCGATTCTTTATGGCAATCGGTTGACCCCAGGTGTTTCCGGATATGACCTTCTCTACATCGCTAACTTTAAAGTCCCGGATCATAGTAGCACCATACATTATTCTATGGAATAGCGAAAAGAACCACCCAAACTAGTCTTTATAAAGCAGCGACTCTTCGAGATCGGGACGGGTAATAACGGTAATTTAGCTCATTTCTAGGGGCGTCTTGATTAAGGACTCTGCTCTTGATGGCAACCGATAGGAGGTTGGCTTCAGTTTGTAGACTGACAAGAGAGTATTCGAAGCCGTACCCACTGAGTCAGCGGGCGAGCTGATGGGTCTTAGGGTATTTCGCTACTTATGGTTTGGAAGCGACTGTTTCTAAAGAGGAAAGGTAAAAAAGCCCGGTTATATATGGCCTGTAATTAAAAGTGTGTAAGGTCAGGGGTTATGTGGAAGACCTAGGGACCTAGGGAATTGGTTCTTGAGCCTTTTCTTCTCATGGGACCCCGTTTGATTTCCAGAGCTAATATTTTTTTCAAATAAATTTCAAAATTTAATGTTTTGAATATCAAACCAGCTAAATTATATAAACCTTTATTTCATTAAAAAAATTATATTAACACTATATTTGAGAGGTTTGACAATATATTGTTAATACCATAAATGGAAACATTTATTCAATGAGATCCTTATGCTTGATGTTGATCGGCAAGTTTTTTCTTTAAAATATAAGGTTCGAATGTTGTCAATAACAACATTAAAAAAATATCAAAACAAATGCACGGGTACGACATTTCCTCAGAGTTGAAAGTTGTCGTTGCCAGACGTACGATCTATTCAGCCTTGCCATCTTAAGCATTGAAGAGGAAATATCAATTTATGTAAGCTAATTATCTTATTACTATAATAATTCAATCATCAAATTTAAGTAATTTAAAATATTAAAGCTCAAAACATGGCTTAATTACATAATTTAATATTAAAACTAAAATATAGAGGTAAGAAGGAGATAGACCGGGAAATTCTATTGTCCTCTTTCATTTAACTATAGCCCCCTTCTAAAACCTCAAAGTTTTCTCTGCCCCCCCACCTATAAATTGCTACGACTTCAGTTGAGAACCATTCACCTAGGGGGAGCGGTGTGGTTAGCGATGCTGCGGCGAAATTCCTGGCTTTGCGGAAAGGGATAAGAGAAGAATAGACGATGGTCCCGGATTGTTGCCATTGGGGGAAATTGGTGGAAGCTTTGGGGACGCAGAAGAGAGAGGGAAAAATAATAAAGGGTAGTTTTTATTATATTTTTGGTTTACAATTTTGTTTAGGACGGAGTTGGTCGATCTGTAAAGTACTAGGGACCCTTGGCATTCCTAGTTGTCATTCCATCATCGGCGTGAAGACCATTGGTTAAATCGGGGTGGAGATAACTAAGAATATCCATGGTGAAGGAAACGGATAGAATAAAAGTGGGTACAAATTGTAACAAAAAATAATAATAATAGTTCCAATAATAATGGTAATAATTTATTATTATTAAAGAATTCTGCCCACAAATATATTAGTAAATTTTTCCCTCTGCACATAAAAGGGGCTTCAAGGGCAGTTTGTTGCCTAGCATTGGTTCCATACCATCACCATAGGTACTTGGCGTTGCCCGGGATTAAAAAGTGGTGTCGCAAATAAAAAAAAGATTGTTTGAAATTCTTATATTGTGACCCAAAAATATCTTTACTTGTTTATTATTATTATTTGTAGGGTGAAGGCAGATTCCCTATCATATAATATACTAAAAATTATGAAACTTTTCATATCGTGCGCTCGGCATTTTACGCGCGCGTGTGAATGACTGTTAGTTAAGAGCGAATAAAGTTGTGGCCACAGGAACAGGTCGAGTGTCTTAGATATACGAATAGAGTGAGTTTAGGAATGAAATTGAGAATAGATGCACGGAAAATAATGTCCTTTTTTGATTATCAAAGAGAATTGATGTCCTTTTTTGTTTAACAATGAAAATAATGTCCGTTTTGTTTATCAAATAAAAATAATGTTATTTTTGTCAAAGGAAAAACACCCTTTTTTATAGAAGGAAAATAATGTCCTTTTTCTTTATAAAAAGAAATAATGTCCTCTTTATTATTACAGGAAAATAATTTCCTTTTTATTAATAAAGTAAAAGAATGTCCTTTTTGTTTATAAAAAGAAAGTAATGTCTTTCTTTTTTTATCAAAGGGAATTAATGTCCTTTTTGTTTATCAATGAAAATAATGTCCTTTTTGTTTATCAAAGGGAATTAATATCCATTTTTGTTTATCAATGAAAATAATGTCCGTTTTGTTTATCAAAGGGAAATAATGTCCTTTTTTATTATCAAAGGAAAAGAATGTCCTTTTTTGTTTATACAAGGAAAGTAATGTCTTTCTTTGTTAATCGAAGGGAATTAATGTCCTTTTAATATAAAGAAAATAATGTCCTTTTTTGTTTATCAAAGGGAATTGATGTCCTTTTTTGTTTATTAAAGGAAAATAATGTCGTTTGTTGTTTATAAAAGGAAAAAATGCATACATTTATTCAGAAAAGGAGCTCTCCTCATTGGCAATGATTTTTCCAGTGCTGGACTAAACAGTGGGCGCGTTTCTTCAACAAATCATTCAGTTTTGATGAAATATATGACTTGATTTTCTTTTTTACCTCCATATGAGAGTAAACTTTGCTATGTAGGTTATGTTGTAATGACCTAAGGACATGGAAACCACATGGTGTAAGTCTAGTGAATATAGAGGATGAAGAATTTCCCACCCTAACAAAATTTTATCATGGATCAAATGCGCTATGTGTGTGTGAGGGGAGGGGGGCGTCCATTGTCCTGGAGCAGGACACCCTTTTGGTTGACCAGCGAAGGACGTATTTGTTTTACAGCTTCATTTAAACGCTGCCCTTTCTGAATATATCTTTTGCATTACCTGTTCATTATTGACCAGCACATATTAAATAATTCCTTTCATATCCCAACTAATGCAATCGTATCGTTCTGCTGATAGAAACCAGGTCAAGGACTAAGAATGGATTATTTTGTCGATTAATCCATTGTATTTTGTTATTTATATTGCAATAAAAAACACACATCCGTAACAATTATCTACAGAAATGGCTCACAGGAAATTTGAGCCAAGAGAGATGGAGTAATATTCACAAAAGTCGTAAACATTGTCCATCATACAGTTAATATAGCACCCAAACACCATTTAGGGGGGATGGGGGGCTAATAATGACTTATGAATTGCTACAGTTATTTTTTAACAGCTTACAGCAAATTTTGAACAATTTAAATAACTCTAAGAAGCTTTTTATTGGTTCCCAAGACGAAATTAATTTCCTGGCCTTATATACATATCATATACATATACATAAGCTAAATACATAAGCATATACATACTCGTATTTATACCAATAAATACTGAAGAAGGAAGCCATCATACTGTTTTCCCCTACTCCCTATTCATTGCATTCCTTGTTTTGTTTTTTCCTCGGCTAATACAGCACTCAAGTAAATGTAAAAAAATACATGTACCGGGTTACCCCCCCAAAACGGGCCTACACACAATTTGGTGATCTATTCTTCATTCATTCATTCACTAATCACCCTTACTTTGCATGAAATGACAGAAGCAACGCCTGTGAACACAACTGGATCTCAATGGGAGCGCCAGCAAAGAATATACATACTGCGTCAAACATTACTACAAGTGCAGGACACTTTCGTGCATCAGTTTAAGTGTGAAAAAGCCACTTCCAAGAGCAGAATTCACGACTGGGTGGACCACTTCGAGAACTATAGGACAGTGGAGAACCTCAATGCAGCCAGTGACAACCGTCCAAGCCATTCAAGACGCCCCAGGAAGCGCACAGTTGAGCTGGTCGAGAGCGCGAGAGAGTCAGTTCGGCAGAGTTCAAAACGCTCTGTGCACAAGCGAAGTCAGTCCCTAGGAATATCTCGTGAAACTTGCAGGAGAGTGCTAGTAATGGATTTAAAGTCTTACTTATACAAAATACAGACGAAGCAGACCATTACAGTCTCAGATAAGAAGCAAAGAAAGGCTATAGCAGTCAAGATACTGGAGAAGATTCAGGAGAGCCAACTTTCCTTAACCACCTTTGGACCTCAGATGAAGCTCACTTCCATCTTGAAGGAAAGATAAACTCGAAGACGATGTCTTCTGGGGGACCTCCAGACCAAATGAGGTAGCCACCAAGCCTCTACACTCCCCTAAGTGCAATCTCAGCCAGAGGCATCATCGGACCATTCTTCTTCGAAGGAATCTGACGCGACAGTGGCAGTCACCAAGGAGCGGTATGTTGAGGTTGCCGTGTGATCACTGATTTTGAGTGGGCACCTCACAGCCCAGACCTTAGCCCCCAGATTTCTTTCTCTGGGGCTACCTTAAAGATAGAGTGTACGCAGGGAGACCCAGGATCATCACGGAACTGAAGGAAGCCATCAGGGAGGAGATCAGAGCCATTAGTCGGTTGGTTTGTAAGGACTTCATGGACAACTTTGTGCTGCGCCTCAAGAAATGCACAGAGCTAAATGGAGGTCATCTCGAACACGTGCTCTAAAATAAAGAAGAAAAGTCCAAAGACTCTCATGTTTTGATATGATGTTTTTAAACACAATAAACTAGTTGTCATTGAAGTTTTATTCAATCCTTGCAGAAAATTAAGAAATGAGGCCTATCGAAAGTTGGGGCCCGTTTTGGGGGCCTGATCCTGTATATATACAAAGAGTTCCCACAGGAAAGATATAACGGGAATTCCAAGTCCTTTCGCTTTGTATCTTTCCTATAGAACATCCCCCCCTCCCTTAATTATTTCTCTCTCACTCACTATTTTGTGACTTTATCAATTTCTCATTGCAGGAAAAGCTGAAGAAGATGGAAATGATGCTGACGATGAAATCCATTGAATAAGAAAGCACTCGGCTTTAATGACGTCTCCGGCCCTAGCACGTTAATCTCATGAATTAGAATTAGAATTTAATCATACTAGTTTTGATTCCGTTTTCGTGTACTTTTGATTACGAGTGAATTATAATTATTAATTCATCTTTATAACTAAGGATATAAATCATAAGTAGATAAAGCTTGGCATTACTTCTTTCGTAATTTTTTTTTACCATTTCGTTTACGAACACAAGAATACCATCAAAGGTACTCTTTCGGCCTATTTCTTTTGAAGACTTCTTTCCTTTTTTTCTCCCATTTCGTTTTCGAAGACAAGAATACCTAACTAGCGGTGTTATTTTGGCCTATTGGCTTATTTCTAATGCATAACGGTTGTATCGAAATTCATTTGGCTAGAAGGGAATTAGATATTTCAATCTTACAAGCGGTTTATTCTAACTCACGAAATCACTCAAAAATGGAGCCCACAAAGGCGTAGCTGGTATAGGAGAGGGGGAAAAATAACCCCTTCTCTAACTAAACCCCGGAAGAGCGACCCGCCCTTCCGACCCCAACGCCCCAAGAGGAACTCGTGCGTTCAGGTCATCTTCGGCATCTATTTTAAATCTTCCATATTTTCGCGCATGATTAGACCCAGTAAAGGTGGAAAGAGGGCACTAAGCGTTTTTAAAATAAAACAAACTCAAGAATGAAAAAAAAAATCTTGAATTTGTTCCACCCATAATCGTCATATTTCCTTTAATTCTTAATTCTTTTTATGTATCACCATGTTCCTTGCGAGGTGTGGCTTTACTATTATGTTGAGAAAGAAACCGAGTTTTATAGAACATTATTTGATTATAAAGAACATTTCTGTATGAAGAACATTTTTGTAATATGAACAATAATAAAGAACTAATGAAGATCATTTCTGTAATATGAACACTAATTTTGGCACACATAACCGGCCCACAACAAGGAGCAAACCATTTGACACTGTGGTGAAGTACTAGCATCATAAGTCTGTGTGTCAGCGGTTGTGTATGGGTGGAACTATGGTTGTTTCTCTATGGTAAGGTCTGTTTCAAGTGATGGTGCCATTTGGCAATAGATGATGTCACGGTGAAAAAGAACCTTCATCAGGTTTTGCTTCAACGACACCAAAATATCGGCAGAAATCACACAAGTGCCATGGGAAAGCCTTTGTTAGAGTGAATAAGTTAGGTTACTTCAGAGTGGTTAGGTGAGAATAGGGTAAATAAGTTAGGTGGTTAGGTTAGGTTAGGTTAGGTTAGAGAGGTTAAATTAGGGGGGTTAATTTATGTAGGTTAGAAGGTTAGAGAAAATTTAGGTTGGAGAAAGTTCTTTTGGTGCAAACGTTTGGAAGAAAGAGGAACAACCGTCGGAAACGAGACCTTTTTGGAGGATCGTAGACTTACCTAACACCGTTGAAAAAGTACTCATCCTAACCTAACCTCACAACTTAAACTAAACTAAGCTAAACTCTCTAAACTAACAACCACCCTAACCTAAGCTAACATCCTTAACCTAAGCTAACATCCCTAACCTAACCTCCGTAACCTATCCTAATCTAATCTAACCTAACTTACTTTAACCTAACCTAACCTAACTTAACCTCACCCAACCTCCCTAACCTAAGCTAATTTTTTTTAAGAAAACGTTCAGCTGTCGACTGCTTTCAAGGGCACAATTCGCTGTAATTAGAAGTTCAGCCTAGTGGTGGGCTACTTTAAAAATTCCCCAACCAAACAAAAAAACAGCAGTACCATGCAACCAACAACAAAGCGTAAAAAGATAGTCCACAAGTCTGTATACATGAACCCGTACCGAGTACAAGGGACAAGTGGTAGCGACCCCACTCGTTCCGGTACCGGGACAGGTAACGTGCGCGAAGATCACCCAGACTGGGACATTCAACAAGAATGTGCCGAACAGTCTGGGGGACAACGCAGTCGTCACAGTAGGGCGCAGGCGACCGCTCCATCAAATGGTGGTGCATCCAATTCGAAGACGACAGAACGCAACCCGAAGCCGAGCGGCATTGGGGGGTAGGTCCATGGGAACAGTCACTGCGCAATAGCAAGCAACTTTAAGTTCCCTTCGGCCGTCTCCCAACCTCTTTGCCAAGCAACCAAGAGAGCTGTCCTGATAACTGCCATATAATCGGTGTGAAGAAGAGTGAAACGTTGGTTTGGTCACCCAGTGGACTCTTTGGCGCGCTCATTCCCCGCAATTCGTACATTTCCAGGAACCCAGCAGAAATAATCTCGACATTTGCCCGGCTCGCCAAAACCGTGGCGTCACGGATATTGCGAACCAGGGGATGCGGAGATTCCAATGTCCCGAGAGCACTCAGGGCGCTTTGTGAGTCGCTAAAGATCACAATCCGGGCTCCGAACCGGACACTTCGCGTTATCTCCCGTACCGAGCGGTGCATTACAACCAGCTCAGCCATGAAAACACATAGCGTCTAGTAGACCCAGTTGACTTCAAACAGAGGAGATACAGTATGGAAACCGATCCCCTCATGGGACTTAGAGCCACCATCCGTGTGCACAGGTACGGATCCATCGTGACAGGAAGTGTGCTCCAAAAAGGTCGAACGCAATACTCCCGTTGCTGTAGAAGCTTTGGAGGCAGAGGCGTGGCGACAAATAGTCAAAAGTGGTACCCTCCAGGGTGGCGTCCTGGGCAGAACTAGGGGCACCACCGGCTCGGGAGCTATACCGAGCACTCGAAAAAGTTTCCTAGCCCTAAGCCCAAAGGGCTTAGTGTATGACTGGCGTCTTTCGGCGGCATAGGCACCGTCGAGACCAGCTGCGAATACAGTGAGAGTTGTTGGCGACCCAGGGAGGCGCCAGGCCCGCGATTAAAGGCGAATAATGCACTGTGCACGGCGCAGTGCGAGTGGCATCTCCCCAGCATTGACAAGCAGGCTCTTAATGGGGGAAGTGCGGAAGGCACCGGTCGCCAGCCAAAGGCCGGTGTGGTGAATCGAGTCCACCTTCTACAATACACGCTCGGCTGCGGATGCATAAAACTCGTATCTGTAGTGAAGCTTCGAACGAACAAAGGATCGATAGAAAGGTAACACAGTAGCCCTATCAGCACCCGAAGAACCGAAGTTCACGGAACGAAGAATGTCCCTGGTGCGGGTATAAGAGTCCCTAAGGCAGGCTGCGAATATGAGCCTCCCAGGTGAGGCGCCGGTCGAATACAAAACCAAGGAAACGGTGCGAGTCCACCACTTCCAGGCGAACCCAGTTTAGAAACAAGTCCGGGTCAGTGTGGAGCCGTGGATGGCGTACACTTCTGAGATGGCTTATCTTCAGATGAAAAAAATGAGGTGGTTTATCTTCAAGTAAAAAAATGCTAAGATGGCTTGCAATTAGTGGAAATATGCTGAGGTTGCTTATCTTCTGGTGAAAAAAGTATGGTAGCTTATCTTTAGATGAAAATTAGGTGAGGTAGCTTATCTTCCAGTAAAAAAGTTGAGTGGCTTATCTTCTGGTAAAATAACTGAAATGGCTTTTATCCAAAGGGGAAAAAAGTAAGGTGGCTTATACTTTTTCATCTTTAGATGAAAAAAAAGGTGACGCGGCTTCTCTTTAGGTGAAAAAAGGTAAGATGGCTTATCTTCAGATGGGAAGGTGAAGTGAATTATCTTGAGGTGAAAAAAGGTGAGGTGGCTTATCTTTAGATGAGAAGGTAAAGTGGATTATCTTGAGGTTAAAAAAGGTGAGTTGGCTTATCTTCAGATGAGAAGGTGAAGTGGATTATCTTGAGGTGAAAAAAGGTGAGGTGGCTTATCTTCAGATGAGAAGGTGAAGTGGATTATCTTGAGGTGAAAAAAGGTGAGGTGGCTTATCTTCAGATGAGAAGGTGAAGTGGATTATCTTGAGGTGAAAAAAGGTGAAGTAGCCTTTCTTTAGGTAATTCGGATAATGTAAGGCTAATTTACAACGAAAATAACCAAACTTGCAATAGATACCTCACTAGGATGAAACTTCATGATTACAGTAATTTCAAGATTGAGAAAACTAAAAAAATGCATATATCGCAGGGGTTCTTAAATTTTTTTCGGCCCGATACCCCAGAGTTCAGCTCCGAGTCAACCTGATACCACAGAGTTCAATTCCGAATAAACCTGATACCGCAGAATTCAACTCCGAGTCAACCTGATACCCCAGAGTTCAACTCCGAATCAACCTGATACCCTAGAGTTCAACTCCGAGTCAACCTGATACCCTAGAGTTCAACTCCGAGTCAACCTGATACCACAGAGTGTAACTACGAGTCAACATGATACCCCAGAGTTCAACTCTGAGTCAACCTGATTCCCCAGAGTTCAACGCTGAGTCAACCTGATACCCCAGAGTTCAACTCCGAGTCAACCTGATATCCCAGAGTTCAACTCCGAGTCAACCTGATACCCCAGAGTTCAACTCCGAGTCAACCTAATACACCAGAGTTCAACACTGAGCCAACCTGATACCCAGAATTTAACTCCGAGTCAATCTGATACCCCAGAGTTCAACGCTGAGTTAACCTGATACCCCAGAGTTCAACTCCGAGTCAACCTGATACCCCAGAGTTCAACTTCATGTCAACCTGATACCAAAGAGTTCAACTCCGAGTCAACCTGATATCCCAGAGTTCAACTCCAAGTCAACCTGATACGCCAGAGTAAAACTCCGAGTCAACCTGATACACCAAAGTTCAATTCTGAGTCAACTTGATAACCCAGAGTTCAACTCCAAGTCAACCTGATACCCCAGAGTTCAACTCTGAGTCAACATGATACTAAATAATTCAACTCTGAGTCAACCTGATACCACAGAGTTCAACTCTGAGTCAACCTGATACAACAGAGGTCAACTCTGAGTCAACCTGATACCCCAGAGTTCAGCTCTGATCAAACCTGATACAACAGAGTTCAACTCTGAGTCAACCTGATACCCCAGAGTTCAACCATCAGGGAACCTGATACCCCATAGTCTAATGCTGAGTCAACCTGATTCCCTTAGAGTTCAACTCCGAGTCAACCTGATATCCCAGAGTTCAACTCTGAGTCAACATGATACGACATAATTCAACTCTGAGTCAACCTGATACCACAGAGTTCAACTCTGAGTCCACCTGATACAACAGAGTTCAACTCTGAGTCAACCTAAAACCCCAGAGTTCAACTCTGAGTAAACCTGATACAACAGAGTTCAACTCTGAGTCAACCTGATATCCCAGAGTTCAACCCTTAGGAAACCTGATACCCCAGAGTCTAACGCTGAGTTAACGTGATTCCCTTAGAGTTCAACCCTGAGTCAACCTGATACTCCAGAGTTCAACTCGGAGTCAACTTGATACCAAAGAGTTAAATTCCGAGTCAACCTGATATCCCAGATTTCAACTCCGAGTCAACCTGATACCACCGAGTTCAACTCCGTGTCAACCTGATACCCCAGAGTTCAACTCCGAGTCAACCTGATACCACAGAGTTCAACTTCGAGTCAACTTGATACCCCAAAGTTTAACTCCGAGTCAACCTGATACCAAAGAGTTCAACTCCGAGTCAACCTGATACCCCAGAGTTCAACTCCGAGTCAACCTGATGCCCCAGAGTCCAACTCCAAGTCAACCTGATACTCCAGAGTTAAATTCGAGTCAATCTGATACCCCAGAGTTCAACTCCGAGTCAACCTGATACCCCAGAGTTCAACTCCGAGTCAACCTGATACTCTAGAGCTCAACCCCGAGTCAACCTGATACCCCAGAGTTCAACTTCGAGTCAACCTGATCCCCAGAGTTCAACTCCGAGTCAACCTAATACCCCAGAGTTCAACTTCGAGTCAACCTGATACCCTAGAGTTCAACTCCGAGTCAACTGGATACCCTAGAGCTCAATTCCGAGTTAACCTGATACTCCTTCTCCATTATTAACCTTCTACTCTCAACTTTTAACTGTTAATTTCCTGGAAAAAAAAACAGAAAACAGGACAGCTATGAACAAACAGCTCAATTTTATGGACTCTTTTTATTTTTATCTTCAGTAAATAAATCAATAAAGCAGTACACATTACATTATTGTACCCATTAAATTATTCTACATTCTTACACATTACATTCTTGTATACAGCACTATTTGTGCTCATTCCTGATGATTTCTTTCGGCTGTGACCTAGATAGGTCTTGTAGTCCTCTTTTTTTCCCAAGCAACCAAAGCCTCAATTCTGGGTACACGCGGCCCTGATCCCTTTTGGGATACCTCTGAGAACTTGTTTCTATACCCTCCCCCTTGAGAGTATTGAGGCAGTACTTAAGTTAAGTTGAAGGGATATCCACAGCAACCGATGAAGAAGGTTTAAATGCTTTCTTACATATCCTTCACCCTTTCGAAAAAGCTATTAAAGGAATTAAACTGAGAGGAAACCATTGGTTAAAAGAAGCAAAATGTTGCAAAATGTATTTTAAAAGAATTGGAGAATAAATGTTCTGGTTTGGGTGTGAAAGTGAAGAAAAAGGTTTGATCAAACGTTACTCTTCGCGAAGATTGAATGACGTCCTTAGATAATAAGCTATCTCGAAGATCCTGTATATTGACAAGCGCTGATTTCCAAATAATCTTCATCGGGACCAAATCACGAGGTGGCTAAGGGAGGCAACATTCAACTGGCTATATCTATCTGGGGAAGAGGCAGAAAGGCTAGACAAACAAGGTCTAAAGACCTAAGTCGCGTGCTCTCAATTATTCTCACTTATGACCTTACGACCTTCAACAAGTGGGGCAATCCGACCCATAGGTAGTTTTCTTTTAATTCTTCCCGGACTAACCTTGGGAAGACCTTGGCAATTATATCATTGCAAAAGAGATGTCAAACAACATGAGGGTTTTAAATTTCGTTAGAATCGACCGAATAGTTACGATGTTATTGCCAATAAACCTCATTGAAAAGTAAAATTGTTACCATCCGACCGACCTACCTACGGACCAAAACAGTAACTTATAGAATCGCATGCACGCGACTACAAAAAAATGGTGATGATGTTTTTTCTTCAGCTTCTTTAGTAAATCCAGTGATCCAATGTTTTAGTGATCCATCACTGAGTTGAAGAGCAAAAATAAGAAATCTAAAATTATGTCCTCAGCTACCAGGCGCGGATCCAGGGGGTGGGGGTGAAGGAAGCTCCCTTCCCCCAAATTTCAGACCCGTTTCTGTTTATATTTATTTTTTTTAAGCCAAACCTGCATTATGCTATTCAAAAAGAGTTATGAAATAATAAAGAATATACATAAACATAGTTTTTTAACAGTTGTGATCGAATGTATCTTATATGATACTTTAGCTGACGTCCAAAAACTACAATTCATAATTCTTTGATGTGTGGCAAAAAAATTCGGATCTGAAAGAGTTGGTGCTCACTCCCTTATGAGACGCTGTTATTTAGTATCAATGATGTTTAAATTAACCATTATTTATTATCAATGGTGTGTAAGATAACCATTATTAATGATCAATGCACTTTTCTTAAACTACTAAGATGGAGGAAAAATCAGGTTAGCCACCCCTAATTTTTATCCTGGATTCGTTACATTTGCTAAGGAAATGAAGGTGTAGGAGGCGACGGAGAATCGTACTTTGTATTCGGAATTATACTGAGGCTTTTCTTGGGAGTTTGGGTGCCTTAAAAAAGAGGCCGTTTGACTCGGATGACCTATGATGGGCCCTTGTGGCTTTTGTCCTGTTATATTATATGGGGAGGACTTTGATTTTGTCTTTCCCTGGCGATGGTGCTTTTTGTGGGTGGGTTTTGACGGATGCGGTTGACCTTTGATAGGCCCTTGTGGTTTTTGTCATCCGTGAAATTATGTTATGTTATGTTATATGTTATCAAGAAAAATAGCAAAAAGAATCGAATTACGAATGGGGATTATCGTCTGTAGGGTTCTGTAACTTCAAAGATACGTAATTATTTTCAATAAAAACATTAGGGTTTTTTTAAGCGTCTCCAAAACAGTAGTTGAATTATGTGTGTACTTTGGCTATTAAGCATAAATCATAAGTTGATTATTATTCCCTTACACAATTTTTTTTTTTTCTACTCGATGGTGTCATGTAGTTTTACTTTGTATTCGACTCAAGCCGTGTAATGGCTCAGTCTAATAAAAGGAGGGTAGTGTAATGTTTTCAAGGGGTGACAAGAAAATGAGTAAAAAAGAGTGTGTACCAAGAAAAGTAGCCCCAAAGTCTCAATCAGTGCCTTTCGCCAAAGAAAAACAACAGCTAAAAATCGTTGATTTGAGAATTTCGCCTGCAATTTACCGGTATTGACCTTAACGGCAATTTACCGGTATTAAAAACTTAAGTAATTTACCGGTATTGTCAATGTCTAAACTTTACTTCTATTGATAAGGTCAGTAATTTACCGGTATTAACAACGTAGGTAATTTACCGATATGTCAATTTCGATAATTTACATAGATTGATAAGTTTGGTAATTTACCGAGATTAACAAGGACGGTATTTTACTAGTATTGAGAATATCGGCAACTTACTGCCATTGACAATATCGGTAATTTTTCCGATATTGACAATGTCGGTAAATTATCGGTATTAACAATGTCGGTAACTTCCACACCCTAATCTGACGCGTAGACTTGGGCAGCCTTCCTCTACACACGTCACCTACACAATCCAAACATACCCATTCACAACGTCGTTGTCTCTTCCTCACTCTTCTATTTACACATACAACGCATTACTCTTCTTTCGTGGAAGCTGGCGAAAGGGGTTTCATATCTATTTTTTCTTCAGTGGAAAGGAGGGGGGGGGGGGCTCTTCCTTGGGCTAACAAAGGTTTCTAAGTCGCTGATGGGTGGTAAACCATATTACTGCCGAGCTTCCTGGATCTTACCAGCCGCCCCATGGTTCTCATGGGCTTGCCAGCGATTGTCGTTCTCATCTTTATGTGTCTTTCATTATCAGGTCGGGAGATGTCTACAAATAAAAGAAATTTGGTGCAATGGACTAGCTAATATTTCATTACCCTTACTAACTTATTCATCCCCCTCTAAAAGAGACCGCCCAAAAAAAGAGATAACCTCTCAAACAGAAACAACCCCTCCCGCAGAGACAATCCCTCCCACATAGACAACTCCTCCCTCAGAGACAATCTCTCCCGCAGAGAAAACCCCGCCAGCAGAGACAACCCTTACCGAAGAGACAATCCCTCACACAGAGACAACTCCTCCTTCAGAGACAACCCCTCCCTCAGAGACAATCCGTCCCACGGAGACAACTCCTCCCTCAGAGACAATCCCTCCCTCAGAGACAATCTCTTCTGCAGAGAAAACCCCACCAGCAGAGACAACCCCTCCCGAAGAGACAATCCCTCACACAGAGACAACCCCTCCTTCAGAGACAATTTCCCGCACAGAAACAACCCCTTTCTCAGAGACAACCCTTCCCTCAGAGACAATCCCTCCTACAGAGACAACCCCCTCCCTCAGAGACAATCCCTCCCGCAGACAAAACCCCGCCAGCAGAGACAACCCCTCCCTCAGAGACAATCCGTCCCACGGAGACAACTCCTCCCTCAGAGACAATCTCTTCCGCAGAGAAAACCCCGCCAGCAGAGACAACCCTTACCGAAGAGACAATCCCTCACACAGGGACAACTCCTCCTTCCGAGACAACCCCTCCCTCAGAGACAATCCGTCCCACGGAGACAACTCCTCCCTCAGAGACAATCCCTCCCTCAGAGACAATCTCTTCCGCAGAGAAAACCCCACCAGCAGAGACAACCCCTCCCGAAGAGACAATCCCTCACACAGAGACAACTCCTCCTTCAGAGACAATTTCCCGCACAGAAACAACCCCTTTCTCAGAGACAACCCTTCCCTCAGAGACAATCCCTCCTACAGAGACAACCCCCTCCCTCAGAGACAATCCCTCTCGCAGACAAAACCCCGCCAGCAGAGACAACCCCTCCCTCAGAGACAATCCGTCCCACGGAGACAACTCCTCCCTCAGAGACAATCTCTTCCGCAGAGAAAACCCCGCCAGCAGAGACAACCCTTACCGAAGAGACAATCCCTCACACAGGGACAACTCCTCCTTCCGAGACAACCCCTCCATCAGAGACAATCACTCCCACGGAGACAACCCCCTCCCTCAGAGACAATCCTTCCTACAGAGAAAACCCCTCCCTCAGAGACAATCCCTCCCGCAGAGACGACCCTTCCCCTATTAACAATTTGTGTTGTGAAACGAGCCAAACCAAAGCGATGCTTCATTATTTGCATCTTTATTGCAGCGAAAATTGTTCTTTTGTTGCCAATTTCAGTTTTCCATTTCTGGCTTTAAAAATGACATCGCCAAAATGGTGCGATTGGATAAAATTGGATTTCACATTATTGAGAAGAAGGAGGAAAAGCACCTCCCCCGATCGATTTGAGGAGGGACCTCTCATTTTAAAACGTCGGGATTAGAGACAAACGACTGAGAAGAAAAAGAATAGTTATTTAAGTTGAGCTAAAACTGTAATGTCTAATTCCTAAAACACATTAATGTTCTGTGTTTTTCTTTTATATCTTGATACCGCTCCCATTGGATTTAATTTTGCGGGTGCTGGGTAGATGCTGGGGTCACCTGAGGGAGCGATCTCCCCCTCCAGCTTATGATCGGGCATATTCCCTTTATTATTCAGTTTTTTTTTTTTAGATAGATATCGTTTTAATATATATATATATATATTATATATATATATATATATATATATATATATATATATATATATATATATATATATATACACACATATATATATATATATATATATATATATATATATATATATATATATATATATATATATATATATATATTATTTTTTTTTCATCGTAACAAGTTTTGTTAAAGGCGACTGTTAATTTTGCGTTTGTGATTCTTTTTTCACATCTTTCAATTTGTCTTATATTTGCCTTTATGTCAGGATTGAGTCCATGTCTAAGTTCTCCAAAGTTCGTAATAGCACGATTTCGAAATTATAGCGAGGGAATAGAAGATTCCTCAGGTAAAAAACACTTTATTTATCTGACGCGTTTCGTTACAACTCGTAACATCTTCAGAGATACAAGAAAATACAAGAGAAATTATAAGAATTGTTTTATATATCATGGATAGACGGTAAACGTACAGACGAACATAGAAGTCACTCAGGTAGGGTGCACTGGCAAACTCCTTGGCAGGGTGGGACACGTCAAGAGCGCAAGTAGAAGATTAAATTTGCGGTCTTATCCAGATAGATAAATGAACTGGATACCTGAGATTAGCTCTCCCGTGCGTTTCTATTCCGATTCTTGTTGCTAGGTAGTATTCCATTTGAATTGAATTGAATATTAATTTTTGGTTGTTTTTCTTGTATGTGAATAGTTTCTAGAAATAGTAATTGTCGCCGATCAGGTGCGGAGTCGATAATTTTAGTGTTTTCTTCTAACATTTTTCTGCTGAGAATTATTGCATGGTTTTGGCTGGTATGGTTTGGGGGGGGGGGCGCCATTCGTCAGGTGGTAGGTCATTCTTTGTGATAATTTTGTTTCAGTCATACCAATATATGAGTGGGGAAGGAGCTTGCAGTCTCCTAGGTTGCATTTATACTCATATATTACATGGGTTCTTTGCTTAGGTTCAGGTTTTGGCCTCTGATTGTTTTTCATGATGATGGTGGCGGTTCGTCTAGTTTGATAGTATATAGTAAGCGATATATTTTGTTCACAAATATTCCGCTGAATAAAACAATCCAAATTTGTCCAAACTCTCTTTTTAATTCTTGTCAAAAAGTAATAGGTATTACAAAAAACTTATTTAGGTCATTTTTGGAATTGGCTGTCTTAAATTCGTATTTTATATTTAATTAAAAATTTTACGCCTTAAGAGGAAGGAGTGCGGAGGGGCCTACCACCACTCAGGCCAACTTTCGTGAACATCTTCTTATGCCATTACGAACAACTTTGCCTCAATAAACGTCCCATTGAATATAAACCTATCTATTACAGACGTTATGTCGATGATACATTTGTATTAATGAAATCCCGACAACAGGCGGAACAATTCCTTAAATCCTTGAACTCTAGACATGAAAATATATATTATACAATGGAGATGTAGAAAAATAGTAGACTTCCATTTTTGGATATAGATATTAAACGTTCAGGAAGCCTACATTTACAGGTTTCGGCACAAGTTTCTTTAGTTTCTTGCCAGAAAACCTTAAGTTATCCTCGATAAAAACTCTTATTCTTCGAGCCTACAAAATATGTTCTTCGTACAGACTGCTGCATTTAGAATTCTCCTTTCTAAAAACTCATTAGCGGAAAAAACATTCAAAGGTTCTTTAATGTTCTTTATCAAAAAAATCCAACAGAAAATACTGTAGAGAAATTATCCATTTTCTTAAGTCTTCCATACTTTGGTAAAAAATCAAACGACTTTGTAAATGAAATTCTGACGACTAAATAAATTCTATCCATTTCTCAACCCAACATTTATGTTAAAAAATGGGTACACTATTGGATCCTATTTCAGCTATAAGGACCGAATTCCATTCCATTGCCGCTCCTCTGTAATTTATAAATATAGTTGTGAATCTTGCGATTCATCTTATATTGGTTCGACCATTGGGTCAATCCAGTGTCGCATCGAGCAGCATCGGGGAATGTTGACCCGCACGGGGCTGATTCTAAAGTAGTCAAGTCTGAAATTAGTCTGGATAACTTTAAAATCCTTAGTCCTATCCCCGATCCCAACGAACGACGGATATTAGAATCACTTTCCATCCTGAAACTTAAACCTAATTTAAATATAAATCAAACTTCATCCAATAATTAAATTGCATCAGGAATTATTAATTTTTATTCTTGTATTAAGCAGCTGATCCTAAATTGCACTATTCAATTTTAGTATTTTATGAAAACCAGAAATTATAACCCTTTACTATCTTAGGTTCTTAGTGCTGATGATGAGGCTAGGAGCTCGAAACGTTCAAACCAGGGAAAAATAAAGATGCTTTTATCAATAGCGTGCTTGGTTTTCACCTCGAACTGGAAGACAACACTTAGGAAATCTTTCTACAGTACCCCCCAAAAGCACATTTCAAAGTATCCCCTTTATGCTAGTCTCATTTACCGTCGTAGAAAACTGCACCTTTATTAAATATAACGGCGTCGCCTTAACTAAATACATCCGAAAGATAGAAAAAATTCCAATACAAATTGGTGTGGTTAATGTATTATCGTTTAAAGACAATTGACTCTGCTTTTGCGGGGGCACTTTAGAAGGATTCCCTAAGTGTTGTCTTCCAGTTCGAGGACGAAGGGTGTCACGCTGGACCTGAAGTAGAGTCAGTTGTCTAAAAATTCTAATACATTGACCGCACCAATTTGTCTTGGAATTTTTATATACGTTGATAAATCATTTGTATATAAGTGGATGGAAGATAAAGACGAAATAATAATAACAATAATTAAAAAAAATAAGTCGTAAATGAACAATAAATAAGGAGAGCTTTTATGCTTCCTTTTTACAGTGGTTAAACGTGTAAGATAAGGCGGAAAATGTGTACATCTTCCATCACGATACAACAGGGTGTATTACATAGGTTCATGGGTGATGTAGTAGTAGTAGTAGTAGTAGTTTGCTGCACTACCTTTATCCAGACGAATCCGGACCGAATAATGAAATAGACATAAAGGTCAGTATGACAATCGCTGGTGAACCCGAGGGTACCAGGGGTCAGTCATCTTTGGGAAGAGGTGCCAGGAGGTATTATTTTTGACACCAAACAATGTTCAGGTGGAACCTTCGTCGCCCTGGGGTAGAAAGACATGTTGCGCGTCAGAGGTATGTGGATATGGATACCCACCGGCACGATTCCTTGGAACAGAGAGTGTGTGTTATGTTGCGAAGACAGGGGAGGAAAGAAAGCAGTAGTGTGTGTGTATGTAATAAGAAGTGTAATATCTACCCACCCGAATACAGGGCGGAGCACAGCTGGTAGCCAGATCTCTCCGTGTGCTGACGTTTTGTGTCCGCTCTTCCTGGGATCGAACCCAGTACCGCGACGTTAGTGGACCAACGCCGTATCCACTCGACTAGCAAGGGCTCTCATGGGTGATGAAGAGCCCTTAATTACACTGATGTCACGTTAAATCACGTTAGCACACTAATAATTTTATAAACATGTTTATCGACTTCCTTAACCATGGTAACCATTTTCCTTTTCAAAGGAAATAATGAAGGAAAGAACAGAATAAAGGCAAAATAAAGGAGTGTAAAATAAAAATTAGGTATAGGATAACGGATTAATAATAGTATTATGGTGAATTTAATCTCGTTAGGATGAAATAATTATGGAAGATCAACGAATACCTAAGTGGCAACTTTGCCCTTGTGGTAAAACAGGTAAAAAAAAACAAGAAAAAACGACGCTTCCCTTTGGGAAAATGTAAATGGCCTTTTTGCCACAATCCAACGCGATTAAGATTCAGGTCATGTAGGGTTGCAAGCCAAATCCTGGAGGATTTCCAAGATGTCTTTACACACGACTCGAATCCTTTTTATTCATTTTCCTCAAATAGAAAAGAACCCCGTTTCATTAAAACCCCTTGACGACCTTCCACCCTTTCTCACTTTCATGGGTGTCTTCTTAACCAAAGATTCCACGCGGAATAATTAAGCGCTTCTCCATCCCTTATTAATTAAGTCTTCCCGTTATTATTTGCGCCCGACGCTTTATTATAAATGCTCGATCCACTGGCGTGTGTCCGAAAGCGCGCTTGCTTGTGTCCGAAAACGCGCTTGCGTGTGTCCGAAGCGCGCTTGCGCGTGTCCTGAAAAATAGTCTTTGGCTAAACAAGTAAAGGGAGTGGATTATATGGAATGACGATGGAAAGTCTGGGGTATATCTGGCTGAGTTGAGAAATCGAGGCGTACTGCCTTGATGCCCCCAATTTTCGCCACGGAGTAAGCTTCCACAAAAATAATGAGGGACACGTGGCACTATTCTCCCTCCAATCTCCTTCCTCGCCGGTTTCATCGCCCTCTCTCTCTCCGATCACCCTCTCCCATCCCTAACACCCATTTTTTGACGTGGATGCAATTAACGTTAATCACGATCTCGGTCGTATTATGACGACAGCGGTCGTGTGCCTCCGCTGTCAACAAGACACTGGACCGGTTTCTCCTCACTCAAAATTTCAACACAAACACATGTGTAGTAATTACTTAAAGAGGGAATGGGCTGTCCTACACCCCCGTAAAAAGAGGGGAAAACGTTTGCGAGGAAGTAGGTGCGCTAATAAGTGTTCCATCTTTCGTGAAAAACTTAAAATATTGTGGAAATATTCTTGGATCAAATATGAGGTTTACTGTGTTTCCTTTGTTAACCAAACGTACTCCAGTTGTTTTCCAGACATATGGCGATGCATGGGTAAAGAGTGATCCTGATAACCGTCATGTGGATCTATACAAAACATTCTAAAATTTAATCAAAAAACAAAACAATAAAATTCAACCCTCGAACCTTATCTAAATTGTAAAACTTCATAGGACTGTGAAATATAATAAAAGAAATACTAGGCATAGGCACCACTTCTCCTCAAACGACACTAGTAAACAACTAATAAAAAATACGCAAAATTTAAAAAAACCTCTAAGGAAGTGATGGGAGACTATTACTAAAATCGTTTCTCTTACAATTTTTCGCCATTGTAGCATCGCCGTAAATCCCTCATTTTTCCCATAGCACCTTTCGATCTTCTTTCTATCATGCAGGTAACCGAGAACCCAGTTTAAATTTAATCCCTGATGAAACTCAAGGATTTTAATCTGTAGAAGTAAACTTCCATTTATGGTTCGAATTCATGGGTAACGTAGGGGCAGGATGGCAGAGCGGACGTAATTGAGAGGCGGACGTGATGCTGGACAGAGAAGACGTGCGAGTCTTCGCTAAGTTGCATTGGCGCGTGCCAAGCACTCATTTTGGTGTCGGGTTTCGCAGTCCGCACGTGGCAAATAGCAGTACCTATTCAAGCCGCCAATTTGCCATTTGGGTCGAGTTCCGCCCAGCCATTATCAATAACAACAACAAGAAAGATATATAAATATATATATATATATATATATATATATATATATATATATATATATATATATATATATATATATATATATATATATTATTGTAGTTTTTGTTGTGTTTGTGATTTTAGAACCTGAAGATGGGCGATACGCCCTAAACGTTGCTTTTCATTACTAAATAAATCACATGTACATGAACGTCCTCTGTGTTCTTATCTTCGCTTTGAAATTTAAGATTAGACTGGTCAGCAGTAACCCCCATGAATATATATATATATATATATATATATATATATATATATATAAAGGACAAAACGAAGAAGGCGCGTTTCATCTTTAATCTCTACGTTTCGCGTTATTCCAAAACCCATCCTCAGGAGCTTCGTTTTGTCCTTCTTACAAAGCCATTTATTAAAAATCCATTCCTTTAATGGAAGTTTTTATATTCAATGAACAAAAAGAGCGAAAAAAAATAAATAAATTCCCTTAACATGAACTTAAAAATGTATAAAACATAATTGAGCCCAACATCAACATGGATAAAAATAAAACTAAGAACACAATATAAAGAAAGAAAGTTAAATTATAATTATCAAGTAAGAATCAGTAAACCTTTTGTCAAAGATGACTAGAGACATAAGAACTAGAGGAAGGTTTCTTTGTGACTATATAAAGTGTCTCAAAAGTAGTCACGTCATGTAGTTGAGGTTTAGTTAGATTTTTAACACTTCCAGTTATGTAGGGTGATTAGCGACATAAGCATGATCTGGTATAACTGAAAGAGAAATCTAACAATAATGGTATCATTCTACTTTAGGAATTTTATTCCAGAAGAATACCAGATAAATATTTTTAGTTATTTTAAAATCATCAGAATTAAATCTTGCTAAACACGGATAATTTATAAAATCATCTACGGTAGAAGAAAATATAATCAAGTTATTCCTATGTGAAGATGAGATTGGGTTGGTATGCCATACGATAACTATCTTGTAGAGGGCACATGTTGTTGCTATAGTTAAACGCATAGAAAAGGATTAAGTAAACATACAGATCGGATGTTCAGTGCGTTTTAATCATAATACACAGGCATACAGTGTATATATTGGGGTATATTGAAAAGGGTATGAGAGTTTGCGCTTGGTCTACCCAACATAGGATAACGTGTGCCAAACATAGGATGACGTACAGTAATCACAAGAAGAAAGATAATTAATCGGAGAACGCAGAGAGGAATTCGATCCCTGTGTAAAAAATAAATAAATCCGAAGTTAAGTTCTATGTTAAACTACATATAACTTTAATTAAAAAAATTAAGATTAGTTTTACAATTTTTTTCTTAAAATCACACAGGGCAAATAGTATATGAATTTAATATAGAAAGAACCAGGCAATGGCTTCGCCACTCTCCCCCTTACAGGGGGAGCTTGCGCTTCGCTACTAAGATTAAAATTTAAAATCTAAAAAAAAGCAGCCATGGTTAAATTTTTATAAATTTTCTGAACTTCGCCAATTATAATAATTTTAAAAAGGAAATTTAAACTAAATTTTTCCCCTTTCAAAATATCACGTTGCTAAAATCGGGTTATAGAAGAAGAAAATATATAAAAATAAATTTTCGGAACTTCACCTTTTGTAATTCTTTGGGTTTTAAAAAATTCACAAAATTTCGAGACTTATATTTATTTCTGAACTTCACCATTTTGTTTTTTGATATTATAAAAGAATTATTAAAAATAACTTTGATAAAAAAAACATAAGTCATAACCAAACTAAGATGAAATTATGATTCAAATACTAAAAAAATTCCGCTTCTTAAATTATAGACTTAGTGATGATGATGATGATATGGGAAAACCCTTAACCCAAAAATAATTGCAAAGAAAATCCAACTCTTCACAAAAGAAGATTGAAACGGATTTTTTCAAGCTCAATTTAGTAAATTTAAAATTATTTTTTTCTCTAATGAGGCTGAAACAAACAAATCCAACTTTATTTAAAGAAGTGAATGTTTGTTTTCTGTCAAATCAACTTACCAGCAGATTTGTTTCGTAAGTTTAATATCTAAAATATGATAATTCGCCGTTTGCTTGAGTTTCCACCCTAAATTTAATAATACTGCTTATTATTTAAATAATCTTAAAATATGGGGACCTGACCTACGGATATATATATATATATATATATATATATATATATATAGCACAAGAGAAAATAAGAATTGGACGCGAATGAGCAAATGAGACAAGAAACGGGAGTTTTTTTAAATGCAAGAGAGAGGGACATTAGAAGAATCCAGAATCAAAGGGAGCAGAGGGCGGCACAGTGAAGGCGATCCTTTACCGAGAAGACAGAAATAACGCCAGGGAAAAAAAGTTTTGAATTCCTGGCCGGGACTCGAACCCGGGTCTGCTGATTGCCGGTCAGATGCTTTACCGCTAAGCTACCAGGCACAGTAACTATATTTCACCCAAAGCGTCACCCCATCAAACCCAGTATCTCCCTAAGCTAGGAACCTCCAAGGAATTTTTATACCACATGCTCTTACCCGCTCACAATTTAAAGGCTCACTGTCCATGTCGCATACAAAGAAAGCAACTACAGGATCTGCGGGTGATTATACAACCACCACAGAGCTATGCCATTTTTATTTTCTGTCTTTCAAATAAAATTTGAAGACATTTCAAAATTCGTTGAAATCAGCCGAATAGTTACGATGTTATTACCAAAGAACTCATCGAAAATAAAAACGATTACCATCCGCCTAACGACCTACGAACCGACATAGTAATTGTGTGCATACGACTAAAAACGTATCTTTTATGGTATGTTCAAAGGCAGAAATAGAATGTAATCCATAAGAGCTACTTGTGTAGCAGACGCGAGCGACTAATTGTACTCACTTTCTATCGCCTTGTCATTATTTAGCTTACGCAAAATCCCAATGTGTTCTCGAGGGATGAAATATTAATAAAACGTCTCCCTCTACACAAGAAAGTTAACAGAATAATTGGCAATTCTGTACATTTTATTCAAATAATAAGACCTATGCATAAGAACGAATCCTTGAACTTTATCTGGGTTAATTATTGATTTTTCTATGGAAAGATTTTTTAGCGATTGAAATTCTTTTTGCGGAAAAATTGTTGTAAAATTTGAATTTACTCTTTAAAATTTAATTACACTTTTGTTTTGTTTGAAATCAATAAAATAGGAAAAAATTTGTTGAACAAAATAGGAACTAGATAATTTATTAATTTTACACTATATGAATGTCCCGCAGGAAAAATGAAAAGGTGCTTCCAAGTACTTTCAAACTTTATTCAGTTCCTTCTCAAGGATAATCACAAGAGAAAATAATATAATAAGGGTATTTATAATCTAGTAAAAGATAAAGGACCGCCTCTAAGACAAGAAATCACCAATGAGGAAGTAGGAGAGGAATGGGTAAAGTCACATTCAGATTTAGTTATAACAGGTAGCAAGGACAAACCGAGAGGCAAGAAAGAAGACAAGAACAGAACCTAAAAGGGTTAAAACGTGTAACGGATAAAGCGATAGTCTAAAGAGGGAGATTAGGATAGTCATGAGAAGTAAATTGATGCGAATGGGAGAGAGACAAAGAGAGATGAAGAGAAGTAAAATAATGTTAATCTAAAATCAATGCAATAATTAAATTGACAAATCGGGTTCCCATACAAATGGAAATTGCAAAAAAAAATGGGAACATAAGTCAAAGCTAATTTCTTTAAGAATGATTTTTTCATAACAGCACCAATTTTAAAAAGGCCAGGGGAAATGTTCAATTTATTAAATTGGTTTATACATGAACATTCAACAAGGTTTCTTTTAATTGAGTGATTTGAGCGAAAAATAAATTATGCTGAATTCCAATTAATTAAGGGGTTATTTTTGGACATATGCACAAAAAACGCATTATTATTTACAGCTCTCCTAACATTGTATTTATGCTGATTAATACGGACAGATAACTGCTTTCCTGTCTGTCCAAAATATTTACTTGGACAAACAGATCATTCGACTGAATAAACTCCCACCCCGATATTATTATAATTATTGTGAACTAGAATGTTTTTTTTTATAATTGACTCGTATTTTAAAGCAACTGAAATGTTAAAGTTTTTAAAAGACGGGATAGGTCAATGAAACAAACAGAGAAGGGTGACATCAAAATGATTTTAACATTAAAATGGATAGCAGGACCTGTATTATAGAACGTCTTTTTTGCAGAAGAAAGACAGTTTAGAAGAAAGGGATAAGGGTAACATAGTTTATGGCCAATTTCAAAGATATTGGAAAATTCAGAATCCATATATTCAGGACTAACAACTCGTAAAACCCGTAAAACATAGAGGAAAAACGGAACGTTTGACTTTGGGACTATGCCTAGAGTAAAAATGAATATAACAGTTTGAATTAGTAGGTTTGCGATAGATGGAGTATTTAAAACTAGTCTGTGTTCTCCCTTTCAATCTGCTCTGTGGAGATTATCATGGAGAATAGCTTCAGTCATACTTCCTTCGCTTTGGCCGCCATCTCCATTTCTATGAATACGATTTTAAACACGTGTTTGAGGTTCTGAAATTTATTCACTTCGGTCACCTCTGTCCATTCTTGATTTCTCTCTATTTCCTGTTTGATGTCTTCGGATGATCTTTCGCTTACCCATGGGTCAACTCGCCTGCATACGATAGACTTCCTTGCCGCCAGGGCTGGGGAAGGTTTGGGCTCTAGTCCTATGGCGTCTAGTTCTTTTATGCCGGTTGTTGAGGTCAGCTTTACCAGGTCCGTCTGTGTGTGGCAAATCACGATGTATCCTCTAGTGGCCTCGATAAGTCTTTTGAGTCCGATCCCCAGTTTTCCAAAGATAGTCTCAAAGACCTTAGCTTTGTCGGATTTCCCATTCTCGACTAGTCGCAGTGGGAACCGAAGGTCCCACTGCCCCACTCCGATTCCGTAAATTATCACTTTACTTCTCTACAGGCGAGACAGAGACAGGAGGTATCTCCAATCAGTCTAAACTTCAGAACGCTACTTCTTAGCCTTCAGGAGTTTCTTCAACTTTTTATTATTCGTCTATTTTCCCTTCCGAATCCTTTTATCTTTAGCTTTGGGTTTTCTCTTGGATTTCCTCCTTTTCGTTTTGAGAAAGGTTTCTGAGGAGTTCGGTGATCTAATGATTCATTTTGCCTGCTAACTTTTTTCCATTTTGTTTCTATCTAGAAAGCAGCCTCTCTCTCTCTCTCTCTTCTAACTAACTTCAAAAGCAAAGCGAAGAACTTTAATATTTCGTTGCCATAATAATCCTCAAGCTTTATTTTTATATATGGTAGATATATCCTGCTAATAAAGATTAAAATGTCCTTTTTTTAAGATATCCCCAAAGAAAGATATCTGGAGCGGTTAAATCACGAGATTGCAGTGGCAAAGGGACGTAGCACAAGTAAGTCAGGAAGCTTTGATGAACTGTTTGATCAACAGTTCATTGTCAAACACCATTTCTTGTTCATTTTCTTCAACACTGGACGAACTTCCTTAACTAATGTCAGGAAGTTCTCCAAAGACAGGTACTGAAAGCTAAAAGAAGACGTGCTGACTGAAGACCAGGATACTTGACACTGCCCCTGTTCTTTCTGTTAAGCCCAGTCGAATCAATAGCGCAGATTTAGCAGTTGGTGACATGGTTTGTCGGCTCATCACAAACCACGGGAATTGCAAACTTAAGACAACTTTTCTTGCCCTTGGTCCAACGACGCAGCTACTCGGTACTTGTCTTGCATACCATGTGTGGCACCCAAGCTTTATCCTGGTCACCAAGTTTCATAGTAAAATAAGCATGGTAATCACGCTTTATGAAACTTGTGCCTGAATTCCTGTTAGGGATAACGGTGTATTCGCCGCAGATGCAACAGAATACATCGAGCTTACTTTTGCAAGATCTTCTGGCCGAATCCATTTCATTTAGATGAAAGAGAAAAATACCAGTTAGTCAAAAATTGCCGCATGTAAACTCTTTCAGAAATCCTTTATTTAAATATATGTGAAAGATTTTAGTATCATATAAATATAAAATCCCCGTACATATAACTCCCCCCCCCCAACTATGATGTAGCGACAAATCAAAAAGTTGACCTGATTGAGCAAAACCAATGTGATTTTTGGATTCTGCACATTAAAATCATACTAATTCAGATGCAAAAACTTAGACAATGAAGTTAGTACAGGCCAATGTAATTATTCTAATATTTAAGCTATTGTAGGTTTATTAAAAAGTCATAATTTATAAATAATAGGAAAAAACAGTGTATTCCTTGGCTGAATCCCGAATCACGCTCTGGTCCTGTTTCTGTAGAAGGTGAGTTTCAGTCGCTGGAGCTTTGCTATTCGATCAAAGAGGTAAAATTATGACAAATATGGGCGAAATGAATGATGTGTAATTATGTTCTATTTCGTAATATTTTGTGTTAAAAAATAGATGTTTGAATCTTTTCAATTCAAAAATTGTTTCTTTCCAAAGCAAATCGTGTGTAGCAGCTAACATCCTTGCTAGCTCCTACAAAAGTATAATTCCCCGTCTGAGAGATTACTCATCTCTCTTCCATTAATTCATATTCATGTACGAAAATTCCAATTATATATAACTCGTACGATTTCCAACAAAATTTACCTTACGTATCATCCGATAATAATTATCCTATACGTTGTAGTCTTAGCATTCCCATCAACCAGAGTGTATATATATATATATATATATATATATATATATATATATATATATATATATATATATATATATATATATATCATCCACCCATCTCTCCATATATACATATACCCGCCTTACGTGCAAACACCTTTTCCTCACAAAATTTACCTGAAATGCAAGGAGATAGTTGCTAAGGGTATTGCATAATGGGCTTAGCCTCTTTAGAATCCTTAATTACTTTAAAAAAGATTGGTTAAACTCCTATGAATAACTCTTCTGAATGCCCAAGAACTTCAAATAAACGCTAAGATTGTTTCCTGTTAAGTTTCAGCTCAAGGATCAAGTTGCCTCCAATGCCAAGGTTGCTCACGATTAAAAAGGAGCAGGTGTGAATGATAAGCCTCATCTCAACACAAGAAACTCATGGATAGGCGCTCCACTTTCGTAGGAAATCTAAAGAATGGAGTTTTGAAGAATGGGGAAAAGTGATATTCTCTGATGAAGCTCCCTTCGCTAAAATTAGAGAAACTCGAGACAAATGGTGCGGTTAGTATAAAGCAAAATTTGACAACCGACCCCGCCTCAAGTGCCCTGGAGGTCGTGCCTCTCCCCAGGGAAAGTTAGAAAGATACTTTGAACATACCCTCCCTGTGAGGACGATGCCCTTTCCGTCGAACGATTGAAACAGTATCGGTTGTTAATTTTGCTTTATACTAACCGCACCAGATCAATTCTATCAAACGATTAATAAGAGGTGGATTAAGCTTTTGAATGTCTCTGGGCTACAGATCCTTTGAGGACCCAGTGATATTTCCTCCATGAAAAAAGTAAATAAATCCTATAATCAAAATTCAAACATATTTTTTGCATAATTCCTTGGAAACAAATTTCTCCGAAATATCAGTAAATTTAAGTTGTTGAACATCGTTTTCAATTGCTATGATGGAGATTCTGTTTAGTGATTCTAGTGCCATTGGCAATCTTTGTACATTCTTCAAAGGCTTCGAACAGGAGTGTCGATCTCAAAATAATAATAAAAACAAAGTCAACATATCTAAGTCGCGTGCTCTGATCTATTCTGAATCATGACCATATGACCTTACGCCCTTCAAAACTTTCAATAATTCTTGGAATAACCTTGGAAGGACCTTGACAATTATATCATTCTGAAGAGAATGTTAAAAAACATAAAGGTTTCAAATTTCGTTAGAATCGACAGGATAGTTACGATGTTATTAGCAAATAATTCCCGGAATAACCTTGAGAGGACCTTGGCAATTATATTATTCGAAATAGAATGTAAAACAACATAAGGGTTTCACATTTCGTGAGAATCGGTAGAATAGTTACGATGTTATTGCCAAAAAAACTCATTTCAAAGTAAAAGGTTACCATTCGACCGACCAACCTACGGACCGACATAGTACCTTATAGAGTCGCGTGAGGGCGACTAAAAATCCTTTATAGAAAACGCCTTGCAGGCAACCAATAAAAACGTTTTTTATATAATGTCGTTATAGCGTCATAGTCCACCATACAATACAGTGAAAGGTTACCATTCGACCGACCAACCTTCGGACCGACATAGTACCTTATAGAGTCGCGTGAGGGCGACTAAAAATCCTTTATAGAAAACGCCTTGCAAGCAACCAATAAAAACGTTTTTTATATAATGTCGTTATAACGTCATAGTCCACCATACAATACAGTAAAAGGTTACCATTCGACCGACCAACCTACGGACCGACATAGTACCTTATAGAGTCGCATGAGGGCGACTAAAAATCCTTTATAGAAAACGCCTTGCAGGGAACCAATAAAAACGTTTTTCATATAATGTCGTTATAACGTCATAGTCCACCATACAATATTGTAGACTAATCATTACTATTTATTTATGCTTTATTATGATTGCTACAAATATATAAAATAAAGGTTATTTTGAATAAGACGAGCGAAAGCGTTTAAGGTTACTATATCATGTAATACTTCTTCGTATCGTTATATCAGTGTCTTAGGAGTAATATTTTGATGGCGGAGAGGGTCTAACGCCACTTATAAAGTCATTATTTCAACCCGATGCTGAAACGCAAAATTTCTTCGACTCCGCCATTTTTAAATTCCAGGAGTCGGCCTAAGGCTCGGCGGATGTTTTTAGTGTTAATATTAATTAATTATTAGTTTTCGATCCACGATGAGGAAGGTTAGTGGATAGTAGGTTATTAAAATGTTTTTAGTAACACGATGTTGGCGATTTTTGTGGCGTTAATTTGTAGAATTACCAAAACTAAACTTGTTTAGATAAACTTCTGCATCGTGGTTAAAAAATACTACAGAATGCCCCACTAAAAAAATAGGAAATTACAGTTTATTTATGTAATTGTTATAAAGAGAAAATTGTTGTTTACAGAAACATTGTTAAAACATAACAAAATACAAATGTTAGATGTGGTGTTCAAAATTCTTCCTGTGTGCATTGGCATAACGACTTAGACGGTATTGTCAACTTCTACGTGTGTAAGATACCTAATGGAAATCTAAAATTTATTGGTGGTTCTGTGGGTCTCCCTGTTCCTTCTAAGTGTTAATAACCCGCAAAATAGTTTTTTTTCGCGCCGAATAAATAGAAATGGACAATTACCTTCACTGTAGAATTACCTTAACCACAAAACAACGAAAACCATCCACAAAACCTACTTTTTAATTACTCTTTTAATTCTATCGAGTACCGGCCCCATAAAAGTTCTTGTCGATTCACGTTCGAACCTACCGAAAATCCATACAGTTTCCATAGGATTCCCTCGATTGTACGTTCACTTTCCATCGTTTTCTCTGGTCCAGCGATTTTCTTCAATCACTTTTCGAATAATGAATGATCACCTGCCTAGAAAAACCAAACCAGTCCACCAAGGTTATAGCAGAGACTTCCACCTGTTAATTAATTGTTACTTCATCCCCGTAGGTTGGACACCCCCTGTTTTTGTATGTTTAGTTTCAAAACTGAAGTTAATAAACTTGGATTTATTTTCACATAAAAGGGTTAGATCGCGAACGTTGAAACAATAACTTTGACGCAAGGTTTCTATAATGAAAATGGCCTTGTGTTGGGGGTGAAAAAAGGCAAAATATAGAAAACAAATGGTGTTAAAAATGGGGAGAAGATGCCCCCAAATCAAGCAAAAACACTTTTCTTCCGTATACCAGTTTAAATTCGCGTGACTATGCTAAATCAGTTTAAGGATATTTACATAAAATTTAACTAATATTGACCTTAAAAACCAACTTCGTTTGATATCTCCAAACGACTGATAGCATTTTGCGTTGTAGTCCGTAAACGAAGTGTTACATTGCAGAATTTGGTTTACATATTGATTTGTGGCGAATTTAAAATGGATGATATAACCTCTCCGCCATCAAAATATTACACTTAGGATACACTACAACGAAACAAAGAAGTCTTACAGGATTTAGTAACCTAAAACCCATGCGCCCCTATTCAAAATTACCAAATTAAAGTATAATAATTGAGTCACTTTTAATGAAATAATTCAGATACTTTGATTTTTGCATTCACAAATTAACTAACTTTTTATTTAATCACTGGAGACCCTCCAGCTGATGCAGGCTCCTGAGCTATACCCCTTAAAGCCTATGCCTTAATCCTCCCTTGTATGTAATTAAGAAAACATGACATGATTTAATATTCCAATAGCTATTCTTCATACTTCTTCAAAGGCTTCTAAGTCTCTCATAAGGCTTTCATTCTCTATAGATTACTTCTCCTCTTTTCTGAGTCGAAACTGTGAAGGCCTCATTGAGACCTTCACAGAAACCTTTGTTACAAATCCTTTCCTTATGAGCAACATAACACCTCGGAGTATATTAGTCTCAAGTATTACACCTCGGGGAGTAGTAGTTTCAAGTATTACACCTCGGGGTGTAGTAGTCTCAAGTATTACACCTCGGGGTGTAGTAGTCTCAAGTATTACACCTCGGGGTGTAGTAGCCTCAAGTATTACACCTCGGGGTGTAGTAGTTTCAAGTACTACACCTCGGGGTGTAGTAGTCTCAAGTATTTTCTTCGAGTTGACTTAACTTTGAACCACATTCAATGCCATCAAAGAAGGCTTTTCAGATCTTGCGTAAGTATTTATAACATAGAGTAGCAATTGTGCCTTCGAGGAATTTTAGTCAACATTGAGTTTTTGGATGAGTTTCGAAGATGAAGTCTCTTTAGAAACCTTTATTTGGGAGACTATTTCAAAAGGTAGTAATTTCAATCAACAGAGAATGGAACATGAGGATGTAGAGATAATAAATGGGGAAATATAGAAATAGATTTTAATGTTCACGGTGATGGGTGGAGATCTACTTTGACGTGTGATCCAAACAACGATATGTATTAATTTATCTACATTGTATTTAGTTTTTAGTCGCGTACACGCGACTCTATTAGTTACTATGTCGGTCCGTAGGTTGGTCGGTCGGATGGTAGCCATTTAACTTTTAAATGAGTTTTTTTGGGCAATAACATCGTAACTATTCGGCCAAGTCTAACGAGATTTGAAACTCTTATGTTGTTTTACATTCTCTTTGGAATGATATAATTGCCAAGGTCCTCTCAAGGTTAGTCCATGAATTATTTGGCTGATTTTAACGATATTTGAAACCCTCCTGTTGTTTTACATGTTATTTTGAATCATATAAGGCCAAGGCTCCCAAGGTTAGTCCTGGAATTATTTGGCAATAAAATCGTAACTATTCGGTTGATTTTAATGAATTTTGAAACCGTCATGTTATTTTACATTTTATTTTGAATGATATAATAGCCAAGATCCTCCCAAGGTTAATCCGGGAATTATTAAAAGAAAACTAACTATGAGTCGGATTGCCCGACTTGTTGAAAGTTTTGAAGGTCCTAAGGTCATATGGTCATAAGTCACAATAATTGAGAGCACGTGACTTATGTATGTTGACGTTGTTTACTTTCTCTGTGTAGTTCTATGAGTAAAAAATACGTAGAATGGTACATGGCGAAATGGGAGGAAAGTTAGAAGTCTGTAAAGGATTGAAAAATTCCCTGGACCTCATGATAACCTCTGTCCTAAGATCATTTAGAAGGACATTTGTGAAAATAGTAAATAGGATTTTAGAAATGGAAGAATTCAATAACTACAAATACATTATTTTGTTCTGTAGATTTTTTCTGCGAGGTACGAGCTTTGTGAGCAGCCCGGGAAGAACCTTTAGGATCTGGGAGACGGTTTACGATCTTTGCCAGAATCTTTCATGGCTCAATGGGCTTTTTATTTATATATATATATTTATTTATTATTATTATTATTATTATTATTATAATTATTGTTATTATGATTATAATTATTATTATAAAATATACAGTGAGGCCTTATTGAGATAGCTCCCTTATTTCTTCGCCATCCACGTAGGAGGAGTAAAGAAGGGACTGCTCCTCATTGGGTGGTGTGAATGTCAGGGTCGTATTGTTTTTGACCCAGAGGGGGGGGGGGACCGTTCCCCGCCAGGAATATTTGAATATGAATGTTTCAATAGGGATCCCTCATGTTCAATCGGCAATATATCGGAACAAAGGCCAAAGTAGGTATGTTGGGCTGTTAAGACGGGAAGGGAAATGATAACGGTGCTGAAACTGGATATATGCATGATGATGCGTATGTAGCTTCTTATCCTCGTACCCGTGGGCATTAGCGTATTCGCCAAATGGGCGACCAGCTCATGGCTCCTATGAAGGTTTTGTGTCTCAGTTCGGTGGGATTGACCTCCAGCCTTGACGTCAGTAATCCAACGCCGTCTCCACCAGGCAATCAAGATGTCCTGGTTTGAAGGTCAGATTCACATCTTCTCTTTGATGTTGGTCATTCCTTTGTCGACTATAGAAGCGACCTTAGGATCCACTTAAGGCCAGGTTAAGAATAAAAATAAGGTGGACGCTATAGCAAACTATAGCAAATAAACTATACTCGCCGCAGCGAGAAATGGACGATGGGGGTGCGGCAAGCACCGCACCGTCACCGATGAAGAGAGAGAGAGAGAGAGAGAGAGAGAGAGAGCTAAAAGAAGCTACAAGGAGCTACAAGGAAGAAGAGTACCCTAGAAGACCTTACGCTTACGGTCCATACAAGGAGGGTACTTTGGCGCAATCCTCGAAGGTGTCCGTTGGCAACCTCGAAGATCACTCGCGAGGATCTTAACGGCGATTTCGCAAGACTTTATCTAGTCTTGACTTGAACTGGTCAACAGATTCATTGTTGACAACTTCCGTCAGAAATGCGTTCCAACTACTACATATACTGTATGTGAAGAATTTCCCACACAGATCACGGTGGTATCGCTTCAGTTCAAGTTTAAAGCCGTGATTTCTTGTTCTTCCCTCGCTGAGCTGAAAATATCCCCGTAGTCCAGTCTGTCGAAGCCTCGAAGTATTTTAAACACTTCGATGAGCTGACCACGTAGTCTCCGGGTCTCCAGTGAGAACATATCTAATTCCCTTAATCTATCTTCATAACTTTTATGTCTGATAGAGGGAATAAGTTTGGTTGCCCTAACTTGCACGCGTTCCAATCTCGCGATGTCCTTTCGAAGCTAAGGACTTCAAAATTGTACGGCATACTCCAGGTGCGGTCAGACGAGGAAGTTGTACAGACAGAGTACTATCTCCTTGTTTCGATATCCAAACTGTCGCTTTATATACCCTAACATCCTTTGGGCTTTCTTCTCCACCTCAATACACTGTTTAAAGAACTTGAGGTCACTGGTGATAGTTACACCCAAGTCCTTCTCAGTGTCAGTGGATTCAAGAGCAGTGCCCTTAAGGATATACTGAGATTGGGGATTTCGGTAGCCAAAATGTATCACTTTGCATTTGCTCACGTTGAAGGCATTTGCCACGTATCCGACCACTCCCTAATCTTTCGAAGATCATCTTGCAGGCGGGCAGTATTTCCATCCTTTGCAACGTTCATACCAAGCTTGGTATCGTCGGCAAATTTAGAAATGTTGGCAACCATGTCACTGTTCATGTCGTTGACAAAGATAATGAATAGTAGTGGTCCTAGGACAGAACCTTGACGCACCCCGCTAGTAACGGGCACCCACTCAGAAGCCTGTCCATTCAGCACCACCCGTTGCCATCTGCCACTTAACCAGTTCTCTATCCAGCCTGATACTTTTCCGTCTATGCCCAGCGTTCGCACTTTCCTGAGAAGGCGGCGGTTTGGTACCTTATCAAAGGCTTTCTGAAAGTCTAAGTACACCACATCCACCGCCTTGTCCCGATCGTGCTCACTGAAGACGAAGTGGAAGAATTTCACAAGGTTCGTCAGGCATGACCATTGCCTTCGGAAGCCGTGCTGGGAACTCCTCAGTAGCAGCCTTGACTCTAAATGCGACATCATTTTGTCCACCATGATGCTTTCCATGAGTTTAACGACTATCGAAGTCAGACTGATAGGTCGGTAGTTCGACGGTTGGCTACAGTCTCCTTTCTTGAAGATAGGAGTCACCTCCGCTTCACGTTAGTCTCTAGGAAGGCATTCGGTTCGGATTGACATGTTGAGGATTGCGCTCAGGTGTCGTGACACTTGATCGCGCACTTCTTTCAACATTTTAGATAGAAACCCATCTGGGCCAGGTGACTTATTCGTCATTAGGTAAGTGATCTTCTTTTTTATTTCTCCTTCGGTGAAGTCCATATCCTCCAGATTTTCCCCCGAGTAGGAATCCGTTGGTTGAGGGATGGGACCACACTCTTTAGTAAACACTGAAGAGAAGTAGTCGTTTAGGAGGTTAATTTTTTTTGCATCTGAGTGCTTTAATGTCCCCACCTCATTCTTCAAATGGCCAATCGTTCGAAGGATTGGTTTACGGCTGTTTACATATCCAAAGAACTCATTGAGATTCTCTTTACAAAGTCTCGCCACTCGGAGTTCCTCAGACCACTTAGCCGCCCTTATGCTGGACTTCACTCTCCTGGCTAGCCTCCGGTATTCGTCAAAGTCACCCGAGATCTTCAATTGCCGGTACACATTTCTCTTCTCACTAAGCAGTTGGCCGATTTCTCGTTTAAACCACTTTGGTTGAACAGAAGTCCAATGGGGGAATTTCAGAGGGATGAAACGCGATTGAAGACTCATGAATGTGGTTTTGAAACTATTTTACGAGTCTTCAACAGCATCTCACACTTCTAGCCTCGCGTCATTCAATCCAGCACGAAGACCTGCAAAGTTTGCTCTTCTCAAATCAAGTTTCCTCGATTTCTTAGTTGCAGGCCCTGCTTTGGGGACTTTGACTACTAATCTAATTAGTTGGTGGTCACTGCCACCGAGCTCTTTGCCAACAGAGAGGTCCTTAACGATGACATTCTCAGAGGTGAAAACCAAGTCGAGGATATTGTCTCCTCTTGTTGGCTCTATCACCCATTAAGTCAGGAACTCGTTGTTCGTGAACTCCAGGAGTAGTGCGTTCTCGCCACAGGGTTCTCTGGTTTCCCAGTCAACTTGTGTGTTGAAATCCCCCATGACGATACACACACTGTCTTCGACAAGTTCTCCTACTAGCTGATACAGATCTCTGTCCTTTTCAACGAGTTGGGCAGGAGGTCTATAAAGCACCAGGGTCCTGAATTTGGCAGGACCTATCTCTAGGTCAACACCTAGTAGTTCATGGTCGGATACGATGTTGCAATCCGTCAAATTGAGAGTATCCTTGACATACAACATCACAACACCACCCTCTCTGTCTGGCCTATCTTTCAGGAAGAGCTGGTAACCGGGAATCGTGAATTCACCTTCAAAATCTCGGCTTGAAGTTTTATCCACGACTCCGTTATGGCCACCATCTCAGGTTCTTCTGTTGCTACGAGGCCACGGAGCTCAAGAAACTTGTTCCTGATTGACCTCGTATTGAACAGAAGAACTTTCAGGAAGTCCCCGAATGTAAGACTCCCTACTCTCTTCCGTTTCCCGGATTGCTTGATGGAGCGGTGACACTCCTCTTTGCGTCCTCCGAGAAGGTCGTTCCAGGAGTGATACGGGCGTACTGGCGTACATCCGCCTTCACTCCAGGCCTGACACTACTTACGGTCCGTTCCACGACATCTTGTATCATATTGCAGAGAACGGCCTTTCCTTTAAAGGAAAGATGTACTCCATCCCTTTGGTAGAGATCATTTCTACCATAGAAGGTGCGGTAAGGGTCCACAAAAAAGACCCCCTCCACCGTACACAAATCTTCGAGGCCTCGATTAAGGGAGACGTTCCTCGAGTGAGCTGTCTGGGTTGGCCTTCTTCTCGGGAGCATCCCGACCACTACACGTCTGCGTGTTTTTAGCCCACAGTCGCCCACAGCACCCATGACTGTGTTGAGAATTTTTTCTGTGGGGCCTATCCTTCCTCCTCTGAGGTAGAGGTCGTTGCCACTTACCATTAGGGCAACGACTGAGTTTTCAGAAATCTGAGATTTCTCCGCCTCTACTCTAATCTGCTGGTTTCCCCTTCCTGGTAGGCAACTTACCTTCACACTCGTGCAAAGGCGTGCTGCTAGTAGGCGTTGCCGGGCCCGTGCTTGAGAGCCCCCAATAAGGTTGACCCTCGCACATTTGTCTGCACTCTTTTCTTTCGCCAAAGACTTATCTCTTTTCTCTTTCGTCTCCGTATTTCCCTTGTTTTTTTTCTTCTGCTTCCCTTTTTTCGATCTTCATTTGACTTTTCTTCTGTTTCTATTTTCTCTTATTCTCTTTCCACTTTCCCTTGCGCACCAGTAACGCTCGAATCCTCTACACTGAGGTGAGCTGCATTAAGGTCATTATTTTTCTTCTTTTTCTTGTTTATTAGTTTCTCCGCATGGCTGAAGTGGCACTGCCAATGCAGTTTCAGCTCCTTGAGTTGGAGTCTCATCGGCGGAACCACCCAAGTCAGTGGGAGTTCGTCTCAAGTGTGAGCTGACTGGGCCTCTAGTTTAGAGGCTAGCTCTAGAATTCTCTCCTCGAGACGCAGAATGTGAAGCGCGTGCTGCGTTTCTAGGGTCTGTAGTTTACTTTCCAGTGCCCTAGATTTTTCTTCAGAGGTTGTGAAGAGATCTTTAAGTTCATTGCAGTATGCCACTGCCTCTTGGACCTCTCCTTTAAGGGTGCAGTCGGTACATATACTTCCCGGGTGGCATTTCGAAAAACATCCCTCCGGAAAGTTCACGCACCACTTATCCTTCTGGCATATCGCACATGTATATTTGAGTGCAGCTGTACCTTTTTTTCCTGTCATTTTAAACACTTTCTCTCTCTCAAAACTTTGTGACCAATCAATAGTAAAAAAGGGGGTTGGTGAGTTCTCCCCGCGTGAGTCGCTCCCACCTATCGATTGGAGACGTTTCGGATCTTTCAAAAGGCCCCCTCCATGTGCTGCTGTTCATCCAACCGAGTCGTCAAACCTTGGCGTGCCGTGTCTCCTAACCAAGCCGCACTGACGTGCCCGAAGGGGCTATCGATTTCTCACCAGGTGAACAACGGAGCACCCCCCGTATTAAACTCCTACTAGTTCCCTTCACGACGGCCAAGATCTCAGAGCAGCGTTAAATGGACATCCCGCCACACCAATAGGCTCAACCCAAGGCTTTTTATTGGCTTGGCAACCAACCTGGGAACAAAGGGTCGTCACCTCGGACCGATGCTACCAGAGACCTCCGTCAACGGTCCCTGATAATGGTCAATAATTACGCGCGAGTGAAGGGGTTAACGGGGCACTACCCTCATCCCATTCATCGTGCCCCAACACCTAGGACACACACCTCTAGCCCTAGTCTCTCGCAACCAGTGAGCGTCGATTGGCCTTGTTTATAGAGGTTCCAAAGCCTCTCACCTGACGCACGAGGTAGCTGCCAAGTCATTATATGTAGATAGAGGGGAAAAAGGGTAAGAGTGACATGATAAGAGTAGTTTTTTTTTTTTTTTTTTTTTGTATAATAAGTGGAAGAGATAAGATAATTCAGTAGATTTGATCAATTACCTTACAAATTGAGACTGAAATATGACATAAACGCTAGTTTAATAAACTTCAACACACTTATTCTATATCAATTAAAATCAGGCTTGTTTATTATCTCCCGAACTACAGTGTATTCACAGTTGTATCAATTGACGTGGAGCGAGGGTGGCAAGGAGAGCATTTGTATGAGAATAATGCATCTCAACGTGCGAGTCAGATTAAGTAGGCCTCGAACAGCGTTAGGTTGCCAGGTGTCCCCGCCACGCCAATACTATCAACACCAGTATAACATCCTATCCGTCCTCCCACTCAAGCCACAATATAATTAAATACCTCTAGAACTACAGTACATCTCCTAGTTCTTGAGCATTTATGCCTTTTTTTTGATTGCCTTATTCCTTGATGTGCGCTCCTCTGTTGACTTTCACGTTTACTTTTTTGAGGATGTTCGCTTTATCTTATTAAGTTGATTGCCTTGTTTTACTAGTTTTTATCCTTTCCAATAGAGAAACTTGATTCCTTGATCATTGTAATAGTAGTTTTTGTTTAAGTGTAGAAGTGCTTTACCTCTGAGTTGCTTCTACTTGATTATTATTGTTTCTTTATATTATTTGTCCGAAGTTTCTTTCATCTGTTCTCGAGTACAAAATTTCTTGGTACTATGTTTAGTGTCCAATGAATCTCTCCTTTCTTTTTCCCCTTCTGTTTTTCTTGCGGTGGAATTAATTACTGCTCTGTATTCGTTGAAGTTCTAGTTTATTTTTCTTCAACATAGTATGGAATGGAATTGGTGAGTATGTTATCTCTGATTCTGCCATTGCTTGATGCATTTTCATTTTTTTTTCATCTTTAATCTGTGTCTGGAGTCATGTAGTGTTGTTTTTTTAATCCCTGAACGTTTATCTCGATCGCAAGTTTATATTGAACGACGTCAACCAACATCTAGTTTTCTTCCAGGACAATGGAATATTAGCTTGTTTATATTTTTAAATTTCCAGCGCTTGTCAAACCGAGATAATATCTACATATTTCGGTTGACGTGGTTCCCTCTTTTAGTTCTAGGTATTGGTATTGTGCAACTGGTATTTAAATAATACCATCTGCAATATTAGTATACCTTCTGTTGGGGTACGATTCATGGCTGCTGTAAAAGATTAGGTAAAATGTTGGAACTAAGGACTGACCATGTGGTAGCCCGACTCTCAGTTGGAATACTAATCTCTCATGGTTATCCAGGGTGATGTACGACTGTATATTTCGAAAAGCCGATTAAAGAAACTCAAAAGTGAAAGCTACAACAAATTATATCATAAGATTGACTAGATTATCGTACTCATTAAATGACCAGAAAGATGACATTAAACATCGTTAGTTAATTAAACTTATACACACTTATTCACATGTGTATCAATTAAAATCATGCTTTATTACTATTTCTATAACTACATTACACACTTGTCTATATTAGTATAAATAGGTAGCAGTTTTTCTTGAATGCATATTTTGTTGAAGATTATTGTCTATTTTAGCCTTAACTGATTTTCTTTGGCAACTTTCTATTTTCTTTATTATGATCTTTTTCTCTCATCTTGTAGATGGTAAATCGTTTCTCCTATTTGTGTACCTATGATTCATGAACCATTCTACCTCAAGACAATCGACAAATCATACAAAAAGAGAAGATAGGAAAGTTCTTTTCTTCCAGAGCCTCGCCTGTTAGTGTTGAAAGGAATATAATAATCAGTAGGACAGAAAGGAAAATGGAAAAGGCATTTTAACTCAAGAGACTGATTTCTGGCCTAATTTTATTTATTTAATTAGCGCACCTCTTCATGATATTTTATTAAACAGATTTTCTGACGTACCTTCCGTTTCTCAGTTAGGTAGGCTAGTCGGCGATGTATGATATTATAACTAAAGTAATTTTGCGCTATGGTTGTGTTGAAATGCTTGTTTACTAATTTGAATCCATCTCGAAGCGTAATGTAGCGTGTTAAAGTTGTTGTTCATGTCTAATTGAAGGATTTTATAAGTTAACTAATTTAGAAAGACTTGAGCTTGAGCTTTTTGGCTATCTCGTAAAACTACATCCATATAATTTTCCTCAGTTTTGGATTTTTTTTTCCATTCTCTCTTTAATTAGGAAAAATGACTTCATAGTAACTTTGCCTTTTCTAAAGACAAAATGATAGCTCTTATAGATCGGGGGTTTTAGTCGTGTGCACGCGACTATATTTGTTACTTACGAATATGTCGATCGGTCCGATGGTAACTTTTTAATGAGTTTTTTTTTAAATAACATCGTGACTATTCAGTGGATTCTAACGAAGGTTAGAATCCTCCTAAGGTTAGTCCTGGAATTATTTGGCAATGGCATCGTAACTATTCAGCTGATTCTAACGAAATTTGAAACCCTTATGTTGTTTTACATTCTATTATGAAGGTTATAATTTTCAATGTCCTCCTAAGGTTAGTCCTGGAATTATTTAGCAATGACATCGTAACTATTTAGCCGATTCTAACGAAATTTGAAACCCTTATGTTGTTTTACATTCTATTTCGAAGGTTGTAATTTCCAATGTCCTCCTAAGGTTAGTCCTGTAGTTATTTGGCAATGGCATAGTAACTATTTAGCCGATTCTAACGAAATTTGAAACCATTATGTTGTTTTACATTTTATTTCGAAGGTTATAATTTTCTATGTCTTCCTAAGGTTAGTCCTGGAATTATTTAGCAACGACATCGTAACTATTCAGCCGATTCTAACGAAATTTGAAATTCTTATGTTGCTTTGCATTCCGCTTTAAATGATATAATTGCCAAGGTCCACCCAATGTTAGTCCGGGAATTATTCAAAGAAAACTAACTATGGGTCGGATTGCCCCACTTGTTGAAATTTTTCAAGATCGTAAGGTCATATGGTCATATGTTTGTTAATTGATAATACGTTTGTTAATTATTTTTTTCAAAATTATTGAAATAATTGAGAGCACGCGACTTAGGTCGTTGACCTTGTTTTTCGAGAGATTCTGTAAATCTTCCAACGATTATTTTCTCCAATACTTTTCCAAAAGTGTTGAATAGTGATATTGGTCGGTAGCTTATAATCTATGGAGAGTTTCCTGGTATTAGCAAAAATAAAATTTTAGCTGTCTTGAAACCGTCTGGATAATATCGCATATTAGGGCAGGGGTCAGAAAGATGGCGATAGGGTCTATGTAGGAATTTGTCTGGAGATTTTGTGAATTTATTTTTGTGAAGCCCGATAGTCTCTTGCTTGAAGGATCTTATGTTACTCTTCCTTGAAGGATCTTACGTCACTCTGTGTTTGACGGATCTTATTGTCACTCTTGCTTGAAGGATCTCACGCCACTCATGTTTAGAGGATCTTACGTCACCCTTGTTTGGAAGAAATTAATGTCACTCTTGCTTGAAGAATCTTACGTAACTCCTGTTTGAAGGATTTCATGTCACACGTGCTTGAAGGATCGCATGTCGCTCTTGCTTGAAAGACTTATGTGATTCTTACTTAAAGGATCTCATTTTCAAAATTGCTTAAGAATCTGCGTTCACTCTTACTTGAAGGATCTTATGGCACTGTTGCTTGAATGATCTTATATCACTCTTGTTTGAAGGACCTTAATGTCACTCTTGCTTGAAGGATCTTATGTGATTCATGCTTGAAGGATATCATGCCATACGTGCTTTAGGATCGCATATCCCTCTTGCTTGACGGATCTTATGTGATTATTACTTGAAGGATCTCATGGAAAAATTGCTTAAGGATCTTGTGTCACTCTTACTTAAAGTATCGTATGCCCCTCTTGCTTGAAGGATCTGATATCACTCTTGCTCGAAGGAGCTTATGTCACTCTTTCTTGAAGGATTCTATTTGCGCTTGATTGAAGTATCTTATGACATTCTTGCTTGAAGGATCTCATTTTGTTCTTGCTTGAAGGATTTTATGTCACCCTCATTTGGTACATTTCATGTCATTCATTCTTGAAGGATCTCACATCACTCATGTTAGAAGGATCTAATATCATGATTGGTTGAAGTAACTCGTCTCACTTTTGCTTGAAGGATATTATGTCCCTGGCTCGAACGATCTGAAATCACTCTTTCATGGAGGATCTCATGTCACTCATGCTTGAAGGATTTTATGCCGCTCTTCCTTGAAGGGTCTGATATCACTCTTGCTTGAAGTATTTCATGTCACTCTTGCTTAAAGGATCTAATGATACTCTTGCTCGAAGGATCTCATGTCACACTTACTTGAAGGATCCAATGTCACACTTGCTTGAAGGATCTCATGTCACTACTTGAAGGATATCATGTCATTCTTGCTCGAATGATCTTATGTCATTCTTGCTTAAAAGATTCTATGTCCATCTTGCTAGAAAGATTTCATGTCACTCTTACTTGGAGGATCTTATGTCATTTTCTTGAAGGATCTTATGACACTCTTGCTTCTAGGATCTTATGAGACTCTTGCTTCTAGGATCTTATGAGACTCTTGCTTTTAGGATCTTATAAGACTCTTGCTTCTAGGATCTTATAAGACTCTTGCTTCTAGGATCTTATGAGACTCTTGCTTCTAGGATCTTATGAGACTCTTGCTTCTAGGATCTTATAAGACTCTTGCTTCTAGGATCTTATGAGACTCTTGCTTCTAGGATCTTATGAGACTCTTGCTTCTAGGATCTTATAAGACTCTTGCTTCTAGGATCTTATGAGACTCTTGCTTCTAGGATCTTATGAGACTCTTGCTTCTAGGATCTTATAAGACTCTTGCTTCTAGGATCTTATGAGACTCTTGCTTCTAGGATCTTATGAGACTCTTGCTTCTCCTTTTTTTTATAATTGCTTATGTACCCATGTACTCGGTTCTTTCCTCGCTCACTACTTCTGCTTGAGTGGTCTGGTGGTAGTTGGATATTCAACATATCTTCCTGTGTATCCATCAAAGCCATCGTTGTCTTTTGGGGTACTTGAAAGGACTCTTCGCCAGTCGGTCCTTAATTTTTATTTGATATTATATCGCGATCCATTTTACTGTTTTCCCTTTCTTGTCATATTTTTCGTTTTAGGAGACTTTTATTTTATTCTTAATGTCTGCAATTCCCTGCGCGGAGGAGTTTTTCCTATCATTTGACAATTCGCCCTATTTTATTCCTTGTTTTTTTTATTAATATTATATTCTATTTAGTCTTTGTGAGATGATTGTCGACTGTCGTTGGTTCGCTCGATGGTTTCTATTCATAATGTTTTTTTTTTTTTTTTTTTGCTTTTCTCCGAATTTCAATTGTCTCTTATTGGTAATGTTTTCTTATTGTTCAAAGGTCACCCTGTTTTGAGATTCTATTTATCTTTTTTTCTAATTTCTTGTTATTATTTCTTCTTACGTCACCCCTTAAAAGAGGTATTTTAAGGTGTGGTTTTGTAAGCCTGGAAATGTTCACTTTTGTATTAATTTATTTATTGGAACCTGTATCAGATTCTGGTTTACTTTTATCATTATTCACATGGTTTCCTTCGATCCGTCACGAAATTAAAAGATCAGCATTTAGGTTTGACAAGTCAAGATCTCTGACAAAGTCATTGAGGTCTCTTTGGTTTGTATAGTATGGACTCCTCTCAACAGCCATATCTCTTACCTTTAAATCTACATCTTAACTGATCTTTTCAGCTTAGTTGGTGGAAGGGTTTCTATTCATGGGACAAGATTTCTGCCCCATGGTCATATGGTTACTTTCTTCTGAGGGTAGTTTATCCGTTTTGGAGTAGTAGGGACAGGAAGATATGTACCTTGTGGTACAGGTGCAATAGAGGAAGAAAGATGGGGATAGAAAATAGCAGGAGCATTTTGGCACTTCGACGTTTGGAAGGGTCCACCATGCAGAAGTAGCAGTTGCTTCAGTGGTCAGTGCGTTCGCGCCAAACCTTTCACCTCTATACCATATTGTAAAAGTAAAGAAGATACTTTATTACTCTTTTGGCTTACAAAAAAACATAATAATGTGCCCAAATTTCTTAACTTCTAAAGTTTTCTTGCAGTGTTTACAAGCAAGATGAGGTACTTAGGGTATGTCTTGGTCCCCAACTGGCATACCAAATTATGCTCTGAGAACTTCACACATTCTCATAAATGCTGTCATACTGAACCTCTTTGCTGTTGTTTTGATGACTGTCCACATATATAGCAGAATGCATTTCGAGAATGACTGCAATCTCTTTATACCATTTATCTTCTGATGTGTTTACTATGGTAGCTAGAGCTAAAATGATAGCAGATCTGTGAATCCAGGTAGAAATATTTCTGAAGTAATAATCCAAAATATTCCAAAAGGTTCTATAATAGAAGTTACTAAAGTTGTGTTGTGGCAAGTTCTGAATCATTCATGAAACTTCATAAAATTGTACTAAATTCTAGAAATTTCTCATTAAATCTAAAATGTTTTGGAAGATTTCTTAAAATAAATATTATTCTGTAACATTCCAAAGCTTTTTTGAAAATAAGATTTACAATTTTCTACTATACTTTGGAAAAACTAAAGCCGACAGTATTTTATATCTTCTTAATTTTTTTCCAAAATTAATAATACCCTAGCATTATTTTCCAAATAGGAACATTTAAAATTCTTTGCCCTTCCTACAAAAGCAAATTTTTAGAATCAAATTAGAATTTTCATTTACATTAGTTACTAACAATTGGAAAATAATACTTTTAACTAGGAATAAAATTGCAATGGACTATTTTTGAAAGTTTAAAGGATGATTAATTTGCCTTTGTAAATTTCGTTAATAATATGACTGGTTTCTAACCTTAATTAATCTATCTTCCCCCAAAAAATTATTTTAAAAGTTTTTATAGAAGTTATACACCTCAAAATTGTATCCCATCTTTATTTAAATGAAGATAATTATGAAGTAGCCATCTTTTGTTTTGACATATATTTGTTTTATTTTGGATTCCTCTTTGATAAATTTTTGAGTAGATCCTTAAAAGGTTTTCCGAAATGTGATTCTAATTTTGATGGCCTTAATAATTACTTACTGAAGTAACTCATATTTATGAATTAATGTCATATAAACTAGATTTCTTTTCAAAAATACTCATTAAAATAAACGAACAAGTCATGAAATTCTAAGAAGTTATCTAATATTTTAAAACAGATTATTTATACGGTATTTAAAAATTTTGCCTACATTTCTTCCATATTGGACAATAATAATAAAGAAAAAACTGCTAATTCTAAAGCAACTTAGACTAAACTTAACTCTATCTAAGCTTGCTTTGAAAATTAGCTGAACATAGTAAATTCTGAACATTATGACCAAAACAAACAATCTTTTTTAAACTGTATGATAAATGTTAATGACAAACTTTTTATCAGTAGGACTTGTACGTTTTAGTCTTTGACAGGACATTCTATGTTAAAATCTAAGAAATATAATACTTATAATAATAAAAAGTGTTTAATGATCTTAACCAGTACAATAAGTGTTTTAGTCTTAATCACACTTCTGAAAATTGCCTTAAAAATAAAAAACAAGGTCAACACGCCTAAGTTGCGTGCTCTCAATTTAGAGCCCTTATGTTGTTGAACATTCTCTTTCGAATCATATAATTGCCAAGGTCCTCCCAAGGTTAGTCCGGGAGTTATTGAAATTTTGAAGGTTGTAAATTCCTATGGTCATAAGTTCAGAGAGTCAGAATAATTAAGTGCACGTGAATTAGGCTTGTTGACCTTGTTTTTTATGTCCTAGAATTTAAAGCGAATTACGAGCGAAGGTGTATGGTAGAGAAAATATGTACTGAAAGATCACTAACGAAACTGGCAAAGATAAAGTTGAGATATGCGCAAAATAACGGCAATTTTAAACTTGAAGAACAGGACTACCAAAAAAAGAAAACTTGGCTATAAAAATGACTTTATCAGTGATGACTTTAGTGTAAACTGCAGTTAATTTAAATTTCTGCTTATAAATAAAATTATTAATTCTGTTCGACTTAAATTACATAAATATAATATCTCTTGGACAAGCTTTATCTGAAAATGAAATAAAAAATGAACAAATAAGATGAACAAAAAGTAATTTTTGATTTGCTAAATCTAAAGTTACTCCCCTTAAAATTTACAGTATTCCTTCCTTTGAATTGGTTGCTGTTATTTTGGTTTGGAGATCCTTACTATATTGTTCGATTATTATAAAAAAAATTGTTAACTTTCAGTTCATTAATTTTGTGCTACCTGCTAAAGTGGTTCCTGGAAAATTTTTACCTGTGCTAAACTCAAAATAAATAAAGCACTAATCTATTTTTCTTTTACAATTGAAGAATGTACTCATATTTTCCAAATAAATAAATAAAGCACTCCTCTATATTTTACAATTGAAGAATTCACTCCTAATATTTTCCAAATAAATAAATAAAGCACTCCTCTATTTTTCTCTAACAATTGAAGATTGCACTCCTATTTTCCAAATAAATAAATAAAGCACTCCTCTATTTTTTACAATTGATTAATTCATTCCTAATATTTCCCAAATAAATAAATAAAGCACTCCTCTATATTTCACAATTGAATAATTCACTCCTAATATTTTCCAAATAAATAAATAAAGCACTAATCTATTTTTCTTTTACAATTGAAGAATGTACTCATATTTTCCAAATAAATAAATAAAGCACTCCTCTATATTTTACAATTGAAGAATTCACTCCTAATATTTCCCAAATAAATAAATAAAGCACTCCTCTATATTTTACAATTGAAGAATTCACTCCTAATATTTCCCAAATAAATAAATAAAGCACTCCTCTATATTTTACAATTGAAGAATTCACTCCTAATATTTCCCAAATAAATAAATAAAGCACTCCTCTATATTTTACAATTGAAGAATTCACTCCTAATATTTCCCAAATAAATAAATAAAGCACTCCTCTATATTTTACAATTGAAGAATTCACTCCTAATATTTCCCAAATAAATAAATAAAGCACTCCTCTATATTTTACAATTGAAGAATTCACTCCTAATATTTCCCAAATAAATAAATAAAGCACTCCTCTATATTTTACAATTGAAGAATTCACTCCTAATATTTCCCAAATAAATAAATAAAGCACTCCTCTATATTTTACAATTGAAGAATTCACTCCTAATATTTCCCAAATAAATAAATAAAGCACTCCTCTATATTTTACAATTGAAGAATTCACTCCTAATATTTCCCAAATAAATAAATAAAGCACTCCTCTATATTTTACAATTGAAGAATTCACTCCTAATATTTCCCAAATAAATAAATAAAGCACTCCTCTATATTTTACAATTGAAGAATTCACTCCTAATATTTTCCAAAATAAAGGAAGTACAGTCCGTAAGATGGGGTGGGGTCCCTTTTCCAACCTATAAAAGCTCTAAAGATTTGTTTTTAGTCTCTGTAGACACACCTTTTTTTTAATGAAAAGAAAAACCTTAGTAGAAACTCGGAAACTGAAACAGGAAGCTCAGAAACGTGTCGAGAGTCTCTTCGCAGCGGTCGAAGCTTTTATTCTTCGAGACAGGGTTTTCACGAAGATGTAACACATGTGGTATGTGATGTTGGCACACTTTTCGGTGATGACTGCCTTCAGTTCCTCATTTTAGGCTGCCTGACAACGTACATATTACAACCTCTTTCAGGTCCTTCCAGAGCCTTCTAGTGGAGTCATATTCGGAGACTGAGGTAGCCACTGGCCAGTCCATCACCTTGATATTGTTGTCCCTGAACCACTGTATTGTGGACGCTGACTTGTGAAATAGCACATTGTCCTGCTTGAAAATCATATACCAGGCATTTCTGAACTAGATCTCGAGCTGAGGGCAACATGTAATTGCTCAGAAAAGCTTAGCAATTCTTTGAATTCATGGAGCTACCACAAATGGTGAGGCGACCCCCGCCTCCTCTGAGCTTATTATGTTTCCCCATACCATTACAAAGCGGTTACCATGATCTAGTGTTAACACTATTCACTCCCGATTCCACCGGTCACTTAGCCTCCCGCGGAATCTAGCGTTGCCAGGGGTCTAGAACAACAGATGATTCACTTATGGCCATCATATTTGAGTAACTTAAAAAAACTTGATCAAGTTTTTACTTTTCTTTTAGATAAACTTAATGACCAATGGAAATAGAACGATTCAATTTCTATTTTGGAGGAATAAACACACTTTAGACTTCTTTTCGAACTATCTAACGTCAGACAACACTGAGTGAGTTAAAAGACCGTGATATATCATTACAAGAAGATAGACAATCTTAACGTCTAAATATTGTAAAAGATCTTGTTCAGTGTTTACGATAAAATGTTATTTTTGTAGCTTTTTTTCAAGTAACTGTTTTCTTTTTAATTTTGAATGACCATCATTTTTTACTCACTTATGAAACTAGTATTGTACTGATGACAGAACTAATTCACTTATATTAGTTTTGCACCGATGACGGAATTAGTTCACTTATGAAACTAGTCTTGCTCTGATGACGGAAGCCGCTCTCTTATGAAACTAGTCTTGCACTGATGACGGATGTAACTCACTTAGGAGACTAGTCTTGCTATGATGACATAAACCACTGTCTTATGAAACTAGTATTGCACAGATGACACTCACCTTTGAAACTAGTCTTGCATTGATGACGGAAGTAACTCACTTTTAAAACTAGTCCTCCACTGGTGACGGGAGTAGCTCTCTTATGAAAATAGTCTTGCATTGATGGTTATGTTTATACTATCTCGTTAGGTTTTGACTAATTAAAAGACTGGTCCTGAGCCAGTGCATAAGCCAACATCTTCATTTTTTACAACTAGTGCCATATTATCCTCGTTCTCAATGGAAGCAAGCCACTTTAAATACTAGTGCAGGAGTTCCTTCCCAATGCCGATTACTGATTCAAACTTTCTTCCTAGTATTTTTTTCTATTTTAAGCCGGTCTGAACTGGTCAAAATTAGTGGTTATTTACATGGTAGTTTCCGTTTTCACCCTATCATTGGAATACTAGTACACAAGGTTTAGATACTTTATGTGGAGATCAGAATTATCCTGATCACCAGGTTTGACGTCAAAGTATGTTAAGTAAACTTTCCTCACCAAAACATTAATGGTTGTTCGCTGTGTGGGTGCAATGAAGTTTCCACATAAACAGAAAGAAATCTGGATCGTTTAAACACTTCTGTCTACCAGAAATGATGGCGCTTTCAATCTCGGAAAAGAATTACACATTAATATCCGTTGTCAATGAATACATTAATAATTTTTACACAATATTTTACATACCTCGTACTTATATAACATAAACCAATTAAATATTTGATCAGAAAAATTACACATCCTCATTGTACGTATGCTAATAGTCATCTGACGTGAATAGACGTCTTCAAATGTCTGATTCAGGACAGCCTGTAAAACATAAACAGGAAATGCTACAAAAAAATTAACGTAGTTTTAACAAAATGAGTCCGAATTTTGAACTTAACGTACTAAATTTAGTTAACAATAAGTCTTAGGTCATAGCAGAAAAAGCTAACAATTTGTAGGTCTATGTGTTTAAAACTAATGGAAACTCGAACATTAATTCTTAGGAGTTAAATTCCTCCTCTTTTAAATCTAATGAAGCCAAAATTCGAAGCTTTTCTAAATTGACGCCAGAAAATGTATAAAAAATTCCACTATTTATAAACGAAAGTTTAGAATATAAATTTAAATGAATGTAATCATCATCATCATCATCATCATCATCATCACTAACTCTAGAACTTAAGAAAGGGATTTCTTTTGAGTATTTGAATAATAATTTCATCTTAGTTTGGTTATGACTTATGTTTTTATCAAAGTTATTTCTAATAATTATTTATAATATCAAAAATTAAGTTCAGAAATAAACATAAATATCGAAATTTTGTGAATTTTTTAAAACCCAAAGAATTATAAATGATGAAATTCAGAAAATTTATTTTTATATATCTTCTTTTATAACTACATTTTAGCAACGTGATATTTTTAAAGGGGAGAAATTTAGTTTAGAGTTCTTTTTTAAAGTTCAGAAAATTTATAAAAATTTAACCATGGCTGTTTTTTTTAGATTTTAAATTTTAATCTTAGCAGCGAAGCGCAAGCTCCCCCGTTGTGGGGGGAGTGGCGAAGCCATTGCTTGGTTCAAACTATTAAAGAAGTTGATTTGAGAATCTACCATACTAAATATTTATTGGCTATGACCTTCTGCATTGCCCTAACAATGTCCATACTTCGTAAGATTTTATCACAACATTGAAATGAGTAAATGTAAAAAAGGATTGATTGTCTAACTTTAATTAAATAAGGTGAAAAGAGTTAATTTTTTTTAAGAGGGATCTTTCTTCGTTTGATTTTCACTCCATCTTTACGCCATTTTCATCAACAGTATATCTATCTCCCTCTTTAGTGAGACACTTTCATTAACTTGAATGTTTCAAGGTTATTTGTAATAAATATTTTCCCTCTGATGTGATGATGAAAGCCAATCAAAGGATCGAAGTAAGTCACTTATGAAACTAGTTTTTCACCGATGACGGAAGCCGCTCTCTTATGAAACTAGTATTGCACAGATGACCCTCACTTATAAAACTAGTATTGCACTGATGAAAGAAGTAATTAACTTATAATACTAGTTTTTGCACCGATGACGGAATTAATTCACTTATAAAACTAGTCTTTCACCGATGACAGAAGTAATTCACTTCTGATACTAGTTTTTCACCGATGACGGAATTAATTCACTTATAAAACTAGTCTTTGAATGATGACAGAAGTAATTCACTTCTGATACTAGTTTTGCACCGATGACGGAATTAATTCACTTATAAAACTAGTCTTGCTCTGATAATTAATATAATTCCTTATATCAATTTTATTGTATATACAAATACCTTATTTTTTTTTAGACAAGGAATAATATGCAAGTTTTTCTCCGATGAATAACTTTTATTCAATGAAAACAAACCTAATTAAACTTGAGTGGTTAAACGCTCAAAGTAATCACTTTCATTCACATTACCATTTTGCCATCTTGATACACATTACCATTTTGCCATCTTGATACACATTACCATTTTTTGCCATCTTGATTCACATTACCATTTTTGCCATCTTGATACACATTACCATTTTGCCATCTTGATTCACATTACCATTTCGCCATCTTGATACACATTTCCAATACACTCTTCAATGACTCTCCCTCACTTGCTGTTAATTCAATCCCAAATCGCGCCATTTATAAACAGATTTCACCCGAATTTCTTTAACCAAAAGCTTCATAATTATTAGATTATCTTCGTTTATTTACCGGACAATTTAAGACATTCTAGGATTTTGAGACATATATGATTTTAAGACATGATTTTAAGACATAGGATTTTAAGGCATATATGATTTTAAGACATATATGATTTAAGGACATATATGATTTTAAGACATGATTTTAAGACATATATGATTTTAAGACATATATGATTTTAAGATATATATGATTTTGAGACATATATGATTTTAAGACATAGGATTTTAAGACATATATGATTTTAAGACATAGGATTTTAAGACATATATGATTTTAAGACATATATGATTTTAAGACATGATTTTAAGACATAGGATTTTAAGGCATATATGATTTTAAGACATATATGGTTTTAAGACATAGGATTTTAAGACATATATGATTTAAAGACATAGGATTTTAAGTCATATATGATTTTAAGACATATATGATTTTAAGACATGATTTTAAGACATAGGATTTTAAGGCATATATGATTTTAAGACATATATGGTTTTAAGACATATATGATTTTAAGACATGATTTTAAGACATATATGATTTTAAGACATATATGATTTTAAGATATATATGATTTTGAGACATATATGATTTTAAGACATAGGATTTTAAGACATATATGATTTTAAGACATAGGATTTTAAGACATATATGATTTAAAGACATAGGATTTTAAGACATATATGATTTTGAGACATATATGATTTTAAGACATCTATGATTTTGAGACATATGATTTTGAGACATATATGATTTTAAGACATATATGATTTTAAGACATATATGATTTTAAGACATATAGGATTTTAAGACATATAGGATTTTAAGACATATAGGAATTTAAGACATATATGATTTTGAGACATATATGATTTTAAGACATAGGATTTTAAGACATATATGATTTTAAGACTTATAGGATTTTAAGACATATAGGAACAAGAGGGTTGTATGCTCAAAAGAAAGGAATGCCGTTCGATAGTGCCTGAGGGAAATATGAAAAGGGGGAACGAACTGGTAATAGTGCGTCTGGCGGAGGTGGCACTGGGAGGAGGGGGGGGGGGCTAAGCGGGGGAGCTGTGATGGAGAAATGAGGCTAAATGGGGGTATATGGGGAGAAGTAAAACGGGGTGTATGAGTAAAAGCAGTGCCTGAAGCTTTGTTATTGATTAAAAGGAAGTGGCATCGATATGCTGAGCTCAAGGGGAGCTCGGGGTTTGGGTGATGGGGGGTGCTCACCTCCTGTGTGTATTAATAAATCTTTTATTGGTGTGTGTTTTCGGTGTGTTTTGGGCAGTAATATTGGCAGGGAATGAGAGAGATAGATGGAATTAAAGCTCACGAAGATGAGGGCAGTAGAGAGCTAGATGTATACTTTTCTACTACAACAACATACATCTACAGAGACATGTGCACATTAAAATTACTCGTTTGGCTCACAGGAAATGGAAGCTTTGCTAAAACTAAACAAGAGGAAAATGCAATTTCTTATCAAGAAACTTAAATACAAGAAAAATCTAAATGGACTTCCTGGTATTGGCAGGATCCGGGATTTCTTCCTATTAAAGTAGTCATATAAATTAATTTGTCCTTTTTTTGTTCCAATGAATGATTTGTCCGTTTCATTGGTCCAATATATGAATTTGTCCGTTTATTGTTCAAATGAATGATTTGTCCGTTTTTTTTGTTCCAATGAATGGTTTGTCCGCTTTATTGGTTCAATTTATGAATTTGTCCGTTTATTGTTCCAATGCCTGATTTTTCCGCTTTATTGGTTTAATATATGAATTTGTCGGTTTATTGTTCCAATGAATGATTTGTCCGGGTTTTTTGGTTTTAATGAATGATTTGTCCGTTTTATTGGTTCAATATATGAATTTGTCCGTTTATTATTCCAATGCCTGATTTGTCCGTTTTTTGCGCCAATATATGAAATTGTTCGTTTTTTCTTCAAATGGATGTATTTGTCCGTTTTTTGTTCCTATAAATTATTTTACCCGTTTTTTTATGCTAAAGAATGAATTTGTTCGGGGGTTTTGTGCCAACAATGAATATCTTTTCAATTATTGCCTAATTATCTTGGGTCCTTGAGATTACCACCAGGGCATGCAAGGAGACTGGTATTTGATGTGTAAGACTCTCTTCATACATGTAGGCCTTAATTTAGTATAGAAACGAGTTATTATGCCCTCCGAATGGCTCGTTTTAGAAAATGAAATTAGTCTTGCACTAGAGACTAACTTAACATCCCCCCGAACTGCGGGGGAGGAAAGATGCGCTAGAGGTCGCCAAGAATATGATAAACCGAAAGCCACTGGCAATATAAAATATGATTTGAACCTCTTTGTTCCCTTGGAGAGTTGCGAGTCCAGAGGCACTTTGTTTTTGCTTAACAGGCTGAACTTTGCCACGTACTTTGCATTGATGCCATCTTTAAATGGCATTAAGTTTAAATCCAACATAAATCATATTCATTCCAGGCATAAATGTGATGGACCTTCTTACGGTTGTGATAAAGTCTGTATGTATGTGTGTGTGTGTTTTCTGTTTATTTAAATCAATCACAGATAGCGAGTAACTCAGGGATGACAAAAGCTGTGAAGCTACTGCAATTAATTTTGATAATTATTACTTTTTTGCTTTATTCATTAAAGATTTACTTTATAAAGTCGGTCTTCTTAAAATGAATTGTAGCAGCTTCACAGTTTTTGCCTACACTGCGTATGGCAGGTCGGTGATTTGACTGTCTACCTTAATTATCAATCATTAAGTATAAAACTATGAATGTCTGCCTATGTGATACCAATTAAATATGGCATAAAGACTGCTGTTATTTTAACGGTCGTAATCTTCGAGGATCTTTGAGTTCAGAACTGCTGTATCGAAACTACGTTGAGTTAACTATAGGTCGTCAAAGTTAAGCGACACCTGTCTAGTTGGTTGTTAAATGGTCCTGTACGACATTTTTTGATAGTATTTGTTTTGTTTTTTTCCTTATAGAACTCGCTCAGTGAACGTTGGCCTTTTAGAGAGATTAAAAGGATGATCAGGGATGCATTCGTTCTAGAAGAAAACTCCCACATAACCTAAAAATGATTACAGAAGTAATGAATGATTGGTTTTTGATTGGTTTTCTTACTAGTCGACTTTGTTAATTGAGATAGAGGATTGTTCATAAGAATAGCGCGCCCTCGTGGTCTGTAGTACCTCAAGTTGCCATTAACTATGCGTCTTCTATGTATTTTCAATCCCTATTTGAAAAAAAAATATGAACGTCTTTTCAAATTATTTTAAAGGATATCGTGAGATTTATTAGGAGTCATTTTTATAAATATAAACGAATTCTTCTTTCCACATTGCATTTATTGTAAAAATGAGCAAATGTCCCTAAAAAAGGCTCAAATTCTCGCCTCGAAACAATGTAAATTCGAGAACAATATCGAGAAATTTTCCCCAACCATGATTTAATTAACATACCGTCAATCAATCCAAGCATTTAGTAACCAAACCAAATCTAATGAGAATGCTCATCCATGTATGCTTAATACACCCCTCAATGTAAAGTAGAAAAAGGAAAAAAAAAAAGCCAAACTATATAAGGAAGAACCAAAACACTGCCATAGAAAGGGGAGAAAACATTAAAGGTGAAGCTGCCATTGAACGAGGCTTACGGCGCATCTTTAGGGCGTTGCCGAGGGTAAAGCTCCGGGGGATGAGGGGAAACGCCCCCGGTTCTCCTTTTGGCCAAGAGCTCTTCGTATTAGGGGGGAAAAAGGGGGAAATGCGAGCTAAAGGGGAGGAATGGAGTTGCGAAGAGACGTGTTTCCCTTCGTGAACCACATTTTCCCCCGGCCATGATGGGGAAAGGTTTTTTGAGGGGAGATTTTCTTTAGACAACGACGGTCGTCTGAGAGCTGTCGTCTGAGGTTCCCAGGAGCCTATTGCTAGATTTTGTATTGCCATCAAAATGGGGGGCGAATTGGGAGGAGGTGAGTTACGAGTATATTGCTAATATGTCCAAATTTAGATCGTCATATCACTGGTTTTCAGTAAAATTGTACCAGCGACTAAGACCAGGTCTCTAAATTCACCTGGAAGACCACGTACTTCAAAATAATGGCCAAGGAGCTCTCTATACCTAATGATACAATAAGGAGATAACTAGTCTAAGAATATGCATTTTATTGGGCCTAAACAAGTTACTAGGTAACTTGCCCTTTCAAAAAATGCCCAGAAAATGGGAAATCGAAGAAAAATATGTACAGGGTGTCCTTAAAGTTTAGATATGACAGAGGAGAAGGTGTACTCCGTGATAATTTAAGATAAGAGACCCAGAGGAAACAGCGCATCATAAATTTATGTGCTCAAGTTGAGGAAATTTGAAGTTAATGCATCGGGTTCATCGTGTGAATCTTGCTAAGCGCATCACAAATGTTCGAAATCAGATTGAAGATATTTATTAATACTTCAATTAATTAAAATGTGTCTCAGACTTTGGTGACAGCCTGTATTGCTAAAAAAAGGACAATTTCACCTTAAAAAATGATGAAACAAGGATATAGTACCACAACAAATTGAGTCTTTTTAAAGCAACTATATCTTTCCATTTCAGGACACTTTTGTGCAGAGGGACAATGGTTGCTCGCTTTTCTTTAGAAAGAACCATTTCTGGAATTGAAAAAGATTCAAACCTTTATTTTTACGAAAAAATATTACGAAATAGATTATAATTATACCAGTCAATGGCTTCGCTACTAAGATTAAAATTTAAAATCTAAAAAAAAAGCAGCCATGGTTAAATTTTTAGAAATTTTCTAAACTTCGCCAATTAAAATAAATATCAAAGAAACTCTAAACTAAATTTCCCCCATTTCAAAATATCACGTTGCTAAAATATAGAATTATAAAAGAAGATATATAAAAATAAATTTTCTGAACTTCACCATTGGTAATTCTTTGGGTTTTAAAAAATTCACAAAATTTCGATACTTATATTTATTTCTGAACTTCACCATTTTGTTTTTTGCTATTATAAAAGAATTATTAGAAATAATTTTGATACAAAAAACATTTCATTTGTCCACTAAGGAAAAAATCATTAATTCATTTTTCACCCATTTTCAAAAATCCCGTTATACAATTATAGAGTTAGTGATGATAACATGATTAATGAAACACTATGGAATGCCCCAGAAGTTTGTTGACATAGTCAAAAGTTTGCATGAAGATACCTTCTACCAAGTACATATTGTTAGATGGGAGTTTGATTGAAAGTTTTGAAGTTAAATCGGGAGTAATTCAGGGTGTAATTCTTTCTCCTTTCCTGTTTATTTTGATCATTGAATTTGTAGTGAGGAAGGTCATAACAGAAACTGATACTGGAATATTTTGGAAGAGAGTTATGAAGTTGGCCAATTTGGATTACGCAGATGATATTGTTTTAATTGCAGAGAGCTGTAAAGATATGCAAAGAATAATAGATTATTTAAATAGGGAAAGAAAAAAGAGAGGAGTAACAATAAATTGTGCGAAAACGGAAATAATAAACATGAATATGGAAAACCCGATAGTGTGCCAAATAAATGATCAGGATGTTAATGAAGTAGAGAATTTTAAGTACTTGGGTACGATTGTATCAAGGGATGGTTCTTTAAAAAATGAGTTTGAGGAAAGAATTAGGAAAGCTAACCAAGCAGTGGGCATGTTGAAATCTGTGTGGAATAATAATAATTTTTCAAAACACACTAAGAATAAAAAATTTATAAAAGTATGGTAAGACCAATTCTTATATATGGACATGAATCGTGGTATAGTACGGCAATCACAGATGCAAAGTTTTTGGCTTTTGAAAATAAAACGTTGAGAAGAATATGAGCTATACCATGGCAGGATAGAGTGACAAATGAGAGAGTTAGAGAAATTACGAAAGTACAACCGGTAGACGAGGATGTGAGATTGTGGCGATGGAAATGGATGGGGAATATTTACAGACGAGGCGGACGATAAGTGCAGTATGCACCAAAGTGGAAGGTAGCTGGAAGAAGGGGAAGAGGTAGACTGGAGGAAATATGGATAACGACGATGAAGAGAGAGGCAGGAGGAGATAGTTGGGATGACGAATTGGAGGAGATGGCTCAGGATAAGTACTGGTGGAGAGAGTTTATTACGGCCCTTGGCATCCCGTGAGTGCTATAGGAGATTGATTGATATTAATTGAACATGATTCATTTAGCCAACATTTGCCATCTTTTTACCTTTTTGATCGAATAGCAAAGATCCAGGGACTGAAATCCACCTCATACAACAACATAACCGGAGAATGATTTGGAATCTTGTGAAGAAACGCAGTTTTTATTATTACTTTTGAAATGCTTACTTTTGAATGAACGAGCAATAACTTAATCACTAACTCTATAATTTAAGAACGGGATTATTTGGAGTATTTGAATAATAATTTAATCTTAGTTTGGTTATGACTTATGTTTTTTTTTCAAAGTTATTTCTAGTAATTCTTTTATAATATCCAAAACAAAATAGTGAAGTTGACAAATAAGTATCGAAATTTTGTGATTATTTTAAAATCAAAAGAATTACAAATGGTGAATTTCTGAAAATTTATTTTTATATATCTTCTTCTCTATAACTCTATATTTTAGCAACGTGATATTTTGAAAGGAGGGAAATTTAATTTAGAGTTCCTTTTCAAAATTATTATAATTGGTGAAGTTTAGAAAATTTATAAAAATTTAACTATGGCTGCTTTTTTTTAGATTTTAAATTTTAATCTCAGCAGCGAAGCGAAAGCTCCCCCCGGAGGAGGTAGTGGAGAAGTCATTGCCTGGTTATGTATGTTTATAAGCATTTTTCATCAATTATTATCAAATAATTTGGCCAGAGAAAATCCAAGGTAGTTAAAATTAGGGTACTATAGCGTACAAGCATAAACTAAGTATTTGTAAAAGATATTCAAATTTTGATGAATAAAACGCAAGTTATTAGTATATAAGCAATTTAATGGAAAAAAAATAAATTGTCCAAACTGATCCGACCGCTCATGTTTCTTGTAAATAGAACTGGCATTGTTTGCAAAACAACTAATTTTAGTTCAATCTCCTGAACGTTAGATCATTCTCTTACCAGCTATTGTCCAGTTAACATACTTGTGAAATCTGTCACGCCCTTTTCTGTCCGCTAGCTGATCATAAACCTGCGCCACCAAGATCGTCTTTCAAATAGAGCCATTACAGAGACTGTCAAGCGCTCCCAAAGTGTATGGAGTTCATAAAATTATATCAACCTATGACAAAACAGGTTTTGGAATGGTTGTTAAAGCAATCGGTAGGCCGTGGAAGATCTGAAAAAGATATGACCGAGCCAAAATCTAAATTGTTAAGGGGGACAGTTTCTTCCTTCCGGGTGGAGGAAGATAATATTCAAGTTCGCACACCCGCAATGAAGCCATTAATCTATCTTTAGAACAAGAAGGCTTGTCTTGCATTTTCCACTGATCATGTTGCATGGAGGAATGACCAATGGAGCCAAGTCCACTTCAGTGACCAATCTAAGTTTAATTTGTTCTGATTCGATGACAAAGGAGGATCGTTTGTTGCAGAGCAGGCGAAAGATTGCCTGTCAATTGCACCAAATCAAAGGTGGAGTTTGGCGGAAGATGTATCATAGATTGGGGCGAAATGTTGGTAGAAGGTATTGGGATACTAGTACGCTTACAGGGCACAGTGAATGCACATGTACAAGGAATTGCTGCTACAGCATGATTTGACCCTTCGGTGAGCTTCCGGAGCCTAACTAGTAAATTTCGTGCAGGACAACTAACCTGTTACACGAGCAAGTCGCTGAAGACCTCTCTGAAAGACGAGCACATTACTTTTATGAACTGTTCTGTACTGTGTCCAGACCTGACTTCCATAATATATGTTTGTAAGACACTCGAAAGGAAAGTAAGGAATCCGACAACAGTTCAAGAAGTCTGGGAAATTATTCAAGTTGAATTTGGAAAAATCACTGCGCCACTGTCAACAATTGGTCCATTCCTGAGAAGGAGATGCCAAAGCAAAAGCCGGTTGAGGGAGGCAAAGAAGCTCCTGAACAAGCTGAAGCATCCCGTTGAGTCGGGGTACGATCTGGTTCGTCTCAAACGAAAATAACTTCTGAGACTACCAGGTTCACAACACCCAGAACAACAGTTAACTTGCTTATAATCCATGCCATGTTCCACGTATCATGAAGACCAAGTTCCCCCATAGTGTGATGGTCTGTGGGTGCGTCTCCAGTGAGAGTGACGCCCTGTCATCCAACATGTTTGAGCAGTGTCTTAGGCTCCTTTCAGACGACTATCTGGAGCTGCTGGAGATTGAAGTTAAACCTTGGCTACATAAGGTTGCTTCCATAACACCGAAGAGAGTGAGAAGTTATTGTCAGATAATTTCTGCGACTTCACCTGCCCCAATTTATGGCCTCCAAGATCCTCTTATTGTATTCCCATGGATTACTGTGTACAGAGCCGTTAAAAAAGACACCAACCGCTCTACCTGTAACCCCAAAGCCAAAGGGTGGGCAAGATCAAGGAGGTGTTCGAAGATCTTCCCAGCGACACAGTAAAGAAAGAATATGTGGCAGGTTCCGACATCGTCTTGAGGCCGTGGGGGAAACTAAGGGCGGCTACTTTGAGTAAACTGTTATCTCCCAGCCATAATCTAGTTGATATTGCGTTTTTTTTTATACAAACCGTTAAATTTAGCTCGAACACCTTTTATATATAAATATATATATATATATATATATATATATATATATATATATATATATATATATATATATATATATATATATATATATATATATATATATATATATATATATATATATATATATATATATATATATTGTTGAAGACCATTGTATATTTAGAACCAATTAATTTTTTTTGGTAACTTTCTATTTTTCCTTATTATTTTCTTTTCTCCATCTTATAGATGGTAAATTATTTCCCCTAAGTGTGTTTGGTGAAAACCAAGCTTTAATTGCTAAGCTTTCGATCTTGCGCGATCATTTTCAAAGTAGATTATGCTGTCCTTTTCCTCCTTATATATATATATATATATATATATATATATATATATATATATATATATATATATATATATATATATATATATATATATGATAAAAATTAATGCAATATCGCAAGAAAAGATGAGGAATTAAACCACATTCTCTGAAGATACACCGAAACTGTTCTGAATTAAATTGTCTTCGGAGAATGTGGTTTAATTCCTCATATATATATATATATATATATATATATATATATGGTTAAAATTGCAATGTTGTAATTAACTAAGTTCTTCACTAAGCTCTCGGAAGAAGCTCTTTTATACAATTACGAGCTAAAATTGATTATATGATTTTTTCCATTCTCTTCGAAAGCTGAGATAACAATTTAAATTTCTAATTGACACGTAAACTATTGTTTGGTTTAGAAAGACTGGTTTATAAGATATCCTCTCGTGACTGTAAGAAGAGCTTCTTCAGAGGTCTTGATGAAGAATTTAAGTAGCTACAATATTGCCATTTTAATCATATATATATATGCACATACATACTAGAGTTTAATGGTTTATCCTAAATGCAACCTAATTTAACTTGCAATTTGTAAAGATCATCCTACATACCACGGTCTTTTCCCTTAAAAAGGGTCTGTGGGGGAATTCCACGTGGAATTTATTTTCCAGCACGGAAGTGAAGTCCATGCGCTGGAGAAGATTCTAGAATTTGGTTAGGTTTAAATTGGTAAGCTTCCCCCCCCCCATCCACAAGCAGTAGCCCCGAACCGCGTCCATCACGGACCACCTATACGCGCGTTAGAATCGCCTCGGCGTGAAGATTCGAGGCCATTCGAGAGTAGCGCTGTTTCCCTCCACCCCCGCGGTGGGAGCCTCTGATATATATGGCTCGTCTTCCAGGTGGGAGACACAGCGTTAAGGAGTCTTGCCCGGACCCAACAAGATTCCCCTAGTTCCAAGTCAGGTGTTAACAACAAAGCAAAGTGACGGCTGTACTTTTTGTGTGTTGGAATTAGTCCAGCCAGTGAGGTAATTCCATTTGACGATCGCCACCGAGCGATTTTTCCGACTCCACTCATCAACTCCTGTCGAAGCCCTCCTCGCTCGCCCCTCGTTTTTGGGTGGCTGAAATACTCTCCCCATGACCGGACGTTACCGCCCCCCCCTTTGGAGAACCGTCATCACGTTTACTTTTCGCTCAGAAGCTCCGAGCGTCCTCGCCTCACGTTTATTGCCTGCAGAAGACATCCATGAAGCCTTACCCTGACGTCTCACCCGGAATCCTCCGTAAGCCAACCCCTCTTCCCCTTCAGCAACCCAATTGAGTTAATCCTCCACATTTGAATAGTCTCTTTCTGTAATACATTAATTTTTAACTTCAGAGTCTGACGCATAACTCTGCAATTCCCCCCTATTTACCAATTTAATTTTGCCTATTTATTCTCTTATTTTATGTAAATAAAATTATATTTTTGTACATGCCTCTTTAAATAACCTTGAGCTTTGCCATTGCCCAAATTTTGCCTGACCTCGTTGCGCTCTTTCTCGCTGTTCCGCGCGTCGAAACTAGTGGCGTTCCGTCCCTTTTCGGTTCGCCTTTAATTTATTGGTCTCTCCTCCATAGATATAATATGGTATTGATATAATGTAATGTCATACCACGACAGGGTCACAGTTGCTGAAGGCATCTAGAAGACTGGTGTTCCTTACCCTGCCCAACCCTTACAAAGAAGACCTCGTTAATTAAGTGGACCTCCGTCTCATTAACCAGGTCTTGGGGAGCTGGGGCATGTCTCAGGCCCTTTTATGCACCTTTTTATCTAAGATTGTACTTTTTTCTAACCATTTAATGGTACCCCCACATCCGTGTCCATACCCTCCTCGATGATGTCCCGTCGCTCTTTAATAATGTTTTTGATCACCTTTGCAATTGGATGTTGGATCTGGGTACCTTGGCAATTCTGCAAGGTGTCTAAGATGGATCTCTCACCTCATTACGTCACGTGTGTGTGCAGAGCCGTAGCAATGTCTAGTGCCGCCCCCCCGCCCATCAAGATTGTGGGGGCCCCATAACAATATTAACAGACTTACTCTTTCAAATACTGACTTTACTATTAATACAAATAACAGGGACACATTCAGTCCGCTTCTGCATCCACCCTGGGAAGAGTGCAGGGTCCAAAGCCCTGCCTTTTTGTTAAGAAGCCAGCCTCAGAGTGGAATTTCTGGTTGACAGTAGTTCGACAAACTCCAACATCCCGGCGTTGCAAGATGACAGAAGACCTCAGAGGTTTTCATTTCAACAGAACGTATCAGGTCAGTCAATTAATTATCTTTCGACAATATAAATCTTTTATCCATCTCTCTATATCGTGGTCGCATTATCCATGACTATTTTTAATTGCAAATCTACGTCACGTATCTTAGAGGCGGATATTTTTGCGATATTCCTACTTACCTTTGATTTGAAAGGACGTGCTCTCAAAGCCCGGCTGTCTGGATTGTTGATTGCCGTTGTTTTCACTTTCCATGCCTTGCAAGTTATTCTGGCCATGTTGCTTATCGTACAACTCCAACCTACTATGCTAACTTCCCTCCGGGTTTGAGGAGAACCAGTTAAACACGTGACCAAAGAAATATTGAATTTTCTTCACAAGTGAGAGAGAGAGAGAGAGTGCCAAAAAATAATCTAAGGCTAAATTAATGCAATTACCTTAAACGAGATAGATTAAAAAAGTAATCATATTTAAATTTACTTAAGAGGGATTCAAAACTAAAACAAAAAATTATGAACAAACCTTATTAAAATTACCGGTATTAAGATCGTATTCAAATAAAATATAAAAATAATTTGCCAAAGGAAAGGATCTAAGAGGTAAGAATGACAAGTGTATTACACAAAAGTTAAAAAAAAATAATATAATTAATTGAGGAATATTATAAAATAATCAGGTTAAGACAATGCAGAGATTGAAAAGAATTTCAAGCTAATATTTGGGATTTAAATGATAAGGGTATTAAAGGGAGATAATATTAAAGTATCTATTATATGAAAATACTATTGTAGCACATAAATACTACACAAAAAACTAATTAGAATATAATGTAGCTTACCGGTGAAGTTCAGGTGAAATCCGAAAGTGAAAAATTATAACCGGATAGCCTTGATGGAAGCTAAAGTCTTTGATTAGTTGGCTGGCGAATAAAATCAAGTTGGTTGGTTGTTGACAGAGGTTGTTGAAAATGGGACACCAGTGTTATTAAGGTTATATTGATTATTATTGTGGCCTGTTATTAAATAATTGTTAGTAAAAAATTCTGTTTTACAATGGATTGTATGATTTTTAATAATAGAAATTTTCTTCCTAAATAAAGTTATTCCTGTGCTATGGCTGATTCGAATATGAATATGAGAACAAAACTTCTCTTTCAATGAATGAACCGTACTCCCAATATAGGTTCCTTACAGACAAAGAGAACAAGTAAATGAATAAACAATGCGGCTGTTCAACTCAAGAGGAAGTTTGATTTTAGAATCTGAAGATGGTCGATACGCCCGAAACGTTGTTTTTTATTCCCAAATAAATCACATCCCATGTACCTGAGCGTCTTTGGTGTTCTTACCTTCGTCTTAAAATTATTTCTAAAAAAAATTAAAAGAACTAATCCAACCTTGCATATTGTTTCAGTGTGTTTGTATCATAATTTGAAGGCGAAATATATAAAGATTTAGAGCCCAAACGCATTTTAGTCATAAATACAGTCAATTGAGTGATATTGCTAGATATTTGTTCAATAAGGACCCGCAACTACCCAAAATTGGATAGTTATTGTCAACCACCAGTTTGATTATCACCCACAAATTCTCCATTGGGTTAAAATTCTATCGAATTCTCAGGCCAAAGTTCCAAAGGTTCGAGGTAATTTTGAGCCAAAAACGTTGTTATTGCTTTTGCTTTGTGACAATTTGGGCATCGTGATGAAAAATACAATTATTATTCCCAAATTGGTCGTGAATTGTTGAAAAAAGGTTCTGATCAAGCACGTTTTGGTACTATTTTGTAGTTCATGGTAGTGTTCTTTGGGCAAAACTGTTAGTGCTCAAGTTCCTTTAGATGAGAAGCAGGCATGAAGACTGCCTGAATGCTTCACTATGGGATCTACACAGGACTCGTGAAAGCGCTCCCCATTTCTTCTCATAACGAGGTAACTGCATTAGGCGCGTTTTTTTCTGTGGTATCACCAAGAGGCCTATTCCATAGTGTTTTGCAATGAACTCAGCTTGTTTTGTTAATTGCTCATGCATTTCATCAATGCATATTTTGTTGTTTTTGCAAATTTTTCTTTGTGACCTTCGACCACCTGTAGAAGGTACTGAAGCTGATCTTCATTTTTGGCAAGATGATTATTGTAGCTCCTAATCAAGGCTACAGCTCTCTCTGCATTGTCATTGATGATAGTCATAGTATGAATATTTTGTTTTACTGTTTGATAGTCATTTCTTTCACTTCATTCTGAAGGGTCTACTTCTAAAAAAGAGGAATTGAACTACAATTCTCTGAACAAAAGTCGATTTGATTCAGTTACGAAGTCAGCAAGAGTTTTCTCTGAGATACTCGCTTTTTCTCCAGGTGTATTGTATATCGTTTCTTTGGATGCTGTAAGCCAGGCTTCTGCAATGCCTTGGCCATCTTTCTCTTCAAATCTAGAGTGACACCTTCATCCATGAAGGCAAACGACACAAATTCTTCGCTTAGATACCAAAGGTGACGACCAAGTGCTTTGCTGGCTACAGAAGCAAGTTCCTTATCTTCAGATACTTGAAAACCTTGCAAGTACTCTAAGTCCTTTCGTAGAGCAGTGGATGCAGTTGAAGATGTAAACCAGTTGGGAACGTAGTCCTGTACAACAAACTGTGCAAATCGTTCGAGTGATGTCTGCTCTTTCTTGGTCAGTTTAAATTGCGACTTGAATAATTTTAATTGAATAAATAACCTTATTATCCAACGTGTTCAGTACACTGCTCCAAGTTGTTTGAAGGAAAAGGTTTCTGTATCACCCCTTAAATATGCCACTGATAGTTTCAAAACTTATTAGTAATCTGCTCGAGGCTGATAACATTTCAACTGTTCTTAACAAAAACTAAGCACAGCTTCTTTCCAAGAAACACATGTATTATGTGCTTCATACGATGAAGTATTGATAGTCTTCCAGGAATCACGGAAACGCTTGAATAATGGAATTTTTGGTCCGGATGAAGCAACAAAACGCTTTTGAAATGTCAGATACAATTATTTCGTGAACATGATGCATGCAAGGAAAAGCAAGAAGACCTCTATTTAGTTTTGTTTCTATTCTCACACGTGCACTTTTTGTTGTTTCAACACCTGCACCTGACGTTAGCTTCGATATTGACAAAAACTTAGAGTTACCACCACCAGACCCAAACACAGGCAGTCTATCTATATCTTTAGTGCCAATCAAATCAGGCATTAATTTGCCATCCCAATGGACTGTAAGAGCTGCATCTGTAGTGATTTTACTTCAAACTATCTGCTATTACTTTATGCAGTTGTTTCTTTTTCTTTGCAATTTACTTTTAATTATGGTTAAATCATCAATATCTCTTCCAAGGGATAATTCTGTTGCTGAGATCACCATCATCTCATGACGATCCTTCATTTTGGTTCTATCTAATGTAGCCACTAAGTCAGGGCATCAATTTTCTCACTTGAGCTATTCGTTTACTGAACAACTGACAAATTTCCTTTTCTTCGCAATTCTAGTTCAATTCGCTGCGATTATTCTTCACTTCTTTTGCGGTTTTTCTCTTCATTCTTTACTGTTTTCTTATCAACACTACCTATATAGCCTCGTCTATCTTTCTCTCTTTGAGCCTGTAGAAATTAACGATCTTCTTCATTGGTTATCATTTCTAGTGAGCTTGAGCTACATCAAACAAATCATTTAAAGATTCTTGGAATGAAGTTTCCTTTGATATTTGAGTTTGATCTCGCCTTGATTTTGTTTATTGGAGGGTTCTGAACTGCGCATATTTCTTCTGAATCTTTGAAAGCAAATATTGTTTGTCTCTAGTCGGTATTTTTGCTTTGTCCAATATTTGATATATTTCTGAATATACAATGGAACAGGCCTCTTTTGAATTGCATCAATTACTTCTCCAATAAGACATACTTTCGTTTTACTTCTTGTTGTAATTGAACTTGACATGTTAATTATATCCCAGAAAGACTTTGTTAAACACAGATAGACATTGGAACAATACTCACTCTTCCCTGGTTCACACAACTCTGAGTAGAGCATTGGTAATTGCCAACTGGTAAAGGATGTGCTGCTGAGACAATGAAACAGAACAGAGCACTTACAAGACTCCACGTTAGACTTATTTGTCCTTTGTACCGACCCTACAACACCACAGGTTATTTATAGGATGATAATGAAACTTAAAATGCACTTAATATAGCTGTTGACATAATACAACTATTAATTTATATTTAGGTAATACTCTGACAGAGACAAAAATTCACTAATATTTAACTATTTTTCATATTTTTCACATATTATTAATATGTGTGAAACTAACATTCGTTGTGGCACTACTAAATATTATTATATTTTGCTGCTAATTTGCACAGCGCATTATTTCATCAAGCTTCACTATATCCAGCAGTTAGACCAGGGATGGGGAACCTGCGGCCTTCTGGACCATCAGGTGCGGCCTTCTATGGCCTTTTGATATATATTTCTTTTTTGACATTGAACATTTTGTCTAAAATCATTATGCACACACACAGACAAAAGGAAAGTTATGTGTTTAGTAATGTCGCTCCCAGAAATTGGAAGCATTTTTCTTAAATTCAGTGAATCTAAACTTAAAGCAACTGCTATACATATAAAGGCAATTTTTACGTGTAAGCTACACTAGCCTAGTGGGAGTGAGTGATTGCACGTATGATACAGGAAGAGTTCCTGTCTCGTCCGCCTCCTCACTGTGGTCTGTGCTACTCCGAATAACTACGTACTCTACTCAGTAATTGTGTTGTCGTGGCTTACCTCATACCGACTTGTTTTGTGAGACTGAGTTAGTTTCTGCAACAATTAGGTAATGATAAATAATAATACTAATCACAGAAAAAATATGACTAATCTATATTGTTGTTTTTGTTATAATAATAATAATTATAATTATTATAACATGGTTGTGGATGCAGGTTTATCGATGTCTTGTCTAAGACTGTTTTGTCTGGGTCAGTGTGCGGCCGGCCTTACTAATTCATTATTAACCTTTTTTATGGCTTTTTAGAATAAATAAATTTCTTTTTGGCCCATAATTATGTCAAAAAAGTTAAAACGGACTTTGAAGGAAGAAAACAGGATCTTTAATGAAGAATGGGAACTGCAATATTTTTTAGTGAATACTGGAGGCAAAATGTCTTGTTTGCTTTGCGATACTGCAATTGTAACAGTTAAGAAGTTCAATGCACAGCAACGCCATGCTCTTCATAAAGACAATAAATATGCCAAATTAGAGGGTGACCTTCGAAAGATAGCACTGCAGAAACTGAAAGATGGAAAACAGAAGCAAAGACAATTTTTCCAGTCTGTGTTACATCAAGGGAATGCTACGGCAGAAGCAAGCTATAAAGTTGCATATTTGCTTGAAAAAAAGGTAAGCCATTTAGCGATGCAGAACTCATAAAGGAATGTATTTTAGAAGTGGTAGGATGTATAGATCCCGATAAAGTTAATAAGTATAATGAGGTGCCTCTTTCAAGAAGGGCTAACACAGATCGACAACATGAATTGGCCTGCAATGTAACAGAACAATTGAAAAGTATAATAAAAAAAAGAATATATATTACTCAGTAGCTTTAAATGAATCAACAGATTCCACTGATTCAGCACAATTATTAGATTTTATTCGTGTCATAACAGATGATTTTCAATTATATGAAGAATTGCTTGCTTTAGGCACCCTTAAAGGAAGAACACGGGGGGATAGATATTTTTAACAACTTCCAAGAGCAATGTCATAAAATAGGACTAAATTTTACTAATTTGTTAAGTGTGTGCACTGATGCTGCCCCAGCTATGATGGCTAAAAAGGAAGGATTTATTGGACATCTTAAGAGAGAAACCCAAGAACCAAATGTACTGATTTCTTTTCATTGTATTTTACATCAGCAAAATCTCTGTGCAAAATCTGTAACTTTAAATGACACTTTGCAAAAGGTTATAAGCATTGTTAACTATATTTGAGTGAATGCCTCAAAGCATAGTCAATTTCGAAACATGCTGATGATGGATAACGAAGAAATTAGTGTAGATTTGCCATATCACTCAAAAGTACGCTGGCTGTTGCAAGGGAAAGTATTAGTCAAGATTTTGTCTTTACGAATCAGACTATTGACTTTTTTAAAGAAAACAAGTATTGTGATTTATCATATCCAAATTTTTTCAGAGGTGTTCCTTTTTTATGTGATGGGATGTCAAAACAAAATGAGTTAAACATTTCATTGCAAGGCAGAAATAAATGTATTTATGATATGTGGCAAAACATTCAGGCATTTAGAAAGAAACTGTTGTATTTAAAGTCCCTTTTGGCTCAATCAAAACTTTCAGAAGAACACTTTCCCCAGCTTACGAAGGTAATGAGTGAAAATGAAGATATCTATGGATATTTTGAAGAATATGAGTCGGTTTTAGACACATTGATAGAAGAATACAATAAAAGATTCAATGATTTTGAAAAGCATGACATCACTCCGAAACCTTCTTTTCAACCTCACTTAGTTGATGTATCAGAGGTTCCTTAAGAGTTACAAATGGAGCTTATTGAAATATCTGAGGATAATATCCTGAAGTCTCTATTTGGCAAGAGAGAAAATCCCGTCGAAATTTGGAAAAACGCGATAGAATATCCTCGTCTTCGTGAACATGCACGACGACTGATTTCCTGTTTTTCTTCAACATCCTGTTGTGAATCCACATTTTCGTACTTGGCGCAAATCAAGAATTCACTGAGAACACAGTTGACAGACGAGCATTTGGAGGACCTATTGAGACTAAGAACCACTATGTTAGAGCCTGATATCAAAATGCTTTCCCAAAAGAAGCAAACTCAAAGAAGTCATTTATTTGTATAAAAAATGTACATGTTTGCTTACTGTATATTGAATATTTGAAAGTGTTATATTCTCGATGTTTATATGCTATCATTTGATAAGATTATTATTCCTTTACTTGTTCCTTGAATACAAAGAACCTTCTTTCTTAATTAGAATAATTTGAAAATGTCATACTTTCGATATTATTCATTTACTTATTATTTTGAAAACTTTTTACATAAATAAAATATTTGAAAATTCTACGTTTTCAATATTTTCATTTACATATTACTTGTATAAAAAGAACTTACTTAAAGAGAAATATTTGAAATTATTATGCTTTCGATTTCTATAAAACTCTCTTTTTTATTAGATTACTAATAAATTACTTAAGGGATAAAATAACTTTAAATTTTTTTTCTATGCGACCTTTATGAATGATAGTGAATTGTAAGATGGCCTTTATGCACAAAAAGGTTCCCCACCCCTGGGTTAGACCAAAGATTTTTTAATTGTTTTTCTTTTGGGCTAATCTAATATACATATATATAATATCTCTCAAAGTAGCGTGAGAGAATGATGAAGATGAATGCAATAAACCACATTGAAAGAGAAAACGGAATAAATTTTTCTTACAGTAATATTTATTACCTTTTTTCGGAAAAATCCGTGCCGGGAAGCGATTCGAACCAGGCACACTGAGGCAGCGAGCACCGCTTTGATCACAGTTAAAAGTATGCCATGGTTGAAATCGCTTCCCTGCACGGATTTTTTCGAAAAAAGGTAATAAAAATATTACTGCAGGGAAAAATTAGTCCGTTTTCTCTTTCAATGTGATTTATTGCATTCATATATATATATATATATATATATATATATATATATATATATATATATATATATATATATATATATATAGGGGAGGGTTGTATAAGAGGGAAGACGCCTTTCTTAACACATGTGTGGTGAAAGATCTGGTTGAATTTGGCCATAGCTAGATTGATATCACTCTTTTTTTTCCGGACAAATGCAATTCTTAATGCACCTAGGAGATAGAAAACTAGTTGAGGTAAATACATTTTTTAATCGTTATCACTAAGTCTATAATTTAAAAAGGGGATTCTTTTGAGTATTTGAATAATAATTTCATCTTAGTTTGGTTATGACTTATGTTTTTTTATCAAATTCATTTTTAATAATTCTTTTAGAATATCAAAAAACAAAATGGTGAAGTTCAGAAATAAATATAAGTATCGAAATTTTGTGAATTTTTTAAAACCTAAAGAATTACAAATGGTGAAGTTCAGAAAATTTATTTTTATATATCTTCTTCCTTATAACTATATTTTAGCAACGTGATATTTTGAAAGGGGGGAAATTTAGTTTAGAGTTCCTTTTTTAAAATTATTATAATTGGCGAAGTTCAGAAAATTTAAAAAAAATTTAACCACGGCTGCTTTTTTTTCGATTTTAATCTTAGTAGCGAAGCGCAAGCTCCCCCCGTAGGGTGGGGCGAAGCCATTACCTGTTTTTTATATAATATTAGTATCATATTTTGTCGTGACTTTTTGCCTTTTCTAAGAAATCCTCAAATTGCTCGTTGAAATCCCATTCGATTTGCCGCCTTTACTTGGGTTTGCTGACGTAAATTTCCCAAAACGCACAAATGTTGTCGGTGTAAACGGTGTAGAAAGTGGAAAAATTGGTGAGAGAATGTTAGACCATTTCAGAAAGCGTAGTATTTGTAGATTTAAGTATGTTGGTAGACGAAAATTATAATTTAGAGGGTATATAAAGATTTCCATGCGACTGGAATTTCTATGCATTTAGTTATTTTTAATACATTCATTTTTTTTATTTTCTACAAAACTCTTTCGTTTTTGTTTTACTGAACTTTCTTTCGATCTCTTGACTCGGTTGGCATTTTGCCTACTCTTTATATTTAATCCATTTATTTTTTTTTCTATTCATTATTAATTTCTTCACTGCTATATATTATTGTCATGACTTATATTTATCCTATAAATTATTACTACTACTATTTCCCTAATCTTTATGTTCTATGCTCTATGTATTGATTCCTTTTGTCTAGATTAGCTTCTTTCACTCTTATCCTACTTTACTATTATTAACATCTATCTACTAGGTGTAAGATATATGTGGTGTGGGTAGTTGGCTATCATATATCTACTACTAGGGATTTGTTCATTTAGGTGTTTTTAGAAAGTACTTTTTAGAAAGTACTATAGACGATAATCATACTCTCAGATACTTTTGGAAGAGTTGCTTCAACATCCTCAATCTTGAGGTAATGGTACTGAGTACCTGGAGAGAAGTCAAAACAAAGAAAATGGACCTCATTGTTTAAAGGAATGGGTGTCCTGACTGTGTGGCAAATAGAGACTTGTATGTGTGAGATTTAGTGGTAGAAAAAATGTTCTCCCGAAATGAGTTTTTTAAACTCAACATAAAACAGGATAATATCTAAGGAGTGGCACACGATATTTTAGCAGGAATTTTTGGGCTAAACATTAGCCACTTTTAGCTTTTAAATTTTTTTTTTTAGGTCAAATTAGTTTTTATAAGTTTATTATAATTACATAAGTTGAACAAATCCAAAAAAAACTAAAATATAGCCAAAAAACACGCCGACTCAATAATCGTGCGCCGCTCATCTTCAAAATTACTTTGCACAGTATTGATATGGAGGAATTAATAGAAGACCACAGGATAGAACTATCCATTAATGAACTCAAGCACCTTAATAAAGAGGACGCAGAAGAATGAGTGATAGAAATTTCTTCCTCAGAAAAGGATGACTGAGGAAAGGTTGCAAAGCCAAAATTTTCACTGCTGAAACCATGAAAATGATTTCTATTTGTTTTGATTTGCATCCTTTGGTGCAAACGTGGCAGAATGCTATTTAAAGATAACTTAAAATATTAACTCCTTTAATTAAAATATAATTGTCTACTTTATAGACTTTATCGTCTAATTTATTAATAAACAAACATCAGAGAGGTATTTTATATATATGAGACCAACATAAATACTCCATAACTTAAATTTCCTGATAGTTTCATGGAAAGTGGCTCTCCTTCCAAACAATACCTTTTATCCTCCAACCCTCCCAGCTTTGCTACTGCAATTTGAGCAATACAGTCGGTACAGGTAAATTACTCGTTATACAGATGTTTCTATCAATTGGCTTTCCTCAATAATAACTGTAGTACTGTTTTGTTATTTTTTAGAATAAAACCTTTTTGTTCGAGTATCGTTTTGATACTAGGAACCAACCTTTTTTGGATTACATATTTTTCAATGGAAAACATTGGATAGGTTTTAGTTTTTTTAATTTCGATCTAAACACAAAAAAAAACAATTAATAATAACGCAAAGTAGTCTTCCTATGTATTTTTAGAAGTTCTTTACATTTTATCGAATACATTGCACCCTTATTGAATCCTGACTCATCAAGTACACTATATCTAATTTTCTTGTTTATATAAACTAAACCAAAAATACTTTTTAATCCTATTGAAATGTTATTAACGGTTTAATGGTTTCATTATCTTAAATAGGAAATAGTGTACCATTTGGTCCTTTATTAACATGCTTTTTTTTTAACTATTTCAATTCTACGGTACACACCTATCTACATGTGTACCATTTAGCTTATTTTTTAGCATGCTGTTTTTTTTTAACTATTTCTATTCTACGGAAAAACTTATCTACACTTGAACCATTTGGTCCATTTTTAATATGGTGTTTATTAACTATTTTAATTTTACGGTACACACTTATCTAGATGTGTTCCATTTGTTCCTTTCTAACATGCTGTATTGTAACGATTTCAATTTTACGGTACACACTTTTCTACACGTGTACCATTTACTTTATTTTTTAGCATGCTGTTTTTAAACTATTTTTATTCTACGGTACATATTTATCAACATGTGTACCATTTAACTTATTATTTTTAGCATGCTGTTTTTTTAATTATTTCAATTCTACGGTACACAATTAGCTACTTGTGCACCATTTAGCTTATTTTTTAGCATGCTGTTTTTGAATAATTTCAATTCTACGGTACACACTTATCTACATGTATACTACTTCGTCCTTTATTAACATGCTGTTTTTTAACTATTTCAAGTATACGGTGCACACGGATCTACATGTGTATCATTTAGCTTATCTCTTTCGCATGTTGTTTTTTTAACTATTTCTATTCTACTGTACACACTTATATACATTTGCATGATTTAGCCCTTTTTAACATGCTGTTTTTAACTATTTCAATTCTACGGTACATACTTATCTACTTATCTAACATTTAGCTTTTTTTAGCATGCTGTTTTTTTTAACTATTTCTATTCTACTGTAAACACTTATCTACATTTGTACCATTTGGCCCTTTTTAACATTCTGTTTTTTAACTATTTCAAATCTACGGTACACGCATATCTACATGTGTAACATATAGCTTTTTGGCATGCTCTTTTAAAACTATTTCTATTCCTCTGTAAACACTTATCTACATGTGTACCATTTGGTCCTTTTTAACATGCTGTTTTTAAACTATTTCACTTAAACAGTCCACACGAATCTACATGTGTACCATTTCCCTTTTTTTAGCATGCGTTTTTTTTAATTATTTTTTTACTGTACACACTTATTTACATGTGTACCATTCGGTCCTTAATAACATGCTGTTTATAACTATTACAATTCCAAGGTACACACTTATCTACATGTACACCGTTTAGCTTATTTTTAGCATGCTGTTTTTTAACTATTTCTCTTATACTGTACACACTTATCTACATGTCTACCTTTTGGTCCTTTTTTAGCATGCTGTTTTTTAACTATTTCAATTATATGGTACACATTTTTCTACATGTGCACCATATACTTTTTTGGCATGCTGTTTTTTTAACTATTTCTGTTCTACTGTACACCCTTATCTATATGTTTACGATTTGGTCCTTTTTCACATGCTTTCTTTAACTATTTTAATTCTATGGTACCTACTTATCTACATGTGTAGCATGTAGTATAATTTTTAACTATGTTATTTTTTAAACTATTTTGATTCTACTGTATACATTTATATACATGTGTACAATTTGGTCCTTTTTCAACAGTTGTTTTTTACTCTTTCAATTATATGGTACACACTTATCTGCATGTGTACCATTTAGCTTATTTTTTAGCATGTTTTTTAACTATTTCTATTCTACTCTACAAACTTATCTACATTTGTACCATTTGGCCCTTTTTTAACGTGCTGTTTTTTAACTATTTCAATTCTACCATACACACTTATCTACATGTTTACCAATTAGCTTATATTTAGCATGCTGTTTTTAAACTATTTCTATTCTATTGTACACACTTATTTACATGTGTACCATTTACTTTTTTTTAGCATGTTGTATTTTAACTAGTTCTATTCTACTCTACACACTTTTCTACATGTGTACCATTTGGTCCTTTTTAATATGTTGTTTTTAACTATTACAATTCTACGGTACACACTTATCTACATGTGTACCGTTTAGCTTATTTTTAGCATGCTGTTTTTTAATTAATTCAATTATATAGTACGCATTTATCTACATGTTTACCACATAGCTTTTTGTATGCTGTTTTTTTAACTATTTCTATTCTACTGTACACCTTTATCTACAAGTATACCATTTGGTCTTTTTTACCATGCTGTCTTTAACTATTTCAATTCTACGGTACACACATATCTACATATGTACCATTTTTAACATGCTGTTTTTTTAACTATTTCTATTCTACTGTACACCTTTATCTATATGTATACCATTTGGTCCTTTTTATCATACTGTCTTTAACTATTTCAATTCTACGGTACACACTTATCTTCATGTGTACTATTTGGTCCTTTAAACATGCTTTTTTAACTATTTCAATTTTATGGTACACATTTATCTAAATCTCTTTCATTTAGCTTTTTTTAGCATGCTATTTTTTAACTGTTTCTATTCTACTGTACACCCTAATCTACATGTATACAATTTGGTCCTTTTTAGCATGGTGTTTTTTAACTATTTCTATTCTACACTACACACTTATCTACATGTGTTCCATTTAGCTTATATTTAGCATGCTGTTTTAAAACTATTTCTATTCTACAGTACACGCGTATCTACATGTGTACCATTTGATCCTTTTTAAATGCTGTTTTTTAACTATTTCACTTAAACGATCCACACGAATCTACATGCGTACCATTTCCCTTATTTTTTTAGCATGCTATTTTTTAACTATTTCTCTTATACTGTACACACTTATCTACATGTTCACCTTTTGCTCCTTTTTTAGCATGCTGTTTTTTAACTATTTCAATTATATGGTACACATTTATCTACATGTGTACCATATAGCTTTTTTAGGTGGCTGTTTTTTAACTATTTATATCCTACTGTACACCTTTATCTACATGTATACCATTCGGTTATTTTTAACATGCTGCCTTTAACTATTTCACTTCTAAGGTACACACCTATCTACATGTGTACCATTTGGTCCTTTTTCAACATGCTGTTTTCAACTATTTAAATTCTACGGTACATACTTATCTACATGTGTAATATTTAGCTTATTTTTTAAGCATGCTGTTTTTTAACTGTTTCTATTCTACGGTAGGTACACACTTATCTAGATTGGTACCATTTGGTCCTTTTTAACATGCTGTATTTTAACTATTTCAATTCTACGGTATACACTTATCTACATGTGCATCATGCAGATTATTTTTTAGCATGCTGTTTTTTAAACTATTTCTCTTCTGCTCCACACACTTATCTACATGTGTACAACTTGGTCTTTTTTAACATTCTGTTTTTTAACTCCCTCACTTGTACGGTACACACTTATCTACATGCGTACCATTTACCTTATTTTTTAACATGTTGTTTTTTTACTATTTTTATTCTACTGTAACTACTTATCTACATGTGTACCATTTGGTCCTTTTTAACATGCTGTTTTTTAACTATTACAATTCTAAAGTGCCCTTCAACAGGTTCTATTTAATTTACATTGCCTTTGTTTGGTCGGATTTAATTTTATAATCAACTTTTCTTTTTAATTAGGAATTTTTATAATGTCACGTGTTTATTTTCTTCTCTGACGTGACGTAAATTCCGAGGAAACTGATGAATAAAAAGTTACAAAAAAACGCATCTAATAACTTTTAAGTGAAGCTGGCAAAGATGCACCTTTATTTGCTTTACTTAAAAATTAGTACATGCAATTTTGTAGCTTAGTATTCATAAGTTCCTATGGAAGTCACTTGATTCATTTTTTCTCTTATTTTTAATTCTCCAGTCTTTTTATCACATTTTTATCACCAAATTGTCTGGGCACCAATAACTTCCACGTTTAGAAAACATCATTCGAACAAATGATGGCCAAACTCAGTGGAAGGGAGGGTTATTCTAATTTAGTTTTGCTCACTTTTACCTGTAATATTTTATTCTCTTTAAAGGTAACCCTAATTTTTTTATTTTTACATGTCCTTTTTATTTGCTCTCGAACGCCACTCAAGAAATTTTCGTTCTTACCAATTTTTCTTTACCTTGTAGATTAATTTCAATTACATCGTTTTTGCATTAAGGACTAATTCTTTTCCATTTTCACCATTTAGTGTCCATTTTGTTCTGGATTGTTTTCTACCAGCCTGGTCTTGTATTTTAATTATTTTGTCGGTTCCTTCCGTGGAGGTGTTCCTGAATTTCTCGGTCTCTCGCTGTTCAGGGTCGTTTGCTGCTGGTTACAATTGAACTTTGATATCAAAACTACTTTTGTTTGTCCATTTTCCTTAAGCCTGATTTCCTTTTATTTTATTTTATCCTTGTTTTTTTTCTATTTGGGCATAGCAACTAATGCACTTCCATCCTTTTTGAACTCTGAATTAAATTTCTCTAGCTCAGGTCACTCTTATAATACCATTCACGACCCAAGATTCAAACACTGCTCGGTAGTTTATGTGTATATGTATATGTGTGTATGTGTGTGTATATTCTTGATCATGTTGCCATTAATACACGCGCCCTTAAATAAGAGTTCACGAGCACATGTGATCTTAGGTTAACTCAGTAACGTACACAAGAACGCATGTAGGCCAAAAACACAATTAGACGGTCGGCCGCCGCTGTCAGAACACACAGCCTCAGCAAAGAAGTCTTATTAGAATATCTTAGCGTGAGTCTGTTGCCCCCAGGATTATAAGCCTCAAGCTCTGCTAATCCTTATGCAGTGAAAACAAACCAAACGAAGTTCTGTAGGTAGGCTTCGCTGCCCAAATTAGTTCCTTAGGCTTCCACAATGAGAGGTTGTTTGCTTAGAAACCAAACAGAATAATTATAAGAGGTCGAAGAAAGAATTAATGCATCCGACCGTGTGCTATACAGACTTGGAGAGTCTAAAGTTTGGCCGAAAGCTTTAGAAGCGGCGATACCAAAGCGGGAATCGCTCTCCATCCTCCAGATATAAGCAAACCCTCCTCCCTAACACTTTCCCTTAAACTTGCCGCCCGTTGCTGTCTCCCCCCTTCACTTCCTTAACCTTTAAGTCACTTACCCTCACCTTTACATTCTCTGCTATACATAAGGGGTATGCATATTCATACACGAAGGCTGAGATCAAAAGATCGGAACAGTTTGCAGCCATATGGGTGCTCAGTGCTAAAAATATTTAAATAGTGATGGACTTATGTGTGTATGTTGGGGGGTAAAGGGCTTTAAGGAAGAGAGAAGGAAGTGGGAAATGTGAGATGAGATGAAAAGAGGTGAGAAAAAAAGCAAAAATAGAATCAGAATTTATAAGGAACAGAAACATTAGAAAGGCCGCCATTCTGCATTGGAGGAAAGTGAAAATAATAATTTGCTACGTAAGCATTTTTTGCAAAGGTTTTCTTCATTATGATTTATCGACTCTTTATTTTTCAATTTTCTGTATCATCAACTATTAAAAACTGCACTTTAAGATGATTTATATATCTACAATTTACTGCATTTTTTATGTTTCATAATGTTTTCTAGAATATATTTTAGCTTTATGGAGTGTGCTACTAGAGAAAAATTCTCCCGTTACATTTTGTTACATTGTGGCTATTATATTGGGAGAAAACATATATAAAAAAAATAGGGAAAGCTGCTAAATTATAGTGAAACGCTATGGACACCTCATATGTGGAAGCTGTCGATCTATACTAGAAATATGGTTGCGAGGTGCAAGAAAGGCCATGCTTTTGCTATTCCCAAAGTATGGATAGAGTCGAAGATCCACCAAGATGACTGCTATTTCTGCATGATAAATTTTACAAAGTACACTAAATTTAAAAAGGAAGTCTTGAAAATTATGACCTTCAAAACACTTCTAAAATATTTTTCAATATTTTTTTCTTTTATTTTTTTTTACAGTTCCTAAATACATTGGAATACGAGACAATAGACACGTTACTGCCTCAATATCCTTGCAAAATTGGAATAAGTTGAACTAAGCATACCCTAGGGGAAGATTGCTTATAAAAAGACTAAATGTAAAACTAAACAAAATTAGTATTCAAATGTAGTTAATAATAACCCCAAAAAAGAAAAACTAGTATCATAACCTGGTAAAATTCTTTAAAATAGATTACGTTTACCCTAGGAAGTTTTTGAAAGAAAATGGGATTTTTAGAAACGGAGAAAGTAGGGAAACTATTTTAATCCGCTATATGAAAGTGAATAATGGAGTTAGATTCAAACCTGTGTCCTCAAGAGCTCTTCGCTATCAGAACCACGGCGCTCATCGACTGAGCTACCATCCTCAATCCCTGGTTCACGTAAACTATTGAAGAGAATTTTAACGGGTTGTGATACCACTTTTCCTTTCTTTGGGCTGTTAACTACATCCACTGTATATCACGTGTCATATGATTTTCCCTTATTATATTAACACTCAAATCTTTAACATTCACAAAGGATATAATGTCTCCCAGACACTTTCCTACCATTTAAACAATGTGGTCGCAATTTGATTTATCTGTACCACTATAAATTACAACCTATCCTATATAATTAAAATATCCGCTTCTTCAAGGATGAAAAGACGGACTCGAATATCACACTTCACATCAATATTAAGTCCAATATTAAACTTTTCTGGATTCACTTTTACCTCCATACTCACACACTGTGTCAAATGCTTCGATCAACATTTCCAAATCTCTCTCACTTTCAACAACCAAGATCATGTCATCAACATAGACCAACACAGAATTCATCCATTACCATTTTCCAGAACTCCCACAACAATAACAAAAACTTGCGGGCTTATCTCTTTCATATCCCGTTACAGGACCGAATTTATACCACAGAAAACCAGACATATTTATATTTATAGCTTCTTCCTTAACATCATACAAATCATACAAATCATCAAATTATTATCGCCATTTATTTCTAAATTTCATCATTGCTCACAATTGCCCAAATATTCTTGCACCTGATGATTACAATATTTATCACTTGGCTCTTCAACAAATAGTTTCCTGTTCCTTGTTCCTATCGGAATCTTCATTTATCTTTCTGTTCTCATCATGATCTTCATTCATCTTCCTGTTACCATGGGGATCTTCATTCATCTTTCAGTTACTATCGGGATCTTCATTTATCTTCCAGTTAAAAAAAGGGACCTTCATTCATCTTCTAGTTAAAAAACGGAATCTTCATTCATCTTCGTGTTTATATCGGGATTTTCATTCATCTTCCTGTTCCCAACGGGATCTTCATCCATTTTCAAGTTCCTATCGGGATCTTCATTCATCTTGCTTTTCCCATCGGGATCCTCATTTACCTTTCTGATTCCATCGAGATCCTCATTCATCTTGCTGTTCCTATCGGGATCTTCATTCATCTTCCTGTTCCCATTGGGATTTTCATTCATCTTCCTGTCGCTATGGTAATCTTCATTCATCTTCAAATTCCTATATAGATCTTTATTCATTTTCCTGTTCCCATCGGGATTTACCTTCATCTTTCTGTTCCCGTCGAGATCCTCATTCATTTTCCTGTTCCCGTCGAGATCCTCATTCATCTTCCTGTTCCTATCGGGATCTTCATTCATCTTCCTGTTCCTATCAGGGTCTTCATTCATCTTCCTGTTCCCATCGGGATCTTCATTCATCTTCCTGTTCCCATCGGGATTTACCTTCATCTCCCTGTTCCCATCGGGATCCTAATTAATCTTCCTGTTCCCATCGAGATCTTAATTCATCTTCCTGTTCCTATGGGGATTTTCATTCATCTTCCTGTTCCCATCGAGATTTTGATTCATTGTCCTGTTAATATGGGTGTCTTCATTCATCTTCTTGTTCCTATCGGGATCTTCATTCATGTTCCCGTTCCCATTGGGATCTTCATTCATCTTCCAGTTACCATGGGGATCTTCATTCATCTTCCTGTTACCATGGGGATCTTCATTCATCTTCTTGTTCCTATCGGGATCTTCATTCATGTTCCCGTTCCCATTGGGATCTTCATTCATCTTCCAGTTACCATGGGGATCTTCATTCATCTTACAGTTACCATGAGGATCCTCATTCATATTCCTCTTGCTAATTTCTTTAAGAATGAATTTGTTCAAAACAGCATCAATTTTAAAAAGGCCTGGGGAAATGTTAAAGTTATTAAATTGCTGTTAAAGAAATTAACTTTGACTTATGTTCCTGATATTTTGGGGGTCAATTTTCATTTTTATGGGAACCCGATTTGTCAATTTAATTATTGCATTGATTTTGTATTAACATTACTTTATTTCTCTTCGTCTCCTCTTCGTATCTGCTTACATCTCGTGTCTCTCCTAATATCCCTCTTTAGACTATCGCTTTATCCGTTAATCGTTTTAACCCTTTTGGCTCTGTTCTTGGCTTCTTTCTTGCCTCTCGGTTTGACCTTGCTACCTTTGTTATAGCTAAATGTGCATTTACCCATCCCTCTCCTACTTCCTCATTGATGATTTCTTGCCTTAGAGGCAGTCATTTATCTTTTAATAGCTTATATATAACCTTATTATATTATTTTCTCTTGTAGTTATCCTTGAGAATGAACTGAATAAAGTTCGAAAGTACTTGGAAGCACATTTTAATTTTTCCTGCGGGACATTGCATTCATTGCGAACTTCACGTGCTACTTTGTGAGTTATTCATTTCATATATATATATATATATATATATATATATATATATATATATATATATATATATATATATATATATATATATATATATCAGAACAATTGTTAAATCCAATGACAGATTCCAAATATGAAAATAAAACCACTGTGGAGGAGCGTAGTAGTATATTATCTCGAGACCAGTTTCGGCATGGTGTTTGTCATACCAGCCTCAGTCGAACACTAAGAATACCTGCTTGGTGTGACGGCATGTATTCTTAGTGTTCGACTGAGGCTGGAATGACAAACTCCATGCCAAAACTGGTCTCGAGATAATATACTACTACGCTCCTCCACAGTGGTTTTATTTTCATTATATATATATATATATATATATATATATATATATATATATATATATATATATATATATATATTCTAAAAAAGAATGCTGAGGATTGAGGATTCTAAGGTTAAGTATTATTAATTATAATTTTTATTTTTTATTCAGTTTGTTTTCTTTATTCCTTCACCATTTTGCTCTGCTCTAAATTCTATATCAATACATAAAGCAAATACCTTCAAATTCCCACGATTGTATTCCAATTTCTTGAACAAATCTATCCGGAATTATATCCTCTGATCCAATAGCGATCGCCTAATATTTAGTGAATCTTATCTTATCCTCTCAAGCATTCATCCCTGTCCTGAAAGCTCATGAATGTCCTTTCAAAACCCCCCCACCCACTAAATGCACTTCTATCATAATCCAAATATTCCTAAGTCAGCTTTTTTTTTCTTTCAAACACCCATTAACATCTTTATTATACCTTTACCCGGGCTCCACCCTTTTTAATGAAACGTGGATCCAATCAGAGGCAAATTTCAAAAAGATTTTGCTTCATTTTTGTTGAATTAAACGAGTAATTGCGGTTTTATCAAATTTATTCATTACCATTAATAATTTTAGAAAAACTCCATTTTTAATTGATAACAATATGCAATTTAATCAATAATGTATTCTCCGTTGTTATTTACAACTTCTTCCCAACGTTCAACTACTTTTTCGATTCTTCTGCAATAAAAATCTCTGGATTTTGACTCGAAGAATTTGACCTACCAGGTTCTTAATTCCACATCAGTATTGAACGAAACGCCGTGCAAATTGTTGGAGATCGATCGAAACAGATGGAAATCAAATGGAGCCAAGTCTGGCGAATATGGAGGATGTTGCAGGATTTCCCAATTAAGCGTTTTGATGGCGTCTTTTGTCATATTGGCAATGTGAGGACGAGCATTGTCGTGTTGCAGAAGAAGTCCATAACGTCGATGAGGTCGCTTTTCACGAATAGCTTCGGTGAGTCGCTACATTTGTTGAACGTAGAGTTCTGCATTGGCAATCTCGTTGTTCGCAAGGAGCTCATAAAGAATGATGCCTTCACAATCCCACCACACACACAGTATCGTCTTTCATGGATGAAGTCCTTGCTTTAATTGCAGAAGTGTTTTTTTATTGGGGCTAAGCCATTGTTTTCGATGGTTCATGTTGACATAAACACACCACTTTTCGTCGCTAGTGATGATGCGGTGAAGAAATCTGTCCTAATATCCACGAGTAGTGTTGTGTCGAGCAGGTAAACATGTGGCAATCGTGGAGCTTTGAAGTTTGTTGCTTTCGCTCAAAGCGTGCGGAACCCATGCACCGAGTTTTTGAACTTTCACAATCGAATGAAGGTGATTCACTACAGTTTTCTGATCACACGCCAATTGTTCAGTCAATTCTCTAGTCGATTGACGAGGATTTTCCTGAAGAAGGTCGTTCAATCGATGTTCATCCAACTTAATGGGACGACCAGAACGTTCTTCGTCATTAAGATTGAAATGACCGTTTTGAAACGTGAAAACCACCATTGAGCTGTCCTTTCTGATAAAGCATTTTCTCCGTACACAACACAAATATCGCGACGAGCTTTAGCTGCGTTTGCATTGTTCCCGTCTCGGTTGAAAATTAATAACAACAAGTACCGAAAATGCGCCTTTCTTTCAACTTAACCTTCCATTTTGAGGGTACAGAACAAAAATTAAATTAACACAACTTTTAAATAAACCGCAATGACTTATTACTCAACTTCAAGACGTAGCCTAAGCAAAAACCTAATAGTCTACGCTGTTAAGAGACGTAGCCTAACCTTTGCAAATTTTGCTCTCATTATTTATTATTGTTTCTTAATATGTGCACAAATCAAGTCAATAAAACATAAATAAACACAACATTAAAAAAAACGCAAGAACTTATTCCTCAACCTAATAAATTTGGATATTTTGTTCTCTAGTTTTGGATGGTATTGTGTATAGAGTTCACCATTGTAGGGGTTTTTGAAAGGGTGGGTTATGGTAATGGTAAGAGAATTTCGGGGAAGGTTTGAGTTCGAGAGGACGTATAGTGAATTTATTATTATAACTATTTTGGGTGATAATTATGTACTGGTTTTCTGATAAGAAGGATGTAAATTTAAGGTATTCGTTCGAGGCTCCTTTAAGACCAGAAAATGCTTATGAACATCTATTGGCAGGCGAAGGGATTTACTGTCTAAGAGAATCTATTGGAGATACGTATGTCACCTGAGCTATTTGAGTAGCATTAGAGACGATTTATAAGGGAGAGTTTTTATTACAATGATTTATCAGAAAACTCATGAGCTGGCCCTAAATCTCAGTAGGCTCTCCCTTGAACTAAGATAGATAAATTTCATGGAACCATTTATACCAGCCCTATTTAGAAGTTATTTAGAAATATACAAATGTATGTTTTGTCCCTTTTAAGTTTTTAAAAATCTTAAGATATTTTGATATAATTTCCGTATTTTAAAGTTTCATGGCAATTTTTCGGATATTTGCGTCGTAACTTTTGGAAGAAGGTATGAAATCTTAGTCTGGTAACTGAAACTATGGGTAATATTGGTTGAAAAGGAAAGAATGGTTCTGTAAGTATGGTCCCGACAAGCGAATTAAATGGCACTGATCTAGGGCTTTCCGTCGTCCGCATTTATTTTTGGTACGTCTGAAAAGGAGTATGCCGGAGGTGCCGCTTAGTGTAGCGAGGATTTAATTAGGAAGTTAATTGGGGTCTGGAGTTTTAAAGAGGCGTTACCTGATGGTTTTGGCAGGGATAGATGCGAGTAGCTGATGGAAAGAGTGAATCTAAGAAGGGAAAGGTAGTTGACAGTAAAATAGAGCAAAAGAAATAAAGGAATAAGAATATTGAAGAATAAGGTGATGTATCTTCACATGAAAAGTAACGACAGTCAACGTAAATATCTTGGAATCATTACATACATTTGGAGGGAAGCTTCAGTTGGCGGCCATCTGCCAACATACAGCATCCCCTGAAAGAAGGGAGAGCAGTAATCTGGCTAGAAATGTGTGGGAGGGGGGGGGGATCTGTAGGGCCGTCTTACTAGAGAAGAGGTGGTGGTTTAGGAGCAAATCTTCACCAAATACTTCTCATATACTTCCACACTTCTAACAAAGTCAACAGACTTAGGTCGTGACTTCTCAATTATTCTGACTCATGATCATATGATTTTACGATCTTCAAAACTTTCGATGACTAGTTCACCAAACTTTCAGCTTGCAACCCTCTTGGTTCCTAGCCCATATCCCTAGTGTCCTTACACCCGACGCATATACACACACACACTTCTTAGCAATCGGTGTACAGAAAATTCCAAACAATTAAGGCTAACAATTTAAACAAACGTATCGTCAATGTAGTCACATTTGACGAATAAAACTAAAGGTAACGAGACAATCGATACAGCTATTTGGCAATATCAAAGAGGAAAATTGTATATCACCTGTAACTATATCGTTTTTAACTGCTTGAAGCGAGCAGGTGGTCTAAGGGTCCTGCAAATTCGTGTTGTGTTCATCTTCTGTCCTCAACGAGGTTCTGGCTCAATGTATCCAGCTAAAACTAATGCTACCAAAGGTAATTGAGGTGACTGAGTTCAAGTATGATATAACCTGGCCAATAGGTGGCGCCACCTAGTGGCTAGAGGTGCTAGTTGGGTCATTTTTAGAGATATGAAGGTCAAACCAATGTCACAAGGGGTAATGGAGGTTTATGAGTCGAAATCTGATTGATTTTCGCCGTAGGTTCACTAAATAACGTCCCTCTAGTTATAGTTTTACGGGATGGTTTACAGTATCCGTGTTGTGGTAATTTCTCCATGGGTTTAGATATTGTTTTCTACTAGGTTAGGTATGGTAGGGCATTACAGGAAAGCAAATGAATTTTCCTTTTTTATTTTTTACCTTGGGTCGGGAGATTTTCCTTGTTATTTTTTGCCTTCGGATTGGAGATTTTCCTTCTTTGATTTTTATTCTTTAATTTGGGTTGGGAGAATTTCTGTGTTAGTTTTTGCTTTGGGACAGGATATTTGCCTTTTTATTTTTGTCTTTAGTCTGAAGATTGTCCTGGTTATTCTTTGCCTTTGTTCTGGAGGTTTCCCTTGGTATTTGTTGCCTTAGGGCGGCAGATTTTCCTGGTGATTCTTTGCCTTTATTCGGGAGGTTTTCCTTGTGATATTCTACCTTGGGGTGTCATATTTTCCTTATTATTTTGGCATTGGATCAAGAGAATTTCCTTGTTATTTTTTGCCTTTAGTCGGGAAATTCTCCTCGTTATTTTTTGCCTCTGTTCAGGAGATTTCCTGTTTTAATTTTTGTCTCGGGTCTGGAGATTGTCCTCGTTATTTTTTTTACTTTGGTCAGGAGATTTTCCTCCAATCTTAGGGAAAACCTTTTTAATATTTTAATTATTACCTTTATTTTTTTCTTAAATTATATTCCTTTTTAAGGAAAGGTACAATGTGTATAAGGAATTCCAAGCTATGTGCGCCATTTCCAATTCTCTCATTCTTTGTATTTTCCATAGATCGATTTTCCATACAACGAGAAAAGTTCGGCAGGAAAAAAAGGAATGATGTAAAGATATTCGAGCGACTGGGGTGCTGCTGTTCTCTATTTCATTTTCACTTTACAAAGTTGAAAAAAATACGACTATTAAAAAAACTGATCCAATAGGAACAGGTACAATAGTAACTGGTCCAATAAGAACTGGTCTATTAGGAACTGCTCCAAAAAGAACTGGTCCAATAGGAACTGGAAACTGGTCTATTAAAAAAAGGTCCAATAGAAACACGTCTACTAAGAACTACTCCGAAAAGAACAGAACTGGTTCAATAGGAACTGGTCCAATGGGAACTGGTCCAATAGGAACTGGTCCAATAAGAAATGATTAAAGGGAATTAATCCAAAGAAATTGGTCCAATAAGAACTGGTCCAATAGGAAGTGCTTAGATAGGAACTGGTTCATTAAGGACTGCTCCAATAGGAACCGCTACAATAGCAACTGATGGAAAAGGAATTAATTCAAAGAAAGTGGTCCAATAGGAAGTGCTTAGATAAAAACTGGTAAAATACGAAGTCGTGCATTAAGAAGTAGTCCAATAATAAGTGGTCCAATAGGAAGTGGTCCAATAGGGACTGATGTAAAAGGAACTAATCTATAAGGAAGTGGTCCAATAGTAACTGCTCCAGTAAGAACTGGTGCAATAGGAAGTGGTCTAATAGGAAATGTTCCAATACAAACTGATCCAATAAGAACTGGTCGAATAAGAACTGATCCAATCGAAATTAGTCTAATAGGAAGTGGTCCAATAGTAACTGTTCCAATATGAAGTGGTCTGATAGGAAATGGTCCAATAGGAACTGATGCAAAAGAAACTAATCCAAAAGGAAGTGGTCCAATGGTAACTGTTCCAGTAAGAACTGGTCCAATAGGAAGTGGTCTGATAGGAAGTGTTCCAAAAGGAACTGATCCAATAAGAACTGGTTGAATAAGAACTGGCCCAATGGAAAGTAGTTTAATAGGAAGTGGTCCAATAGGAACTGATCTAAAAGGAAGTGGTGCAATGGGAAGAGGTCCAATAGTAACTGGTATAATAAGAACTGGTCCATTAATAAGGGGTCTAATAGGAAGTGGACCAATAGAAACTGATTTAAAAGGAATTAATCCAAAAGGAAGTGGTCAAATGGGAACTGGTCCAATAAGAACGTGTCATTTAGGAAGTGGTCTAACAGGAATTGGTCCAATAGTAACTGTTCCAGTAAAAACTGGACAATAGAAAGTGGTCCAATAAGATCTGATGTGGAAGGAACTAATCCAAAACGAAGTGGTCCATTGGGAACTGATCCAATAAGAACGTGTCCTTCAAGATGTGGTCTAACAGAAATTGGTCCAATAGTAACTGTTCCAGTAAGAACTGGTCCAATAGGAAGTGGTCTGATAGGACGTGTTCCAATAGGAACTGATCCAATAACAACTGGTCGAATAAAAACTGGTCCATTGGAAAGTGGTCTAATGGGAAGTGGTCCAATACTAACTGTTCCGGTAAGAACTGGTCCAATAGGAAGTGGTCTGATAGGAAGTGTTCCAATAGGAACTGATTCAATAAGAACTGGTCGAGTAAGAACTGGTCCAAAGGGAAATGGTCCAATAAGAAGTGGTCCAATAGGAACTGGTCGAATAGGAAGTGGTCTAATAGGAAGTGTTACAATAGGAACTGGTCGAATAAGAACTGGTCCCAAGGGAAGTGGTCCAATAGGAACTGGTCCAATAAGAACTGGTCCAATAAGAACTGGTCAAATAGGAAGTGGTCTAATAAGAAGTGTTTCAATAGGAACTGGTCCAATAAGAACTGGTCCAATAGGAACTGATCCAATAATAACTGGTCAAATAGGAAGTGGTCTAATAGGAAGTGTTTCAATAGGAACTGGTCTAATAAGAACTGGTCCAATAGGAACTAATTCAATAAGAACTGGTCTAATAAGAACTGGTCCAATAGGAACTGATCAAATAAGAACTGGTCCAATAAGATGTTGTCAATAGAAGTGACCTAATAAGAACTTGTCCAATAAGAACTACTATAATAGGAACTGGTCCAATAGGAAGTAATGCAATAAGATCTGGTCCAAAAAGAACTGATGGAAAAGGAACTAATCTAAAGAGAAGTGGTCCAATTGGAAGTGATCCAATGTGAAGTGGTCCAATAGGAACTAGTCCAATAACAACTGGTCTAATAACAACTTGTCCAATAGGAAGTGATCCAATAACAACTGGTCCAATAACTAGTCTAATAGGAAGTGATCCAATAAGAACTGGTCCAATATAAACTGATGGAAAAGGAACTAATCTAAAGAGAATGGGTCCAATGAGAAGTGGTCAAATAGGAACTTGTCCAATAAGAACTGGTCCAATAGGAAGTAGTCTAATAGGAAGTCGTCCAATAGGAAGTAGTCCAATAGAAAGTCGTAATTTGAACCACTATCACATGTTCTTTAAAACCACGATGCTACCCACGTGCATCTTCGCTTCGAAGCTGGGTGCCTTATCGCAGCCACCTGAGTCAATGTTTAAACAAGGAGGTTTATCTTCCCCCTTTCTCCCCATGCGCCGACCTCGCCAGATTGAGTTAGGCTTATGGGCAGATAAGGCAGTGTTCTCAGGCTTGGCTGTGCATTCCCTCCTAGCTCCCACTCCATTGTCCCCCATGCCAAGGAGATGTCCCGGCTATTTATATGGAAACTTAACCACTAAGATTCAGATTGGAGATCCAGATTTTCGCCGCGAAACATTCACTACGACCCACTCTCACCTTGTGCGCCAAGGGACCTCGACCTCGAGATTCACCATCACTTGTCCAGAAGAAGGACACTATCCCTTGAGTGCCAAGGTTCGAGCATTCGTGACGCCAAGTCCACAAGGCTTCCCCTGTTGTTCAGGAAGAGAACAACATTAGAACAGCCATTGTTATTTTGAGCCCGTTGACAAGAAATGGTTCTCACCTTCCCCTGTTGTTCAGAAAGAGAACAACGTTAGAACAGCCATTGTTCGTTTGAGCCCGTTTGCCAAGAAACGGTTCTCACCCTTCCCCCTTGTTGTTCAGAAGAGAACAACATTAGAACAGCCATTGTTCTCGAACCCGTTGACAAGAAACGGTTCTCACCCCCCCTGTTGTTCAGAAGAGAACAACGTAGAACAGCCATTGTTCGTGTAAGCCCGTTCGCCAAGAAACGGTTCTCACCCTTTCCCCTTGTTGTTCAGAAGAGAACAACATTAGAACAGCCATTGTTCTCAAGCCCGTAGACAAGAGACGGTTCTCATCCCCCTGTTGTTCAGAAGACAACAACATTAGAACAGCCATTGTTCTCGAGCCCGTAGACGAGAGACGGTTCTCCCTCCCTGTTGTTCAGAAGAAAACAACGTAGAACAGCCATTGTTCTTCAAGCCGTTCGTCAAGAAACGGTTCTCATTCCCAAGACGCCACGTCAGGATCATTTAATTCCCCCTTCTTTGGCTGGAACTCGCCAGCGGTCCGAAAATTCCTTCACGTCGCCTTCCTCTGCACAACAAGTATAATTACGTAAGCTGAACGTTACCTTTGAGTATTTAACCCTTTTGCTAACTCTATCTTGTGCTTTAAATGGTTTAGCGAACCATCTCATCCCTTTGATTTATATTTGTTTTACCTTTTTAAATCTCTTAATCCCAAGTTTAGCTCGATTTCCCACGACCCTTTCCAATTCTTTTTTTCATGTCAATATTTTCCGTTTTGTGTGTTGTTGATAGTTTTTATTAATAAAACTCTATTTTATTAATGATAGCAATATTATTATCCTTGAGCTCAGTTCCACTTCTTAAGCATATCGAAGATACATAATATCGGCCAGCCTAGACATCCACGCACTCTAAAGATAATTAAATAAGTTCCCTTAACGAATAGTTATATATGGTATATCGTCGAGAGTCCATTCTACGACAGTCGTCCAATAGGAAGTAGTCCAATAGAAAGTCGTCCAATGGGAAGTGGTTCAATAGGAACTGGTCCAATAGGATATGGTCCAATAAGAACTGGTCCAATAGAAACTGGTCCGATAAAGACTGGTCCAATACTATTTTTTAACCTCCAATGAATCACTTCTGGTCTCCCATCATCAAAAGAATGACCATAGAAATTGCACATGTACGACCCTGGCTTTAGTGTTTAGTCTTCATACGATGTCAGGCCACCTCTGGGTCCGCCGGAGAGGCTAGGGGTAGGCTTCCAATATGTCTTAGTCGGAGAAGCTCGGCCCTAAAGGGCATCATGGGAGAATGCGTTCCATAGAATGGATGGGTTCACACCAGGGGAATGTAGCACTTGTAGCGAGTCCTCATTTAACAAGGTTACCCCCTGTTTGGCCCCCATTGGCTCTTACTCGATTTGAGATTACCCGGTTCTTCCCACTGGAGGATGTGTTTTTTGGTCAGTGTATAACTGGGTATCTCACAACCTACATGTTTTGTAGAGATGTGTAGGTGTGCTCACGTGTCAGTTGAGCCTATCTCAAGCGGTTTATTAATGCATTTAAAAGTTGTGAGTTTATTCTCAATTGCGAGTTTATTACTTAAAAAACTCATATATGTACAAGATGTATACACATATAAAAACGACATATTGATTGCACATGCTCGCACATTAAATGACTGTAGGAGTCTATCATACAACCACACTTTAAAAAAACTCATAATCGTACATGTGTTTATAGGGTAAATGTATGTCCTTTTCTGACATAGAAATTCCTTTCAGTTTGTATACCAATACAAAGTCTATACAGAATATCATTAAGCTATATGCACATAGAAAAACTACATAATGATGCGACGCTCTCACATTAAGTGACGGTAGGAGTACAAATACTCCATCATTCAAACACACTTTAAAAATCTCATATTTGTACATGTGTTTGTCGGGTACATGTATGTCCTCCTCTTACATAGAAATTCCTTTCAGTTTGTATACCAATACAAAGTCTATACAGAATATCATTAAGCTATATGCACATAGAAAAACTACATAATGATGCGACGCTCTCACATTAAGTGACGGTAGGAGTACAAATACTCCATCATTCAAACACACTTTAAAAATCTCATATTTGTACATGTGTTTGTCGGGTACATGTATGTCCTCCTCTTACATAGAAATTCCTTTCAGTTTGTATACCAATACAAAGTCTATACAGAATATCATTAAACTACATGCACATAGAAAAACTACATAATGATGCACATGCTCCTACATTAAATGAAATTAAGAGTACAAATAAATCGGAATAATTTTCTCTTCTCTTTGGACCCCAAAATGTCTCTTAACTAAATAATTCTTATCGTGTTTTTTTTCTTCTGAATCTAAGAGAAAATAGCTTCAGGAGACACACGACCGCAGAACCGAAATACAACTGCAAAAGTTTATCATTTCTGCCCCAAGACTTTTATTCTGCTTTAATTCTTTCTGTTTATTTTAGGAAAAGAGGGGCTTCCCTCCTCTACGCTGCTCCCCATCCCAGCCCCGAGCCCCCAGCCCGATCGCGTCACGCTCATGTTTCTAGGATTTACATTTCAAGATTTGGCTCGTTTCTTGCGCTTCCATAGCTCCTGGTCATTTCCGCCGTTATATACATGTACGTATACAAAAAGCCTACAATCATGTGAACAAAATGCTTATATATATATATATATATATATATATATATATATATATATATATATATGCTCATTAACCCATAGGAAATAATGAAAAAAATGATACACAAGCGATTTCGTTTTATTTTATAAGACCAAACAAGGATTAAACATAGATTAAGAAAGAATGAAGAGAGAGAGAGAGAGACAGAAAATGAGATAAAAAATATTATCATCTTTACCTGTAAGTGAAAAATGAATGGGCTTCGAATCTATGCCATCGCGTCCTCTTCGGAGTTCAGCCCACTGCTCTAACAACTAAGCTACAGACCACCTGCTCAAGTTACCTGAAGAGAGAAGAGCAGTTGATGGCATAAGTTCGAACCTCCAAAAATGTTTCGTTTTCATTAAGGGGTTGTGGGGGAGTGGTGTGTGTGTGCGTGTGTCTGTAGGGCCATTCTCCAACCCCCCTTTACATATATCTTTTCCTACTCCTGTGTGAGTGTGTGGGTGGACAATTTTGTTATTTGCCTTCCGATTTTTTTTTTATATTATGAATACAAATAATGTTAACATTGTTTTTCATTTTCAGTATATAAATATAAATATTTATATAATTTTGTGAAAGTTAGGAGATGGTATGTTTGTCCAGCGCATTTGGATATTACACTTAGGTAAGATAGTTTCTTTGCTAAAATTATTTTAACAAAGAGGCCAAAGAATGAGGTAATGCTAATAGGCTCAACATTAATTTTAAGAACGAGGGATAGCAAAGTTCATCACCAGATTTTTCTTTGGAAACGCTATACCAAAACTTCGCTCTCTTTCTGATATTGCATCCTGTGTCTTCTAAGAGGGAAGCTTTTGCGGACTGCGAGAGGAATTCTCGAGGCGAGTGTTCCGCCAAGCCCAGTCCTGAAACGGAGGGCGTTACCTGCCTCGCTTGCTACCTGCACTCCACATCTCCATTGACAGACGAGCATATCCCTCTTTTTTGGCCTACTACCCCCCCCCATCAACGGACGAGTGATAACCCCGTACCTACTTTTTGTCCATTCAGTCTTTCTTGTCATTTTGGTTGTTGTGTGGAAATAGTTATATAAAGTTGTTCATCTCTTCGCTCGTCGTAAGGTTTTTTTGGTCTTGTTTGAATTGGTGAATTTTGGCCTTATTTTGTAGTGTGCACACTTTTTTTTTGTGATTGAATTCAGAATAGGTTGATTGTTTGGGTGCGCACCGGTGTTTATTTTTTGTAAATATAAATTGTAATTATACTTGTAATTATCACTGTAATTTTTTGTAAAGTAAAGGACTGTACATCAAATCGTATCAATTCTTCCTCGGGATTCTCAAGGTTCATAAATTCTAGGATAAGGTTGGAACGCGGGGTTAGTGTTGCTTTCGGCCCGCTACAGGGTTATATAATTTATGTTATTTATCTCGTTTTTTTATTTCTATCTTCCTTCTTTCTTAATCTACATAAATTTGATAATTCCTTGCTCTTTAAAAACTAAGACAAAAGTACTTGTGAATCATCAGTCTTCCCTTACTCCTATGTGTTATATATATATATATATATATATATATATATATATATATATATATATATATATATATATATATATATACATATATATATATATATATATGGAAATTTATAATAGATGGTGCGGTAAGTATATAGCACAAAATGATACCATCCCCGATTCTTATAGCCCCTTGGGGAACGCCCTAGTTGCCACCAGAGAAGATCAAATTTCAGTTAGACATTTCTAGTGACCCCCCAAAAGGTCATTCGAAATAGAAACCTTAAACTTAAGATCTCTTGCTTTTTTTGAGGAGAAAACGGGGAATTAAACATAGTTTTCAGGTATCTCTGCTAAATACTTTTTGAAAAATATGAAAAATTATAACAGATGGTGCGGTAAGTATATATCACAAAATGATACCGCCCGCATCACTAGAAATGGGTAACTGAAACTTGATCTTCCCTGGTGGCAACTAGGGCGTTCCCCAGGGGGCTATAAGAAACGAGTGATATCATTTTGTGATATATATATATATATATATATATCTGAAATGAATAACTATCAAAGTAGTACGTAAGGTTCACAATGTATATATGGGTAGAAATCACGAGAGTTAACACGTGATAAGTATAAATATTTGGTTGTACCACGTAGGGAAAAAGAAAGATTGATTGGATCTGGTAATTTCGTTATCTTAATAACATTTTCAAACTCATAATGGCTTATAAAATAGATAGACACCATATTTATACAAAGCAATGTTTTTCCTATAAGGTCTGATAAGTCTGATTTGAGAAAAAAAGATAGGACAGGATCTGAGGAAAACAAACCGGGGCTAATATTTAAATTTCTCTCCTTTGTGCTGGAGATTAGGAACGATTCAATGTTATTACCAAAACAACAAAAAGCAAAACAGAGACCGATCGACCGACCGACTGACATAGTTAGATATATAGTCTCCCGCGACTAAGCGCAGGCGACTAAAAATGGAACTTTAACCAAAAGACAAACAAACAAATTTAAACTTACGATGATTAGGTATTGAATACTAGACAAATATAGAGAATAAGCGGGGCTAAAAAATTGCTTGGCTAGGAATAAAGAATTAAAAACGGAGAAATAGTGAACAGGGAAAGTAAAAAAAACTTTAAACTGATTACACACATAAAAATTAAATGTGATTATTTCCCCTGACTTTAATTTAAGTGTAAATGATTCACATTTGAAAATTATTTTCCAGTTTAGAATTTATTTGCCTAATTCATACGTATTGCATGTTTCTTACTCCAAGCGGGTATAACAATAATAAAGCTTATTATTATATCACAAAACAGTAAAAAAAATGAAAAATAGCAACATGAAATTGATATTTGGTATGACGCCCTTAAGACTCCACAATAGCCGTAAGACGTTTCTTATAAGAATGTACAAGGTATTGTACGTTTCTGGTAGAATTTAATTCCACTTTTCTTCCGAAAATGTTTCCAATTCAGTAATGTTACGAGAGCCTTTCTTGGGCCCTCGATGTTTTAGCTCCATCCACAGATATTCGATGGGGTTCAAATCTTGGCTTTGAGAAGGCCACTTGAATAGAGTAATATTGTGTTATGCTAGGTAATTCTGAGTAGATTTGATGATATTTTGGGGATAGTTGTCTTGGTGAAAGGTGAAATGCCTTCTAAATAACAGTTTGATTGCCGATTGATCCATTTCTTTCAGCAAGTATGCGCTGATAGTTTGCAGAATTCATGGGTCCATCTATGAGTTTTAAATCGCCAGAGCCAATAGCAGCGAAATAGCCCACAATATAATCGAACTTCCCCCATGTTTGACAGTAGAGACGCTGTTCTTTTCTATGAGGACTTCACAAGATCTTCGCCAAATATACCGTTTGCTGCTTCGACCAAAGAACTAGATATTTTGTCTCAGTTGACCATAGTATTTTATCTCATTTAATTTGTCTTTCTTCCAGATGCCCTGTACGAGATTTTTTCAACACAGGCTTCCTTCTAGGGCCGCATCCTTGAAATCCTTACCGGTGCAAATAAAAGGCATTGTTGAACTGTGTATATTTACGTCATGTGCTGCAAGATTTGCTTGGAACTAATTTAATAAAGTCTTAAGATTATCTCTGTATTCATTGTAGACCGAACATCTCGATGGTTCAGTTTCCTTGGTGGACCTTCACGCGGACGATTTAGTGGGACACCATTAGATTTATACTTCACAATAATGTTCTTTACAGAAGAAATTAGAATGTTCAGGGTGGAAGAAATGTTTTTATATCAATGAACGGCCAAGAACAATATGGTTTCATGCAGATTCGGAATGCACAGCGGATTCGCGCGTAAATTAATAGTTAATCTATTCTTCTCGAACGTTTTAGTTCAAGCTGGAATCGTTTCGAAAGCGTTTAAAAACTTTCGTAGTCGGTTTATGTTGCATAAATGCCTATGTAATTATTAAAAAAACGAAAGCTATCTATATATGTTGCCTGTACTTTCACATTTGCAAAATATTGACTCGTATACGGAACCAGAATTTATTTACTATAATATCCTGTCCTAAATGAATTAAATATACCATGCAAGCCAAAAAAACTTTGTTAGTACAATATAATTACGAAAAACGGATTCAAACTAAAGGTATATACAAATAGGGCCCTATATTAGATTTCGTTATGACTTAAACAAAACTCTAACAAGAATAACATATCACCTCAGTAATAGCGCGCCTAAAACACCCACAAGAGAAAAACAAAGAGTTTGTCTGAACAGAAAAATGATGGACGACAACAAAAGTTTAGATTTTGGTCCAAATCGCCACTAATTAATTTGTCTCTAAGTTATCCATATACAAGTAACACAACGAAAGGTAATTACGGTTTAATTCACATAGAATAATTCCGAGTTCAAGACGACGGTACCGACCAAAGATAGGTGTTTAAACTATTCTTCCCAAGGCGCAAATGACCTTGTGAAGTGGAGCTCACCTACTTAACAAAAACCAGCCCCTACTTCTCTGTTTGTTAGTAAGTTCCTAACCACTTACTACGATATATAAACCTTTTCCGTGTGACATATCTTTACTTTGTCTCCGCGATTATATGACTTGTATCGAAACGTTTCGGTCAAATAAAAATATTGTGTGAAGTGCCTCAATTTGCCGTTTCCTTTCTTAAGAAATACCCAATAATTTCCAATGAAATTTGGTTAGCATATTTATGGATTTAATTAAGAACGAACAAAAGAGGAATAGTCGATAAATCGAAAGGCTAGAGATAGAGCTTAATACAATATATATATATATATATATATATATATATATAATTTTATATATATATATATATAATTTTAACCTTTCCCCTGGCCTATATAGAATAGATGCTATAATTAAAAGATTAATACTTAAAGAAATTAGTTCTGTCTTTTGTTCTTAGTTTTTTATATAACATAACATGACATAATTTCACGGATGACAAAAGCCACAAGGGCCTATCACAGGGCATCCGCCTCCGTCAAAACCCATCCACAAAAAGCACCATCATCAGGGGAAGACAAAGTCAAAGTCCCCCACAATATAATATAACAGATTACAAAAGCCACAAGGGCTCATCATAGGTCATCCGAGTCAAACGGCTTCTTTTTTAAGGCACCCAAACTCCCAGGAAAAGTACATCCAGAGGATTGCGTCCAGAAACAAGGGTATCACCAATCAAGGCTTGTCAAGAACTAAATCATGCAGCTATAGATATATACAAACAATATTAATATATACAAAACTTAGGAACCATCACAACCTTCCCTTCCCATAAACTCATCCAACCTCCTCTTAAATACATTTAGATTTGGACTACCTACTACCCTCGGCGGCAATTTGTTCCAGAAGTCTACCCCTCTATTGGTGAAAAAATATTTTCTTAAATCCAACCTACACCCTTGCTTTTTAATTTTCAAGTGGTGACCTCTAGTCCGATTTCCATCATCTAACTCAAAAAACTTGCTAACATCCAATTTATCTATCCCGGAAAAAATTTTAAAGAGCTCAATCATATCCCCTCTCACACACCTCCTTTCGAACGAGAACATATTTAATACCTTCAGTTTATCTATATATTCAAGGTGCCTCAGGGAAGGAATAATCTTTGTTGCCCTCTGTTGCACTGACTCGAGAAGGTTAATATCGTGCCAAAAATTTTGGGACCATGCCTGTATACAGTACTTTAGATGTGGCCTAACATAAGAGTTATAGAGTTTAGGAATAACCTCCTTACTTTTGTAACTGACATTTCTCTTAATGAAACCCAACACTCTATTTGCCCTATTTCTTGCTTCAATACACTGCTTAGAAAACCTTAATGACTTATCTATTACTACTCCTAGATCTTTCTCATCCTCTACTGTGCTCAGCCAATGCCCATCCATTTCATAGTTACATTCTCTATTATCTTTTCCGATGTTAATAACTTTGCACTTATCAAGGTTGAAAGTCATTTGCCACTTATGTGCCCAGGATAACAATTTATTTAAATCCCCCTGCACTTTAAAATTATCATCAATATTTTTAAATACAGCTGCTAATTTGGTATCATCCGCAAAAATTGACTGCCTCCCCAAGATCGTTTATATAGATGACAAATAATAATGGCCCGAGAACTGATCCCTGAGGAAGCCCACTGATAACATCCCTCCACTCTGACTTTACACCATTTAGCACTACCCTTTGCTTCCTGTCTTTCAGCCACTCAGCTATCCAATTTGAAACCCCCCCACATATCCCAATCATTTTTAATTTATGAACTAGTCTCCTATGTGGTACCTTATCAAATGCTTTACTAAAATCTAAGTAAATTATATCTACATTCTCTCCCTTATCTACTTGATCTGTTACAAACTCCAGAAAGTCTAGCAAATTAGTCAAACATGATCTACCTGATCTAAACCCATGCTGAGCATCGCTGATTAGCCCCTCCCTCTCTAGATGTTGGCAAATTCCTTTTTTAACTATTTTCTCAAGAATTTTACAGACTACAGGAGTTAGGCTAACCGGTCTAAAGTTATTTGGATCCTCTTTACTACCCTTCTTGAAAATGGGGACTACATTCGCTCTCTTCCAATCATCGGGTATTTCTCCATATTCCAGTGACCTAGTATACAACTTCTCCAGAGCTATTGAGATACTTTCTACCCCTTCTTTAAGTATCCTAGAATGAATATTATCAGGGCCGGAGGCCTTGGTAGTATCTAACTTACCTATTAGTCCTTTTATCATCCTCCAATCCACACTAATGGTAGTAAACACCTCTTTCTCTAACCCACGAGTACTATACATAAGACTATTTAGTTTCTCCTTTGTAAATACTGATGCAAAATGACCATTTAATACCTCAACTATTTCCTCATCAGTTTCTCTCACAACCCCTTCATATTTGATAGGTCCTATTTTAACTCTGCCAGACTTGTTATTAATTTTATAGTAACTAAAGAACTTTCTAGGATCTTTGTTGCTATCCTGAGCTAATTTAATTTCTAACACCCTTTTGTTCTTCTTTATAATCTTATTTAACTCATTCCTAGCCATTCTATAATCACTTAAATTTTGAATATTATTTTCTACCTGTAATTTTTTATATGCCCTTTTCTTCTCTGAAATTTTTCTAGCTATCTCCTGATTCCACCATAATGGTTTCCTACTTTTGTTCCTATGCTTGAAAGTATCCCACATCCCATAAGCATTTTTACCTGTGAATTCTACATCCCAGTCTACAAAATTTAGCAAGCTTCGGAGTTTTACATAATCTCCCTTATATATGTATGTGGCCCCTATTTTATTTGTATTTTTTATTATTATTTTTTTATTTTTTAATTGTCACTGCTCTGTTTTGTACATTGTATTTTCCCCCCTTTTGCTCATCATGTCTTATAATTTCCCTCGTTAGGCTATCTCCATTTCTTTGAATCTGTCACCCTTTCCGTCTTCTCAGTTTGACCTTATTACCTGCTTCTTGTAATTCTTAATGTGAATCTTTACCTTCCCCCTTCCGTCTTCCTCATTGGTGATTTCTTGTTTTTGAGGTGGTCTTTCATACTTTTCTTTCGTATATATACCTCTAATATAATATTATTTCTTGTAGTTATCCTCGATAAAGAACTTAATAAAGTTCGAAAGTACTTGGAAACACCTTTTCATTTTTTCTTGCGGGACATTGCATTTATTTGCTACCCTCACGTGATACTTTGTGAGTTTTTCATATAAATATATATATATATATATATATATATATATATATATATATATATATATATATATCTCAAAGTAGCACGAGAGAATGATGAAAATGAATCCATTAATCAACATTGAAAGAAAAAACGGAATAATTTTTCCTTGCAGTAATATTTTTATTACCTTTTTTTTCGAAAAAATCCGTGCAGGGAAGCCATTCAAACCAGGCACACTGAGGCAGCGAGCAATATATATATATATATAACACTATATTTTAACTTGGGAAAATTTTCGGATACTTCCTTAACAAAATTTAAGTTTGAGACTGACCATGTTTTGTTACTTTAATTATTCAAATTTTGTAAGAAAATTAAACTTTTGCAAATAAATATGATTCGAATGTTTAGATTTTTTTTTAAATAAAAAGAATTATAAATGGTAAAGTTCAGACCAAAATTAGAAAAAAAAATATTAAAACAGTCCTGCCCGTTGTTTTTTCATTATTTCAAAAGAATTCCAATAAAAGTTTTTGTCTTGCTTTTAAGCCTATAAAATAAGCATCGATGTGAAAAAATAAAGACCAAGAGTAAATTAATAGAGGACAAGGAGTGGCTTCGAACTCCTCATTACAGGAGGAGCTTGCGCTTCGCTCCTAGACTCTGGAATGCTCTTCCTACCCAAGTCCGATCCTCTCGCTACTCTTAAACTTCTCCTGAAGATTCATCTCTTCAGAATTGCCTTCTCTCCCCTCTAAACTTTATCCACACTCGCTACACAACCTGCGCTCTGGGAGGGCTAAAAGCCCTGAAGGGCGCATTATAAATACCTATTATTATTACTCGCAAGCAAACCTTTGGTCTGTGACTTACAGCCTATCCCGCTTTGGAAACGGGTTATTGGTCTAAAAAAATTTGAAGGTTTCCAGTACATATCTCCTAATAATTTACTCCTTCTATGTTTTTTTTTTCAGATCTATTCTTATTTTCTAGGCCTAAAGGCAATTAAAAAAATCTTTTATTGTTATAAGCCTCATGATATAATTTTCTCTTCTTTCTACTTTTTATATTCTTATCGTTTTAATCGTTTTTGGCTTTTTTCTTTTTCATTTCCCTTCTTATCTTTCGCTTGTAAACATTATGGAGCTGATAAATCCTATTTTTTCTTATTCTTTTTTAATCGCTACCTCTTTTGATGAAAGAGTTTCCAATATTATTTGTGCGTCTTTTCTTTTTTTTTTGGTTTATTAAATATATTTTTTTGTTTTGATCTTCTACAGTCTCATTAACAATATTGTTTGGTATATTTTTTATGAGTTTTAATCAGCTAACTATTAGATAAAGAATATCTGTTTTCAATTCATTTTCTTCAAATTTAGTAATAATACCGTTTTATAAAATTTCAGACATTTCAATCACGTCTACAATTGTTAAATCAAGATTGTAATTTAATTAATTTTCGAGTGTATTGTCATTTATATTCTTGATTTAATTCATTTTCTTCGAGTGTATTGTCATTTATATTCTTGATTTAATTCATTTTCTTCGAGTGTATTGTCATTTATATTCTTGATTTAATTCATTTTCTTCGAGTGTATTGTCATTTATATTCTTGATTTAATTCATTTTCTTCGAGTGTATTGTCATTTATATTCTTGATTTAATTCATTTTCTTCGAGTGTATTTTCATTTATATTCTTGATTTAATTCATTTTCTTCGAGTGTATTTTCATTTATATTCTTGATTTAATTCATTTTCTTCGAGTGTATTTTCATTTATATTCTTGATTTAATTCATTTTCTTCGAGTGTATTGTCATTTATATTCTTGATTTAATTCATTTTCTTCGAGTATATTGTCATTTATATTCTTATCTGCCATTTTTGTTGCAAAGTGTTGCTCAAAAGTTACTTCACATATTTAAAAATTAATATCACAAAGAAAAAAAGGTATAAAAGAGGCTGATATATACAATGAACGAGGAGATCTTTACGTTTTATTATACAATATCCTTCAGTTTTACTTCATTATTATTCGAACAAAGTCAGATTCTTTACATCCTATTTTCCATGACATTTTCGAAAATATTAGAAGTAATTTGGGCGATTTCTTCAATGATGTTTCATTTTAATTTTTGAATATTATTAGGTTTATTTACGTATACCTTTTCTTTAAGGTATCCCCAAAGGAAACAAGGTCTGCAGAACAAAGTCACGTGCCCTCTCTTATTCTGATTTATGACCTTTCGAATTTCAAAACTTCCAATAAATCCCCAACTAACCTTCAGAGGATATTGGAAATTATTATATCATTCGAAAGAGAAATATAAAGCAACATGAGGGTTTCAAATTTCGTTAGAATCGGACGAATAGTTACAATGTTATTAGCGAAACAAAATAATCCCCGGGCTTACCTTGGAAGGACCTTGACAATTATATTATTCGAAAGAGAATGTAAAACAACATAAGGGTTTCAAATATTTTTAGACTCGGCCAAATAGTTACAATGTTATTACCAAAATAAAGAAATAGCAAAACAGGAACCGACTGACCGACATAATGAGATATAGAGTCGCACGCGACTAAAAATCTAGAGGGGTTAAATAAGGTGATCTGGCCAAGAAACATCACCTAAATATGAAATTAGCCGACCAGGGAAGGCTGCTCTTAGTGATTCCATTAAACATAAATTAAGTATACTAGGAAGTCAGCACCTAAAATATCACATTGGACATCACATCTTAAAAAAGCTTCCACACGAATTTGTCCTTAAGTCTTCATAAGGGATTTAAGGTTTGAGTGCCAAATATACGATTCGATGTGCCGAAAGCTGTGGCGATGTGTATATGCGAACCTCGTCGTTCTATTTTTACATTGGGGTAGCGGGTAGAATACTAATCACGGAATCAGTGTCAATTAGAAACAATTTATGCGTTCTGGAGTCATTGACGTATAAACAAGGGCGAGGAGGACACAATAATGCTCTATCATCCATCACTATTACCTGGAAATATCCCGCATGGCCCTAGCCTGCTGGCACCCGGAGGAACAGCGATGTAACATTGCAGGGGATATCAACCAATACCGTTCTCTAATACAGGAGAGTTGTAAGAGCGATTGAAGTTGGTATGTGGGCGGGCAGGAGAGCTGCGCGGTTGCAATAGCGATCGTCCTCTTGATGAGTCCTTAGAGTGTTACAAGGATGCTATTAGTCAGGAAAGGCTAGCCACGTCTTCTTTTAGGGGCCTAGTGCTTCCAATTGTGACTAGGAAGCTGGGAAGGGGAGGCGGCATTGGTAATGGCTGTTACTTGAAGTCACAGGTGGTAGCAGTCGCAAGTTGTTCAATAGGTAGTTGAAAGATCTTCAGTAAATATGTTTAAGAATAAAATAGGTAAAATATAACTTAAATAGGCGTCAAACTAATTTTTTTGGCATAAACTTTCTTCCTTTTACCAATCCTTCACTTTTGACTTTCATTTATTCACTTACCTTGAGGGGATCTTGGGGTCTTTACTGATTCGTGATTCTGTAAATTCGGTTTTTGCGATTAATTTTGCAGCAAAGAATCAAGATTTCATCTCCCGTAACAATACTGTCCAGAAATTCTTCCTTGGCATATCAAGCCAATAGAGATAAAGCAATATCCAAATTCACTTTTGCAGCTTGAAAATGGAATAGCGATTACTAGGTATCTTTAAACAATTTGCACGAAATTTGGAACATTTTAAATAAATTTAACATTGTATTTCAACCAATTGAATCATTGTGAGTTTTAGATGTAGAACTCAAATGCAGAAAGTTCAGCAATTAGCGAAACAAAAATATCGAACTTGTGGCATCACATCTATGTCAAAATTCAAAGTCATTTCAGAATTAGAGATTTATACGGTCAACTCTAAAACAATATTGTTTTTTTTTTCAGATTGCAATTAATGTGAATATTTTTCGAGTTATTTGCACTTGAAAATCGTATTTTCCAAGGTATGAAGCTAATATTTGCCGCTGCTATGACGTCATAAGCCTCGGTGAGAAAAAGAGATTCATTCCACCGATTCCAAAAACACATATTACCAATGCTGATACTAATTTAACCCCGATGCAGAAGGCTAAGAGTACTAGATTATTAAAACACGTTTAGTTTTAATCTGTCGAATTACGAAGAGTGGAAAAGGCTATGCCACGGGCGCGTCGCTAGAATGGGCTTCTTGTTTTGTTCCTTTTCAGCTGGAAAGAAGCCAACAAACACTAATAACTTACTAAAAACAAATTAAACGAACCTACAAAAGTTTAGCTACCCTAAAAATACTAATCTACCTAACCCAAGTATTATTTGTGGCGTTCAAAACAAGCTATCACTGAAAAGATAGTCGCCAATCTATCTTTCGTTATAACATCATAATTAGATCACTAAAAGTGCTATATAGCCGCTATCGTAGATATACGCTATATAGCACTTAGATATAGAATTATTTATAACAAAGCCCTTTCGAATGCATTGGAGTTGATGATCTGTAGAATTACCAAATACTACTTTACAAAATTAAAGCAATGTCTTATAAGTTATAACTGTTTTACTGTAGAATTCATTTGTTAAATGCGCATACTAAATCCGGCAGGCATAAGTTAACTTTTAACTTCATTATTGTGTAGTACCTGAGTCTATCACTGTACTAGGTATTGCAAAAGTCCTGTTATACTCATTACGACGCTCTCTACAAAGGACACGATGATAGTTTTGATGCAGTTAGTCACGTTAAATGGTTTACCATATAATTATATGTTTAAATTGTAATATTTATCAATGAGGCCGCCCTCGGCAGCGAACACGCGCTCCAGGGGAGACCTGAAGGCCGCGCACACGTTGCGGACGAAGTTCCTTCCTCATCTGGCCCACAAGCGATTGACGGAGGATTTTAGCTCGTCGACGTTGCTGTTGCGGACCATACAGACCTCGACCGCGACATCCTCCCATACGCTGTAGTCGAAGGAATTAAGGTCGGGCGACTTGGGCGGCCAAAAGACCTTCGACTAGAAGTTCATGTTTGACCCCAAACACTTTTGCATGGACTTTCCCGTGTGGGCCGGGACAGCGTCTTGCTGACAGACGTAGTCCACCTTTTCCGTGATCTTTCTCACCAAGAGAAGGACTTTTGTGGCCAAGATGTCCCTAAAATCGGCTGCGGTGGGACTGTAACCAGCCGCGAACCACACGGGCCCCATGAGTCAATTAGTTGTTAAAAAAATAATGTAAAAAACAGTTTGTTTTTTTATATTCTAAATGGCAACCTTTAAAAAAGTTCAAACTTTTAAAGTAAATTAAATTTTTTAGGAATGGTTAAATATGTTCTCCTTTATGGTCAATCACAGCCTGTAAATCTTCACTTGTACTTTTGTTCTTTCTTTCTGCTTCCTAGCAGATCAATCAAAAAATAAAAAAAACATGTTTTTTACACTATTTTTTAAGGCTAATGGACTCATTAAATGACTTTAAAACGATTTTTACAATAATTATTTATAGATAAAGGATTCATCTTTCCTTTGTTTTTATTTCATGTCCCTAGCTGCAATGGTTATTGAGATATTGCTTCTCAAAAACAGTCCAATTTTTTTAGCCACCCTGTATATTCAATAGAATTCTGAAATATATGTCTGAACACCATATGCTAAAATTTCGTTGTACACAAATAAATTTTATTATATAATATCCCCCCCCCAAAAAAAAACAAAAACAACAAGCATGCTTTAGAAGGGAAAAAAAATCTGAGATGAAAAATAAAATCGGTTTTCCGTGCCTTGTGATCTGCGGGTGGTGACATCCAATTTTCACTATATTTTTCATATAAAGTATCATTAAGATGTAATCACAATTATGTTGGTACCTTCCTATCTTACTCGTGAATTTGCATATAAGTTACACTTTAACAGAAAAGATCAATTGGAAATGGCTTTGAATAGGAACAGATACAGCGATCTTAACTTTCCATTCACCTTTCAGAAAATTCTATTGCCATTTTAATTATCTTATGCCATCAATAAACTTCTAGAACAAACCTTTTATAAAATTAAGCTAGATTTGTTCGAGTCTGTATTCTCTCACAGGTTGTAGTTGAAGAAGCTCTTCGAAGCGCTTGATAATTAAATTGAGTTACAAACAAAAATCTGTAACTCGTCTAAGTTTTTTCAACCTATTCAGGACACTTTTGCACGCTGAATCCGAAAATAACATCTGTTTCCTCCGATCAAGTCAGAATTTTACGCTAAGTCAGCTTTTCAAAAACTCCGATCTTGAAACTAAATTTATTACATTTTTGTGACATTTTCGGTTGATTTTCTTTTAATATTTCTCATATAGGTTTTAAAATTAAAAAAACATCGTTTTATAACATAATTTATTAAATAAATGTCGCAAAACTTGATTAGTGTACATTGGATAGTCGACATTCATAAACGTAAGTACATATAAATTGGATATTAGGTCATTATTGATCAGAATTCGGTACATGAACTTCGGTTTCTTCGAACTCTTAGAATGCTCAGGGGTAGGAATGTCTCTCTTCAGAGTTCAACAGTAATCAGCCATAACTGGACCCCAGAGTTCCTGATACCTGGTCTCTATCTCTTCCTTGCTTTTATTCTCCCCTTGCTCGTCACTCATTGATCCCATATTCTCAGGAAACCGATTCAGATGTGAGGATAAGTAATGCCTTTGGATGTTCATGTTGCATCCTAGATTTCTAAAAGCGGTCAACATATTGATGACGAGTTCTTTATAGTTCCTGGCCTTCTTGTTGCCAAGCAAGTTCTTCCACTTCGGTCATTGAGTTTTTAAACTCTGGATTTCTGATGAGCTGATAGAGTTGAGAACTGTAAAAGATGCCAGTTTTCAACTTCTCCATGGTCAATCCTGGAAAAGCGTGGCACAAATAAGTGAAGCAGACACCTGCCTTGTTTAGAGCTTTGTTAACTGTTTGATCAAGCTGAGTTTGATTGAAGGATTAGAGACTGATAAAGAAGGAATACAAAGATGAAAGGGCAGTAAAAAAACCCCACGTGTGTTAGGTTAAAATGAATATTAATCTTTTGTTGATAGATAAATGATTTAATAATAGGTGTGAAAATGTATATACGTTATATAACGTTCTTTTTATAGCAAAGATTAAGTTTTTCGAATCTAATAATCTTCATTAAGACATAATAAATGAAAATTCATTAAGTTAATGATTTATGTTAAATTCACCGTGGAATTTCGTGGGGGTCTTGCTAGTTAGTATTCTTAAATTAAAACAGGGTTTTTTTAAAGAAGCAAAAACCAACGAGGGCTTAGCCCCAGAAAGATTGTTAAGGAAGAAATCTCAAGAAAGTGGTAAAAAATAGAAGAAGAACAGAAAGGTTTGGAAGATAAATCGCAGCCTGACCTCCTGCAGGCATTGAGGCCGAAAGGAAACGAAATTCTCTAGATGTCAGCTGCGGCATGGGTGCCAATTGTGGCTTAGGGCCCGATTAGCCCCCCTTCAATGACTATTTATGGGATCTGAGGATCTAAGGAGGGGAGGTGGGTCCCCTAAATCTGCTCCACGCTCAGAGTGACTCATTAAATAAAGGATTGTGAGAGAAGCTGGGTCTTGAATGCGCCAGGGGAAGAAGAGGAACGTATATCACCAGGCATATTATTCCACAATCTAGGAGCAAATATCGAGGAGAACTAATAAAAACAAGCAGTAAGGGAAAGTGGAGCCGGAATGTAGGGATCTGGAAGCCTGTAATAAGGTCAGCGAGGAAATTAAGAAGTAGGTTGTTTGATTTGTCATATACAACAAGGAGGAACTTGAAGTTGATTTTGGCTCGAATGGAAAGCCACTGAGCAGAGTTGTCGAACGAGAATAACTTCCCTGGAGATGATGAACGTGAATGGCAAAGATGTAAACGAGTTGAAAGGATTGTGGTGCGGAAGTATGGAATACAGCGAGAAAAGAGTTACAGTAATCAAGGCCGGTGGTGGGAAAAGAATGACTGGCAGTCTAGAAATGATTGTTTTCAAAATGGAAACGGTGCAGTTACGTAGAAGAGGATGTTCTGATTGTAATGGTTTTACGGTAATTACATCTTATGAAATTCTAGTAACGCTTGTGTTTTCAGAATTGAGTTTTAGAAAGTTGTGGAAGAGACATTCAGTTATAATGTATGTAAAAAGATTTTAAAAGTTGCAGCGAATGGGGCGTGGAAATAAGTGAGATAGATGTGCATTTTATCTGCCCAGAAATGCAATCTTAAAATAAGAAGAAGAATAACAACGAGAAGACGGGTACGAAAAACGAGCGTTCCAAAGACCTGATTCTTACTGAACTCCCAAACTTATGTACCTCTTTTGACATACCACTATAAATAGACTGATAACTATGACTTTACAGTGGTTTGCCACACACTCCATATATATACCCTCTCTACACGATCATATACCTTGTTAAGATTCAATGATCAGTCATACGATGTACACCTCATATCTCCTTGATTTTTCAACTATCTGATTTAGTCCAAACGCTTGAACCATACACACCGTACTCAATTTAAACTCACATTTCTCATTGCTCTATTGTTTCAACAAATGTCTTTCTTATACATTCAACCATAATTCTTTCATACAACTTTCTTACAACACTCAACATACGTAGTTCCCTGATGATTTTGCATTCATTCACCTATTATATTTTTTTCTTTATTCAATAGTACTATTACAACATTCTTTCAGTGCTCAAGCACTGCTCTACTTTCAAATCCCATACAACGCGACCATCAGATCTACCCAGCAATATACACTACCGTTTTAAGGCATCTCTGCCATTACACCATATTATTTCTGCGCTCTCATTCTTCAGAACTCTCGTAGCACTAACAACCTCTTGCATACGTGTCTGTTGCATGCCTTTAAAGAGAACTTGTTTTGACCTAAAATCCTCTCATATCTAAGCTCGCATCTTCTTCCATCAAAATATTATGCACTCATCAGGAAACCATCGACTACTAAGTTTAACCTCTTCAGTGCTCACTAGTATTCTATCATTTTATCGTAATGTTTACCAATTAATTATTCTAGATTTCTCACCTTTGTAACTTCTTTCCAACATAACATCCAGCTCCCATCTCGCTCCTCATTCATCTTCCTTTTTAACGCTCCATTTTCTGCTTTCTTACTCTGATTCATTACTTGTTTCATTTCTCTTTTTTGCCTATTCGCATGCGTTCCTCTACATCTCTCAGGCATATCGAATTTCCTTATTCAGCATCTGAACATACACCGAACCTTTTTTACTCACCAACAAATTTCACGTCATTATTTCACAATTAAGAATTTTACTATAAGCTATTCATTTCTAGTACACCTTTACTCCTGTGTCAGGATATATGATACCCAAATAACTCATATCGGAAAACTTGTACCTGGACAAGTGATATCTAGGACAACTCGTATCAAGGACTAGGTTCAATTGTTTAGGTAAAACTCTAATAGGTTGTAAAGTTTACCTTAATCCTTAAGTAGGTGAAGTCAAATTTAAGGTCAGTATGATGAAATTTATAATCAGCTAAGCTGTACCTTAAGCCTCAAGCAGAGTAAATTTGACTTCCACTGAAGAGTCACCTCTCATCGGTGTTTGTGTTTAGCAATGTTTTGGAACACTCTTAAAATTTACTGTGCCCCTAATAATGCCATATTATATAAAGTCTCAGCGAGGAGCTAATAAGCTTGGAGATGATAATAAGTACGTATATAATTTTCACAGACAGAATGCTGATAAATCAAGAAAAGTGTGGCTATGCGAAGTCAAGGAGTGGAAAACGCGTGTTCAGACGATGACTGAGGGCCCGTTAGAAATAATATCTTCAACTGGAAAATACTTTCATAGCTTTGATGTGGCTAATGTGCAATCAAGAATTGATCTTAGTGCTATAAAGGTCAAAGCCCTGTGATCGCAAGAGACCGCAAGATCTGTGATTGCAACAGAATGTTCTCTGCAGGATGATGCGTTATCTGGACTACCGAAAACTTGTCGAGCTAGGTCATAAAGTCCAATATAATACAGATGAAGTATTTCACCCAAAGGTAAGGTGCTTTACAGTACTTGCTTTTTTTTACCAGTGACTGATGTTATTGATGCATACGAGGAAATGGACGACGACGATAGTTTCACAGAGGAATTTGTGTCCTACTTTGAAATGACGTACGAGTATATAGGACACGAAGGAGGAAGAGGCGCTAGAAGACGCCGTCTGCATCCAATATTTCTAATTAATATACAAAATATTTCAGAGAGGACTGCGACTGGCGTTACTAGAACTAATAATAGCCTTGAAGGTTTAATAACGCCTTACAAAATTCAATTTCATGCCAACATCCAAATATCTGGAAATTGATAAACGCTCTAAAGTTTGAGGCAATTTTGGCGCAGAAGAAAATTGATTTTGACCGGGCAGCGAAAATACATTCAAAACAGCTGTAAAAAAGAGTGTAACAAAAGATTAATAACTTTAATTGAAAATTATGATCCTTGCCAGAAAATATCTTTATTAAAAGCTGTCCCATACAATCTTCACTAAGTTTGAATTTTACATGTAAAAGGTAAAACATGTGTATTTACATGAATAATTTCATTTTTTTTCTTTCCTTACTACACCTGGTATAAGTTGTCCTTGATACAAGTTGTCCTTGATAGGAGTTGTCGTATATATCATTTGTCCAGGTTCGAGTTGTCCGATATGAGTTAGCCAAGTATCAGTTGTCCTGGTATAAGTTGTCCTAGAACCACCCTTTATACAACCCTTGACCTACTCAATTTTGTCATTTACCACACATACGCTCTACTCTCACATTCACACTTATTCACGCTCTCCTACTCTCAAACATTCTCATATGTTATTCACTCTATCCTAAATTTAACAGATTTTGCCTTTTGATTCTTGCTTCCTTTCCACATTCGTCGCGCGTTCTCATCCACAGCCGATGGAATTTAACTTTAGGAAGTCAGATATTTCCATACATATACCTCTCATAGCTTTCACAGCAAACACATCTCACCACATACTTGAAGTCACGAGAAGCAGGTCACTTCTAGTCCTAATTGTTACATACTATGTTATTCTATACACATCATTCTGTTAAATAAACGCGTTTGCCATACACACGTTTGTTTGAAAACAGAAACTTAAGCAAACAGTTCATTTTTATTCGATCCAGGTGTTCCCAATGGTCCATTTATCTACATAATAAACGATTAAACCAACAAAATATATCCAAACCTCTTCTATCAACCATAATACCCTCATACCCAATCAATTGTCCTGAGTTTACATTACTTTAAATCACCCTGTATCCAACCTGTACAATCTCTGCTTTGAAAAGGAATTTCACTTTAAGTTAAATAGAACAACTTCATTCAAACTAGATTACCAAATAATCTTCGATCCTGATACTAAAGTTAGTTCATTTGTTATTAAAATAAAACTAGCTGTGGGTCTGAATGCCTCACTTACCCCAAAATCCAATGTTGAGTGACGAGTGCTATCCATATATGTTTCATTATACATCCCACCACCGGATTACTTCCGAATCGTCCCTGCAATGAAATATCTCTCACTTACGCTTCGAACTATATGACTTACTTCTATCTCCTAGCACAAAGTAACCCTATATTCTGTACCTATATTCTTCTTCAGTTAATTACTTAATATAAGCAGCTAATTAACATCTGTTTAACCTTTATTTTTCATAATTATTATTTTTAATAATGATTTTGAAAGCGTACTAGACGTTTCCTCGGTTCGTGCTTTTATACAACTTTCCTGAAGCCAATTCTGAAGAGCAAGATGATAGCCGACGCAGCTAGACCTTCACAAAGAGAAAGATAAATGACGACTAATTGAATCAGTGTAAATTAAATAGGGATTGCTTCTCCCAATTTAGTCTTTTCTCTCATCAACATCCTTTCTTTCTCTCTGTCACTCCCTGTCGGTATACCAATTCCGATCTATTCGGAAGTAATCATGGACTCCATCTTCAAAGCTCCTTTACAGAGTTTCCCTTCACACAAACGCCTTTAACTCCAGCAATTAAATTGGTAGGCTTTCGACGAAGGTCTATTTTTAACAAGTTTAGAGACGTTCTCTTAAAGAAGGCGTGTGATTAAGTCATCCTCTTCCATACTCCACCAACATACCGTAGGAATGGCTGCATCCTACCGACAAGGTGGAGTACTAGGTATAAAACCCCCACAAAATATTAAAAAAGGTATAAAGTCGACTTATTCAAGAAAAGTAGCAAGTAGCTCCAACCTCCCAAATTTATATTCCTCCTTGTTAATAATCATGGCTAGAACCACCTACCAGAAATTTTCATTAACATCTAACCCTTCGAAATCTTTATTTCTAATGGTCCAAATAATTTAAACTTAATAAAAGACATAGTAGCAATTAACCTCATCTAAACACAATTAAACAAAGAAAAATAGTCTAATAAATGGGACGAAATATTAAGAATGCATTTAGAACCACGAAACCAGATATTTTTAGTCGTGTGCAAGTGACTCTATAAATTGCTATGTCGGTCCGTAAGACTGTCGGTCTGATGGTAACCCTTTTATTTGCAATAAGACTTTTGGCAATAACTTCGTAACTATTCCTTCAATTTTAACGAAATTTGAGAACCTTATGTTGAAATACATTCCCTTTCTAATTCTGTAATTGCCAACGTCCTACCAAGGTTAGTACGTGGATTATTAAGAGAAAACTAACTATGGGTCGGATTGTCCCACTTGTTGAGAGTTTGGAAGGTTGTAAGGTCATAAGTCAGAATAATTAAGAGCACGCGACTTAGATCTATTTACCTTGTTATCATTCTAGTCTAGTAAATATTATTTAAACTTGACCCCCAAACAAAAAAACAGTAGCAAGTATGTAGAAATATCACTTTCTACTAAAAAACATAAGCTACATAATGTAAGGTTAATCATCTGTTGGAAACCTGATTCAGTTGACTTTGCGGTGGATCTCATGTGATTGAGCGAATAATTACAATGTTTTTATTGCCAAAAATCTCATTGAAAAGTAAAATAGTTACCATCTGACCGACCGCCCTACGGACCAACATAGTAACTTATTAGACTCACGCGACTAAAAAAAACACCATTACAGGCCATACTACCATTTGTTATCCAGATTTAAGATAAGTTACTTCTCCTCACGAGATCCAAATGTCAAATAACCTGATTTTACCCATGTACAACATGTTGATAGTAAATTAATACTTTCATTACATTGTTTCCACTCAAATGTGTAAACAAAAACCTCAGGATTCTTTTGGGGACAATGTGAGACATAGCCATCGTCTATGAGTAGATGTGCCATGTCGAGGTATGCCTATGAAGACTCGCTCAGAGCAAGGGCGCATACACAAGCACGGGCAGATAACCGACCCTAGGCGGCCTGCGATATGCTTTGGGGCAATTAAAGGAGTGGGGGGCCGCCTCCTTGATTTTTATAGAGTGCGATTTACGGTTGACCGTGATTTATTTAATGGCTTGCCAAGTTGCAGTTCAAAGGATATATAAAGAACAAGACCCCAAAATATAATTTTAATATATAGAATAAATGGGGCAATATATATATATATATATATATATATATATATATATATATATATATATATATATATACAAAAAAGGGGGAACAAATTACTCGATAAATATAGTTAATTGTGACAATTTATGATATGACAGAGTTAAGCGGGAGGAGCAAAATTAACGTTAACTCGAACAAGAGATATTAATTATGATTGAGCGGGAAGTCAATTCAAAAGTGGATGCGGGTGACGATTGACGGGGTGTAATCAGGGGAATACAACACAAGATCACTTTACCTTGAAGCGTGGTGGTGATCTGAGGGGGGGGGGGGAACCAACGGCACAAGTCTTCGAGAAGATACTTCGGGGAGTCCTAACGAGGAATACTCGTAGATGGGGGTTTTGAGTAATTCTTGTTGAAGAACGAGATTTTCTCTGCTCCAGAGAGATGGAATCTCAAACACAAGACTGTTCTGCGGGTCGGCAGTGAGTCTCAGACACGAAGGAACGGGAGTCTTGAAGAGGGACCAAGATAAGGGGGGGGGGGAGCGCACAGTTCTCCGGGAAGAAGGTCGCTTGATAGCTTTCCTCTGAACAGGGGCCAAAGCTTCACGAAGGGAGATCTGCTGGTGAGATCTTACGACGAGGTACGACTCAAACATGGGTTGCGGGACTCGCGGGAGAACAGACAAACGGTCTGAACGGATGGACTGGCGGACTCTCAATCTCCTCGAGGAATGGCGGACTCCGTGTTAAATAGCTACGTGGCTGGTCTGACAGATACCTCTAGGGCATGGCCGTCCCTAGAGGATTCTCGACGTCAGTCTATGTAAACATACTTTAAGATAACGAGTCGGATCGGACAGCGAAGTTTGCCTCATGATATGCGGTTAGGGTTAGTACGGCTGCGCTCGTGTAGGAATAGATATGCCTAGGAAGCATGGGGGTGAGAGCTCAGTGTTATCACTGGGGACGGGGGAGCGTCCGAAAGCAAATACAGCTGGCTCGGGTGACTCAGAGCGGGACTGCTTCCTTCACGAAGATTCTAAATTTCCCATGCCAATGAGCACGTAGTTTAGAGCGAAGGGGCTGAAAGGAGTATTCCGAGGGGGGCTTCCTTTCACGCTGGTCCTTTGAGGGCATCCCCTCACATGCCATATATGCTCGAATAAAACCAAAAATAACAGACTTCAAAGTAACTCACTATATAATAAAGTTGGTCAGTTAAGACAGGGTTTATTTTATACTGTTATTATATTCCCAGTCTGGTGTATCCTAAATAATTGAACCTCTACTTTTAATCGAGTAAAATTTCTCCAACAAAGATCAGAACTGTTATTTGACCAAATACAATATGCTGACTGTTTTTAAATATAAGCCGGTCTACAATCATTGAACCTAGCTTTGTCTTTAATCCTTAGTTTAAGTATTCTTGTATTCACCCTTCTCTCAATTATATTAAATAAATGATCGTCCAAACAAGAAGTCACATGAATGTTTATAAATATATAGAACTCCAGTCAAAATTCAAAAGCTCAGTGTGGATAAAATCACAGTGACCTCTGGGTTTATTTAATGTTGGCTGAAACAAAGTTATGACCAGAGAAGCCAACTAGGAGACCAGGAATAACAGCCCAATGCCAGAATATTCCGTAAAAGAACAGGTTCAAGTACTTACCAGACCTGTGTGTGGCTTCAGTAATCACTTGTGAATAAGCTGATTATGTGGCATAGTCAACAGCAGATAACCATCATATTCATTGGGAAGAAAAGTTTCAACGAGTCTCTTTCGTGTGCGTTAAAATCCCAAATAGAAATGACTCGTTTCTATCAGATTCTTGTATGGATTACCATATATCAATGAAAATAAAAATTGTTCACCCACCCTACACATCTTTAGGACTTGTACCTCACGACAACTACCATCGGCCAAGCTATTATAGGATGTAGTTATCTATCTTTAACATAAATAGCCATTCTACAAGCCCTGAAAAAAAACATGACGCTTCTTAAACATACATATGTATCTTGACCCCTGAAGTTATCAATTCAGAACTGTGCCTCATGTCAGAGACTAAAAGGTTTCAGAACAAAACAGAATGTCAAAATGTTTAGAAGTAATAGCTAAATGTTTATATTGGTATGTAAGCCTCGAGTGTTGTTATATAGTAAGCTGCATAAATTTAGTATAGAATGAAGGAGTGCAGGATTCAATTCAATGTATCCTGACATAATTACAAGTAATTGTTTTCAATACATCAAAAATTAACCCATTATGATCTCACGTTGCATATATAGAAAAAAACTTTTAGATAAATAAAAATAAAGCTGCTTAACCTTTTATAGTAATGATGCAAGTGTCGAGAAATTGGATTTATGTAGGTTTTTTATTCTATTATCTTTTGCTTCTTATTTTTTATAAAGAATTAATTTTCTTTTAGGAAGTTTTCGATTTACGTTTTCCATTTATTTTCTAAGGACTGATTTAACGATTCGGTAATTTTTTTGACATTAGCGAATCGGAGGTGTTTTTGTTGTGTTTCGTTCCTAAATTGAACGATATCGTGTTTCATCTTTCGTTCATCCCCACATGAAAGCAACCTTTTTGTTGGGGTGAATATCAGGAAAAATAAGAATAACTAGAAGTGTTTGGTTACTGGAAGCCGATAACGAGCTGTACTATGGGGAACCCATCCCCACACACATCACCACCCACCATCAGCCTCCCGCTCGCCCTCAGGAACGGGGGCGGTTGCTACAGCTCTGCCTCTAACTAATATCCCAAATTTTCAACATAGTTCCTGAACAGTTTGAGGCATCAAAATTTGGAGGACATTGAGAGGCCTGTATGAGTTGATACACCGACAAACTGTCAAATTTGATGGGACAATAAAATAATAATATATTTTACAATTATTTGCAATCACAAAGTAATCCTACCCTTTAAAAATTGATAACTAATAGTTACTATTAGTGATACTCCTCAAACTGTTACAGATTTGACTTGGTTTAAAAAAAAAATCGAATGGAATTTTGTCCCATTCGACTTTGAAACAAGATCAACAAACCTAAGTCGCGTGCTCTCAATTATTCTGACCTAGATCTTATGACCATATAACCTTCAAAACTGTCAATAATTATCGATTTAATGTTAGGATGACCTTGGTATTTTTTTCATACGAAAGCAAATGTAAAACAACATAAGGGTTTCAAATTTTCTTTAGAATTAGCCGAATAGTTACGATGTTAGGGCTAAATAATTCCCGGATTAACATTAGGAGGACGTTGGCAATTATATCATTCAAAAGAGAATGTAAAACAACATAAGGGTTTCAAATATCGTTAGAATCGGCCGGATAGTTACGATGTTATTGACAAAATTCTCATTGGAAAGTAAAATGGTTACCATATGACCGACCAACCTACGGACCGACATCATAACTTATGGAGCCACATGCACGTGACTAAAAAAAAGCCATTTATCAATGTTTAGGTGATGTCTTGCATGGACGAGGATCTAAAGTACATGCCATAGCTTTTCTATCGGGTCTGACTATTCTAAACCTTAATTCTAACTTTCCTATAAGCATACTCTTCAGGCGACCTTCAAGAAACTGTAGTATTCTTTATTCGTAGTTCCGTTAAGTCGATATGGACCAACGACTGTTGCACATAACCTGCCCCATACCATATTCGATCCATCTACATTTTGTACTATGTTAATGGTGTAGGTTTTTTGAAGACCAACTTCACCACCTTTACATGAAATATTCCAAACACCATCTGTACCGAACAACTCAATTTTTGGTTTATCTGACCATAACACGGTCCCAAAAGTTGAAATCTTTCTTTAAATGATCGCTAGCGTACTTCAGGGAGGTTTTCAAGTGAATATTTTTCAATAAAGTTGTCTTTCTCGGACGATGTCCAACCATTTCCACTCTACTTAACATATTGGACACTGTGTTCAAAGTACCTTCTAGGCCCTAATCGAAAATTGAACATCATATGTATTTTGTACTTTGAATACAAATTTGGCATTAGAATCCACAAATAGTAAAGCATTGATATTATATTGAAAAAAATAGCTAGGTTTATCATATATGTGGATTTCAAGCAAAAAACAAACTATTTTTTTTTGTTTTTTGAGCTTCAGAAAATAAGGGTCGATGTTTCCCACATCCGGGTCGGTGTTTTCCTGCGGTAGGGAAACATCGACCGAGGTCCCCCCAAATTTGAAGTGCCAAACATAACATTTATTTTCTGAGTTAAGGATTTATGAGTATATCATAGGTGGGCCATGTTGTGAAGTTTGTTTTGGGCACAGTTTGCAATCGCTCAGGTACAAATTGGAATTGTTATGCAGGTCTTTCTACTAGTAGGTCGGTGTTCCTACACCAAATCCTACATCTTCCTCTCTTAATCGATCAATCGTCTCTCTATTAGTCATCCTTGGGTCATTTTTAACACATCTTTCAAAATTGTGACGTGGAATTTTCCGAGGACGACCTGAACGAGGAAGATTTGCAGTTGTCCCCAATTCCTTAAACTTTCCCAATAATGTCTACGAGGTAAAGAATGAAAGTGCTAGGAATTCATGGTAGTGAGTTACTAACCTAAATTAGTTGTCACATAGATAGAAGTAATGGAATTAACGCTGTCAGGATCATTTTGCCCCCTAGATTTTAGAATAAAAATGCTCTTGTACACGTAACTTGCAGTTTTATCCATTATAGCTGTGTATATTTTATATCTGTAATTTATCTTGCATTAATACCATTATTAGTTTGAAGCTACTGTAAGTTTTGTGAAGGAAACCTGTGTCCGAACCATTATGGCCGCTACAGTAAATATATATATATATATATATATATATATATATATATATATATATATATATATATATATATATATATATTTATATATATATATTTATATATATATGTGTGTGTATGTATATGTGTGTGTGTGTTTCGGTAACATGCCATTTTCAACTAATAATGAAGAAACTAGGCAAAGAACACAGTATATATAAGGTAAGACACTTCCTAAACAAAATGAAATGTCTTACGTTATATATACTGTGTTCCTTGCCTAGCTTCTTCATTATTAGTTGAAAATGGGATCTTGCCGAAACTAGTCCGATAGTTATAAATAAAATCTTGATTCAAATATTGTGGTTTACCATTATCTTTCACTGATATACATCACGCCAATGTGATATCTTCATATATATATATATATATATATATATATATATATATATATATATATATATATATATATATATCAGGTGTCCCAGAAAAAAGTTAAACGTACTTTGAATTAATATACCTCAAAAACTATTGAAGTCTTTGGGGTTTTGCAAAAGTATTTTATTTACCAACTATTTATCTGTCTATTTTAGAAATATCATTAAATTCCCTTTTATGATATTGATACACTAATGGGCTTAGTGGAGACTATCAAAAATATGTTTGCGCAAAGAAGTAAAATAATGAAACGAAGCCTAGGAAGGCTAGGCCACCGTGCACTTTCAAGAGAAGCATAGGCAGCCTAGGTAGCCTACGTCACTGTGCGATTCTTCAAGCAAAGCCTAGACCATTTTAGAGTGGTTTTTCAGCCACCTTGTGGTATGGTCTCGTCATTATTGCTTACTAAGCAAATGAAGGCGTTTCTGTGTAAAAGTCTACTTCCATATAACCTTTTTTAATCATGTAGTTAACTAAAGATCAACGCGTATTTGTAGTCACAAACTTTATTAAGACTGGCAGTATTAAACAAGTACAAGATTCATTTGAACAACGTTTTCCCGGTAGGCACCCACCAAGTAAGCCCGCAATTTGGAAAAACGTCTGCAAATACCAACATGAAGGAAGATGCTTAAATCTAAATCAAGGTCGTTCGGGTCGTATGAGAACCATAAGAACAACAGAAAATATCGAAAATGTTCAGATGACACTTCTTCACAATCCACATGTATCAGTCAGAAAGAATGGGTTACAATTGTCAAAGTCATCATTCAACCGCATTATTAAACATGACTTAAAATGGCATCCCTATAAGATGCATGCAAGACACCAGCTTCTTGAAACTGATTTTCCTCCTCGTAGACAATTTGTCGAATGGCTTCTCCATAAACCTGTTCGTTTCTTGGAAAACATTGTGATTAGTGACGAGGCAGCCTTTTTCATGAATGGAAAGGTAAATAACCAGAACATTCGGCAATATGCGCCGCTGAACCACCCCCTAGCATTCAACTTTGACACACGTATTTGTCAACAGAAAGTGTCTCTGTGGATCGGAATATGCGGGAATGGCTATCTTGTCGACCCATTGTTTTACGAGAATAACTTAATGGGGCTGCCTACCTGAGCATAATCAACGAAAGGATCTTCCCGGAACTCCGCCAGATTTACGGCAATCAATTCAATAGACTATGGTGGATTCAGGACGGTGCACCAGAAAATAGACAGCTTGCTGTAAGAGCAAAATTAAGAGAAACGTTTGACAACCGCATTGTCGCGCTGAATCATGCAATTGAATGGCCCCTAAGATTCCCTGCGATTATTTCTTATGGTTATACCTAAAGAATAAAGTGTATTCTACTCCACTGCAGAACATTAACCAGTTAAGAGGTAGTATCATACGTGACGTCAATAGACTTAAGGAAAATCACAAGTTAATCAAAAGAGTTGTTCAATCAATGTGATCAAAGGCGCAACTGTGCTTGGAAAGAAATGGAGGACATGTGGAAGGAAACGGTGCTTAGAAAATTAAAAAATGAATTTGTATTATTGATATGAAGAGGTGTTTTAGTTTAAAATGAATTTAAATACATTTGTTGATTTTAAACTTCGAAGTTTCATTATTTTACTTCCTTGCGCAAACATATTTTTGATAGCCTCCACTAAACCTATTAATGTATCAATATCGTAAAAGGGAATTTAATGAAATTTCCAGAATCGACAGATAAATAGTTGATAAATTTATTTTGTTTTGCAAGACTCAAAAATCTCTAATATATTTTGAGTTATACTAATTCAAAGTACAGTTAACTTTTTTCTGGGACACCTTGTATATAAGTAAAAGAACTCAATGGCGAGTTATGGTATATGATAGTGAAACCACTTTATAGGAGCCAAAAGTTTAATTTACGAGACTAGTTTCGGTATGTAGTTTATCATACTCTCTTATAAAGTATACAACTGAAGAGGGTATGATAAACTACATACCGAAACTAGTCTCGTAAATTAAACTTTTGATACTCTGCATTCTTGCTCATCTTCAGGTACATAACTTTCTATCATATTAAAATTCAAAAAAATCTTACTTAAAATTATTTACATAAATAAAAGATAATAGCAAAATGCGATATAATTTTTTAAAAATCATAATAGATTGGAATACAAGTAGCTAAACATTAAACAGCTTAATGCACAAAGAAATAAAATCAATACTTGAGAAGGACACTTCACCTTCATTCTATGATATCCAATTCTTTAATGAAACAGCGCCAATTGAGTTGACTAGAAAGGTTTTGGTTGTTGAGTAAAAGTATTTGAATGGAAACAGCTGAAAAATCGTTAATAATGCATCGGTACCTTTGTTTAATATAATTCGATGCAATAATTCTTAAGGATGCTTCATTTTATGTGAATTTATTATTTTAAAATCTTGTACTGTAAATTCTGCCTGGCATGTTATGGCATGGGATCGAACAGCTGTGTTCTCTTTTTTTAAAGATTTTATCGGTGCGAAGAAAACGAAGCCTCGCCTTGATCAAGCGAAGCGTGCTGCCACACCGAGGACAAGTAAATTGATCTACAACCTGATTTCTCACCTCGCGAAAGAAAGTCTCTCCATAGGAGAGAAAAAAAAGAAATTCTTTTTATTTTATTAATAGACGTTTACGATTTAAATAATTGATTTAAATCATTTAGCAGCTTTCTTTTAAAATCACGATAGAGAAACACCATATCTTGAACTAACAAATATTTTGTGTCTTTCAGGACATCAAAGTTCGTGAAAGATATTTAGAAATTTGTTTTTCTAGATAGGAAAACCATTTTGTAAAAGTAAAAATAAATAAATTAGAAAATAAAATTGATCGTGATTAGATTTAACGTTGTCAAAAGGTGGTATCCTTCGTATACTAGAGTATTTATTGAACTAAGTTTAAAAGAAAAATCACACAATGAGAAAAGGTTTATCCTTATCTAATAAAACTTCCTTTACGATAAATTGAGGTGTTTTGATAATGTTTTTAGCTAAGATTGGAAGCGCTGAATTTGATTTGGGGGTGAAGTGAACTTTTATATAATTAAGAAATCAGGTCCGTTAGGAAATGTCATTAAAAATACTACAAAATCTACAAAACGGCGGTAAAATAGAGGTTTAAATTCAGATGGACATTCTTTTGTAGTTTTCCCCATCCCCCCTAGTCATAAAATAATATGCGGCTAAGGAATGAATAGAAGGAGGGGGGGAATAGTAAAGACATCTTTCAAGTTGTAAAATGAGTTTTTAATAAAATGAGCCTTGGTAAAGTCTTTAATAAAATGAGTCTTGGTAAATAGTCTTTAATAAAATAAGTCTTGGTAGATAGTCTTTAAAAAACGAGTCTTTGAAAAATAGTTTAGAAAGTTGTTTAAAATAGCGACGATTAAAATTTTCAAAGGACTCTGATGATTAAAAATACGATTTTATACTTTTTTATAGTTAACATCTTCTATTCCATCTCTTATATTTGCAAAGTAATAAAACGCATTTTATTATGGTTCTAATTTTATGTCTTTTTAAGTAATATTTTTTTAATTTTAATATTTTAGTAAAAAATGTACCTGAAGCTGAGCAAGAAGGCTCGAAACGTTGTCAGTTAAAGAATTTATATCATTCTTCTACTCACTTTTCTCGTCGATATATTATCATTATTATTATATCATTATTATTATTTTTCTTATATAATTATTACTATTATTATTCTTAGTATCATTATCATTATTATTATATTATTATTATTATTTTTCTTATATAATTATTACTATTATTATTCTTAGTATCATTATCATTATATTATTATTATTATTATTATTATTATTATTATTATTATTATTATTATTATTATTATTATATAATTATTACTATTATTATTCTTATTATCATTATCATTATTATTATTATTATTATTATTATTATTTTTCTTATATAATTATTGCTATTATTGTTCTTATTATCATTATCATTATTATTATATTATTATTATTATCATTATTATTATTATTATTATTATTATTATTTTTCTTATATAATTATTACTATTATTATTCTTATTATCATTATCATTATTATATTATTATTATTATTATTATTTTTCTTATATAATTATTACTATTATTATTATTATTATTATTATTATTTTTCTTATAAAATTATTACTATTATTATTCTTAGTATCATTATAATTATTATAATATTATTATTTTTCTTATAATATTATTATTATTATTATCATTATTATATTAGTAGTATTGCTCTAATTACAGCCATCTTTCGTCGTAAATCCGGAACTCGAAGTGGATCGAATATATTAACTCTTTCAAGCAGGTTCGTATCATGAAGCAACTACGAACATTCCTCCCGTTTGCGGCGTTGCCAAGTCGTTAATTTATTCTTTAATTCAAATGCTGCAATGTCGTCACCTGTGCCCCCCTGCCGCTGGACCTCTCGCAGCACTTCAAATCATGAAATTCCCTCCACTTGCTTGAGGTCTTCCGACAAAGGGGAAGGATCTCGCTACCCACAAGTCCCAGAGGGGAAATGAGAAGAATTACTGAGGCAGGAAGGGCGCATGGTCCATTTCGCCGCACTTTTCTCGTTCGATATCTTCATAGTTTCAGCTTTTAATAATAATAATAATCTCATAAAGCAATGAGGTTGAGGGAACCCGGGAGAAGGTATTTCCCTTCCCTTTATGCGCCTATGTTACCTTCCAAGAGGCCCCGCTAGCATTGGGTGCCCTAGGCCAATGGAGCTTACGCTTGGGGATGAACACCTTAAGGCGGATTTGGGGGAAGGGGGGAGCTGCGTCAAAAAGGGTCGGGGGCCGTCTTATGCGATAGTGGATGGAGTAGGGTGTCTTCTGAAGAAACCAGTGCTCGAGAGAGAGAGAGAGAGAGAGAGAGAGAGAGAGAGAGAGAGAGAGAGAGAGAGAGAGAGAGAGAGAGAAAGAGAGAGAGAGAGGGAGAGACAGATTCAAAACTCATCGTCGCCAAGAGCCAATAGCCAAGCTTGATTTTCCCCTCTAGGAACCAATAGCCGCGAGGGGAGTTTGACGTCACACGCCTGAAGGAACCAATCGCCAAGGGAAAACGTTACGTCATTGGCCCCAAGCGACCAATCGCCGTCAGCCTTCCCCGCCCCAGCCTTCTATTTGCCGTCGGCCGACTTGCTACGGGGCCTCAACAGCGCCTCCGGGAAACCCCGCACAAATCAATGAACTTGCCTCTCCCGATACTTGTTTACATAAGTTAAACCCACCTTCTCGCAGCTTTTTGCCTTCCCTTCACGCAGCGTCTTCGTACATGATGGGTGTATGTATGTACATTCTAAATCATTTATACTCTTTGCAGTGAAGTTTAAAGCTGATAAATTGAATAAAACTAATTGTAAGCACATTGATATTATGCTAGTGAAATGATAGCGAAATATGAATTAATTTCCACTATTTTTCCCCACACGATCAAATGCTAAACTCCAATTTTTGGCCTTAATTTAATCTAATCACAATTTTCTTTTGACGCTGACTTTCCTATTAACCCAATCATATAAAAACAGTATGAACGTGCCCTAAAATATGACGGCAATATTTAACTACTAATTATTATTATTATTTATATTCATATTGTTATCGACTGGCTAATACAAAACGTATGGAGTAATTAAATATCATCTCAACCTTAAAATGAAATTCACTTTCATCTGGGACTCATTTAGCATAATTTAGCAAAGTAGAAATGCTCATTATTTATATTTCATTTCTAACAAAAGGAAGCTTTTGGTCGCTAAATTTATACTCGCGTTTCTAGATAATTAGACTAAAGAAAGTCAAATTACTAACGCTCGGAACGATACGATTAAAAGTCGAATTTGTTTACATTTTTGACCTGAAAATGCCATTCGGCTTAGAATGGTTACAGTAGGCAAATGAGCTTTGTATGGCGACATTTCTTTGACACAAGACGCTCTTTGTTTATATTTATGACGTTATCAAATTGACTAATCTAACAGGCCTATTTGAACCTTCACTTTTGCCGTCACCGGACACGGGATCGTTCTAACCGATCAAATCCCACTGGTAACTGTAGGTACCAATTTTTTAAAAGCTCAATTACAGCAATTGAAAACTTATTGTATGGCCTAGTTTAAAGTTTTCTATGTTTCAGATGTAGTTCTTTAATTTATTAAGCAGTAATATTTCTAAAATGAAACTGTTTACATATGAGAATCACTTAAGTGCCGCCATCTTTACTTTTGCATTGTTGATCTTAATCACTCTTCCAATAGTGAATGTAATTCGGAGTAAGAGGTAAGAAATCCTGAACGATCTCTCTTCCAATAGTAAGCAAAACTGCAGTAGACGCAGTGATGCTAATGCAGTTTGTACTACCTAGTTCGGCCTTTGATCCAAGGGTAATCTTTTACATTAGCGACTCTGGCATTGTTGTTGTGGCGTTTCGTTCCAAATTGAACGATATCGTGTTTCATCTTTCGTTCATCCGCGTATGAAGACGCCATTTTTGTTGGAGTGAACATCGGGAAAAAATAGGAATAACTAAAAATGTTTGGTTACTGGAAGCCGGTTTCCAACCGTACTATGGGTTGCTTCGACCCCCCCCCTACTCCCCCGCTCGCCCTCAGGAATAAGTATTAGTTAAACGAAAGATTTTGGAATAATGTACGAATCATTATGGGATAACAGGAAAAAAATGCCGCGTCGCTAATGTAAAAGATTACCAACCCAAGACCATCCTTTATATATATATTTTTCAACTAAAATGGCATTAAAAATGTATTGTTTTATTGAGTGTTAATTATTTCGATTCTAGCTTTAACTTTTTTGGGGGGGCGATTTGTTCTAATAAACACGTAATTGTACAGCCTCTTTTTTCTATCGTTTATTAAAAGTGAAATGGGGAATATCAAATAAACGTCTAAATTATGAGTATTAGACCACATACTATTGTTTGTTTTTCTTCTTTTTTGTAATCTTAGTTATATTAACTTTTCTGGGTCTCTTATACCGATGTGTGTTTGAGAATTAGTAAAATTTGGGGGGCATTTTCGTGATTACTTGTGGTGCTAAAATGTGGTGATTGTAAGGTAGTTTACTCTAGTAAATTTATTACATCTACACTAAGCTAATCGGGTAATTAGGCCCAGAGCCAATTCTCTTTTATATCTTTCTTCACCTTAAATTTTCATTTGCTACCTTGGAAACTCTCAAACATTAAGACTTTTTCGATAACTCATTATTACAATAATCCTTTTATCTTATAACTTCTTCAATTATTGATTTATTTGATTTATTATCGTTTGACATAGAATTTTCCGTTATCTTTTAAAAAATAATTCATTATAGTTGAAGTTTATGTTTTGAATTGGTTCCTACAGAAGATATACATATTAAGGGTTCGTTTACCGCGGTTTGCAGATGTAGCAACTGAGGACAACCGAGGACCACTTTTTATTCGCTAAGAAGCAAAGAATTTAACCTAATTACAGCTAGAGACACATTTGGAAGCTAGGATGAGATGGCATCCGGGTAGCTGTCAAGAAATGGCGATTTTATAGTAAAGCGCTTGTATTTCAACTTAGCTTCCAAAACGAGAAGAACAGACGTTTCCTTATTAAAACCCCATAATAGTATAGATGTTCAACAGCATTGGAATGTAGGACAATTCATTATATGAAATTAGTTTGAGGACTATTGTAGTCGATTCACATTGAAGATGGACCTGTACTGCTATGTGTCAAGATGGAGAGCACGTGATAAGTTAAATGATTTACGGAATAAGCAACTGCGAACACGGCAATCGCTATTAATGTCGTAACAGAGTTCATTGTTCCAAATTCGAGGAAGCTCTTACGTACTAATGATGGAGCTAAAGGTGAATAGAATTATATATAAGAGTAGGGTTTCTGAGATTAACGCGCTGAAAATATTATATGGCGATGAGTTTTTGACTAAAATATTGTGATAATAGTTCTTTGTCACCAACCCTGATACGTTTCTTCAACTTCTTGTACGACTTTTACATGAATTCGATCTTAATTTATTAGGATCGTTTTTCACCAAAGACCAGATCTGTTAGCACATGAATATGCATCTATAAGAAGCTCAATCTGTTTCTGCGGCCACAACGTTGTTTGCTCATAACTGACGATCATGCGCGTGTGCGCGTAAGCTGCCGGGCCCGCGCGAGTGAAAAGTTTACTCATTCTAAGTATATTATATGATAGTATATGAAATTGTCTCATATTATATGATATTATATATTATATGATATTATATAGTATTGTATGATAATATATGATGTTGTATGTTATTATAAGATATTATATGATTGGGAGAGTGCGCAACTCTCCTGATTCTGCCATCAGCCCACAAATAATATAATAATAATCAGCAAGTAAAGATATTTTTGTGCCCCAATGTAAGAACTTCAAACAATCTGCATCTGTATTAATTTGCCACAGGATCCCCAAAGACCGGATCTGTTAGCACGTTATTGTATCGACTTAAATCTATTGAAATCGTCATGAACGAGTCCAGTAATGAAAATAAAACCGCCCGGTTCTTCTTTTTGGACGGGGGGAGGGGAGGAAAATATGTTTTCTACAGTATCATCTGTGATTTTTTTTTTCTTTGGGGATAGGAATGTCTATTATGCGAATACACGGAGCAGAAGGAAGAATTCGACGAATTTAAATATGCAATAAAAAACAGATGAGATTCGATATAATAGAAAATTTTGAAAGGTGGGCGAATAGCTGCGAGCGAAGTTTTATTGCTGAATTTCAGATTCTTAGATATAAATTGACTTTCCAAACATGAACGGAAAATAGAGCTTGAAGTTAATGTTGTAGCGCAAGAAGATCAAAGATTCCCTGAAAATTAGTTTGGAGAGATAAAATAGGGTGTGCGAATTCTGTTCATGCGTGTTGTCTCGCGTCAGCTCTCTCTTCTTCCTACCATAGTAGAATCAGATATGCATCGTCTGTGCAGGAGGCAAATACCATAGCTGAATCCAATCTTCCCTAAAATTGGAAAGAAAAAGCTATGTTGCTTGCTATTAGCGCCGAGACCTCCAATACGAAGATATACAAGTGCTTGAGTATCAATCTGACGACGGTGCAGAGGATTAAAGAAAGAGTTAGATGGGTCAAGCTGTGATTCTAAGGGCATGGCGGCTCGGATATCTCACTCTAAGCGTTCTGATACCTAGAAGAAGCCTCAAATTCTTTGTGGAGAACCGTGTCTTCATTGGCAACGATCCCAGAAAGTCATGGAGGTCCATACCTAGGGACAAGGGAGTATCAGAATCATCAGGCAACTGGTAAATGAGAGCATCCGCTATTACTCATAAAAGATGAGAAATGGCTAAGCTTGTCTCGCAAAAGATGAAGTGGAGAACTCGTTAAACATCCGCTGGTTTCCAGTGCCTCCAAAAGATGTACTAAGATTCATGAAGACCATGTTCCTGGTCCACAGCAGGTTTTGGGGGGGTGGTCAGTAGCAAGGACCACTTTGTACCTCCGTTTATCTTCCCGGAGGTCTTCAGAATAAATACAAATGGCTACATCTAGTGCCTAGGGAGTTGGTGTTGCCCTGGGTGCAGGAGGTGACCGCTGGAAGGCCGTACGTGTGCAAACAAGCAGGAGGACCCAGTCTTGGATGTTAATCAATTTCTCTAACCACATCACTCTGAACATCTGGCCTCCCAACTCCACAAACTGCAACCTTCTGAACTATTATACGTGAGGCATGGTTGAGAGAGATACCAACAAGTATCAATTCACCAACAAGGTGGAGCTTAGGTTCAGGATCAGAAGTTTTCACTCAATTAAACAAGGGGGAAACCGTTGAGAAGGCCTGTAGTATGTTCTGACGACGCTTGGAAATTGTGGTTGAGGCCGACGGCGATTTCATTGAATAGAATAAATAATACAACAATTGATCTAGTCTTTAATATCTGTAATTTTAGGTAATTATATCTGTATAAATGCAGATCTTTTTTTATGTTGAACATATTACCCACTACACCCTGGAAATGAGATAATAGTTTGTATTTAAGTGCCATTTAGATTCAGAAGTTCTTCAAGAAATCCACTTTAACCAGTTTCTAACAGGGTCGTCTTGGTGTAGTTTACCACTACACCCCCCTATGCTGTATTAAACACAAAGGACTCATAAATTATGTTTGTACCTGCCAAAAAACCTTAATCAAGATGCGAGGGGGGCTATGTAGCGTCAAATCAATCTCAGTCTGTGTTGATCCCTGGGAAGGAAGCACCTAGCATAAAGATAATTTACAGCCATTGCAACCTCGTCTTACACCTGTACTTATGTTAAATTGCTCACTCAGGCAATCTCTTAACCTAACGCACTCCTTACTCGTAACCAAAGTACACTTCGCACCATCCAATTGGGTACCACTTATCTTATCACTCTTAGTACTTACCATAATGATTATCAGCACCATCATAAGCTTTCTCCAGCTTTATGAACCCACCATACACTATATATCTCTTATGCCTTGATTTTTCAGAAATCTAGGTGTAAATAGTTCATCCACACATACCCATACCCGATCTAAATCGAGAGAACTGCGTTCGTATTTCTTAGGGCATACGTTGTGTGACGCTAGGGCCCAAGCCAGTGTATATATGCCTTTAAATCCGAAGAAGGGGTTCAGCTTCAACGCTTTCTTCACCCTGGTTGAGGCAGGTGGACTCTTCGGTTTGTCTTCACAGCTGATCTGGTTGTAATATTTGTGTGACTCACAGAGTTGACCCAGTGCCCTATAGGTATTGTAAGCGCTTCCCCCCCCCCCCTTTCGGTGTCCGTGGCGCCGCTGCAGATGTGAGCCAGGATGTTGAGATTGTCTTTTGCCGGGCGAATGGTGTAGCGATATGCTCTTTCCTATCTGCTTAAATGAAAGGAATAAGTGACTCTAAATGACCCGGGCTATCCTCCGGCGGCTGAAGGATACAAGTCTTTCTCAGGCGCCAGAGAGAGAGGCAGTTTCTCCTGGAGCAATGGGTCAAAACTATAGCTACTTTATTTTAGAATAGAGTTTACATACAAAATTAAAGATTTACTAACTTATAATTTAGCATGGAATTGTCCGGATTAGTATTCACTTGAAAAACTTATTAATTGATTAATTTTACTCAATTTGATAACATAAATTATTTTATAGATAGAAAAAAGACGAGTAAAAGAATAATATTTTAATGATTGTTACAAGAGACGAAAAGTGGGTTATGTTTAATAATATTAAACGTTAAAACAATGGAGTGGTCCTGGAGTAAAAACAATACCAAGACCTAAACAGTGGTCTCACCCACGGAAGATTCTCTTGTCCGTTAGGTACAAAGGAAAGGTCACGGCTTAATGGAACGCAACTTTAGCTTCCCGTCGGCCGTCTTCCATCTCCTTTGCCATGCAGCCCAAAGATGAAGGCCTTATTCATGTCATTTAGGTAGATAGGAAAGAGTATAAAGCTAAACCGTTCGCCCAATCAGGGCGGAATGTTTGGTGCTACCATCAGCGCGTTCATTTCCTGCCTCCCCACATGTCCAGGAATCCAGCAGAAGACAAGCTCGGCATCCTTCGGGCTCCTTTTGGTGGAATAATTGAATATCAATCTATTAACCCAAATCAGCCTATCACCAAAGAGGTTTTTGTACTCAGAGGGACCGTTTACATCCCGCACATGAATTAAAAAAGCCAACATTAATGAATAGAGGAAGAGTGCTCTTTCATCAAGACAACGCACGACCTCATATCACAAAACATACCATTAAAAAGCTTAACAATTTCCACTAGGAAGTAATGAACCACCTCCATTTCCACCGAACTTAGCGCCATCGGAGTACTATATTTTTAGAATTTAGCGAATCACCTAAAGAGAGTGAAGATGTCAACAACAGAAGAGGTCGAAACAACTTTAAAGAACATTTAAAAATAAAGTCGAAGAATTTATATAAATATTGTATTGGAAAGTTAGTAAAACGATAAAGACAAGTTGTAGAAGCTAGTATATAATATTACAAGTTAAATTAATAAGTAAATCTTATTTAAATCTAAATAACTTAAAAGAGTTGCTTGATTTCTATCCATAAAGTAAGGATATACAGGAAAAAAAAATTGCATTATCTATGGGATGATCTAATGCATTAAATGATGTGCAGATGATAAATACTGTAAAATATATAAAATTAATTATTAACTTTAAGAAAGATGAAAAAATACAAGATATAACATGGATTTGCAAATGATTTCTAAAAGGATGTTTTATCAATCAAAAAGATTTAGAGCCTACACGTAATAAAAGGATGTTTTATCAATAAAAAAGAGTTAGAGCCTTCCACGTAATAAAAATATGTTTTATAAATCAAAAAGATTTAGAGCCTACACGTAATAAAAGGATGTTTTAGCAATCAAAAAGAGTTAGAGCCTACACGTAATAAAAATATGTTTTATATATCAAAAAGATTTAGAGCCTACACGTAATAAAAGGATGTTTTAGCAATCAAAAAGATTTAGAGCATACACGTAATAAAAGGATGTTTTATCAATCAAAAAGAGTTAAAGCCTACACGTAATAAAAATATGTTTTATAAATCAAAAAGATTTAGAGCCTACACGTAATAAAAGGATGTTTTATCAATCAAAAAGAGTTAGAGCCTACACGTAATAAAAGGATGTTTTATCAATCAAAAAGATTTAGAGCTTACACGTAATAAAAGGGTGTTTTATCAATCAAAAAGAGTTAAAGCTTACACGTAATAAAAAGATGTTTTATAACAAAATAAATCAAAAAGATTTAGAGCCTCCACGTAATAAAAAGATGTTTTATAAATCAAAAAGAGTTAGAGCTTACACGTAATAAAAGGATGTTTTATCAATAAAAAGATTTGGAGCCTACACGTAATAAAAGGATGTTTTATAAATCAAAAAGATTTAGAGCCTACACGTAATAAAAGGATGTTTTATAAATCAAAAAGATTTAGAGCCTACACGTAATAAAAAGATGTTTTATAAATCAAAAAGATTTAGAGCTTACACGTAATAAAAGGATGTTTTATCAATAAAAAGATTTAGAGCTTACACGTAATAAAAGGGTGTTTTATCAATCAAAAAGAGTTAAAGCTTACACGTAATAAAAAGATGTTTTATAATTTGAAAATATTTAGAGCCTACACGTAATAAAAAGATGTTTTATAAATCAAAAAGAGTTAGAGCTTACACGTAATAAAAGGATGTTTTATCAATAAAAAGATTTAGAGCCTACACGTAATAAAAGGATTTTTTATAAATCAAAAAGATTTAGAGCTTTCACGTAATAAAAGGATGTTTTATCAATAAAAAGATTTAGAGCTTACACGTAATAAAAGGGTGTTTTATCAATCAAAAAGATTCAGAGCCTACACGTAATAGAAGGATGTTTTATCAATCAAAAAGATTTAGAGCTTACACGTAATAAAAGGGTGTTTTATCAATCATAACGATTTAGAGCCTACACATAATAAAAAGATGTTTTTAAATCAAAAAGAGTTAGAGCCTACACGTAATAAAAGGATTTTTTATAAATCAAAAAGATTTAGAGCTTTCACGTAATAAAAGGATGTTTTATCAATAAAAAGATTTAGAGCCTACCGGTAATAAAAGGATGTTTTATCAATCAAAAAGAGTTAGAGCCTCCCCGTATATTGATGAACCCATTAATGGTAGCGATAACTATTCACACCATACAAGGATCTGTGTCTAAAGGAGTGTGCCTCAAATATTTTCTTGTATGCCAACTTTAAAAAGAATTAGCTTAAATCATTTACATTATTTGGTAACAAAAGAATTCACATCGAATTGCATAAGAAAAAAATGATTTGTGGATACACGGGAATATTCCAAGAAAGGTTAAGGAAAGTGACTGACAAAAGCACACCCAAATACCATCAGAAGTGAGGGACTACCACTTGGAACCCAAAATAAGGGGTCGAGAGTTAAATGCATAATCGACAAATGAATCTCTGGTACAAAGAGAGGGAGAAATCATTTTGAAAATAGCAAAAAAGAGTCATTTAAGATTTGATTTTTCAAAAAATTAAAGCAGAGAAATGAGAGATTACGAAACTAGGCTTGTAAAGGGTCTTTCAACAAGGATGCTCGAGCTTCGTCAGGCGATAGTGGGCATGTTGTTAAAGCGACATCTGGCAACCTCACTGTGAACTGTTCAGTAGTACTTGGCAAGTCACAATGGAAGGTTATAGCGTCGAACAGCGTGTGAAAATCATCAAATGTTATTATGAAAATCAGTGCTCCGTTCGAGAAACGTTCCGCGGATTACGTGATTTCTATCCTCGCCACAATCGTCCTGCCGAGTCCACTGTTCGACGCTTGGTGGCCAAGTTCTAGGAAAAAGGGGCGATCAACAATCAGCGCCAATACTCGTACGTCGCTAAACGCAGTGTCCGCTGAAAACATCGCTGCTGTAAATGAGAGTGTACGGGAAAATCCGAGGCAGTCAATTTCTCGTCGTTCACAAGAACTTGGCCTTTCTGCGACTTCAGTTTGGCGAATTATGCGTAGGGACTTGAGTCTGCACCCGTAAAAAATCCAACTTACCCAGGAACTTAAGGTAAACGACCATAGACAACGCCATGTGTTCGCTGATTGAGCTCTAGAGCAGTTGGAAGTTGCCCCAAATTTCCCCCCCAAAATCATCTTTAGTGACGAGGCCCATTTTTGGATAAATGGATTTGTGAACAAGCAAAATTGTCGAATTTTGAACGAAAACAATCCACATGCGATACACCAGCACCAATTGCATCCCAACAAAGTCACTGTTTGGTGCGGAATTTCGTCTAACGAAATCATCGGTCCGTATTTTTTATAGAACGAAAATGGGATTGCCATAACCGTCAACGGCAAGACCTACAGATCGATGATAAGCAACTTCTTGTGGCCTTAACTGGATTATATGCCTGATATGGATACTGAAGACATGTAGATCCAACAGGACGGCGCTACGTGCCACACTGCGCACGCCACGATAGACATTTTGCACCAGCGATTTCACGGCAAGGTCATCTTGCGCGGCGACGACGTAACTGGCCACCGAGATCATGCGATTTAACACCATTTGACTATTTTCTTTGGGGTTACCTTAAATCGTCGGTCTATGCGAAAAATCCGCAAACAATTGATGTCCTCAAAGTCAACATAACAAACACCATCCAGCAAATTCAGTCAGATTTATGCGACAAAGTCATCGAAAATTGGGTCTCCCGAATACGTTCCACCAAGCGAAGCCGCGGCAGACATTTGAACGACGTCATATTCCACACTTAATGCCATAAAATGTACTTTCAAATTTAATATAAATTAAGTGCATATATCACACACAACTTGTTTTATTTACATTTAAAAGTCAAGCGACCTTATTGAAAGACCCTATGTAAGGCTTTTAAAAACTCATCATCATAAGCTCTTTTCTTACTACGTGGAAGCGTTGCTCATCAATGACTGTAGTAGACTATTTTAAGGAATTACAGTGAGTAAGATTAAGAGAGGAAATTCCTTTATTAGTCGCGTGCACGCGAGTCTATAAGTTAGTATGTCGGTCGGTCGGATGGTAACTATTTTATTTTTCGAATGATATAACTGCCAATGTCCTCTCAAGGTTAGTCCGTGAATTATTAAAAGAAAACTAACTATGGGTCAGATTACTCTCCTTGTTGAAAGTTTTGAATGTCGTAAGGTCAAATGGCTATAAGATCATAAGTCAGAATGATTGAGAGCACGCGACCTAGGTCAGTTGACTTTGTTTTTAGATGTACGGCAAAAATAAGAATGTATTAGACTCACAATAGTTGCAGGTGATCGGTTATGTGACAAGAAATTATATGAAAAACACAAAGAGTTTTAATATTAAAAAAATATATAAAAAATTAAAAACAAGGTCAACAGACCCTGGTTGCGTGTTCTCAATTATTCTGACTTGTAACCTTATGACCATATAACCTTTTAAGACCTTCGAACTTTGAACAAGTGTAGTAATCCAACCCATAGTTAGTTTTCTTTTAATAATTCCCGGAATAACCTTAGAAGGACATTGACAATTATATTATTCGGAGGAGAATGTAAAACAACATAAGGGTTTCAAATTTCGTTTGAATTAGCCGAATAGTTACGATGTTATTGCAAAATAATTCCGGAACTAACTTTGGGAGGACCTTGGTAATTGTATCATTGCCAAATAATTCCCGGACTAACCTTGGGAAGACCTGGGCAATTATATTATTCGAAAGAGAATGTAAGACAAGACAAAAGTTTCAGATTTCGTTAGAATCGGCCGAATAGTTACGATATCATTGGCAAAAAGTTAATTAAAAAGTAAAATAATTACCATCCAACCGAATGACCTACGGGCATACATAGTAACTTATAGAGTCGCGTGCACGCGACTAAAAATGGTATGCATGTTTTATACACGTTTACTAAAAGGTCATTTAATAAACTCGCCTTTAGCTTCTTTGAGCAGCCTCTCAGCCGCTTCATAAACGACCGCATGATCAAATCAGTTGGTTCTCGACTATGATGGCCATAACATCAACGATGGCAGTCTTCAACGAGTCGTTAGTGTTGTGGGGGTCCAAGGCCCCTGGTGGTTTAGGCCAGGGGTTCAAAACTGGAGAATAATGTAACATTTTAAGGGTCAAATGATATCGAGTCTAAAAGAAAGATTCATTAAATTCGAAGCTTTTAAACTCGTCGCTTCACTTTTCTACACACTACACATGTTATACTGTATACATGTTTTCCATATACATATGTACGTCTCATATTAAATACACACACTTTATTTAAACATATTCTTAATCATGGAGGCTTCTCCCCCTCCCCTTATCGCAAATAAGATTTCATTCCCGATTACCAATTTCCTCAGGAATAATTGTGAAATGTTGCGCGCGAGGCTCTGGGAAAATTCTATTCCGCTTTCAGTGCGTTCGAAGGAAGCCTCGATCGAGCTCTCTTGTAGAACTTATGGAGACGTCCTATGCGAGTTAGAAACGGGTTCTCCAAACGTCTCAAATAGCCATTAAATGAAAGCAAGTTCAATTAAAGGAACATTTTAGGAAGCTTACAGGAATTGTAAGGATAATTGGAGGCCTCCTATGGGAGTTAAAAACGAGTTCTCCAAACGTCTCAAATAGCCATTAAATAAGGGCAAGTTTAATTAGAGGAACCTTTCAGGAAGCTTACAGGAACTGTAAGGATAATTGGAGGCCTCCTATGCGAGTTAAAAACGAATTCTCCAAACGTCTCAAATAGCCATTAAATGAGGGCAAGTTTAATTCGATGAACCTTTCAGGAAGCTTACAGGAACTGTAAGGATAATTGGAGGCCGATTATACGAGTTAGAAACGGGTTGTCCAAACGTCTCAAATAGCCATTAAATGAGGGCAAGTTCAATTAGAGGAACATTTTAGGAAGCTTACAGGAACTGGAAGGATAATTGGAGGCCTCCTATGCGAGTTAAAAACGAGTTCTCCAAACGTCTCAAATAGCCATTAAATGAGGGCAAGTTTAATTAGAGGAACCTTTCAGGAAGCTTACAGGAACTGTAAGGATAATTGGAGGCCGATTATACGAGTTAGAAACGGGTTGTCCAAACGTCTCAAATAGCCATTAAATGAGGGCAAGTTTAATTCGATGAACCTTTCAGGAAGCTTAGAGGAACTGTAAGGATAATTGGAGGCCGATTATACGAGTTAGAAACGGGTTGTCCAAACGTCTCAAATAGCCATTAAATGAGGGCAAGTTCAATTAGAGGAACATTTTAGGAAGCTTACAGGAACTGGAAGGATAATTGGAGGCCTCCTATGCGAGTTAAAAACGAGTTCTCCAAACGTCTCAAATAGCCAATAAATAAGGGCAAGTTTAATTAGAGGAACCTTTCAGGAAGCTTACAGGAACTGTAAGGATAATTGGAGGCCTCCTATGCGAGTTAAAAACGAGTTCTCCAAACGTCTCAAATAGCCATTAAATGAGGGCAAGTTTAATTAGATGAACCTTTCAGGAAGCTTACAGGAACTGTAAGGATAAATGGAGGCCTCCTAAGCGAGTTAGAAACGAATTCTCCAAACGTCTCAAATAGCCATTAAATGAGGGCAAGTTCAATTAGAGGAACATTTTAGGAAGCTTACAGGAACTGGAAGGATAATTGGAGGCCTCCTATGCGAGTTAAAAACGAGTTCTCCAAACGTCTCAAATAGCCATTAAATGAGGGCAAGTTTAATTAGAGGAACCTTTCAGGAAGCTTACAGGAACTGTAAGGATAATTGGAGGCCTCCTATGCGAGTTAAAAACGAGTTCTCCAAACGTCTCAAATAGCCATTAAATGAGGGCAAGTTTAATTCGATGAACCTTTCAGGAAGCTTACAGGAACTGTAAGGATAATTGGAGGCCGATTATACGAGTTAGAAACGGGTTGTCCAAACGTCTCAAATAGCCATTAAATGAGGGCAAGTTCAATTAGAGGAACATTTTAGGAAGCTTACAGGAACTGGAAGGATAATTGGAGGCCTCCTATGCGAGTTAAAAACGAGTTCTCCAAACGTCTCAAATAGCCATTAAATGAGGGCAAGTTTAATTAGAGGAACCTTTCAGGAAGCTTACAGGAACTGTAAGGATAATTGGAGGCCTCCTATGCGAGTTAAAAACGAGTTCTCCAAACGTCTCAAATAGCCATTAAATGAGGGCAAGTTTAATTCGATGAACCTTTCAGGAAGCTTACAGGAACTGTAAGGATAATTGGAGGCCGATTATACGAGTTAGAAACGGGTTGTCCAAACGTCTCAAATAGCCATTAAATGAGGGCAAGTTCAATTAGAGGAACATTTTAGGAAGCTTACAGGAACTGGAAGGATAATTGGAGGCCTCCTATGCGAGTTAAAAACGAGTTCTCCAAACGTCTCAAATAGCCATTAAATGAGGGCAAGTTTAATTAGAGGAACCTTTCAGGAAGCTTACAGGAACTGTAAGGATAATTGGAGGCCGATTATACGAGTTAGAAACGGGTTGTCCAAACGTCTCAAATAGCCATTAAATGAGGGCAAGTTTAATTCGATGAACCTTTCAGGAAGCTTACAGGAACTGTAAGGATAATTGGAGGCCGATTATACGAGTTAGAAACGGGTTGTCCAAACGTCTCAAATAGCCATTAAATGAGGGCAAGTTCAATTAGAGGAACATTTTAGGAAGCTTACAGGAACTGGAAGGATAATTGGAGGCCTCCTATGCGAGTTAAAAACGAGTTCTCCAAACGTCTCAAATAGCCAATAAATAAGGGCAAGTTTAATTAGAGGAACCTTTCAGGAAGCTTACAGGAACTGTAAGGATAATTGGAGGCCTCCTATGCGAGTTAAAAACGAGTTCTCCAAACGTCTCAAATAGCCATTAAATGAGGGCAAGTTTAATTCGATGAACCTTTCAGGAAGCTTACAGGAACTGTAAGGATAAATGGAGGCCTCCTAAGCGAGTTAGAAACGAATTCTCCAAACGTCTCAAATAGCCATTAAATGAGGGCAAGTTCAATTAGAGGAACATTTTAGGAAGCTTACAGGAACTGGAAGGATAATTGGAGGCCTCCTATGCGAGTTAAAAACGAGTTCTCCAAACGTCTCAAATAGCCATTAAATGAGGGCAAGTTTAATTAGAGGAACCTTTCAGGAAGCTTACAGGAACTGTAAGGATAATTGGAGGCCTCCTATGCGAGTTAAAAAGGAGTTCTCCAAACGTCTCAAATAGCCATTAAATGAGGGCAAGTTTAATTAGAGGAACCTTTCAGGAAGCTTACAGGAACTGTAAGGATAATTGGAGGCCGATTATACGAGTTAGAAACGGGTTGTCCAAACGTCTCAAATAGCCATTAAATGAGGGCAAGTTTAATTCGATGAACCTTTCAGGAAGCTTACAGGAACTGTAAGGATAATTGGAGGCCGATTATACGAGTTAGAAACGGGTTGTCCAAACGTCTCAAATAGCCATTAAATGAGGGCAAGTTCAATTAGAGGAACATTTTAGGAAGCTTACAGGAACTGGAAGGATAATTGGAGGCCTCCTATGCGAGTTAAAAACGAGTTCTCCAAACGTCTCAAATAGCCAATAAATAAGGGCAAGTTTAATTAGAGGAACCTTTCAGGAAGCTTACAGGAACTGTAAGGATAATTGGAGGCCTCCTATGCGAGTTAAAAAGGAGTTCTCCAAACGTCTCAAATAGCCATTAAATGAGGGCAAGTTTAATTCGATGAACCTTTCAGGAAGCTTACAGGAACTGTAAGGATAAATGGAGGCCTCCTAAGCGAGTTAGAAACGAATTCTCCAAACGTCTCAAATAGCCATTAAATGAGGGCAAGTTCAATTAGAGGAACATTTTAGGAAGCTTACAGGAACTGGAAGGATAATTGGAGGCCTCTTATGCGAGGTAGAAACGAGTTCTCCAAACGTCTCAAATAGCCATTAAATGAGGGCAAGTTTAATTAGAGGAACCTTTCAGGAAGCTTACAGGAACTGTAAGGATAATTGGAGGCCTCCTATGCGAGTTAAAAAGGAGTTCTCCAAACGTCTCAAATAGCCATTAAATGAGGGCAAGTTTAATTAGAGGAACCTTTCAGGAAGCTTACAGGAACTGTAAGGATAATTGGAGGCCGATTATACGAGTTAGAAACGGGTTGTCCAAACGTCTCAAATAGCCATTAAATGAGGGCAAGTTTAATTCGATGAACCTTTCAGGAAGCTTACAGGAACTGTAAGGATAATTGGAGGCCGATTATACGAGTTAGAAACGGGTTGTCCAAACGTCTCAAATAGCCATTAAATGAGGGCAAGTTCAATTAGAGGAACATTTTAGGAAGCTTACAGGAACTGGAAGGATAATTGGAGGCCTCCTATGCGAGTTAAAAACGAGTTCTCCAAACGTCTCAAATAGCCAATAAATAAGGGCAAGTTTAATTAGAGGAACCTTTCAGGAAGCTTACAGGAACTGTAAGGATAATTGGAGGCCTCCTATGCGAGTTAAAAAGGAGTTCTCCAAACGTCTCAAATAGCCATTAAATGAGGGCAAGTTTAATTCGATGAACCTTTCAGGAAGCTTACAGGAACTGTAAGGATAAATGGAGGCCTCCTAAGCGAGTTAGAAACGAATTCTCCAAACGTCTCAAATAGCCATTAAATGAGGGCAAGTTCAATTAGAGGAACATTTTAGGAAGCTTACAGGAACTGGAAGGATAATTGGAGGCCTCCTATGCGAGTTAAAAACGAGTTCTCCAAACGTCTCAAATAGCTATTAAATGAGGGCAAGTTTAATTAGAGGAACCTTTCAGGAAGCTTACAGGAACTGTAAGGATAATTGGAGGCCTCCTATGCGAGTTAAAAACGAGTTCTCCAAACGTCTCAAATAGCCATTAAATGAGGGCAAGTTTAATTCGATGAACCTTTCAGGAAGCTTACAGGAACTGTAAGGATAATTGGAGGCCGATTATACGAGTTAGAAACGGGTTGTCCAAACGTCTCAAATAGCCATTAAATGAGGGCAAGTTCAATTAGAGGAACATTTTAGGAAGCTTACAGGAACTGGAAGGATAATTGGAGGCCTCCTATGCGAGTTAAAAACGAGTTCTCCAAACGTCTCAAATAGCCATTAAATGAGGGCAAGTTTAATTAGAGGAACCTTTCAGGAAGCTTAAAGGAACTGTAAGGATAATTGGAGGCCGATTATACGAGTTAGAAACGGGTTGTCCAAACGTCTCAAATAGCCATTAAATGAGGGCAAGTTTAATTCGATGAACCTTTCAGGAAGCTTACAGGAACTGTAAGGATAATTGGAGGCCGATTATACGAGTTAGAAACGGGTTGTCCAAACGTCTCAAATAGCCATTAAATGAGGGCAAGTTCAATTAGAGGAACCTTTCAGGAAGCTTACAGGAACTGTAAGGATAAATGGAGGCCTCCTTAGCAAGTTAGAAACGAATTCTCCAAACGTCTCAAATAGCCATTAAATGAGGGCAAGTTCAATTAGAGGAACATTTTAGGAAGCTTACAGGAACTATAGGGATAATTAGAGGCCTCCTATGCGAGTTAGAAACGAGTTCTCTAAACGTCTCAAATAGCCATTAAATGAGGGCAAGTTCAATTAGAGGAACCTTTCAGGAAGCTTACAAGAACTGTAAGGATAATTAGAGGCATCCTATGCGAGTTAAAAACGAGTTCTCCAAACGTCTCAAATAGCCATTAAATGAGGGCAAGTTCAATTAGAGGAACCTTTCAGGAAGCTTACAGGAACTGTAAGGATAAATGGAGGCCTCCTAAGCGAGTTAGAAACGAATTCTCCAAACGTCTCAAATAGCCATTAAATGAGGGCAAGTTCAATTAGAGGAACATTTTAGGAAGCTTACAGGAACTATAGGGATAATTAGAGGCCTCCTATGCGAGTTAGAAACGAGTTCTCTAAACGTCTCAAATAGCCATTAAATGAGGGCAAGTTCAATTAGAGGAACCTTTCAGGAAGCTTACAGGAACTGTAAGGATAATTAGAGGCATCCTATGCGAGTTAAAAACGAGTTCTCCAAACGTCTCAAATAGCCATTAAATGAGGGCAAGTTTAATTAGATGAACTTTTCAGGAAGCTTACAGGAACTGTAAGGATAATATGAGGCCTCCTATGCGAGTTAGAAACAAGTTCTCTAAACGTCTCAAAAAGTCATTCAATGAGGGCAAGTTCAATTAGAGGAACCTTTCAGGAAGCTTACAGGAACTGTAAGGATAATTGGAGGCCTCCTATGCGAGTTAGAAACGAATTCTCCAAACGTCTCAAATAGCCATTAAATGAGGGCAAGTTCAATTAGAGGAACCTTTCAGGAAGCTTACAGGAACTGTAAGGATAAATGGAGGCCTCCTAAGCGAGTTAGAAACGAATTCTCCAAACGTCTCAAATAGCCATTAAATGAGGGCAAGTTCAATTAGAGGAACATTTTAGGAAGCTCACAGGAACTATAGGGATAATTAGAGGCCTCCTATGCGAGTTAGAAACTAGTTCTCTAAACGTCTCAAAAAGTCATTCAATGAGGGCAAGTTCAATTAGAGAAACCTTTCAGGAAGCTTACAGAGACTATAAGAATAATCGGAGGCCTCCTATGCGAGTTAGAAACGAGTTCTCCAAACGTCTCAAATAGCCATTAAATGAGGGCAAGTGCAATAGAGGAACCTTTCAGGAAGCTTACAGGAACTGTAAGGATAATTGGAGGCCTCCTATGCGAGTTAGAAACGAGTTCTTCAAACGTCTCAAAAAGTCATTTAATGAGGGCAAGTTTAATTAGAGGAAGCTTACAGGAACTGTAAGGATAATTGGAGGCCTCCTTAGCAAGTTAGAAACGAGTTCTCCTAACGTCTCAAATAGCCATTAAATGAGGGCAAGTTCAATTAGAGGAACCTTTCAGAAAGTTTACAGGAACTGTAAGGATAATTGGAGGCCTCATATGCGAGTTAGAAACGAGTTTTTCAAACGTCTCAAAAAGTCATTCAATGAGGGCAAGTTTAATTAGAGAAAGCTTACAGGAACTGTAAGGATAATTGGAGGCCTCCTATGCGAGTTAGAAACGAGTTCTCCAAACGACTCAAATATCTATTCAATGAGGGCAAGTTCAATTAGAAGAACCTTTCAGGAAGCTTACAGGAACTGTTAAGATAATTGGAGGCCTCCTATGCGAGTTAGAAACAGGCTCTCCAAACGTCTCAAATAGCTTTTCAATGAGGGCAAGTTTCAATTAGAGGAACCTTTCAGGAAGCTTACAGGAACTGTAAGGATAATTGGAGGCCTCCTATGCGAGTTAGAAACAAGGTCTCCAAACGTCTCAAAACCCAATTCAATGAGGGCAAGTTTAATCATAGGAACCTTTCAGGAAGCTTACAGGAACTGTTAGGATAATTGGAGGCCTTGTATGCGAGTTAGAAACAAGTTCTCCAAACGTCTCAAATAGCCATTCAATAAGGGCAAGTTCAATTAGAGGAACCTTTTTTAAGGCTTACAGGAACTGTAAGAATAATTGGAGGCCTCCTATGCGAGTTAGAATCGAGTTCTCCAAACGTCTCAAATAGCCATTAAATGAGGGCAAGTTCAATTAGAGGAACCTTTCAGGAAGCTTACAGGAACTCTAAGGGTAATTAGAGGCCTCATATGCGAGTTAGAAACGAGTTCTTCAAACCTCTCAAAAAGTAATTCAATGAGGGCAAGTTCAATCAGAGGAACCTTTCAGGAAGCTTACAGGAACTGTAAGGATAATTGGAGGCCTCTTATGCGAGGTAGAAACGAGTTCTCCAAACGTCTCAAATTGCCATTAAATGAGGGCAAGTTCAATTAGAGGAACCTTTCAGGAAGCTTACAGGAACTGTAAGGATAATTGGAGGCCTCCTATGCGAGTTAAAAACGAGTTCTCCAAACGTCTCAAATAGCCATTCAATGAGGGCAAAATAATTAGAGGAGCCTTTCAGGAAGCTTACAGGAACTGTTAGGATAATTGGAGGCCTCTTATGCGAGGTAGAAACGAGTTCTCCAAACGTCTCAAATAGCCATTAAATGAGGGCAAGTTCAATTAGAGGAACATTTTAGGAAGCTTACAGGAACCATAAGGATAATTGGAGGCCTCCTATGCGAGTTAGAAACGAGTTCTCCAAACGTCTCAAAACCCCATTCAATGAGGGCAAGTTTAATTATAGGAACCTTTCAGGAAGCTTACAGGAACTGTAAGGATAATTGGAGGCCTCATATGCGAGTTAGAAACAAGTTCTCTAAATGTCTCAAATAGCCATTCAATTAGGGCAAGTTCAATTAGAGGAACCTTTCAGGAAGCTTACAGGAACTGTAATGATAATATGAGGCCTCCTATGCGAGTTAGAAACAGGTTCTCCAAACGTCCCAAATAGCCATTCAATGAGGGCAAGTTCAATTAGAGGAACCTTTCAGGAAGCTAACAGGAACTGTAAGGATAATTGGAGGCCTCCTATGCGAGTTAAAAACTAGTTCTCCAAACGTCTCAAATAGCCATTCAATGAGGGCAAGTTCAATTAGAGGAACCTTTCTTAAGGCAAGTTAGAGGAACATTTAAGGAAGCTTACAGGAACTGTAAGGATAATTGGAGGCCTCCTATGCGAGTTAGAAACGAGTTCCCTAAACGTCTCAAATAGCCATTAAATGAGGGCAAGTTTAATTAGATGAACCTTTCAGGAAGCTTACAGGAACTGTAAGGATAATTGGAGGCCTCCTATGCGAGTTAAAAACGAGTTCTCCAAACGTCTCAAATAGCCATTTAATGAGGGCAAGTTCAATTAGAGCAACCTTTCAGGAACCTTACAGGAACTGTAAGGATAATTGCAATTAATCGGATGCCTTTAGATAAATACTTTAAAAGATCTAAATAGCTTTATAGATTTGTTGCTGAACTTAAGGATTACCTTCAAGAACTAATTTTATGCTTGTATTAATAACTATCAGTTTGTGATTTACTGTTTGCAGAACAAGATAACTGACAACTAAAAAAATAATTGGTGAATAGTTGTGAAAACTAGATGATTAATAAAGTGGAGTAATTTTCATAACCAAGTTTTTATTCGGGTAGGGCCTCTTTTATCAAACCTTAATTTGGAGTATCTAATCGACCGAGTCTCGAGATGGTAGACTCCACTCCCATTTAAATAAATAAAAAATAAATAAATTATTAAATAAGGAATTAGATAAAAAATAAATAAAAATAAAATGAATAAATAAATAATGAAAATAAATGAATAACTAAATAATAAATAAATAAATATTTAAAAATAGGCGAAAGAAGGATGATGATAATAATTATTCGTAGTACTATATCTAAATCGCGCTCTATCTTATACTTTGTAAAATAATTGTATGATAATTGTTATTGTATTATTTACACACACTCTATATCGCTATCTTCCTATCTATCTATCTTTGGCGAAGTTTAAACCTGCCCAAATTACAAGCATTAAGTTTGACCTTGTGGAGGAATTTAAATCCCTTAATCGCTTAATAAATATATATATATATATATATATATATATATATATATATATATATATATATATATATATATATTTATATATATATATATATATATATATACATATATATATATATATATATATCTATATATATATATATATATATATATATATATATATATATATATATATATATATATATTTATATATATATGCAGCACAGCCCACAGGGAAAATTAATACGAGGATTCCAAGTACTTTCGAACTTTATTTCGAGTTCTTTATCAAGGAATAACAAAAGTATTGAAAATTTTAATATATATAAGGATGATACAGAGGAGAGGGAACGCCCACAAAAAGCAAAAAAAAAAACAATCAACAAAATGAATTAATATGAAATGGAAACCTTAGGAGGAGCGAAGATAAATACAAACTAAGATCGTTAAATCAGCTAAATTCAAAAGACTAAAGGTTGACAAAGGTTGATCTTAGTTTGTATTTATCTTTGCTCCTCCTAAGGTTTCCATTTCATATTAATTCATTTTGTTGATTGTTTTTTTTTTTGCTTTTTGTGGGCGTTCCCTCTCCTCTGTATCATCCTTATATATATTAAAATTTTCAATACTTTTGTTATTCCTTGATAAAGAACTCGAAATAAAGTTCGAAAGTACTTGGAATCCTCGTATTAATTTTCCCTGTGCGCTGTGTTGCATTTATTGCTTACTCACGTGATACTTTGTGAGTTTTTCATATATATATATATATATATATATATATATATATATATATATATTCGCCCTGTAACTTGGTTTCGGTCATTTGTTATTCTATTTCCTCCTAATTACTCCGCAAGGTGCCTCGTGTATGCTACCATTTGACGACGAAGGAAGGTTCATGGTAGCTGTCACCATTCGAGTGACTAGTATCCTAAGTTACTTAGGAATGAGATCCTTTCACAACCTCCATCGTTGAAATTTTCTCGTTAGTTTTCGCCTAATATTTTTCGATCGATAAAATCCTTCGCCCCAATTAAGAAGGTTGGTGGGGTTAGAGCGCACCAGGACCCGCAGCCTCGCATGAGTACCTGGTTCCACCCTTGTGCAGCGAATGAGCTCAACCCCTATTCTTTGGGGGTCTTTTTTAAACTTGTCTTTTCTATCCTAAATCTAGCCCCTCCCCCCCATTCGCACGTGGTTGCATTTTAAATTTCCTCTATTGGTTAATGACGAGTCGTTGTTTTTCTTTTACACAACTTTTTTTTCTATTTTTAATTCTTTTTGCCATCATTTTTCCTTTTCTAATTTTAATTATTTTTGTTTTCATTTATTCCTTTTCTATTTTCAAATTATGTTCCTTTTTATATCTTTTAATTCTTTTTGTCTTTAATTTTTTCTTTTCAATTTTTAATTCTTTTTTACTTTTTCATTTTCTATTTTTAATTTTCTTTTTGTCTTTTTTTTCTTGTCTATTTTTAATTCTTTTTTTCACTTTTTCATTTTCTATTTTTAATTCTTTTTGTCTTCATTTTTTCTTTTTTCTTTTTACTTTTCCGTTTTATGTTTAACCTGACGGGAAAAGTGTGCCTTCCAGGTCACTACCATGTAAAGAAGACATCCAAGTAACTCGAACTATTATAGTCAATACCGATAGAACCTCGGAGACTCTCTAGATCTTATTATGTACCTCTTGACACCTGTCATTCTACTGATTCTGAATTATCCCTTTGTCCAATGTTAAGGTGTTTACTAGCTACCTCATGCTACCCAAGTTTAACCTCTTGCATAATGTGTAATGGTCCAACCACACCTCCCGATGAGTGTTACGAAGTGTCTGAAGCTGAAATGCCTATAATGAGTAGAGGCTTTATTGCTTTGTTAGCTAGCAAGCCAACTACAACATTTTGATCTTACTACTTATGGTTCTGTCGTATAGTTCTTCAGGGTATGTCTGATCCTCTTTTGTACCTCTTAACACCTTTAACTGTCATTTTTACCGATTCTGAATTATTCCTTTGTCCAATGCTAAGGTCTTTACTAGGTACGTCATGTATTATCAGAATGAGGCTTTGGAACTTCTATAAAAAACAATAAGAGGTTGCAAGAGACCCCAAAACTAGGATTGAGGGGTCAATGCTTCTTAGTCCGATTAATGGGGTTGAGTGTCTACCTAAATTTAACCTCTTACATAATGTGTAAAGGACCGGTCACTCCCCCCAGTGAGTGTTTTGAAATGCCTGAAGTTGTGGTATCTATAATGAGTAGGAAGCTTTATTGCCTTGTTAGTTAGAACGGCAACCCTCAACCTTTTGATCCTATTAATTATGGGTCTGTCACTTCCTCGGGGTATGTCGGTCTATCTAGAAACTGGCCTCCGTAAGGTGATAGATATAACATGGGTAATTTTACCCCAGTTGGGATTTGAAAAATCTCTTGTGAAACCTTACTGAGGATCGAACTCTCCTCCTTCGAGTCCTGAATGAGTGCTATGGGTTCATCATTGCTCACCGAATTCATATAGGAGTTGAATTATACACACCATTTTACTTTAGTGCAAGGCGTTACATTAATTAAAAATAATAATTAAAAATAAGTTTTTGATTGATTAGGAATAAAAAATATACGAAAATCACTTGGAGTGGGCCGTGTAACCTTTGAGGTTTCCTTCTTTCATTGCAACTCTAGACAACACTTTCCCACTGGGACTCGTTCAATTAACTCTTTTTTAAGTACGATTGTATATTTTGTCAGTGTAATAGACAGTACAGCACGCTCTCTGTCTTGAAGATATCATGTTTAGTATGTCACCCTAACATATACTACGCGAAAACAAGGTTTTAGGCCTTGTGGGTAATTTTCGCTTGAGGAGATATCTCCAATCTACACTTCTAGTTGACATTCCACCGTCAGCCGACTTCAATCTTGCCAAGTTTCACCAAGTTGTAAGTCGGTTCGGAGATTTGAAGTTCGACGCCTGCCTCCAAGATGAGTACACTGTAAATACCAGTAGCCGGGTTCCTGTGGATCTGTTCCAATACGAAGTGTTAAGTGTTTTAAAGGGAGGGAAATGCTCAAATTGACCCGTGTTCAAGACTTCATTTTCCTGTTTTAATTCATCACTGTGATCTCTCATTTCACAAGAGGGGGGGGGGTGAATAGAAGTTTATTGACTACATCCATAGAAGCAAGCCTTTTTGCATTAAACTTTCTTTTGATCGACCCTAGCAACTTGAGATTCCTCCTCGGTGGTGTATTAATCGGGCGCGGTGATCAGCATTTGTGGAGATGACAGAAATTTCAGTCAGTCTAAGAGTTTAGGTCATTAGCCGAGTCCGTTGACTACTTGGCCTCGGCAGACCCATTTAAGCCGGCTAGAGTTCCAATTGTATTTTATCCTACCAAACAATTCAGTCATAGACATACTAGTGTGAGATAGCATTCGGAGAGAAGCTATATTTATTCACGAGTTATAAGTACCACATATGTGATTTTACCCTATTGAAATTCGTCGAGTGAGAGTTTGATTTCGTAATAGTCGGTGTAGAAGTCTAAATACCGCGTACATAAGTGTATGCAGAAATACTTCGACACAAGCTGCGTGCCCTCTCGTATCTCTAAATACATCTCTCGCCTCGAATTCTCTGTCGCCCTTTTTCGCGCCACCGTAAACTCCGAAGATGGCTCGAAGGTGTGAAAGACATACTGTCTGCCCAAAGATGAAAAAAGGTCTTTCACGTGACGATACGGATTTTACGAGAATTCGATTCTCTCTCTTGATTTCTGCTCGCGAGGGAAATAAAAGGAAAACTTCTCCCTGGAATCAGGCAGAAGATCTTGGACCTACGTAGAGTTTGTTTGGAGCCCGATCTAGAAAGGAAACCGTTCGCCCGCTGCAAGGAAGGAACTTCTCGGGGAATTGGTTGTTGCCGTCATGGTACTTGTAGGTGCCAAACTTTCTCGCAGGCTCCCCTTCCTTCAGAGTCTGAGGTTACAAAAGACCTCACTTTGCGGATTACCCTAGACGTAGCTAGGTAATCGGTTTTGGCTACCCACTCCAGGAGCCGAATAATCGGACAGGTACTTCGAGGAAGAAGTCTGATTTGATTCACCGTTTGGCTCACCTTCGTGATCCGGCATAGGATCAGTATATCACCGGTCTAGGATTACTCTCTCATTCAGTAACCTCGGACGGCCGGACTAAGAGCGATCATCGTCACCAGAAGAAGATCTTCACCGTCATTCTCAAACATACTTATGAACTCAAAGGTATCTTTAATTGAATTATCTCCTCCCCTAACGTCACCAGTTTATTTGTGAACTAGAAGTCCTATCCCGAGCCCATAACTTCGAGTATTAGAAGTGCTTACCTAATTCAGTGTTTAACTCAATAATAATATTTCATTCATGCTGTCGGGTGTCATTAAGACGCAAGCATCCCAGTGAGTAATTTTCAAGTAATCCCCACGACATTTTTGTAGATTTATTTATTCAGTGCAAAGATTAATTCTATTTATATTTATATTCGCTGTTGCTTATTTCAAATTCATGTACAATAAAGATTATTTTTGTATCTGTGTGTTTAACTATTTTGGACGATCCTTTGGCAATTATTAAGCAATCAACTCGGCTAAAATATCAATATTACACCAGTCCATCCATGGCTAGCTTTTACTGAGTGGGGAAATACTCAGGGGATCATCATCTTAATTTTGATCAAAAGGGTAGGCACCGGGGTTATTCTTTTTCACTGGAAGTGGCTAATGTAGGTGTATTGGATACGCTTCACCTCCGCTTCACCTCGGTGTGGTAATAAAATATATGTCCAGGAAGTGGGACTGGGATTACCCACTCACTAAACCTTCAACAGTCGGATTTCATTTCAAGGTCCTTGGCTGGCAATCTTTACTTCACATGCTGTTAAAAACCTCTTTATGGGTGTACTAAACAAATCTTACTTGGAAATAATTGTTGGTAAAATAGTTGATTAGGATCATAAATTATTTATGCATTGCAAAAGAGTCGGATGAGATTTTATAAGGTATGTATATAAGCGAAGTTGAAATAATCAGCCCTAGTCCTGAGAGTTGTTTTTATTTTGTAAATTTCAGTTTTTATATTGCCCATGAAGAATAGAGACGTACTATTTTCTATTTGTAAACTATTTGAGATAAATATATGTTTAAAATTTTGAAAAAATTTTGGGCTTGTTCCAGACAGCAAAAGTTTCATCCACCAATATATCCTATTGATGTTTCCCTATCTCTTTTGAATGCCATAATTATTTGTACTATTTTTCGTATTCCCATATTGTATATGATTATATTTCTAGAAATTCTGGATCGAATACATTTTTATCGTCTTTAATCCAACGGAACAAACAGAGGAATTTTTCAAAATTTGAATTAACTTCCATCTAAATATCTCCTATACTACGAGGGGTGGTCAATAAGTTTTGCAATTCGAATATAAAGAAACGAGATATGAGGAAAAGTGTTTTATTATTTTTCAATATAACTACCCTCGACTTCAATGCACTTGCGCCACTTGTCCCTGAGGCTTCGAATTCCCGACAACCAGAAATCTCCCGACTGCTGTTCAATCCACTCCTGGACGGCGAGCTGGACATCTTCATCGTCCCCAAACCGGCGTCCACGCAGTGCAGCCTTGAGCTGGCGAAATAAAAAGTAGTCTCTAGGGTCCAGATCAGGACTGTAAGAGGGATGGTTGAGCTCCTCGAATCCGCACTCGCGCAGGGCAGCTTGTGCAACTCTGGCCTTGTGGACTTTGACGACGTTGAAGTCGATCATGGGGCGTGAGGTTTCTAGGGACCCAACGGGCAGAGACCTTGGTCATGGCCAAATTGTCGTGGATAATGTTGATAACACTTCCACGTGATATTCCAAGTTCTCGCTCGATTTCTTTGACCTTCACCCGTCGATTTTCAAGGATCCTCCTCTCCACACGGGCCACATTGTCCTCGTTGGTCACGTCTGACGGGCGTCCTGGAAGGGGGTCATCTTCAAGGGACTCACGACCATGGTGGAACTCTCTATTCCAGCGAGCAATGGTTGCATAGGTAGGGGCGGTGTCGGTGTACACTGCAACCATGCGTTCATGGATCTCTTTTGTATTCTTGCCTTCTTCGGTCAAAGATTTGATCACTGCGTGGTGCTCAACCTTCTCCATTGTTGCAAAATTTGTGACTGACGATCTGTGATCAGCTACTGCTTCTTAAATAGATGAGGCAGGAGCGTGCGGCTGCAGGTCCTGACTTGTCATAACTTGTCCTAACACCCCCACAAACAGCCATCCCCCTTCCTCTGTTTTGCCCTACCGATTCGCAAAACTTAGTGACTGCCCCTCGTAAGGAAATAGATAAGGGGCAAGTCTCTATCCTTTTGAGATATACGAGTATTAATCACCAAATATAATGAAAACGTAAAAACTGAAATTGGCAGATAACGTACATTTACTGGGCCAATGACTGAATTATTTCAGCTTCTGTGATATACATATATAAAATTACGTCCATTAAAACTTTACTTCACAGAGGCTTCCAGACATAATCTGACTTCTTTGCAATGTGTAAATAATTAAGTTCCTAACCAAATATTTTGTTAAGAATTCATTCCTTGTAGGACTTAGTGAAAAAAACATCAATAACTTTTAAAACAGGCTATAAAGGAGTATTAGTATACCAACCACCGTTACAAAAGAAAAACTCTCCAACGTATTACCATATTTTTGGCATCTAAATAAAATTATAAACCACAGCATCACCCAAATCTCCAGATCTCATTATTATCATGTTACTATAAACTAGTTTTCATAAACAAAAGAAAAATAGGTAGGTTTTACCTGTGGCGAAGCACCAGGTCTACGCGTCGCTTTTTTTCAAGACGAGTAAAGTTCAATTTTTAAAAAGAGTAAAGTTTAACTGTACCCATTTAGAGCCATGAAGTGACCCATATGACCATGGGACATAGGGTTATTCACCCTGGAGATTTCAAAGTTGCCGTTGGATATGGCGCTGAGTGACGCCATCAAGTGGCAGAAGCTTAATTTAGCCATTCAAAGACACTTGTAAGTGATTTGAACCATGGGAAAACATCGATGCGATAACCATTTATCATCTTATCACAAAACGCCGCAGGTCATTGGAGAGACTTTTCATCTTGTTTCCTTCGTATCTAGTTAATAATATCACGAATGCCCTACGCTGATATTTAGTGCCCTCTCTTCTACACAGCTTTAAGCCTGTTCTTCGATGTCAGACGAAGAAGTCAGCATGATTTCATTATGCGACGAACCCCTCCCCGCTTGCCATAATTTTGCCCATCATCTTCCTCTGAGCCGCTGAACGTAATGGACTGGGGTTGCAGCGAAGTAGAAAATCAAATTTCTCGACTAACAGATGCGTTTGATCGAATTTATGGAAAGGAAATACATCAGATTATAGAGCTGGAAAGAGTGCCATTGCAGTGCCAAACGTGGATCAAGATAGGAACTGGTCATTATTTGGGTGCGAATAAGGATCCCGTTTAATTATATATTTAAAGAAACTCAAGCAAAAAAAACAAACAAAGAAGCCTTAATTTTTTGGAAGGTTCCAAGCCACTTTAAACAGTTCTAACTCCTTAAAAGTTTTGTAATTGAATAATCAGATAGATTTGATTGATTTGAGGGATTCCGGATAAATATAATTTTAGGTTAGTACATCATGCCAGCGTTTCCTCCAAAAATGAAAGAATAAGTATGTCTGACTTGATGGAGTGCCAGATGCCAGCGTTTTCTCCAAAAAAGAAAGAATAGGTATGTCTGACTTGATGGAGTATCATATACCAGCGTTTCCGCCAGAAAAGAAAGAATAGGTATGTTTGACTTGATGGAGTGCCAGATGCCAGCGTTTCCTCCAAAAAAGAAAGAATAGGTATGTTTGACTTGATGGAGTGCCAGATGCCAGCGTTTCCTCCAGAAAAGAAATAATAGGTATGTTTGACTTGATGGAGTGCCAGGTGCCAGCGTTTCCTCCAAAAAAGAAAGAATAGGTATGTCTGACTTGATGGAGTGCCAGATGCCAGCGTTTCCTCCCCCCCCAAAAAATACGTATGTCTGACTTGATGAAGTGCCAGATGCCAGCGTTTCCTCCAAAAAAGAAAGAATAGGTATGTTTGACTTGATGGAGTGCCAGATACCAGCGTTTCCTCCAGAAAAGAAAGAATAGGTATGTCTGACTTGATGGAGTGCCAGATGCCAGCGTTTCCTCCAGAAAAGAAAGAATAGGTATGTCTGACTTGATGGAGTGCCAGATGCCAGCGTTTCCTCCAGAAAATAAAGAATAAGTATGTCTGACTTGATGGAGTGCCAGATGCCAGCGTTTCCTCCAAAAAAGAAAGAATAAGTATGTCTGACTTGATGGAGTGCCAGATGCCAGCGTTTCCTCCAAAAAAGAAAGAATAAGTATGTCTGACTTGATGGAGTGCCAGATGCCAGCGTTTTCTCCAAAAAAGAAAGAATAGGTATGTCTGACTTGATGGAGTATCATATACCAGCGTTTCCGCCAGAAAAGAAAGAATAGGTATGTTTGACTTGATGGAGTGCCAGATGCCAGCGTTTCCTCCAAAAAAGAAAGAATAGGTATGTTTGACTTGATGGAGTGCCAGATGCCAGCGTTTCCTCCAGAAAAGAAATAATAGGTATGTTTGACTTGATGGAGTGCCAGATGCCAGCGTTTCCTCCAAAAAAGAAAGAATAGGTATGTCTGACTTGATGGAGTGCCAGATGCCAGCGTTTCCTCCCACCCCCCAAAATACGTATGCCTGACTTGATGAAGTGCCAGATGCCAGCGTTTCCTCCAAAAAAGAAAGAATAGGTATGTTTGACTTGATGGAGTGCCAGATACCAGCGTTTCCTTCAGAAAAGAAAGAATAGGTATGTCTGACTTGATGGAGTGCCAGATGCCAGCGTTTCCTCCAGAAAAGAAAGAATAGGTATGTCTGACTTGATGGAGTGCCAGATGCCAGCGTTTCCTCCAGAAAAGAAAGAATAAGTATGTCTGACTTGATGGAGTGCCAGATGCCAGCGTTTCCTCCAAAAAAGAAAGAATAGGTATGTCTGACTTGATGGAGTTCCAGATACCAGCGTTTCCTCCAGAAAAGAAAGAATAGGTATGTTTGACTTGATGGAGTGCCAGATGCCAGCATTTCCTCCAAAAAAGAAAGAATAGGTATGTTTGACTTGATGGAGTGCCAGATGCCAGCGTTTCCTCCAAAAAAGAAAGAATAGGTATGTCTGACTTGATGGAGTGTCAGATGCCAGCGTTTTCTCCAGAAAAGAAACAATACGTATGTCTGACTTGATGAAGTGCCAGATGCCAGCGTTTCTTTCAAAAAAGAAAGAATAGGTATGTCTAACTTGATGGAGTGCCAGATGCCAGCGTTTCCTCCAGAAAAGAAAGAATAGGTATGTCTGACTTGATGGAGTGCCAAATGCCAGTGTTTCCTCCCGAAAAAAATAGGTATGTCTGACTTGATGGAGTGCCAGATGCCAGCGTTTCCTTCAGAAAAGAAAGAATAGGTATATCTGACTTGATGGAGTGCCAGATGCCAGCGTTTCGTCCAGAAAAGACAGAATAGGTATGCCTGACTTGATGGAGTGCCATGGAAATTCTTAATATAGAGCAAAGTGTCAGCTACCTCTCTTGTGACTCCAATTGAGGATGGATAGGGGGAGGGGGTCTTAGATATTCAATAATACGTTCCGTTCTACAGTCATGGCCCAAAGTTTTGAGACTATGTTTTTTTTCATATAAGAAAATTAATTGAACTAATCAAACGTTGCATTTTATTTAAGTATGTTGGCATCATAATTTGAAGATGAAAATATATAAAAAGTTCAACAGACCTAAGTCGCGTGCTCTAAATTATTCTGACTTATGACCTTACGACCTTCAAAACTTTTAATATTCCCGAAATAACTTTGGGAGGACCATATACCATTCGAAAGAGAATATATAACAACACAAGAGTTTTTAATTTCGTTAAATCGGCCCAATAGTTATAATGTTATTGCCCCCAAAATAAAACGGTTACCATCCGACCCTCCGACCTACAGACCGAAATAGTTTTATCTTAATAATTCCTAGCCTAACCTTAGGAGGACCTTGGCAATTACATCATTCGAAAGAGAATATAAAACTACCCAAGGGTTTCAAATTTCCTTAGAATCAACCAAGGATTTACGATGTTATTGACCAAAAAACTCATTGAAAGGCAAAATGTTACCATCCGTCCGTCCAACCTACTGACGGACATAGAAACTTCTAGAGTCGCATGGACACGACTAAAAATTTAGAGCCTGAATGTATTTGACTAAGTCTGAATTTTCATCAATAAGAAACCACTTCCTGTTAGATAGCAATGCACATTTCAGACAAAAATTTCTCTAGCTTGGATTCGGTTTCCGGTATTCTCGCCCTGGATAGTTTAGAATCTATGTATTTCAAAAGTCACCCTGAAAAAATTAACTACCAACAGTCTTAGACTCCCTTATTTTTTAAATTTAACCAACTCATTCCTTCCTAAACAACTACCCAACATGTCACCCATGGTTATTTAAGTTTAATTTTTCCCCCACACTTTCCCCATACTACAAACTCTGCTCCGGAACACCATTCAATACAAAGATCGCCACTTGGTAAGCCAATTTCCTCATGCTTATTAATTTATTTTAGAATTTGGGGAGCATTTATTATTGTTTTTGTAGATTTTTTTTCTTTTATTGCCAATTAACTCTATTTTATATTTCAATTCTAGTTTTTAATGTTTATTTAATTATGTAACTTTGTGAACTCGACAGAAAACTCGGTTGATGATGTATACAGTAGATGTACGAAACGTCCGGATATCATAAATAAATGTTCCAATTCGTCGTGTTGGCTTTAATCTTCGTATTCCACTTTCGCTTTTCGAGGAATCGGCTCATCAGCTCGATTATATATATATATATATATATATATATATATATATATATATATATATATATATATATATATATATATATATATATATATATATACGAATGCAATGACCCACAGAAAAAAATGAAAAGGTGCTTCCAAGTACTTTCGAATGAACTAAATGAAGTTCGAAAGTACTTGGAAGCACCTTTTCATTTTTCCTGTGGGACATTACGTTCATTACGAACCTCCCGTGCTACTTTGTGAGTTATTCATTTCATATATATATATATATATATATATATATATATATATATATATATATAGAGAGAGAGAGAGAGAGAGAGAGAGAGAGAAAGAGAGATAGAAAGAAAAAAGTATATTTTGAAAAGACTATGTGTGCGAATGTGTTCGTGCACATGCAGACGCAAATACAAGTATGTATTTTTTGAAAACGCACATTGAAAATCCTCGGTTGTTGAAGTACCAAAGATACCACAAACTTTAAAAAAAAAACATGAAACCCAAGCTAATGTCCCCCACCTCTAAAAGTATTGAAATGAAACTACCCCCCCCCCCCCCCTGAAAAATAAAGATTAGTTTCGTTTCTAAACTCATAACCACCACAAAACAAGACCCCGGAACCATAAAACCATAAAACGAGATCTCGGTATTAGAAAACCGAGCCACAAGGCCCAGTCTGTCCCTCCTACTTAAGCTCATATTAATGCAAATTGTTATAAGTGGTTTTCCTTTCAATTCGAGAGTATCAAAGCACCATCAAATGGAGGGGAAAAGAAAGCTGTCCTTAAATACACCCTCCTTATTCTATCCCTTTCGCCTGATCCCTTCTGCCTCATATTTTACCCTCCTTTCTTTACTAACTCAACCAGTTGGCGTCGCCTTGCCAATCTCCCCTTGCGATCGCTCCCATCAAACAAAAACCTTTGAAATTAATGATTGCCCAATTAGGTCTCAATCGCGTTCAAATTTGTGATGAATCTTTTGCCCTGGTCATTAAATAATCCTTGTATCCCCCCTCAAATCTCTCAACTATCCCTCATCTTTGTCCCCCTCGACTACCCCTCAGTTGACTACGTAAACACCTGTTCCCTTTCGAGATAACTAACATTTTAAAGATCAAAGGTAATGATTCGTGAGCATTGTAGACTCGATGGGCAGAAATCACCCTCCGATTAATACTCTATTAATTATTATTTCTGTAGTTTATAACAATACTAAGGTAAGATATAACAATTATGTGAGTGTTAAGTCCAATATATATAGATATATATATATATAGAAATGTGTCTGCTTGAGCGGTGAAAGGAGTGCAGGGATGAGATATCACTCGGTATTTGTAACGTCGGGTGATTTTAGCCTTTTTGTACAACATGTTCATGCTCGTTTGAAATCCGTCCTTCGAACCCCTTCAATGTTATTTATAGGCACAAGTTCAATAAGGCATAATAGCGTTCATCGCGAAGGATTAACAATAATTTGCTTACGGTCGGATTCGAACCATCGAGCTCTCGAATGTGAAACTCATGTCCGTGGTATCGCCAGCGCTTCCCTGGGGTGAGGCCGCCTCTTCGAATCCCACAGAGGGTGATTTTTAGTCGCGTGCGAGTCTAGTCGCGGGCGACTCTACATCTCACTATGTCGGTCGGTCAGTCGGTCCCCGTTTTTCTCTTTTTGGGTTTTTGTAATAACATTGTAATTATTCGGCCGATTCTAACGGAATTTGAAACCCTTATGCTGTTTTACATTCTCTTTCAAATGATATAATTCCCAAACTCTTTTCAAGGTTAGCCAGGGAATTATTCGGTTTTAGTAATAACGTTATGACTACAAGGTACTCCCAAGGTTAGTCCGTGAATCATTGAAAGTTTTGAAGGTCGTAAGGTCATAAATCAGAATAAGTGAGGGCACGCGACTTTTTGATCAGCAGACCTTGCTTTTATAGACACAATTATGACGTCGCTCTTTGATCTTAAATGGAATAAAATATCCCAAAGTGACTTGACCAGCTGTATGGTGGTACGGCTAATATAGAGACAACATTCCAACTGTATCAAGGGCTCTTTTTGAGTTCTTTTTCCTCTCCACCCTCAGAGGGTGCAGAAGAACATAAAGAAGGACAAGAGGTTGTTTGCTCTTTTTGACTTCTTTTTTTCTCTCCACACTCAGAGTGTGCAGAAGAACACATAGAAGAACTACTACTAGGGAAAAAGTTGATACAAGTGAGAGGTTAGTGGTAGGTCTATCCTAAAATTTGGTAGATAGTTCCTGTTTGTTTTGAGATTATGTTTTTGTTTTAAAATAATTAATTATTGTAATTTTGGTCATTTGAGTTAGGACGAAGACAGGATTTTAAAGTTGCCCTTTGAAATTTCACACATTTTAAAGTTTTCCTTTGAAATTTCACACATTTTAAAGTTGCCCGGAGAAATTTCACACATTTTAAAGTTGCCCGGAGAAATTTCACGCATTTTAAAGTTGTCCGGAGAAATTTGACACATTTTAAGTTGCCCGGAGAAATTTCATACATTTTAAAGTTGCCCGGAGAAATTTCACACATTTTAAAGTTGCCCGGAGAAATTTCACACATTTTAAAGTTGCTCGGAGAAATTTGACACATTTTAAAGTTGCCCGGAGAAATTTCACGCATTTTAAAGTTATCCGGAGAAATTTGACACATTTTAAGTTGCCCGGAGAAATTTCATACATTTTAAAGTTGCCCGGAGAAATTTCACACATTTTAAAGTTGCCCGGAGAAATTTCACACATTTTAAAGTTGCCTGGAGAAATTTCACACATTTTAAAGTTGCTCGGAGAAATTTGACACATTTTAAAGTTGCCCGGAGAAATTTGACACATTTTAAGTTGCCCGGAGAAATTTCATACATTTTAAAGTTGTCCGGAGAAATTTCATACATTTTAAAGTTGTCCGGAGAAATTTCATACATTTTAAAGTTGCCCGGAGAAATTTCACACATTTTAAAGTTGCCCGGAGAAATTTCACACATTTCAAAGTTGCTCGGAGAAATTTCACACATTTTAAAGTTGCCCGGAGAAATTTCACACTTTTTAAAGTTGCCCGGAGAAATTTCACACATTTTAAAGTTGCCCGGAGAAATTTCACACATTTTAAAGTTTCCCGGAGAAATTTCACACATTTTAAAGTTGCCCGGAAAAATTTCACACATTTTTAAGTTGCCCTTTGAAATTTCACACATTTTAAAGTTGCCCTTTGAAATTTCGCACATTTTAAAGTTGTCCGGAGAAATTCCACACATTTTAAAGTTGCCCGGAAAAATTTCATACATTTTAAAGTTGTCCGGAGAAATTTCACACATTTTAAAGTTGCCCGGAGAAATTTCATACATTTTAAGTTGCCCGGAGAAATTTCGCACATTTTAAAGTTGTCCGGAGAAATTCCACACATTTTAAAGTTGCCCGGAAAAATTTCATACATTTTAAAGTTGTCCGGAGAAATTTCACGCATTTTAAAGTTGCCCGGAGAAATTTCATACATTTTAAGTTGCCCGGAGAAATTTCACACATTTTAAAGTTGTCCGGAGAAATTTCACACATTTTAAAGTTGCCCGGAGAAATTTCACACATTTTAAAGTTGCCCGGAGAAATTTGACACATTTTAAGTTGCCCGGAGAAATTTCACACATTTTAAAGTTGTCCGGAGAAATTTCACACATTTTAAAGTTGTCCGGAGAAATTTCACACTTCCATGATCCCTTGCTTCCCTATTGGCACGATCGATGGTTGCCATAACCCTGCCATATAATTTTCAACCTCTTAACTTTCCCTTTTATGGACATCTGCCATAACGCAAACACTCGATTTGCCCACAACCCACATTAACCCCCCTCCCCATGCTTATTCTTTATCATTCTCCCTATTTTTGCTTTTCATATGCTACATCAGAACCTTTGAGTACACCTTATCTACAATACCAAATCGACATTCTTTCATACTGGCTTTCGCACGTTTTCACTTTCCCCGTAGACAGTGATGCTATGAAAGTATTAACTCTGCTACTGTTCCACTTTTATCAGGTTTATACCTTAATTATTGGACCCAAACCATTACACAATCTCCACCACCTTATTTTATCTTCTCTTACTACCTTTCACATTTTTACAGCTTTCACATCTCCAACCATCTCATGCATGATTGTCAAGTCCATACCTTGGTACTTCACCCAAAACCATAGATGTCAAACTTTTGTTACCAGTGGGTAGGGTATTATTTTAGTAAGACTTTTGTTTTTAGGTGAATTATTATAATATAGAGAGTAAATAAACTGCGGTAATTAATTATGATGCAAGAAAAACCCGCTAAGAACCTTTTCAATTCGGTCATAGGACCTTTTTTGGATCAATTGTTAAGATGATTTCGGCCCTCAAATTTGAGTAGCTGTGTCAGAGACTAGACTTCCCTGTTTGAGAGCGGAATTCCCTGTCGGAGAGCTGAATTCTCTGTCGAAAAGCGGAATTCCCTGTCGGAGAGCGGAATTCCCTGTCGGAGAGCGGAATTTCCTGTCGGAGAGCGGAATTCCCTGTCGGAGCGCGTAATTCCCTGTTGGAGAGCGAACTTCCCTGGCAGAGACAAGAGTTCCCTGTCGGAGAGCGGATGTCCCTGACGGAGAGCGGACTTCCTTGTTGGAGAACGGACATCCTTGTCGGAGACTGGACTTCTCTGTAAGAGCCCAACTTCCCTGGCGGAGACAAGAGTTCCTGTCGAAGAGCGGAATTCCCTGTTGGGGAGCGGAATTCCCTGTCGGAGAGCGTAATTCCCTGTTGGAGAGCGAACTTCCCTGGCGGAGACAAGAGTTCCCTGTCGGAGAGCGGATGTTCCTGACGGAGAGTGGACTTACTTATTGGAGAACGGACTTCCTTGTCGAAGAGCGGACTTTCCGTGTCGGAGACCTGACTTCTCTGTAAGATCCTCGAATTCCCCTTCGGAGACCAAACTTTCCTGGCCGAGACCCCAGTCAGCTTAGAGTTCTAACGAAGGCGACCAGATTGTGTTAAAGATGTTCAACAGACGGAGTGAAGAAAATGAATTTTAGGTTTGTGCTTTCTTGGCGGAAGCCAGTGTCTTTCAGTTTTCTTCTTTGCATAGTATGTTTCATTATAACCTTGGGGATGTTTCATTTCAATTCTTTATTTAAAAAATTGGTAGTATCGGACTTAGAAAATCATTGTTTAGGTCTCTTTGAAAGTATTTCCTTAAGAGACGTTGCTATGGAGCCATTTTAAGAAAAACATATCTTCCTCCTGCTCTAGTGGTATGTGAAGACCGGATCTTACATAAGTCTTTAAAGGCTAAGTACCTCATTCTTAACGGAATACAATCTATCATACATTCACTTCAATATTTTGAAACATGTAAACATACATGCAATTAGCTCCGAAAGATATTCTCTCTTATCCTTAATAGATCGGTTTTTACTCTATAATAAATATATTGTATTATATATATATATATATATATATATATATATATATGAAAGGAAACTCACAAGGAAAATGGGTGTTATTTATCATATATATATATATATATATATATATTCCTATGTAGATATGCAAGCATGCCTCTTTCCTCGATCTCTTATATAAAAAGGTCGAACGTTTTCAAAATCAGATGCATTAAATAATAATTAATCATTTTTAAAAATATGAATATGGTAATTCGCCCTTTCTTATGTCTATATAAAAATTTCGTTTTTCATTTGGGTTGTAACTAATAAAATGTAAGGTAATGTAGGTAATCTATAGCTATGAGATCAATTTAGTCTCACAATTTGGTTTCTCAATGATCGATGGCCAACTTACTTTGGACTATTTTGAAAATTCAGAATAAAAGATTCAGATAGGCCTACCCTTTTGTGCCACGGTGCGATACTCAATAAAACCACAAGAAATTAAAGCAACCATAAAAAAGTCAGCTTAAGGCAGCATAATGACTTATAAATCGGTGTTCTTCCAATACGTGATCTACCAACTTATTTTGATTTTCCAACTTTTTTTGATCTTCCAACTTTTTTTTATCTTCCAACTTTTTTTTATCTTCCAACCTTTTTTGATCAACCAACTTTTTGAACTACACTTTTATCTCATGGAGGCTGGTTACATTGACGTAATAATGATTTGTAAATTTATTAGCAAAACATGCATGTTAAAACTAAAAAAATAACAACACAATTAAACACAATTTTAATATCTTTCAGAAAACAACATTTACACAATTCATAAAATCACAGTAATGTAGGTTAGGTTAGGTTAGGTTAGGTTAATTTACTTTTGTTACTCTTAATTTTACAAATGATCTAAATGTTTTTTGCTAAATATTTAAAATTATGATTTATTGTGTTCTTATCTTTTAGTTTTAACACGCATGTTTTACTAATAAACTTCTAAGTCATTATTATATGAATGTAGCCGTCTTACTATGAAAATGTAGTTAAAAAACTTTTGTAATTTAAAAAAGTTGGTAGATTAACAAAAAGTTGGTAGATAAAAAAATTGGAAGATCAAAAAAAGTTACTGGATAGAAAAATTGGAAGATAAAAAAAGTTGATAGATGAACAAAAGGTTGGTAGATAAACAAAAAGTTGATAGATGAACAAAAAGTTGGTGGCTAAAAGAAGTTGGAAGATAAAAAAAAGTTGATACATAAAAAATGGAAGATCAAACAAAGTTAATCGATCAAAATAGTTGAACGATCAAAATGTTGAAAGATAAAAAAGTCGGTAGATGAAAAAAGTTAGTAGATAAAAATGTTGGAAGATCAAAAAAGTTGCTAGATAAAAAAAATTGGTATATTAAAAAAGTTGAAAGATGAAAAAAATGGAAGATCAAAAATGCTGTTAGATAGAAAAATTGGAAGATAAAAAAGTTGATAGATGAACAAAAGGTTGGTAGATAAATAAAAAGTTGGTGGTTAAAAGTAGCTAGAAGATAAAAAAAGCTGATTCATAAAAAATGGAAGATCAAACAAAGTTAGTCGATCAAAATAGTTGAATGATCAAAATTTTGAAAGATAAAACAAAATTGGAAGATAAAAAAAAGTTGGAACATCAAAAAAGTTGAAAGATCAAAAAGTTGGAAGATCCAAAAAGTTGAAAATAAAAAGTTGAAAGATCAAAAAAGTTGAAAGATCAAAAAAGTTGAAAAATCAAAAAGTGTTGGAAGATTAAAAAAAGTTGGAATATCAAAAAAAGTTGTAAATAAAAAAAAATGTTAGAAGATCTAAAAAAAGTTAATCAATCAAAAAAGTTGGAAGATATAAAAAGGCTAAAGATAAAACTTGTTGGTAGATTATGTACTGGAAGAGGACCTAAAAATCTTTTAGCTACAACATAGCTTTAGTAATTGTTGTTGTTTTTAATTGACCCCGGGAGTAAATTACTGCTCTCTCCTACCCCTTGGTAGATTAATCAATTGGGGCTGCGCTTTTAGTGAGTCTGTCGGACTTGAGACACTTTGTTTAATTTTTAATTTCTCCACTTGAATAAATATTGAGGGAGCTAAATTGGGAATACAGGGTGGTCATCAGAGACAGGAGATAGCTTTTACTACATGATATCGTATATGATATTGTTTATAAGTGAAAGCTTAGAAGAAATCCACAGATTTTTTTACGAGTTTAACAAAAACATCCAAATCGATGTTCTTCCAATACGTGATCTACCAACTTTTTTCGATCTACCAACTTTTTTGATTTACCAATTTTTTAATCTCTCAACTTTTTTTATCTTTCAACTTTTGGGGGGACCTACCTACTTTTAATCTTGAAATTGTTTTGATCTACCAACTTTTTTTTATCTTCCAATTTATTTATCTTCAAACTTTTTATCTTTTATTTTTTTATCTTCCAACAATTTTGATATACCAACTTTTTTTGATCTACCAACCTTTTTGCAATTTTCCAACTTTTTTCGATCTTCTAACTTTTTTTGATCTTTCAATTTTTTTCGATCTTCTAACTTTTTCATCTTCCAACTTTTTTGTTGATCAACCAACTTTTTTTGATTTGCCGATTTTTTATCTCAACTTTTTTTTATCTTTCAACATTTTTTTACCTACCTACTTTATTCTCTTCCAACTTTTTTTTATCTTCCAACTGTTTTGATCTATCAACGTTTTTCGATCTTCCAACTTTTTTGATCTTCCAACCTCTTTTCGATCTTCCAGCCTTTTTTTGTTGATCAACCAACTTTTTTGATTACCAATTTTCTAATCTCTCAACTTTTTTATATCTCAACTTTGTTTAACCTACCTACTTTTTTCTGTTCCAACATTTTATTATCTTCCAACTATTGGGTTCTACCAACTTTTTTATCTTCCAATTTATTTATCTTCCAACATTTGATCTTCTAATTCTTTATCTTCCAACTTTTTTTATCTACTAACTTTATTTTATCTACCAACTTTTTTCGATCTTCCAACATTTTTTCGATCTTCCAACTTTTTTCGATCTTCCAACTTTTTTGTTGATCAACCAACTTTGTTTTATTTACCAATTTTTTATCTCTCAACTTTTTTAACCTACCTACTTTATTTCTTTGACTTTTTTTATCTTCCAACTATTTTGATCTACCAACTTTTTTATTTTCCAATTTATTTATCTTGCAACTTTTTTGTTCTACCAGCTTTTTTTGATTTACCAACATTTTTTATCTTCCAACTTCATTTGATATACCAACTTTTTTGCTCCCTAACATTTTTGCAACCAAAACATTAAAATTCTAGATAAGTCTGGATAAACCGATAAAAAAAATCACCTGAAAAAGGTTCGGAAATCCAACATAAAATCACTTCAGGTTGGCAAATATATGGACAGACAACCATCGTCAAAACTAAAAGAGCAAACTATCTAGACATTGTTTGACGTGAAATATATTGGGTGGAGAAGTTTGCATCATGAATGAAAACGCTAAAATGAATAATTTACAAATACAATTTTATTTTATGCAGATCCAATATACAAATACATTCCATTGTTTTACAGGCCTTTTATCCACTTCAACAGTAATGAGATCAACCCAAATTGCTTTGATGTTGCTAATAATATCATGAACTCATTTGGAGTTAATATTACAGCACTGAGAACTGCTCAACGTTAGTCCAATATGTTTAGGTCTAGAAATGGACACCAGTATTGGGCATGATGGAGGCCCATGCTAGTAATTAATGAACAACCAGGAACAACCGTTCAAGCACTTGCTAAAGACTTTAAGACTTCAACAACCACCCTATCAACGCATCTCATGGCAATGTGAGGGATTAAAAAAGTGGGTTCCACAGAAAATGAAATTCAGAAGTTGCAACGTGTACAAGTGTCTACACTGAGTTTTGCGAGACGGAATGGAGCTACATTTTTTTAAAAGAATTGTAGCCTCTCATACAAATTGGATGCTAAAACATGTCTGGTAAAAGGCCTGACATGAATGAAAAATCAAAGTCATATCCCCAAACCATTGGTGCCTTCACTAAAAAGGTTATGGCTAAAGTTTGGTGGTCTATTGAATGAATCATCTCTTGTTCCTTTTTGGAGCCATGGAAAACAATAACAGATCGGTCCTCAAACGACTTGCGTTGCTTTATAGACATTGACCATTGCGTTAAGACAGTGGAAGGCCTCATACCTCTGCTACCTGTATCAAAACTTAGAGTAACTGGATATGAATTTTTCACACACACACACATTTATATTTTCCGTAATGATTATCAATTTTTCAAGCAATTGAATTCGTTATTCGCAATAAAAAACTCGATAATAGGGAAGAGATAAATCTTGTTTTTACTGAACTTCTTATATTAAGGGAAGAAGGAAAGATACAAGAGAGAAGGAAGGAATATTTTGATGGTCTGCTGAACGAGGAGAACCCACGGGCTTACCATGATGAGGGAACACCATATCCAGGACTGACAAGGGGTATAGAGCTACAAGGATAAAAAGCACCCTAGAAGACCTTACGGTCCATTCAGAGAGGGTACCTATGGACTAACCATCAAGCAGGCACAGTTCTGCTCAACGGCTTACGTGCCCAGACGGCCACTTTTCACGACTTTGTCCAGTCTTGACTTAAACTGATCAACAGAATTGTTGTTGACAACTTCCACTGGAAGTGCGTTCCAGCTACCACAGATGATGTATGTGAAAAATTTTCCACAAAAATAGCTGTGGTAACGATTCAGTTCAAGTTTGTAGCCGTGATTTCTAGTTCTGCCCTCAATAAGTTGGAAGACATCAGTGTAGTCTACATTATCGAAGCCTCCAAGTATTTTAAACACTTCGATAAGCTGACCACTTAGTCTCCGGGTCTCCAACGAGAACAGGTCTAGTTCCCTTAATCTATCATCGTAACTTTTGTGACTGATAAAGGGAATCAGTTTGGTTGCCCTAGCTGGCACACTTTTCAATCTCGCGATATCCTTTCGAAACGAAGGACTCCAAAATTGTACGGCATAATCCAGGTGCGGTCAGGCAAGTGAGTTGTACAAACACAGTACAATCTCCTTGTTCCGATATCCAAACTGGCGCTTTATGTAGCCTAGCATCATTTGGGCCTTTTTCTCCGCCTCTATGCACTGTTTCGAGAACTTGAGGTCACTAGTGATTGTAACACCCAAGTCCTTCTCGGTATCAGTGCGTTCGAGAGCAGTGCCCTTAAGGATATACCGTGATTGGGGGTTTTGGTGGCCGATATGTATCACTTTGCATTTGTTCACGTTAAAAGGCATTTGCCACGTGTCCGACCACTCCACAATCTTTCCTGAGATCTTCTTGTAGGCGGGCAGTGCTTCCTTCCTTTGCAACGTTCATACCAAGCTTGGTATCGTCGGCAAACTTAGAAATCTTCGCAACCATGTCACCATCCATGTCGTTAACATAGATAATGAAAAGTAGTGGTCCCAGGACAGAACCTCTGGGTATACCGCTGGTGACGGGCATCCACTTAGAAGCTTGTCCATTCAGCACCACCCGTTGCCATCTGCCGCTTAGCTAGTTTTCTATCCAACCTGCTACCTTTCCGTCTATGCCCAGTGCACGCACTTTCCGGAAGAGGCGGCGGTGTGGTACCTTGTCAAAGGCTTTTTGAAAATCTAGGTAGACAACATCCACCGCCTTATCCCGATCGTGCTGACTGGAAACGAAGTGGAATAATTCCACAAGATTCGTTAGGCATGACTGTTGCCTTCGGAAACTGTGCTGGGAACTCTTCAGTAGCATAGAGAGAAGAAGTCGTGAGAGCTCTTAAGAGGATGAAAAACAGCAAAACAGCAGGACCAGATTAGATCTCGGTGGAGGCGTGGATGGCTCCGGAGAATGCAGGAGTGGACTTCTTGTGGAAGCTGATGTGCATGATAGAGGAGCAGGAAGAGACTTCCGACGAATGGAGACAGAGTTTGATCGTACCCATCCTCAAAGGGGAGGGGGATGTACAAGAGTGCGAAAATTATCGTGGGATTAAACTGCTACCTCACACAATGAAAGTCTGGGACAGGATTTTGGACGAAAGATTACGACTTGAGGTGGAGGTGTCCAACAGTCAACTTGGCTTCATGCCTGGAAGAGGAACAACAAGCCCAGTGTTTATATTGTGGCAAATGGCGAAAAAGTACAGGGAGAAACTGAAGGAATTACATATGGTTTTTATAGATCTGCAGAAAGTGTATGACAGAATACCAATACAAGAACTATGGAGATGCGTGAGAGAAAGAAAAGTGCAAGAAAATATGTAAGTTTGGTAAAGGAAATGTACAGAAGTGTCAAAACATGGGTAAGGAGTTGCGCAGGCATGACAGACAGTTTTGGAGTGGAAGTGGAGTTGCATCAGGTCTCTGCGTTAAGCCCCTTTCTCTTTATAATTGTCTTTGACGTGTTGGCTGAGAACGTGCGAGTGAAGATACCCTGGGACATGATGTGTGCAAATGAGGTGGTTTTAGCTAGTGAGTCTAAATAAGAGGTAGATCAAAGGCTGGAGGAGTGAAGATTAGTAGTGGAAAACAAGGGGTGGAGATAAGTAGAACAAAGACAGAATATATGAAGTGTACAGAAGAAGAGCAGGACAGAGGTAAAATCATTAGGTTAGATGGGATGGAAATAAAGAGAGTAGATGCCTTCAAGTATTTGGCATCTACCATATCATCAGGTGGAAATGGGGATAAGGAAGTAACCAGGAGGATCCAAGCGGGATAGAAGAGTTGGAGGAATGTGTCAGGGGTGCTGTGTGACAGGAAAATGCCAGTGAAATTGAAGGGAAAAGTATACAAAACTGTTGTAAGACCAACTATAACATATGGAGCAGAGGCATTACCTGTAAAGAAAAGTAATGAGAAGGGGGTGGAAGTAGCAAAAATGAGGATGCTGCGCTGGATGTGTGGCGAGACGAGGGAGGATAGAATCACAAATACAAGGACCAGAGGAACAACAAAGGTGGCGGAAATTTCGAAGACACAGGAAGCAACCCTTAGATGGTATGGACACATAATGAGGAGGGGTGGAGAGAGTGACGAGAGAAGAGCTTTGGAGATGGAAGTACAGGGAAGGAGGAGGAGAGGAAGACCTAAGATTAGATGGAGAGACTGCATACAAGCTGATATGAGGGAGAAGGGAGTGGAGACCAACATGGCAGGAGACAGAAACAGGTGGAAGCGGTTCATCAAAAACATCAACCCCGTATAAAGATGGGCTAATAAGCTGACGACGAAGAAGAAGAAGGACTGAAATTCTAAACAATAGACCTAAAGAAATTTTATACAACTGGCATATGATTAAAGATCATTGACAAGTAATTGATGCAAATCGCTGATGGTTTAATTAAATATTCACTATTCTTTCTTTTTATGCCATCTTCATATTTGATTTATGAATATGAAACTTCGAATCTGAACACAAAACTCTCCTACAATTCTCAAGGCAACCCAAACAGCTAATGATCGAAATACAATGTAAATTCCTTAGCGTGAGAGAAAAACAACCTAAGTACGTAAACAAATCAATTCCAAGATATATATAAAAAAAATGTTAGATAGGAACTGAACTAGGCCTATGGCAAGATTCAAAACATTAGACGAGTGAGAAAGATCAGCCATTTAGAGTCCACCTTATAAAAGACACCAACCATGAAAAAACAAAATAATTCGATGGAAAATTAATTTCGAAAAGTTTCCATAAAGTGAAAGAAAGTTCCGCAAGATTTATATAATGGGTTAGTTACCACGCTGAAATTTATCGCCCAATGCCTCCCTCATGATCGACCGCAGAACGGGCCTTTCATTCTACGCAGGTGAATGAGGATACCCTTAAGCAGAGGTTGTCTGCCAACATAACATAACATAGCATAACATAGCATAAGATAGCGTAACATAACATAACGTAACATAACATAACACAACAAAAAATAACGTAGCATAACGTGACATAACATAACGTAACATAACATAACTAACATGAGATAACATAACGTAACATAACATAACATAACAATATAACATAACGTGATATAACATAATTCAACGGGTGAATTTTTTTTTATAGAGCCCATCTGGCAACTGCCTACTTGGGCATAAGACGCCGGAAACACGGCAGCATAGAACTAGGCTACTTTAAAATAAAAATATGAAAACATAACAATGATATAAATTGGAAAAACTTAACAATCAGGAAGCAATTTCCGGCATCGGGGGGGAGGTCCCCCTCACCCCGGTGCAGGAGCGTGCAACCTACTAAGAATACAATAACAAAGCAAAGAAAAAAAGAACCTTCTTAAATAAAGGCGAGAAGCCCGGCCTCCCCCCCAAAGTCAACAAGTCCACAGTTCAATGTGCACGAACTCGTCTCGAGTAAAAGGGACAGGCGGTAGCGACCCCGCCCATCCCGGTACCAGGACAGGTATCGTGCGCGAAGATCACCCAGACTGGGAAATTCGACAAGAATGTGCCGAACAGTCTGGGGGACGACGCAGTCGTCGCAATAGGGCGCTGGCGAGCGCTCCATCAGATAGCGATGCGTCACACGAGTGTGCCCGATTCGGACGGGTGACAAAAGAGCCTATCAGAGGTCATCCGAGTCACCGGTTGATGACATTGGCTACTTACAATATTCTTTACACTCCTAGATGACACAAACCTCCATGATCTAGATAAGGGGTCTCCAAACTACGGTCCGCGGGCCAGATCCGGCCGGCCGCTGTACTGTGCCACAAATGAGCTAAAATATAATTATGTGTATATAACTTGTGCATTTCAACTTTGCATAAAATTATTATTTTTCTAAAACCTTTTGGGTAGAATACATATAGGTATAATTGCTTCCCTCCCCAAATTTATCCCTCCTCCTATTCCCCTACCTTCTACCTTCACTCCGCCTATTTCCCTACCCCCACCTCCACCCCTCTGGCTGGCAGAAAAATTGAGAATACAGCTTTCATTACGAGAGTTATTCTTACTATTGGTCAGGAGAAATAATTAACATTTGTTTTTAACCTTTTGATCGTTTCTTCAGTGCTATTAAACTGAGATTATGATTAACTTTTATGAAAAAATTATCAATTTAGTGTTAAAATGTAATTAACTTTAAATCCCTCAAGGTGAGTTTGATTTTTCATATTGTACACCCATAGGTATATTGGACTCTGATTCTTTTTCTATTAAGTTGTGTAGGTACTCTTACATGCATGCTTTTCGGGGTGTTTTTCTTTTATTATTAATTATGATTTAATTTTTATTTTATTTTAAAGGGTTGTTTTTATATTAAATGCTTATTTTCTTAAAAGGGCAACTGATCTTGGGTTGTATGGGAGGTTGAATTTTCAAATATAAACTTCCTTCTTGACGTTACAAATTTCTTTTAAAAGGCAGTAATTTTCAAACTTTTTTATACCCAGTAGAATTCAATGCTCACACTGACTGTTTTAAAGATAAAATATACATTTAAAATATTTTGATCAATATAAAACTTAATTTTGACTTGTCAACTTTATCGGGTGGCGTAAAAAAGGTTTCAAAATTGGAACTTTAAGAACTCAGTTACTTTAAATGATTATTACTTTATATGTGGTACTCATTATCATTCATTCTTAATAAGTTCACAAAATTTAATTAATTTTTACTAACTATTTTGGCCACAAGTAATAGTTAAAAAACATGAGTCGAAAATTTTATTGCCTCTTCAATCCTTCTAGGTAACAACAAACATAAGTACGCCATGTAAAATATTTTTATATACACTGTAAATAAAATTTATATAAAAATTCTAAACAACTGTTTATCATTTTCAGACGCTGTTTTCTTAACCCATCGTTATGGCTACTAGAAAAATAAAAGTGGACGCTGAGTGTCGCCTTTTTAATGAAGAATGGGGAGAAAAGTACTTATTTGCGGAAACAAACAACCGGAAGACTAGTTGCATAATATGCAACGAAAGTGTTGCTGTTTGAAGGAGTACAATCTTCAGTGTCACTATGAAACAAAACATCTGTCAACATGTTCGAAACTTTCTGGAAAGGTGCGTTCTGAGTAATTTGAGTTCATGAAACGCAGTTTTGAATCTCAAAAGTCTGTCTTCACAAGAGTGTTTGCTGAAAATGAATCGGTCACTCGAACAAGTTACAAAATAGTGAATAAGATGGCAGAGCAAAGAAAACAGTTCACTAACGGCAACTTCATCAAAGAGTGTATGTCCTGAGAAAGCCAATATGTTTGCAAATATCAGCCTTTCAGCAAATTATGTTTTGCGAAGAACGGAAAAACTTGGAGAGAACATAGTGCGACATATAAACGAGAAAGATATGAACTTCTTGTGGTATTCTCTGGCGCTGCATGAGTCTACTGATCACTCGAGTACATCAAGACTTCTCTTGTTCATTCATGGTGTTAATTTGGACTTTCAGATCACTGAAGAGTTGGCATCTGTTTACAGCATGCACAGAACAATAACTGGAGAATACATTTACATGGAAGTGGAGAAAACTTTGCAAGACTGTAGCCTTCAGTGGAATCAGCTTCGATGTGTTACATTTGATGGAGGAAAACACATGGATGTTGTGAGGAAGGGTATGGTGAGGCAGATTAGGACTAAGTTAGAAGATTTACAACTCTCAGGTGCTCTGTTTATACATTGCATTATACATCAGCAAGCACTTTGTGGGAAAGATTTAGATATTTCTTGCGTACTGAAACCAATCGTTTCTGCAGTGAACTTCATTCGGGGTCATGCACTTCATCACCGCCAGTTTAAAGCTTTTCTTCAAGAAATTGATTCTGAATTATGTGACCTTCCTTATCACACATCAGTGATGTGGTTCAGCTGCCGTAAAGTCCTGTTTCATTTTTATAAGATCCGAATGGAAATAGATATTTTTCTCACCGAAAAGGATAGAGCTAATCCACTTCAGTCAGATCCTAGCACGCTGTCATAGTTGTCATTTGTAGTGGATATCACATCCCACATGAATGAATTGAACTTGAAACTTCAAGGAAAGGATAACCTTATATGTGATCACTACAGAATCATCAAAGGATTTCGAGAAAGCTATCATTGTTTGAAGCACAACTGGAAGAAGGAAGCTTCTCTCATTTTCAGTGTTTCAAAGAGTTTCGCACTGGAATCGCAGAAAATGTCAACCTCGAGTTTCCGAAGAAGATTATTAATGATTTAAATAAGCATTTTGGGAAAGATTTTAAGATATCGACAGAATTAAGAGTGACATTCTTCTTTTCCAGAATCCGTTTGATTGCAACTTTGATGACTTGCCAGTTGAACTACAGTTGGAGCTCATCGATTGCAAGCAAATGACTTGTTGAAAGATAAACACAGAGAAGGAAAGCTTGTTGAATTTTATCGTTGCTTATCTGATGATCAGTTTTCAAAGTAAAAGAAATTTGCCTCTAGTATGGCATCAATGTTTGGAACAACTTATGTGTGTCAGCAAACTTTTTCAAAAATGAAGTATGTGGGGTCAGCACATCGAACGAGGCTGACTGATGAACATTTGAAAGCAATTCCTTTGATTGGATGCGGCAAGTACAAAGCCAATATTGATGATATCTTAAAAGCCAAACGCCAGGTTCGCAAATCTCACTAACCTTTTTTGCTGCTTAGTTTGTGAGACTCAGATATGTGCGGACTGGGTGTGATAATACTATCTTATTGCTAACGACGCTTTCTTTGATAACTTTTGGTAAATAAATATGTTTGTTGTCTTTATTTTTTGTGTAATTGTATTTTGTGTATTGGTAAATAAATATATTGGTTGTCTTTATTTTTGTTTATTCACTATATTGTATTAAACAAAATGGTTATGAAGCCCACGCTCGTCATTTTCTCAGTTATTTGGTCCACTGTGAAAAGGTTTGGTGACCCCTGAGATAGATGAACCATTTAATAGGACAAAATGTAACATGATTGTCCTTAGTGAAGTAAGAAGGAAAGGACAAGAAACTATACATTTCAAAACCGGCCACATACTCATTTATAATGTCAGAAACTATACATATAAAGAGGGGCGTAGGGTTTTAATACATCGAATCGTAGCATTGTACGAGAGGGTCTTCAAAAAGTTCGTAGAATACCATAATTACAAGAAAATGGGATACACACTGGAAATTTTAATCAAACTGATTTAAACTTTTGTCTATGTGCTATTAGTCACTTTCACAGAAATTACTTTGTTTCATGCTGAACGACATGGCAGCACTTTAAGTTTGGACACCGCAGTGATACCGTGAATTCCATCAAAGTTGATGTAAGGACAAACATCAAATTTCTTGTCAAGCTTGATTGGCGGAGGAGTGAGATTTCATTGATGCGTTAATAAAGCCTTATGGAGACAGTGCCTCCCACCCCCCGCCCTCCCATAAGCTTACTGCTTATAAATGGATAAATCGCTTTGGCGATGGAAGAAAGAAGGTTGAAGAAGACATTCACAGTGGAAGACTGTGAACATCAGAAGGGAAGAAAATATCATTCGCGTGCGGTCACTAATTGAACAGGACCGTCGATTACATTCGCAGTGGCAGACCGTGAACCTCAGAAGGGGAGAAAATATCAATCGTGTGCGGTCACGAATTGAATAGGACCGTCGATTATATTCGCAGTGGCAGACCGTGAACTTCAGAAGGGGAGAAAATATCAATCGTGTGCGGTCACTAATTGAACAAGACCGTCGATTGCATTCGCAGTGGCAGACCGTGAACATCAGAAGGGAAGAAAATATCAATCGTGTGCGGTCACTAATTGAACAAGACCGTCGATTGCATTCGCAGTGGCAGACCGTGAACATCAGAAGGGAAGAAAATATCAATCGTGTGCGGTCACTAATTGAACAGGACCGTCGATTACATTCGCAGTGGCAGACCGTGAACCTCAGAAAGGGAGAAAATATCAATCGTGTGCGGTCACGAATTGAATAGGACCGTCGATTATATTCGCAGTGGCAGACCGTGAACATCAGAAGGGGAGAAAATATCAATCGTTTGCGGTCACGAATTGAATAGGACCGTCGATTATATTCGCAGTGGCAGACCGTGAACATCAGAAGGGGAGAAAATATCAATCGTGTGCGGTCACGAATTGAATAGGACCGTCGATTATATTCGCAGTGGCAGACCGTGAACCTCAGAAGGGGAGAAAATATCAATCGTGTGCGGTCACGAATTGAATAGGACCGTCGATTATATTCGCAGTGGCAGACCGTGAACATCAGAAGGGAAGAAAATATAAATCGTGTGCGGTCACTAATTGAACAGCACCGTCGATTACCTATGAAAATAATAGCAAGCATATTAATCAAATCGGTCAGTTCAATTTATTCAATCTTGACCGACTTACTGAAGCTCAGTAATCTTTCTTCTCGATGGGGGTCAAAATCTTTGCGCGAAAATCAGCTAGAGAAGAGAGCTACTCTTTGACTGCAAATTTTGATCAAGTGAGATGAAGATCACAAAGATTTTTGGCAAAGAACTGTAACTGGAGAAGAGGAGACTTGGATTTACTAATATGATCTGGAAGACAAAAAAAAATCTAAAAAATGGGTAGCAAGAGGTGGAAGAGGATCTATTAAAGCAAAATCTGAACGATCCGGAAGAAAAGTAATGGTGATACTTGAGGTATGATACTTGTTGACTTTCTTGAAGGGCGAAGAACCACCACTGCTATCTATTACGAAAGTATTTTCAGAAAATATTACAAATGTATAGCGGAGAAATGGCCAGGAAAATTTCACACAGAAGAGTTCTCTTTCATCAAGACTAGATGGACATGATTTAGTGAACCTACGGCGACAATCAATCAGATTTGGACTCGGAAACCTCAATTCCCCCTTGACATTAGTTTGACCTTCATATCTTTAAAAATGGCCGATTTAGCCTCTCTAGCAACTAAGTTGTGCCACCTGGTGGTCAACTTATATCATATTTGAACTCAGTGACCTCAATTACCTTTGGTAGCATTAGTTTTAGCTGGCTACATTGAGCCAGCGCCTCGTTGGGGACAGAAGATGAACACAACCCTAGATTTGCATGACCCATAGACCTACTTGCTTCACTGCGGTTAAAAAGGCTCCCGTTCCCGTTCATTCTACTCCTAGAAAAAACTCAATTTTGCAAAAATTTCGTTGGTAGTTAAAATTACACCCCCCCCCCATGTATTATCTGATCTAGCCCTATCCGATGCTTTTTTTCTGCTGATGATGTTAAAATAGCTATTTTAACTTAGATTCATTCCCAGTCATCAGTTTTATAGACGGTTTAAATGTATGGTATCATCGGCTTACAAAAGTGTTTTGACCTCAATAGAACTTATTTTGAAAAATAAAATTTAGACTTCTTTTTTATTTTTATTTTTCCATTTTTATACTAGCTTTAGAAGGCTTCTTATAAAAAAATTACCGAAATATCAGATAGAATAATATAACCTAAATGAAATATTAAATAGGTATATCTTGCAAGTACACTAGCGACCAAAATAAGAGAACGCTTTTCGTTTCTTAAAATATTTTTAAAAATATGATGAGTAAGTAAATGAAATTTCCATGGTACACAAAGACATGCATTTAATATATTTTATGAAGATTTCATGCGATATAATGGTATATTGAAGAAATTATACTAAATATGGCATGGCACGTTTCTGCATTAATGCTGCTGGCTGTGGATCGGCGTCTACTAATGAGGGTACAAATGCTTATCCTAGGCTGGTTCAGAGTTACTTGAAGGGAAGTTGTTGTATGAGGTTTAGGCACACATTCGCATTTGCCTTTACAATTATTCGTACTAGCGGAACAACTCCTTCAGACGAAAACCTCTTCCATACCATGTTGCTGCATCCTCCATGCTTGTCAGACTTTTTAACTCATTTAGGGTTAAGTCTGTCACCTGCAGCGTGTCTAAAGAAGGGTCTGCCATCAGATACAACTAAATTAAATTTACTTTCGTCGTTAAAATGAATTCTCTTTCAATCTTCATCCCTCCAAACAGCATGAGCTTCAGCATATTCGAGTCTCACCTTCAGTTTCTTCATACTGATGATTGGTTTGGTTGCTGGAGAAAGAGCTTTTAAACTAGAGGCATTAAGGCGACGAGAAACTGTGAGACGGCTGATTTTTTTCCAAAATTGGTCTTATTTTTTCGAGAAATTTGTGCTGCAGTCTCGGAGGGATCCTTTATAGAAAAGCACCTAATAGCTTTGTCTTATCGGATGGTGATTATGCGGGGTCAACCGACTTTTGCAGGAGATTTCTATGTTTTTTCTTCATTGTATAGCTTCAGAACGCACGAAATCACACTCTTGGACCTTCCTACCTCTCCTGAAACCGCAGAAAGTGTCCTTCTCGAAGTCTTCAAGCGAACAATTCTCTCACGGAACTCAGGATTCACTTTTAGGTATTGAGGCATCTCTGCAGAGTGATTACGAAAACGATCGCTGCTGTACAGTTTTTACTAGGTAAGCAAAATGTCGATAGATGATTTAAAAAAACTTCTAGAATGTTCCTGAAAAAATCGTTCTTGTTTTGTATGTGACAATATTTTATTTTGTCAGTTTATTTAGTATTATTTCTCGAATATACGATTGTATCATATGAAATCTTCATAGATATATCAAAACATGCCTTTATGTAACATAGAAATTTCATTTATCTACTCATATTTTCTAAAATGTTTTAACAAAGGAAAATATTTCTGTCATTTTGCATAGTATATATATATATATATATATATATATATATATATATATATATATATATATATATATATATTTTTAGAGGCCCAAAGGTATGAAAATTGGTAACACAACCCGGAAAACGCTAAGGAAAATATTACGTAAACCAATGAAAGCTTAAGAAAAAAAATGGGAGATATAGAAACGGAGAAATAGGGCAAACTATTTTAACCATTATATGAAAATTAATAAAGGAGATGGATTTGAACCTGTGTCACCAAGCGCTCATCGCCAAGTTCAAATCCAACTCCTTTATTCATTTACATATAACGGTTAAAATATTTTACCCTATTTCTCTGTTTCTATATCTCCCATTTTCTTGATACGATATTGATCATGATTAACACTCGTTAAGTTATTAAAAGGAATTTATTTTCTGAATAAAATTCAAAAATTCCTTTTCATTTTGAGATTCCTTGTCTCGAGTGGGCGAAAACTGTAAAGAATTCGAATTCAGAAGAAGTCACGAGCACTCGAACAATCATATATATATATATATATATATATATATATATATATATATATATATATATATATATATATATATATATATATATATATATATATATATATATATATATAATGTGTCCGGGCTAAGTTTTACGATTTTTAATGTCTCCTTTTTTCAGGAACAGTTTGATGTATAGGTTAACAGTCAACGGCGCTGGAGAAGATACACTGTACAGTTTTAGTTGAGTAAAAGTTAGCTGATATGAAAGAATGGAAGCGAGCTAAATATTGGACAAGACTATCTGCATCATGATTATTCTTGTTGGGTAAAATGACTGCTGATTTATGCTCTGTGAACACTGTAAAGGCTGTAAGAAAGAACGTAACATGGGCAGCTACCACGGACACTACGAAGATGTGACCGACAGTAAGTGGACACAGTAAACGTTCTGATTTCTTTTGCTTGCAGAAATTCACCCAACGACTGCAAGACAAGGTGATGCTATACCCGAGCCATGGAATCCGTCTTTAGCGAGAAAACGTGTGTTGAAGTGTCCAGCATGAAGCTCGCCCTGAATAAGGACATTCGTTACCACTTGTATAATAGACGCAAAGAGATAAATTCTGAAAGTCAAGGGCAAGAAGAACCACTTGATGACGGCGGAGAAAACCCTGAACAAGACGAAGCATCTCGTTGTGCCATGGATGCTCTGGTTCTTTTTAGATGAAAAGAACTTCTGCCGGAACGAGTTGCACAATTTTCAGAACAAGAGGTGGCTTGCCTAGTATCCCTGCGACGTTGCATGTATTATGATGACCAGGTTCTCGTAAACTGTCAGGATAACGCCATGCCGGACAACATCTTTGAAAAGGTCTTAGGCTCAATTCAGACGGTTATTTGTATCTGGTGGAGACTGTGGTGAAACCATGGCTGGAAAGGGCTGTTGCTAGATGACCACACCCTAGAAAAGAGACAGAAGTGGTTGTCAATGAATTACAAAGACTTCACTAGCCCCAATTTCTGGCCTACTAGATCCTCCAATCGTAATCCTAGGGATTGCTATGTATGGGGCGCAGCTGAGAAAGACACCAACCGCTCTGCCTGTAACCTCAAGTCCGAGATGGTGGCCAAGATCAAGGAACTGCTCGAAGATCTTTTCTGTGATAGAGCGAGGAACGCATGAGCAGGTTTCGGAGTCGTCTTAAGGCCGTGTTAGAAGCCCAGGGCGACTACTTTGAGTGATCTGTTATCTCTCAGCCATAATCAAGTAGATATTTTTGAATTTTTAAAATGCATTTATTTTTAGCTCAAATATTTCAGGGGGCTTTTAATGGCAGCCAAAGAGGATTTATCACTAATTAGGACTCGTTTTGAGGCCTTTTATTTCCAAGTAGTGGGATCAAAAAAGACGGGCCTCTACGGCGTATGGCAGTGGTTGTAAAGTCAACACGAATTGAGATCCGGCGACTTCTCTCTCCCCGACTTTGCTTAACTTTATTGTGATCAAAAGCCTATTTTCTACTTCGCTAAGCCGTACCTAATATATATGTATATTTATCCTTTAACTTTTTGATATCACATAATTAATAAAATAATTCGACAATACAGAGATCATTAAATGAATTTTCGGTTCCGTTTTTCTGCCGTCGCCTCAGGACTCACCGCAATTTGAGCAGATATAATTTTCTAATTGATGATCGATCGACGCACAAATATATCGTAAATTATTTTCCCTAAAAATAATTTGGATATATCTTACACACAACCGATAATATACATTCGCTTACATATTCTAAGCCCATTTGCACGCACACAGACACGATACTGTGTGGAAATACCACTCCATATGTTAAGATACATTGCAGATGTATAATTTGTGGATGAGAGTCGCGCTATGCAGTTGTCCCGATCGTTGAACTGTCGCCCCTGAATGAGATGCGCAGCATGTGTGTTGTTTGTTCGTGGTTTGTGCAATCACTTCTTATGGGGACGTTGAGATAATTTGCTCCACTATTACAGAGCATATGCTAGCCGAGTGGCTACGGCGTTGGTCCTCTAACGTCGTGGTACCGGGTTCGATCCTGGCATGAGCGGACACAAAACAACGTCAGCGCATGTCGAGATCTAGCTACCAGCTGTGCTCATCCCTGTATTCGGGTGGGTAGATCTTGCACTTCTCATCACACACACAACCAATTACAACACTGTTTTCTTTCCTTTCCCGTCCTCGCAGCACAACACACACTCACGCCCTTACTGTTCCAAGGAATCCTGTCGATGGGTATCAATATCCACATACCTCTGGCCCGGAACAGGTCCTTCGGCCCCGGGGCGACGAAGGTTCCACCTGAACGCTGTTTGGTTTCAAAACATAATACTTCTTGGTACCTCTCCCCAAAGAGGACCGGCTCCTGATGCTTTCGGGCTTATCAGCGTCATATTGACCTTTATGTATATTTCATTATCCGTCATTAGTCAACCAATCGAAGAACAAGGTATCTCCTCTGTCTCTGGAAGATTTTTCTTATTTATAGCTTTACTAATTTATGATCGATTTCGATAAAATCGTACATTTTATAGGTGTTAACACAAAGACTACAATGGAATACAGTCACATTGTCAATTGGCTTTGCATCATATTCGATTATATATCATTTTGAAGGATTTTTTTCTGAATTAAAATAGGATATCCACATTTTAAATTACTCAATATTAAAGAAAATGTTCATCTGCTTGCATGTTTAGTCCCTATTTTGAGGATAGAGTTGTTAGACTTGCTCATTTCAGTATAACGTTGAAGAGTTTCTACCTGCTCTTTTCGAAAAGGCTAAATGAAGGGAGACCATTCAAGCAACTCTTGTTTTTTCTGTTTACTAAACTGCTTCATTATATCGACTGTGTTGGAACAAAAAAAAAAGTTAAAGGCTCAAGATACTTTGTCTGAGTTTCTGTGTTCTGTTCAGATTGTTCATCGAGGTTTATTGAAGGTGGAGTGGGTCTCATTAATTGACAAGGAGTGATTATGCAATTTTTTAACCCATAACCTCTTTACCTATTCCTATTGTAAGGTTTTTCTACTTATATTCTCTTAACTTCCCAAAATGTTTTGTATAGTGAAAATATTCTTGTTGCTTATACTAATGTCTTGTAATTTGCAAAGTTAATTTTTGCTTGGTTTTGGTGTGTTTTTATTTGTTTTTTTTTATTTGTTTTATTTGATTTATTTGATTTATTTGATTTGTGTTGTGTTTCGTGTTTTTGTTTTCTTCTGTTTTGTGTTTTTATTTTTATTTGTTTTATTTGATTTGTGTTGTGTTGTTTCGTTTCGTTTCGCTTCGTCTCGTTTCTATTTGGTTTTGTTTCGTTTTGTTTATTAAACCTTTATAACATTCTGAAGAATAGAGTTACAAGTATATTAACAAGCATTTATTTTTCCCCCACTGAAATAGCAATATTATGAATGGTAGTAAGGTTACGGAGGAAAGCTTAGTGAATGGTTGTGATTGTGTGTGAAATATGGCTAAAACTTTGTACGTGGCTGTGTTGGCATCGTATTAGTGTAATAAGTGTATGAGAGTGACTCTATAGTATGGGAGGAACATAAAATATCGCAACTAAGAGCAGTGCAAATGTACAATTTGAATTTGGCCTTCAATGTGAGAAGGGTAGATAATGTAAGAAAATAATTGATAAGAAGTGAGTGATGTTGTGCGATGCTTTAGGTAGTTAAGAAGAATGGATGACGATTGAATCCCGAATAGAATATCTAAGTGTGTTGGCAGACCACGTAAAAGTAGGAGGAATTAAGTGAATGTATATTTATGAACGAGATTCTGATCGACGGCTAAGTGGATGATACTCGTGATGTGTTTGCAGAGAGAAGCTTTCTGCCTTAGAATGAACCCGCATTAAACGAGAAGCTATCATTTTCAAGGACCAGTGACAATGAAAGGGTTATGGTAGCTGTGTTTAATTAATCTAATATATATTTACGAAAGTCTGTTTGTATGCATATATATATATATATATATATATATATATATATATATATATATATATATATATACTTATATATGACCGCTATAGAAGGCTATTTAGAGTGACCTTGAAGGCCAACAAAGATCACCATTAGGGGTAGCTTTACCTAGGGATTATCTAGGCTACTCAGATTTAGCAAAGGTGGATCAACCTGGTTGTTAGCTTAGATTAGGTTAGGTTAGGTTCGAATTTTTACCATTTCTATATTTAGGGGGGTAAGTAATCGCGGATATGAGTTGCAATTAAAACATTGCCCGTGGAAAAATTAAGGTTCGCCAGACAAATTATGCGACTGCAATATTAAAATAATATCTATTATCAGCATGTCCAACTCTCGATAATTTATATATTTAGTTAAAACTCGCGCCCATCAGCTTGAGGCGCGCTTTAAAATCTGTGGCTGCCACCCGCGTACTCACGTTTGCCGGCCCACCCGCTTGCTCGCCCTTCCGCACTACTGTAATGTGAAAATCGTTCTCTGTTAGCCTTTCATGATACACTATTCCATTACTCCATATTAAAATAAACCTGATATTTTATAGCCACCAACTTTTAATTGCGTAATTTAAGTCAAGCAGAAAATTTAATTTGTTTAAGATAGTTTTTTAGGCCCAGGCAACGCCGGGTATCTTTGCTAGTAAGGTATAAAGAGGTGGATTAAGGTGTAATTTTAATAACATTTCTATAGGGCGATCTCATTTTGAGGGATTCATGATGATGATGATAATGATGATTTTGCGTTAATAATGACGGAAAGAAATTGAGTGAGTGCTTAATTTTGATCACCTTTTACTACACTGTAGGGTTGAATGGGAGTAATGCTTTGTACATGTTCTTCCATGCCATAGCAATTACTATGTAGCCATGTAAAAATTTAATTAAGAATATTTCTTTTGAGCAAACCAGACAATGGCTTCGCCACTTTCCCTTACGGGGGGAGCTTGCGCTTCGCTACTAAGATTAAAATTTAAAATATAAAAAAAAGCAGCCATGGTTAAATTTTTATAAATTTTCTGAACTTTGCCTGCCAATTATAATAATTTTAAAAAGGAACTCTAAACTAAATTTCCCCTATTTCAAAATATCACGTTGCTAAAATATTGACTTATTTCTGAACTTCACCCTTTTGTTTTTTGATATTATAAAAGAATTATAAGAAATAACTTTGATAAAAAAAACATAAGTCATAACCAAACTAAGATGAAATTATTATTCAAATACTCAAAAAAATCCCCTTCTTAAATTGTAGAGTTAGTGAAGTGATGATGATTATCATGATGAGAGCGGAATGAGTTAAGAGTATGATTGATCTTGGCATTGTAGGAAAGACTATGCTGATGGATGTATCTGATGTGAAAGATGTAAAAGGTATGAATATGAGACTATCTGACCACATGGTGGTACTGTGTGAGGTTAAATTGTTAGATGCATGTATGAGAAGACATGAAGAGAGTAGAAAGTATGTGAGAATCAGAAAGGAATAGATACTGAATCAGAGAAATAGAGCAAGAATAGGTGAGAATGCTTAAGAGTGGAAGAGAGCAAATTTGTGCATGTAGATATAGAAAATGTGAAACAAATTTAAGGACGTGGGAGTGGATAGTACATGGCTTGTGTGGGAGGCGTGCCAGAGGAACTGGGGGAGGAAGTAAAATTCTGAATGGTGGAATGACGATGTAAAGCATGGAGGGGAAAGAAAATAGGAGGCGTACGTGTAAATAGTTAAAAGTGAAGGTGAGGATGTCTAAGATGTGGGGTAGAATGTCCAGAAGGAGATGAAAAGGAAACTGAAACAAGTGGTTTAAGAAAGTACGAAAGCAGAAAATGAAGTATTTAAACAAAATAGGAATGATGATCGCGATGGGACGGCGGGAACAGGAAGAAGAATGAGGATCAGGATGGGGAAAGGAAGATGAATGGGGATCAAGATAGGAACAGGAAGACGAATGAGTATCAAGGTGGGAACAGGAAAATGAATGAGGATCCAGGTGGGAACAGGAAAATGAATGAGGATCCAGATGGAAACAGGAAAATGAATGAGGATCTAGGTGGGAACAGGAAAACAAGAAGGCCAAAGTTTAATGGCGAGAATGTTTTGATTAGTTGTATAACCTAGGCATTGATAATGATTCAAGTGTAATTTTTATTGGCTTTATGGCTGTAAATTAGGTGTTTATTAGACTATGGAAGATATAAACATCGAAGTGGTTGTCAGTTCTGCGAAAGGTTTAAAAAATGGGATGGCAGCAGGAGTAGATGATAATGTCCCTTAGATATTAAAAGATGGTAGTAATTAAGTGATGGAATTGATCTGGTGGCTGTGTTGAATGTCATTTGGAAATGGAAACGAACCTGAGGAGTGAAAGAAGGGTCTACTATTGCACTATATAAAGGTAAAGTGTAGTAAGGTGAATGTAAGAACAATGGGGTGGATAAGTCTTTTTTGAATAATGAAAAGTGAAGTGTACATATAAAGATATTCTGATTGGGCGTATATGAAGCCAGTGGGGATGTGTGTATCAAGAATTGCACCTAGACATCTTTTTGAAATACCAAGGGATGAGATGTAAAGTGTATGGTGGGTTCATAGATGTACAGAAAGCTTATGATTGTGTGGATAGAGAATATTTATAGCAGGTGCTAAGAATGTAGTGAGTTTTTAAGTATTGGATTGTGTCAGAGGCAATTATTTGGAAGTCAGGCGAGCGTTAGGGTCAAAGACTGGTTTAACATAGGATGTGTAACACAAGGTTGTGTAATGCTGACATACGCATTTAATATATTTATGGCTGAAGTGCAGAGAGAAGTACCTATGGGTTAAGTGAAAGGGCATGTGAGATAAATGAGGAATGATGAGGAATGGGTTGTGTCTGTGTTGGTTTACGTTGACGACGTACTGTTGATTGCTGAAGTTGAGAGGGATTTGGAAGTCTAAATCGAAGCTTTTGACAGGTTGTGTGAGAGGAGAGAGATAAAAGTGAATGCAGATAAGGACATGAAGGCTATTTGCGGGGTGAAATAGATTAGATTGTGATATTCAAAGAACAATCGAGAAGTGTTAAGTAGCTAGGATGTTTTGTGATTGTGATCCGGATGTGGCCGAGGGTAACCACAATGTTTTAAATGGTAAGAAGGACTCTGAAGCGTTTATAAAGGTGGGGAAGGCTAAATTAAAGTTTGAGTGTGGAATGTGTCAGGAATCTGCATGGGAGTATGATGCTGCCAGCATTGGTGTATGGGAGTAAGAATATGGTAGAGAAGGAAACATATCGAGTGAGAACGGTGCAAATGAACAAATGGAAAAGGGAATGTTTGGTGTGCGAAAGCTTAATAGAGTAAGGAAGAGTGTGAATGATGTTTTAAGTGAAAGTATTCCTGGTGTATGCACATGCAAGATGAATAGAAGAGAAGACACGAGAGTAAATGTCTGTGTGAAAGAAAGTTTGAAAGGTTCGTAAAAAGTGAGTTGGTTATGTGAATGAATGTTGGAGAGAGGAAGGGTTGGCCGTATAGGACGTAGATGATATGATAGATGTACTTGGATGGGGTTTGATTGAGGCCTTTTTCCCAGGGCTAAATTCTGAAAAGACGAGATGCTACCACACCCTACCCAATCATTCACAAACTACACCTGTTTTGTAATGCGATGAACATGTTTTCAGGGTGAAGTAATTGCATGGGGCCTAATTTTATTTATGGAAGATTCGGAGTAGATTTCTGGGTTCATTCTACCAATAGCTACAACTTCAGGTCAGTCTGTGTCGTATTCGAATCGGATACCATCGCGGGACGTGCTGACAATGGATTGAGCGCTTGCCTGTACCTTACTGCGACGACTGCGTTGTCTCCCAGGCTGTTCGGCACATTCTTGTTGAATGTTCCACAATGGGGTATCTTCGCGCACGTTACCTGTCTCGGTACCGGGAGGAGCGGGCTCGCTAACGCTTCTCCTTTGTATCCCGGATGAGTTCGTGCACACCGACTTGTAATCTCCTTAACTTTTTGGAGGAGGTTGGCCTCCTCCATTTTATTTGACTCTTTTTAGTGTTAGGCACATTATCTTGCGCTCGGGGAGGTGGGGCTAAGAACGCATTATCTACCATGCCCAATAGAGACCTTCCCACGGGTTCTAACTCATCCGGGCGCCTACCTGCTAAAACTGACATCAATACAGGGTCAAGGCATATTTACCTCCTGACGTGACCCCTTTGCATAAAGAGAAACTGCCACAAACCCCACCGCTCCGTTAAGCTCACTATAGGCAAACCCCTAAGGTAATCTCGAGTGTCCCTGGGTCTACACCCAGAAAGTAAGGCAGCAACATAGGATCGTTGGATACCTGGGGCATTTCAGAGGTTTGACGAGGTGTCATTCAAAGTCCGAACCATCCAAAGGAAGAGACAGTGCCGCTCGAATACTACCCCGCACGCGAAGAAATTCGATGCAGGTAGAGAGGAAAGCACGTCTGATGAGCCAAGCCTCCTTTATTAAGCTTCAAAAGCAGCATCGCATTATGTCTCCAGAAAGCCTACGACCATTCTGGTGAGGGTATTCACTTCTAGGATCCCCCCTTCCCCCTAGACTTGCTAGGAATTGCCCTGGACTACTGTGAGAGAATCGATATTGTCTGTAAGAGCAGCTCAAACGATTTCACCGTGTGGAATTTCGTCAAGCGAGGGCTAGGTTCCATTATAATTCGAAGAGCGCCAGCCACTCTTCTTAGCTAGCATGCGTGTCTTCCCTTAAGGGGAAGATCCGTCTTGCGGGTTGTGGAAGTGCATCTAACGTATTCGGGGCAAGTTCTAGCAGGAAGCCCACCCAGTCATCCAAGAGAACGGGACCGCAATCTCGGACCACGGGTTCGTAGCTGAGTCCTTCGTGACCGGTTTATCCGCATTCTCTAGCTGGGATGCTTTTCAGTCAACATTTAAAACACGTGGTGAGCAAATTGAAGGACGGCGACAAAGGACGGCGACAGGATATTACCTCTAGAGGTAGAAACTCTCCAACGAACTGTTTACGTTAAGTTGCACTACGTCCTCGCTTTGCGCGCGGATACCAATCATGTACCTAAAGATATCCTGTAAACTATGCTGTAACTCTTTGGTGAGGCATTCCTTCAAGCTCTTTTCGAAAGGATCTAGACGAAGAGCATCCGTCCGGATTCTTGGCGAATAGCTACAGTGCTTTTCGCAAGCTGGGGAAAGATCACTATACACTGGCTAATTTCCGCCCAATTTCTCTAACTTCCTGTATCTACACGTTGATGAAAAATTAATTAACGATAAATAGGTTAAACATGGGCTACCTGTATCCTGTAAATTACTGTTTTTGCAAGTTCCAGTCGACGTCCAATGCTCTACTCCGGCTGGAAAATTCTATCTTAGAGGTCCTCCCTCGTGTTCCGTTTATATTTATTTTTAGGTTATACTTTATCCTGCTATTCAGAAAGCATTATGTAATAATATACAATATATCTAAAAAGGTTTTTCAAATCGAATGTATCTTATATGATACATGTCTAAAATAGAGGTAAATCTCAATAATAATGATTACATTCAGTTTTATACCTCAGCTGACGTCCAAAAACTACAATTCATAATTTTCTGATGTGTGGAAAAAGTACAGATCTGAAAGAGTTAGTGTACACTCCTTTATGAGATGCTCTTATTTAGTATCAATAATGTCTATTATAACCCTTATTAATGCCCTTTTCTCAGACTAATCAGAGAGTAGGAATTCAAGTTATCCTTCCCCCCAAATTTTTATTCTAAATCCGCCACTGCACTCAGATGCCTACTCCGGCAAGTCGACACCAACAGACTTTGAAGTGCGTCTTTCGCTATAACGAAGTACGTGGGTTTTCGGTTCTCACAGTCATGAGGGTCATCACCTTAGGGAGGGCTTGCAGGTCTCCTTAGAACTAGCCCTAGAGGACATCTTACTAGAATGGAATTGCCATAGTCATTAATTTATTGTAGTCGATAGAAATGTACGTGGAAGGGAGTTAATAGAATTGGCAGGAGAAAACTTTTAAAGTTACATTTCTTCGTCCAAAATAGATAAAACATAAGAAGAACATGGGTGAGACCCTGAGGAATAAAAAAAATCAGGACTATTATATAGTCCTCAAGAAAAAGATTCATTGACCACATATCATTTATCAGCTTCTTTAACACAGGTTCATAGGTTCGCAGGTTACTCAGAAGCAAGCTCAAAATATATCAAAATTGTACTGAGTTAAACTCATGCCCTCCCCCAAATATAAACAAACAAACAATTATGTTCATCCCCCCCCCCCTTCTAATATTTGTAAGCTATTTTAACTTTAATATCTTTTAGTGGTTCATCGATTTTTTTTCTTCATAATTTCTGTGTTTGGAGCGCTAACTACTCCTTGTGGTAGCTTGTTCCAGACTTGAAAGATGCGGTTGCTGAAGGCAAACTGCATCGTTCAAGTAAGTTTCATTTTTTCTGCTTTATACAAATAATTCTAGTTTCCTTTAGTCTGACGTAGAAAATACCCCTGTAATGCATACCCTCAAAGACATTGTCCTTTACAAAGAGAAGAGGATTTTCGTTTTATTTGAGGGTAGCTTTTATCTCCTAGAAAATAGAGCGTATCTCGGAATACCACGTTTTGACATCATTAAAGCAATAATGAAATTAAAATTAAATAAAATTATGAGATTGATTAATTAAATCGTGCTATGGTCGACATGATATTTTAGACTACATTTGTCGTCTTTTTAAAGGACATTTTTGCAAGAATAATCGTTTAAATGTTAAAAATGGTATAATCTGCAACCATAAAATTGATCCCTACTGGTTTGAAGAGTTTAATACTGGGCTATTGAAAACAAATTAAATATTGGGCTGTAAATTAATATTTTAAAAAGGTATACAGATCAGTCACCATCATTCAGAGTTAATTGTTCTTTGAGTACTATTTCCTAAATTTCATTTGTGTCACCAAAGACTTTGTACAAATATTTTCATGTATATAAAAAAATCTACAGTAGCAGATTCATAGTATATGATATTCTGCGCACTAGAGTTTCCCATGGAGGCTATAGGGGTACAGTATTCAAATCAGAAGACTGTATTAAGGCAGTAAGTCATTCAATATTTACTTGCTACTACACAAGTCTTTTGTGAACAAAAAATAATAGAAAAAACTGCAGAAAAGTTCTTTTTTTCTTCAATTATTGCTACCAATATTTGAACCCACAATTTCACAATTAATTAATTGCTAGAAGAATTATCTTCCCTCTTGAAGCAGCTAACTAAAATAAACGAGCGATAAAAATAGCTAGAGGAATGTCAAACTATGGCTTCCGACAGCACAGGCAAAAATGTGCTTCTAGTGCGTAACTACCCTGTAGGCTGTGTCGGGAATTTTTGTGTTTTGTGCCTCCTTGTAATGTAATTGGAGCTAAATCCGTTTCTTATTCTTTTGTGTAAAAGATCTAATTTCCAAAATTGAGCTTTTCTTAATGTTTCGAAGATACCGTATTTTACAGGTCAAGGAAACTACCTGAACGATCCAACCTCCTCACATAGAATGATGTCGGATGTCGTGACTGAAGACCCAGAAGACACAGATGCTAGTTGACATTTCCAACTCGGTATTCATAACACTGATGACCACACCATGTGGAAGTTTGAAAAAAAAGATCACTAGTGTGAAGTTGTACCTTTAAGATGAGGTACAATAATAGATGTGAATGACAAGGTAAGAAAAGCTCGGTTGGGAAACGACAGGACAAAATATGGGTTGCAATTCCCATAGAGTTTAATGAAATGGATTTGTTCTGCTTTTCAGAATATTCCTAGTTACATACCTTAAAACAAAACCACTCATATATACATTCACAATCTGCAACATACCTATCACACGCGCAACACCTCAATGTAGCACATATACAAAGTTGCTCACTTACACTCTAGGGAGAAATACCGCAGAATACACAACACCCCGACACTGCAAGCATTAACCCAACCAAAGACACCGCGCAAAACCCGCATAATACCAAACACCCTTAACACCATATCACAAATAAAACTACCACAATTTACTAAACAAAACACGTCTCCCCAGTCACCTAAACCCAAACTAAACCAGTTACTACACCATAATTACAAACCAGACTCCTCATAACATCCAGACTCATAAAAAGATACCATTCATAAATATGCCCAACACAATTAAATAACTTATTAACAATGACACACACATAATTAATAGGCATACGAACTATAGGAAAAACCATACATCACCATCATAAATACATACCTTGGGTGAAGATTTAGACCTTTATTACACCTGATTTACACCCAACTAAAACGATATGAGCGGTGAATTGCTCACGACCATACTTAACACTTCCACATATCTAATTACAGAAATATCCCTACCCATACCTCTTACCAACACATATATCAGCCAATCTAACCCGAAGTCGCTTTATGTACACTAATACTAGAAATGTACACAATATGGAATGAAATTTACCTCTCATTTGGCCACAACCCAACTTCCATTAAAATAGAATTATACCACACTATCAGGCACTCATACAAACAAACCTATACACAGTACAACAAAACAAATGCGAAAAAACTCTACACATTACATCGAACTCAATCTCATGACTCATTATACATAGCATTCAACCACATAACATAACATAACATAACATAATTACACGGATGACAAAAGCCACAAGGGCCTATCAAAGGTCATCCGCCTCCGTCAAAACCCACCCACAAAAAGCACCATCACCAGGGGAAGACAAAATCAAAGTCCCCCACAATATAATATAACAGATGACAAGGGCCACAAGGGCTCATCATAGGTCATCCGAGTCAAACGGCCTCTTTTTTAAGGCACCCACACTCCCAGGAAAACTACATCCAGAGGATTGCATCCAGAAACAAGGGTATCACCAATCGAGGCTTGTCAAGAACTAAATCATGCAGCTATAGATATATACAAACAATATTAATATATACAAAACTTAGGAACCATCACAACCTTCCCTTCCCATAAACTCATCCAACCTACTCTTAAATACATTTAGATTTGGACTACCTACTACCCTCTGCGGCAATTTTTTCCAGAAGTCTACCACTCTATTGGTGAAAAAATATTTTCTTAAATCCAACCTACACCCTTGCTTTTTAATTTTCAAGTGGTGACCTCTAGTCCGATTTCCATCATCTAACTCAAAGAACTTGCTAACATCCAATTTATCTATCCCGGAAAATTTTTTAAAGAGCTCAATCATATCCCCTCTCACACACCTCCTTTCGAACGAAAACATATTTAATACTCTCAGTCTATCTTCATATTCAAGGTGCCTCAGGGAAGGAATAATCTTTGTTGCCCTCCGTTGCACTGACTCAAGAAGGTTAACATCGTGTCTAAAATGTAGGGACCATGCCTGTATACAGTACTCTAGATGTGGCCTAACATAAGAGTTATAGAGTTTAAGAATAACCTCCTTACTTTTGTAACTGACATTTCTCTTAATAAAACCCAGCACTCTATTTGCCCTATTTCTTGCTTCAATACACTGCTTAGAAAACCTTAATGACTTATCTATTACTACTCCTAGATCTTTCTCATCCTCTACTGAGCTCAGCCAATGCCCATCCATTTCATAGTTAAATTCTCTATTATCTTTTCCCATGTTAATAACTTTGCACTTATCAAGGTTGAAAGTCATTTGCCACTTATGTGCCCAGGATAACAATTTATTTAAGTCCCCCTGCACTTTAAAATTATCATCAATATCTTTAACTACAGCTGCTAATTTGGTATCATCCGCAAAAATTGACACTTTATTATTAACTGCCTCCCCAAGATCGTTTATATAGATGACAAATAATAATGGACCGAGAACTGATCCCTGAGGAACCCCACTGATAACATCCCTCCACTCTGACTTTACATCATTTAGCACTACCCTTTTCTTCCTGTCTTTCAGCCACTCAGCTATCCAATTGAAAACACCCCCACATACCCTAATCATTTTTAATTTATGAACTAGTCTCCTGTGTGGTACCTTATCAAATGCTTTACTAAAATCTAAGTAAATTATATCTACATTCTCTCCCTTATCTACTTAATCTGTTACAAACTCCAGAAAGTCTAGTAAGTTAGTCAAACATGATCTACCTGATCTAAACCCATGCTGAGCATCGCTGATTAACCCCTCCCTCTCTAGATGTTGGCAAATCCCTTTTTTAACTATTTTCTCAAGAATTTTACAGACTACAGGAGTTAGGCTAACCGGTCTAAAGTTATTTGGATCCTCTTTACTACCCTTCTTGAAAATGGAGACTACATTCGCTCTCTTCCAATCATCGGGTATTTCTCCATATTCCAATGACCTAGTATATAACTTGTCCAGAGCTATTGAGATACTTTCTACCCCTTCTTTAAATATCCTAGAATGAATATTATCAGGACCGGAGGCCTTGGTAGTATCTAAATCACCTATTAGTCCTTTTATCATCCTCCGATCCACACTAATGTTAGTAAACACTTCTTTTCCTGACCCATGAGTACTATACATAGGACTATTTAGTTTGTCCTTTGTAAATACTGATGCAAAATCAACATTTAGTACCTCAACTATTTCCTCATCAGTTTCTCTCACACCCCCTTCATATTTGATAGGTCCTATTTTAACTCTGCCAGACTTGTTATTAATTTTATAGTAACTAAAAAACTTTCTAGGATCTTTGTTGCTATCCTGAGCTAATTTAATTTCTGACACCCTTTTGTTCTTCTTTATAATCTTATTTAACTCATTCCTAGTCATTCTATAATCACTTAAATTTTGAATATTATTTTGTACCTGTAATTTTTTGTATGCCCTTTTCTTCTCTGAAATTTTTCTAGCTATCTCCTGATTCCACCATAATGGTTTCCTACTTTTGTTCCTAATGGCCTTCATTGGGATACATTGTTCTTGGACTACATTTATTATATGCTTGAAAGTATCCCACATCCCATAAGCATTTTTACCTCTGAATTCTACATACCAGTCTACCAAATTTAGAAAGCTTCGAAGTTTTACATAATCTCCCTTATGAAAATTTGGAACTTTTTCAGCATTCTCAGTTATTTTACCCTTCTCAATTCCCAAGTTAAAACGAACTATCTGATGGTCACTATTTCCCAATGCCTACACATCACCTACACTCTAATTAAAACAAGTAAAAAAATCATAGCATAGGGAAAACAAACCTACTGCACTGCACTCCCAAACCACCATGTAAACATACTTCATTAAAAAGAGAAATAGGCTGAAAAATCACATCACCAACACAAGACACCCACATAACAATCCAACACCAGCTCTAGAAAACCACAAAATCATACATAATATAAATCCATCACAACCTGCAACAAAATTCACTCTCTCAATCGACACTACATCATCTTATGAAACACTGCTCCAAAACCAGTTACAAACCAACTACATACACACACACACACACACAGGATAAAATAATAACAAGGTCAACAACATAGGCGTGCGGTCAATGGAAGCAAGGGAAGCAATGCTTCCCCTATTATATACGAGTAATCAAAATAAAAAAAAACGTAAAATAAGATTTAAATTAGGTAATTACAAAAAATAATGAACTGTTCAAAAGTATCCCAAATAAAAGCATAATTCTAATAATTACGCGAACCCTAGTGTATGTACTTATTCTATTTTGAAAAAAACTGTTTATAACTCCTGTCTTTTGAATACGATTAACTTATGATGTGCTTATATTTAAGCTCTTTCATACTTACAGGTATATATATATATATATATATATATATATATATATATATATATATATATATATATATATATATATATATATATATATATATATATATATATATGGGAAATATCACGAAGGTTAGCGCGTGATAACTATAAATATGAATATGTACCACGGAAGGAAACTGAATAAAAGGCGGATTGGAGTTAGTACTTTCGTCTATTCGACATTTTCAAACTCAATATTATGTCATTGAGTTTGAAAATGTCGAATAGACGAAAATACTAACTCCAATCCGCCTTTTATTCAGTTTCCTTCCGTGGTATATATATATATATATATATATATATATATATATATATATATATATATATAATGGGTGTTTCAGAATTCTTTGAACAAACTTTAACCTAAGGTTCCTTCAGGTTAAATCGGCATACTCTACTCTATGGAGGGGTATCCAAAAATGTTTAGTTTAAAATTTACTAAGACTTATAAGTGAGAGCGCGTCGTCGGGAAATGAAAAATTAAATTCAGACTAAGTTTACTTTGTAGGAATACAGAGTTTGAAGTTAGGTTAGTAGTCACAATAAGTGTTCGAACTTCCTGCCCTCAGCTGCGATGCATGCGTGGAGGCGCCGACGGAATGATTGCTGAACTCGTGCGAATACACCAGGAGTTTCAGCACTCCTTGCACAGACATCAATAATCCTGCCGATAAGTTTTTCTTAGGACGGAACTGGTGTTTCGTACACTAAACTCTTTAGGTGTCTGCAAAGGTAGAAGTCTATGGGTGTGATGAAAGGAGACCAGGGTGCCAAGAGATTGGTCCGCCACGACCAATCCAGCGGTTTAGTTACCGATCATCCAATAACTTCCTAACAGCAATCGTAAAGTGTGCCGGTGCACCATCTTGTTGGAACCACATTCCTCTACGAATCGCCAAGGGAACATCTTCTAGCAACCCGGGTAGTACTTCATCAAGAAACGCCCAATAATTGCGTCCAGTGAGTCTTTCTGGCAGGATGTAGGGGCCGATGAGATAGTTGTCAATAATGCCCGCCCACATATTTACGGAGAATCTATCTTGGTGAATGCTTCCCTGTGTACCATGTGGATTGATGTAGGACTACAAATGCAGATTATGCGTGTTGAATATTCCCTCTCGCGTGAATGTTGCTTCATCCGTGAAAAGAACTTTTGATGCAAAATCGGGTTCTTGTCCTTATTGTAAAAACCACGTGGCAAATTGAACACGCCGCGGATAATCGTCAGCATTTAAGCTCTGAATACGCTGAATATGAAATGGATGTTGAAGGTTGTCGTGCAGCACGCACCACACTGTACTGTGACTTGCAGAAAAAACATTTGCTGCAGCGCGTGTGTTTGTTGTTTGATCATTATAAAAATGTTGAAGTATGTCGTCCTCCATCTCAGGGTCTCCTTACACTTCTAGGGCGACCTGCATCAGGTCTTACAACGTGAAATGATCCGGTTCCACGCCGTCCCCTATGTATGGCTGCAAATGTTGATGCACAGGCACATGTCTGTTGGGATATCTTTCACTGTACATTCTTGCAGCCCTCCTAGAATTGCCGTTTGCCATACCGTAAATTAAGTGCATATCTGCAAGTTCACTATTCGGTAGTTGGTCCATTGTCGTTCACTGCTGTGTGTGAACTTCCGCCCCGAGTACATCTGTATCTTCGCTGTCAAGTGCAGTAGTCTGCCAACCCCGGAAATTAGATGAAAAGGCGAACAGTTTAATTAAATCATACATCAACATTTCAAGTCTTCGTAACTTTTAAACTAAACATTTTTGGATACCCCTCCATAAAGTAAGTTATGCTTACTTAACCTGAAGCATCCTTAGGTTAAAGTTTGTTCAAAGAATTCTGAAACAGCCTGTATATATATATATATATATATATATATATATATATATATATATATATATATATATATATATATATATATATATATGAAATGAAAAACTCACAAAGTATCACGTGAGGGTGGCAAATGAATGCAATATCCCGCAGGAAAAAATGAAAAGGTATTTCCAAGTACTTTCGAACTTTATTAAGTTCTTTATCAAGGATAACTACAAGAAATAATATTATATTAGAGGTATATATACGAAAAAAAAGTATGAAAGACCGCCTCAAAAACAAGAAATCACCAATGAGGAAGAGGGAAGGGGGAAGGTAAAAAAACACATTAAGGATTACAAGAAGCAGGTCGAAGGAAAGGGTAACAGATTCAAAGAAATGGAGATAGCCTAACGAGGGAGATTATAAGACACGATGAGCAAAAGGGGGGAAAATACAAAGTACAAAACAGAGCAGTGACAATTAAAAAATAAAAATGAATAATAAAAAAATAAAATAAAATAAAATAGGGGCCACATACATAACTAAACCTCGATTTTAGTATGTGAATTAAAACCAAAACCAGTATTTGGAACATATATAATGGAGTAAAACAATATGAAAACAAACAAGCTTAGAATAGCTAAGCTGGTGTTTTGAATAGAATCTAAAATGAGTTGATTAATTGCGTGGCCGAAGTTCTTTCAAGAGAGATTAAAAGTGAAATAGAAGTCTTCATTTGCAGCTATCATTTTAAACTTGACTACTGATATTAAAACTGTATCACAACCTTCTTATGTAGTGCGGTACGTCTTGAGCGATGGTTATGTTTGCGAACAATTTCATGGGTTTATAAACGTAAGCGCTGATGATACGGCCGAAGGGTTATCTAAAATAGTGTTTAAATAAAGTATAAGAACTAAATATTGGGAAAATAATTATTGCTCAAACTTATGATGGTGCAAGCGAACTGAATTGACTTCGAAAAAGGGTCAAAGAAAAATATCCTAATACCCTTTTCATTCACTGTATGGCTCATAGATTAAATTTTAGTGCTGTCACAATCGGTTTCCAAAATCCATGAATGTAATATCTTCTTTTCAAAGCTTAACTCTTTTTCATTTTTTTTTTTTTGCAAAGTCAAGTAAACGTGTGCATCTTTTAGATACTGATATTAAAAAGCGATTTCCAAAGGTTGCACCAAATCGTTGAAACATTAATGCCTCCTAGGGTCTAAACTATTCTCGAGTACCATGAGCAACTTGCTGATTTATTCAAAGCCATCATTGACAACTGCAGCAAATGGGGCGCTGAAAGCTACACCTACGCTCAAGCATTGTATTCCATCCTAGAAGATTTTGAATTCAACTTTGTGTTAAATGTATTTCGCCATATTTTCAATTACTCAAATATAGTATTTGCTGTTTCACAGACTAAAACATTTGACACATCCTACTGTGTTCGTGAAGTAAATGAAATAGTTAAAGTCTTACAAGATAAAACGAATGAATTTGCCCAAATTTGGTCGACTGTTGATGGCATTTATCCTTTTATTAAACGAAAAAGAAACGATCCTATTGAAGACCCCAAATAAAAGTACATAAGGATATTTTACCAAATTATAGATTTGATATACGTGCAAATTGAACTGAGATTTCAAAATCTGAATAAGTTAACATTTTTGGAGCTTCTTGATCCAAGAAAACAACAAAAAAAGTCTTTCAGGAATCAGCTCTAACATTCAAAAATTCATAGGGAGATTTCTTCGACTGCCAAAGGTTGAGGAGCGAACTATTAGGCTTATATAATGACAACGAACTGAAAGGGAAACCAGTGCATGAATTGCTTCGCATTTTGCGCAAGGGTGCGTTAGATGCAACTTTACCGCAATTAACAAAATTGTGTGAGCTAACTTTGACCCAACCAGCAACAAGTGCTTTAGTTAGCGATCCTTTTCGTACCTAAGAAGAATTGACAATTTCACAAGGAATGCGCAAAGACAAGAAAGATTAAGCAGTTTGGCTCAAATCGAAATCAAAGAGGCTCTTTTGAAGAGCATTAAGAATAAGTTCTATTAAAATATCACCAACCTATTGAAAAAGAAAGGAGGATCGAATTAACATTCAAATAAAATAGGTAAGATTATATTTTTTCCAATGTAACCATTTCCACTTTATAGAAGATCTGTTATATATTTATTTCTAAATTTTATTTGTCATTGGTTGTTCAGAAAAGGATAATTCCTGTAGATACGACCATTTGGGAATGACTTATAGCAGGAGAACCAATGCCCATAATGGGTAAAGTGGGGTATTCCCGAGAGGTACTGCCTCGTAGGAGACTGTACCATGATTTCTTTTCTCTCTTATTTGTTAGTGCTTCCCCAAACAAAAAAGTCACCGCATGACCGTGGTCAACAGACCTAAGTCACGTGTTCTTAATTATTTCAATAATTTTAGGCAGAAATTTAATTAACAAACGAATTATCAATTAACAAACATATTATCTGACCTTAAGATCTTTGAAAATTTCAAAAACTCATTGAAAAGTAAAACGGTTACCATCCGACCGACCGACCTACGGACCGACATAGTAACTTTGAGTTTGGGGCTAGGAAACTCCTTCGAGGGCTCGAATAGCTCTCAAGCCGGTGGCGCCTCTGGTTCTCCCTAGGACGCCGCCCTGGAGGGTACCACCTTTAACTATTTGTCGCCATGCCTCTACAGCGCCGGAAGTATTGCGTTTGACCTTTTTGGAGCACACTTCGTGTCACGCTGGAACCGTGCCAGTGTATATGGATGGCTCCAAGTCCCAAGAGGGGGTCGGCTTTCACGCAGTATCCCCTCTGTTTGAAGTCAGCGGGGCTCTACCAGGCCCTGCGTCTGTATTCACGCCGAGCTAGCTGCAATACACCGCTCGGTACGGGAGATTACGCGACGTGCCCGGTTCGGAGACCGGATTGTAATCTATAGCGACTCACAAAGCGCCCTGAGTGCTCTCGGGGCATTGGAATCTCCGCATTCCCTGGTTCGCGATATCCATGACTCCACGGTTTTGGCGAGCAGGGCTGATGTCGAGATTATCTTCTGCTGGGTTCCTGGACATGTAGGAATTGCGGGGAATGAGCGCGCCGATGAGGGCGCCAAAGAGTCCGCGGCGATTGGGCGACCGGACCAGCGTTTCGCTCTTCCTCACACCGACTACATAACGGGCAGCTTGGCAAAGAAGATGAAAGACGGACACACTCGTGGGACGTACCGCCCTTTGATGGAGCACTCGCCTGCGCCATTTTGTGACAACTGCGTTGTCGCCTAGAATGTTCGGCACATTCCCTTTGAATGTCCCAGTCTGGGTGATCTTCACGCTCGTTACCTGTCTGGGTACCGAGACGAGCAAGGCTTCTACCGTTTTTCCCTTGTACCTGGGACTAGTTCGTGCACACAGACTTGTGAACTATACGACCTTTTAGAGGAAGCTGACCTCCTCCACTTTATTTAATTGTTTGTTGTGGGTCGCATGTTTCTGCGCTGGGGGGAGGCGGGCCTACCCCCGACGCCGGAGCCAGCTTCCTTGTTGCATTTTTGCCTTTTCTTTTTATGGTTATTTGTTATTTATATATTGTTATTTTTTAATATAGTCTAATAGTAGGCTTTGGTGAGTACGGCGACTTATGCCCCAAGTAGGCAGTCACCGGATGGGCTCCTAAAATAAAATAAAAATGCTCTCAGCCCTCTAACATACACCCCATTTAAATAACAAAACGAAACACTAGTGTCACCTTCCTCGTACTATACCATTGATATATCTAACCTAACGTCACTAGAACTAATACAAACAAAGCCCTATGAACAAACACCTGTTGTATACAAATCCCCATTTCACCCCTTACAATCAGACCAAACTCTCCCCATACACACAAAATTAAACATATTATATAAACAATTCTATGTCACCATACGTTCCTATAACAGTTTGGCTATAGGTTTAACTAATTCCACCCATTCCAACGACCAAAGAAGGACCACATTCAACAGAATCTACCCCTCACTACATCTTGCCAACTGCAACAGAGAAACAACTTATATACACCCGCAAATAGTCATCTGCCACGTAACCTCCAATCGATGCCAAGCTATACTATCTCTCCTCTTTCAGACAGAGCAAAATACGAATCTTCCTTAACAAAAACAACACAATAGTTATTCACGCTGGACTAGATAAAGCCACCACCGAAAACTACAGGACTGAAACACCTCATCACAAAACAGAAAACCAAAACTAACATCCCTCAGAAAACACTGAACACCTAATGACAACATGCGCAATGTTCGAACCCTACAGACTACATACATGTATGTTCAGTCAGAGACTTGTAGGTTCAGTTATCCAAAGCGCCACATATCCTGGCAGACGCGGCTTGTTCTTAACAACCATCCTGCATGGGGGACAACTACTGATGTTATAGCACTGGAGTTGTTCACTTCCGCACGTCAGGTTATTTTAAGTTTACGCCTTTCTTTAACAAGGTCAACGACCTAAGTCACGTGCTGTCAATTATTCTGACTTATGGCCTTATGACGATATGACCATACGACCTTCATAACTTTCAATAATTATTAGACTAACCTAGAGAGGACCTTGGCAATTATATCATTCGAAAGAGAATGTAAAGCAACATAAAGGTTTCAAATTTCGTTAGAATCGGTCGAATAATCACAATGTTATTGCAAAATAAATCCCGGACTAACCTTGGGAAGACCTTGGCAATTATATCATTCGAAAGAGAATGTAAAACAACACAAGGGTTTCAAATTTCGTTCTTATTGCCAAAAATCTCATTGAAAAGTAAAACAGTTACCATCCAACCGACAGATCGACATAGTAACTTATAGAGTCGCGCGACTAAAAATCTAGGCGACTTTCATTAGATGTTTATTCCCCATTCACAAAAGTTTCCGTAGATGAAACTTTATCATAAAGAGAAAACTTCCAGAACTCAACATTAACCTTCCTCTACCAACTGATATTATCATTATGTTAAAAAAAGCAAGGTTTGCTGACCAAAGTCGCATGCTCTCACTTATTTTGATTTACCACCTTACGACCTTCAAAACTTTCAATAATTCCCGGCCTAACCTTGGAAGGATAACATAAGGGTTTCAAATTTCGTTAGAATCGGCCGAATAGTTACAATGTTATTACCAAAACAAAAGCAAGCAAAACCTTGACTGACCGACCGAATGACCGACTGACCGACCGACCGACCGATCAACAGACGACATAGTGAGATATAAAGTCACACGCGACTAAAAATTGTACATCTGATAATGTACTTATTCACGTGCGAATTGAGGTATGGAGCGTTTGGATATGTATACTTGGAGTAGAGCGAGCGAGCAACCTATTTACTGCGAGTGTTTCTTTAGAAGAAATAGTTTCTTCCAGAAGGTGAAAGCTTCTCTGTGTTCATTATATTTGTAATTCTGTAATTTTAATTACTTTTGTCCCCATTGGATTGTTTCTTCATTGATTTGGTACAAACTCATCTTGAATCGTAATTATACGAACCTTGTCTCCTCTTTTATTTGAGAAAATTTTAAAAGTAGAGGTCTCTTTGTTTAAATATCAAGAGAACAAATATGTAATTGTTTCTCCCTACATTGTATCTACATATATGGGTGAGCATTTTTCATAGCCGCAGGAGGGATGTTAGATAACATCTGGACGACTGTTCCCCGTCTCGGGGCCCCACAAACAGACAGTGTATCCCACCTCAAATGTCTGCAGAATGATATGCAGCTCTAGGTAGTTATATGAAATTCTTCCTCCTCTAGATTGAATAATAATTTTACTAAGTCGCAAAATTGATTCCTATAGCTTTCGGATAGTATCTAGAGCAAGGGTGGGAACTCCTCGCCAGCGGGCGAAATTTCGCCCGCGCTCAAATCAGAACCCGCCTTCGGCCAGCTGCCAAATTTTCTCCCAGTTAAATATAGCCAAGACTCACTTATGAGTTAACATCTCTGGGCTTTGCACAGCGAACCAGAACCAATATCCCCATTAAAATGCAAAATAATCCAATTTAATTAAATTTAGAACATTATACTATTTAGTGTCTTTGATGTTATTTTGTAATTAAAACTGTTAGAAATATCAGATTAGTTACCTTTATTAAAATTTAAGGTTTTAATTAGCGTTACTTAATTTAAAGGAGTACATATTAATAAATTTGTAAAGGAAGGCTCATTAGTCCTTTCAGCACAGGTTATTATACACATGCAATTCATTCTTGCTACTGAAACGGTCCCCCCCCCCACTGAGCTAGAGAGATTTTATAATCCCTCTTTTGAGCAAAACTGAGCTTATTCTTTCAAACACTGCTGGGAGCAGTCGGTTCCTTAGTTGATGGTCCAATTAACACCACACATGCTCTTTTATAAAAATTCCTCAATTACAGAGTGAAAACTAAGTGTTTAATTTTATTTTCATTGATTCCAAACTCAATTTTAACAATCTAACTCATGTAAACTAGTATAATATCGTCTTAAATGATACTGCCTCTAGTGTGGAATATTTCTCGGTCAAAATCAATTGTTGATTCTCATTTTCAATCGTTGGAAACCAGATTTTAACAATCTAAGCAAGGATGGGCAATCATTTTCGGCAGCGAGCCACAATGAAACTTATGTAAAGCTTTGCGGGCCTCACTTAAACAGATAATTACAATTATCTTTGTGCATTTGTCATCATCATCATCACTAACTCTATAATTTAAGGTAATTTTTTGAATATTTGAATAATAATTTCATCTTAGTTTGGTTATGACTTATGTTTTTTATCAAAGTTATTTCTAATAATTCTTTTATAATATCAAAAAATTAAGTTCAGAAATAAATATAAGTACCGAAATTTTGTGAATTTTTTAAAACCCAAAGAATTACAAATAGTGAAGTTCATAAAATTTATTTGTATATATCTTCTTTTATAACTATATTTTAGCAACGTGATATTTTGAAAGGTAGGAAAATAGTTTAGAGTTCCTTTTTAAAATTATTATAATTGGCGAAGTTCAGAAAATTTATAAAAATTTAACCATGGCTGCTTTTTTTTAGATTTTAAATTTTAATTTTAGCAGCGAAGCGCAAGCTCCCCCCTCTACGAGAGGAGTGGTGAAACCATTGCCTGGTTTGCATATACTACATAAACATAGATAGAGCTACACATTAATAACTAAGGGGGATTTTTTTGCATAGTTTGCCACGCCTTTTAAACTGTTTCCAGAATCCGAACCCCGATTTACACTTCTACACAGGTCCAGGTGTCTTCCATCCAAGTAGTAACCACAGTCAACGTAGCTTAACTTCCTCGAGTGAAAGAGAGCGTGTAGAAAAGGGTAACAAGAATAAGTAATCAGAACGATTTATCAGTCATTCGAAATTGTTTGTAATATTAATGGCGATCAGAAAAACGAGTGAAATTAACAGGTTTTTCCAGTAATTTGTCCCCCGCTGTAAAATGGTTTTAGTTTATACCAGATCGAAGCTCGATACCGCCTCTTTTTCCTTACATCTTTAGCGACTGTCTCCAGGGGCTGGCCGAACATTTTAAAGGTAGAGAAAGAATGAAGAAAGACAAGAAAACACAGGGTATTGAAGAAAATATTACATCACTTAAACAGACCGACCGCAATGTTGTTCGCTCATAACTAACGTGCGTGCGCGTAAGTGCCGGGCGTACGATGTGAAACGTTTACTCATTGTAAGTATAGCATATGATAGTATAAGATATTATATGGTATTATATGATAGGGAGAGTGCGAAGCTCTCCTGAATATGTCTTCATCCCCACAAATAATAATAATAATCAGCAAGTAAAGATATTTTTGTGCCAAAATATAAGAATGTCATACAATCTGTTTTTATTTGCGAGAAGACTTTTTATCCCAGGCAACGCCGAGTAACTATGCTGTTAAAAATATACGGCTAGAAGAAATATATTAACTAAATTTGTTTTAGGAAATTATTCCGATAAATTAAATATAATATAGCGAACAATTTTATTAATTATTAAGTTGTCTATCTTAAAGAAATCTCGCCTTAATTAAAATTGATATATTGATACAATTTTATGATATCCGACCACAAACATACCCTTGGTTACAATATAGATATAAAAATATATGGTTAAAAAATAATAACTATTTGTTTAATAAAATTATTTCGCTAAATTAAATTTCTAAGGTGTTAGACCAATCATGATGATTGGTCTATAGGTAGACTGATGGATAAAAAGGTATAGGAAGTTTGACTAGCCCGACCAATGTATTTATGCTGGTTAATTCATTTTATTAATCCTTTAGTATTTTTTCTATATAAACAAGGTCTGCTGACCTAAAGTCGCGTGCCCTCACTTATTCTGATTTATGACCTTACGACCTTCAAAACTTTCAATGATTCCCGGACTAACCTTAGGTGGACCTTGCTATTGCCACATACTTTAGCATAACATAGTAGAGAATAGCCCAGCCTAACATAGCGTAGTATTATCTAGCATAGCCTAGCCTAGTATGGCCTAAATACAGCCTAGCCTAAACTTGCCTTGTATAGCATATCATATCATAGCCAAGTATAGTATAGTATAACCTACCCTGTTTTAGCCTAGTATAGCCAAGCTTAGCCAAACATAAGATGCCTAGCCTAAAATAGAATAGCCTAGCTGTGCCGGGCCTAACCTAGCCTAGCTCAGTATAATCTAGCTAGCCTAGTATAACCTATCATAGTATAGCCACCTTTATCCTACCTTAGCTTAGTATAACCTAGCCTATCGTATCCTAGTATAGCCTAGCCTAGCTTAGTAGACCGTAGTCTAACCTAGCATATTATAGCCTAGCCTAGCCTAGTATAGCCTTGCCAAGCGTAGCATTGCCTAGTGTAGCCTAGCTTACTATAGCCTAGTCTAGCCTAACCAGGTATGGCTTAGTATTGCATGCCAGAGCCTAGCCTAGCGTCGCCTAGAATAGCCTAGCCTAGTATAGCAAAGCTAGAATAGGCTACTATACCTAGCCAATATATCCTTGCATACGATAGCCTAGCCTAGCTTAGCTTAGCCCAGCATACTATAGGCTTGCTTGGTATAGCTTATCTTAGCATAAACACATCTAACATAATATAGCTATAATATATCCTAGACTAGTATAGCATACCATAGACTAGAATAACCTTGCATAGCTTAGCCTATAATAGCCTTGGTTAGCTAGCCTATCGTAGCCTAACATAGGATTACCTAGTGTGAGGGAACATGCACGTGATGGAAGAAATAGCGTCGCTTTTAAGCATTGCCTCCACGTGATGGGCCTCTGTAACTTAAAAGCAATTTTCGAAGCTCAAAAGCGTGAGAAAGTATAGGAGGGGGCTCATGGAATGCAGCCCTTATCAATCCAAGTATTTAAACAAGACAAGAAGTTTCTCCCCTCCCCCTCCCAGCCAAATTGGAAGCAGCTAAGACAAATGCCACCCGGGCCGCGTTCGCCATTACTCAAGCGAGGGGCGATAGTCCCCCTTCCCCTTCTATGGGGTAAGCTACATCACTTCAGGCGTCCATATGTACCCGTGTGAGGAGGAATCAGATTGATTTGTGCGAGAGAAGCTCACGAGAGCAGACGATCTTACTCCTCCTCGATTCGGGTTGTTATATGCCGAAAGCAAGGAAACGCTATGGGATAAAACCGAGTATCCCTCCTTGGATAAAACAAATATCCACCCTAGAACTAGTTAAGAACTCTTCTCCCCGTAAGAATACCCATCCGACTCCGCTCAACGACGCCATCTCCAGATAAGAACCAAGTTTTATCCCAAAAGGCTTCAGTGAAGATTAATCTTAGCGTAATAACCCCTTGATTACGCATAGTCGACCAAACAAACCGTTTGACGTCTCAGAGAAACTCACCCTCCGTTTTCTTCAAAGGAATTTACACCAGGAGAATTTCCAGCCTCCATTCTCGAAGGCTCTGCCCCCCCCCCTACTTCCTCCCCCAGTCATCTCAAAGGAATACTACAACTATAAGCAAGTTGACCCTGGACCCCGTCGAAGTGACCGAACCATCTTCTCACCGCTTCGCCGGAAACGAATATTTTAGCTTCCTCAAATTTATAATTGCCGTCTACCGTTCTCCCATTATCATTTGTGTGCTTACCATGCCCCCGTGTAAAGCTCAATTTTAATTCGGTCCAGCCTACCCAAATTTATTGTCATTTTAGAATACCTAGTCTTCTTAATAGCCCGTTGACCACTGTAACTATTTGTCTCATATGTCTGTTTATTGTTGTACCATTTAACTTTAATTATTAATATTTATTAAAGTCTATTTTTTTCGACTCCTTTACTTTCCGACCCTTGAGCTCATCATAGCCATGTAACAGCCTGTAACTAAGTGAGATTTTGAACTCTCAGCCAATCCCAAGATTTAAAGTAGCATCTATTGGACTAGCCCGCCCTTACGAGGATCTGACCTCTTAACCGGACATCGGCCTACCCTAAGTTATTAAAAGAAAACCATCGAGCACTCTAAAATCAAATATAATAGATGTATGTATGATATATAGAGCTATACCACGACACCTAGCATAGCAGAGCATAGCCCTCCCTAGCCTAATATACTTTAGCCTACCATAGCTTAACATAGTATAGCCCTATCTAGCCTAGGATAGCTTAGCATAGCTTAGCCTAGCCTAACATTAACTAGCCTAGACAAGTATAGCCTATACTATCCTATTATACCCTAGTCAAGCATACGAGTATATGAGTATTGTCTAGCCTAGCATACTATATGCTATCCTAGCATAGCATTTTATAGCCTAAATTAGCATAATATATCTTACCCTTGTACATTATATCTTAGTATATTATAGGCTAGCCTATAATAGCCTATTCTAAGCTTGCTTAGCAGAGTATAGCATATTATAGCCTAGTCTAGTCTAGCAGAGTATCAGCGAATAGTTATGATGTTATTGCCCAAACAAAATAATTCCCGGACTAACCTTAAGAAGACTTCGCCAATTATATCATTCAAAAGAGAGTTTAAAACAACATAAGAGTTTCAAATTTCGTTAGAATCAGCCGAATATTTACGATGTTATTACAAAAAACAAAAGAAAAGCAAAACGGGGACCGACCGACATAGTGAGATGTAGACTCGCACGCGACTAAAAATTAATCCGATTTACTTGGATCCTTTAAACAAGGTCAATAGACCTAAGTCGCATGATCTCAATTATTCTGACTTATGACCTTACGACATTCAAAACTTTCAACAAGGGGTATAATCCGACCCATAGTTAGTTTTCTTTTAATAATTCTCGTACTAACCTTGAGAGGACTTTGCTAATTATATCATTTGAAAGAGAATGTAAAGCAACATAAAGATCTTAAATTTCGTTAGAATCGGCCAAATGATTACGATGTTATTGTCCCCAAACTCATTGAAAATTAAAATTGTTACCATCCGACCGGCCACCTACGGACAGACATAGTACTCATAGAGTCGCATGCACACGACTAATAGAGGCTGATTTCTATACAGAGGCATTTCTAATTAATAAGTTTTTAAATGGAATTATTGCAAAAAACTATTAACATTATATTATTTCGATATTTTTTACATATTTTTCACGAAATATCAAAGATATTTGAATTTTAATCCGATATTTTTCATTCTCTCATTTCTTTGTCACTGATTTCGGGATCATAAACCTAAAGCGGACACAAATACAAAGAAGTAAACAAAATTTCTTAGTTGTATGGGGATGGTTTTAGAGCTAAAATGTATCGAAAAAGTGGAAGTAAGTTGGTTTACGGTGAATACAAACCTTCAAATCTTATCACTAACTCTGTAATTTAAGAAGGGGATTTTTTTGAGAATTTGAATAATAATTTCATCTTAGTTTGGTTATGACTTATGTTTTTTTTATCAAAGTTATTTCTAATAATTCTTTTATAATATCAAAATGGTGAAGTTCAGAAATAAATATAAGTATCGAAATTTTGTTAACTTTTTTAAACCCAAAGAATTACAAATGGTGAAGTTCAGAAAATTTATTTTTATATATCTTTTTCTAAAACTTTATATTTTAGCAACGTGATATTTTGAAAGGGGGGAAATTTAGTTTAGAGTTCCTTTTTAAAATTATTAGAATTGGCGAAGTTCATAAAATTTATAAAAATTTAACCATGGCTGCTTTTTTTTAGATTTTAAATTTTAATCTTAGTAATCGAGCACAAGTTTTCCCGTAGGGGGGGAGTGGCTAAGCCATTACCTGGTGGTCTTATAATGTACTAGGTAGCTAGAGTATCCTCTAAAGGTCTGATTCTTATACGTGAGCGAAATTAATAAAAGGTACGAGATTAATGAAAACTACAAGAAATTATTCACGTTGCTTTCAACCGCCCAGATACAAAAATATCACATTGGCCAAAGGTGTCGAATATAAAAGGCAAACAAGGTTCGACCCCAAATTTACCAGAACTGTTCTAAGACCGTGCATGAAGAATCTGTCTCGAACGTATCAAATGCCGAAATTGGGATTAATCGCTCTTTTACCTTCTTTAAGCAATACGATTCTTATATCTTCCAAAAAAGAACTCCTAGTCGTTCAAAATATGGGCAAACACTAGTATAGAGAAGTTAGGAAATTACTTATAATTCTTTTTTGTTTTTATTGCGTTTCCTTTATTTATTTGCCTCACATTCTCTTTTTTTCCAATCTCCATTAATCTTGGGAGTAAAGAGTTCCCCGAATTATGAATAAACTGCCAATGGTTTGTGGTTTTGGTTACCTATACTAATGGTAAGTCACTCAAATTACATTAAATGCAAGCAATTAAAAGAACTTAATAGGAGAAAATTAAACTTCATTGGAACAATGATGAAGCATAGGAGAAAGAACGAGTCTGAATAATAGAAGTATAGCAGTTTTAAATCTAAATATCTTTTTCATAAATTTCGATATTTGGAAACCATTTGTTTTGTTTGATATAGAAAACAGACCTACTTTCTCCCATATATTTTGCGTTTGCAGGATAATATCATAGTATATAAGTAGCGTATATTTGAATTAAAGGGTATACAAGAATTACTTGCGCACAATTTTGATCAATGATTTAATATATAAAAACCTCGAAATAATCAATCCTTATAACAGTTAACATTTTCTTTTTTGTTTATTGCAAACCTATATCCTTATTAACATGACAGCCAGTTCTAATTATATAGACGTAGGTTCTATCTCTCATCAAGCTCATCACTCTTTTGATAACATCTGGTCTGTCCTTTAAGATGTTCATTTCATTTGTGATGCATTATCAAGTGATCTAAATTGAAAGGTGGTGTTGATTAAACCTCACTCTTCAAATGGCACCATAACAAGAAATCACATGGGGTCAAATTACAACTTCTGGGAGGCTATTTGGTCTTATGGCCCACTGCAATTATTCGCTTTTGGAGTACTTTCTGGTAGTGATTCTTAATATAATCAGTGTTCTGTGAGCAATGTCTTGAATCCACCAAACGCGATTAAATCTGGCTCCATAAGCAACATGTAATTGTAGAATATCTTGATTTGAAATTTCTAGGTAAGTTTCACCAGTTAAGTTCCCATTAATAAAAATTGGACCAATTAACGATCCATTGCGACATAATCCCAGCCACGAAGAAAGATTTTTCTTGACGGATACCTTTTGCGTACAGATTATCTTCGGTGGTTGATTTCTACATAAATGCCGGGAGTTTTGTTTGTTTATTTGACTATTCATAAGGTCTGCAGCTTCATCTCCAGCAACTAATTGTTCAATGAATTTTCATGGACGTCCGAAAAATCCTTGAACAATTCTGAGACGGTGAGGAAAATTATTTTCAAGGAGTTGGTCTTTAATAACGGGTTTAAAAGTAGAGAATCGTAAGTTTTACGATTCGCAGATATGACATTTGTGAAAGTCCTGTATCATTTCTTCTGGAGGATACTTTAGGGTTTTCTACTAATACCTGACGAACTCATTAATGTTTTCCTCTGTCCTTACAGTTTTCAGTCGTCCTGAATGTCCTTAATTTAAATTAAGAATAGTTCTCTTTCTTTTAAAGTTTTCAGCAGTTTTCCAAATAGTGCGTTTAGTTGGAAATTCTCTCTGAGTAAATTCCTGTTCAAAATAGTTCTGCACTTGCATTCAGTCTCAAACAATTCACAAATACAAAAAAATAAGACATTTTCCAGACATGATGTAGTATGCGGTCTTCATGAAAACAGAATTTTGTATCAATAAAAAATAATTTAGGTTGTTTAATAAAAACACTTTAGCTTCACATAATCTAAAAATTAGATGCTACATTACACAAAACAAACACGTTAAAAATATCTCAATTTATGAAAATTTATTTAGACCAAAAGTCATACTTTTTTGTGATTCACCGTGTACAGGTGAAACAAGGTGAACAGATCTAAGTGGCATGCTTTCAATTATTCTGGCTTACGACCTTCAAAACTTTCAACAAGTGGGGCAATAATTCCAGGACTAACCTTTGGGAAAACCTTGGCAATTATAGCATTCGAAATTGGATGTAAAGCAACATAAGGGTTTCAAATTTCGTTAGAATCGACTGAATAATTACCATGTTATTGCCAAAAGATCAATTAAAAAGTAAAATGGTTACCAACTGACCGATGACCAACAGACCGCATACTTATAAAAGTAGAAACAACACAAGCTATTAGCGAGGGATTTCTCATACACTGTACAATCTAACATTGATATAAGAAATGATAAGATTATCTTATACGAGGGGCGGTCAATAAGTTTTGCGAATCGGTGGGGGAAAACAGACGAAGGGGGATGGCTGTTTGTGGGGGTGTTAGGACAAGTTATGACAAGTCAGGACCTGCAGCCGCACGCTCTTGCCTCGTCTATTTAAGAAGCAGTAGCTGATCGCAAATCGTCAGTCACAAAGTTTTCAACAATGGAGAAGGTTGAGCACCGCGCAGTGATTAAATTTCTGACCAAGGAAGGTAAGAATGCAAAAGAGATCCATGAACGCATGGTTGCGGTGTACACCGACACCCCCCCTTCCTATGCAACCATTGCTCGCTGGAATAGGGAGTTTCACCATGGTTGTGAGTCCCTTGAAGATGACCCCCGTCCAGGACGCCCGTCAGACGTGACCAACGAGGACAACGTGGCACGTGTGGAGAGGAGGATCCTTGAAAATCGACGGGTGAAGGTCAAAGAAATCGAGCAAGAACTTGGAATATCACATGAAAGTGTTATCAACATCCTCCACGGCAATTTGGCCATGACCGAGGTCTCTGCCCGTTGGGTCCCTAGAAACCTCACGCCCCATGATCGACTTCAACGTCATCAAAGTCCACAAGGACAGAGTTGCACAAGCTGCCCTGCGCGAGTGCGGATTCGACGAGCTCAACCATTTCCCCTACAGTCCAGATCTGACCCCTAGCGACTACTTTTTATTCCGCCAGCTCAAGGCTGCACTGCGTGGACGCCGGTTTGGGGACGATGAAGATGTCCAGCTCTCCGCCCAGGAGTGGATTGAACATCAGTCGGGAGATTTCTGGTTGTCGGGAATTCGAAGCCTCAGGGACAAGTGGCACAAGTGCATTGAAGTCGAGGGTAGTTAAATTGAAAAAAATAATAAAACACTTTTCCTAATATCTCGTTTCCTTATATCCGAATTGCAAAACTTATTGACCGCCCCTCGTAGCTTAATCAAAGTGGTAATCCAAAATATCAAATACTATTCCCTACTAGTAATCTAAGCATGTCTAGCTACATCTCTCTCAGATAAAGAAGTTGAGGAATTCTTTAGACTATTCACATATGTCTATACACAAGGCAAATACCAAAATGTCTAAAGAAATGTAGGATTCCAATTATATGGGTCAAGGCAGCGTTAAATATTTTCAAGCAAATCATTTTTATCAGTTACAAAAAGTGAAAACAGGCTAAGAATAGAACTGCTTCGAACAGCTCCGATAACAGGCTAAGAATAGAACTGCTTCAGCCAGCTCCGAGAACAGGCTAAGAATAGAACTGTTCCGAACAGCTCCGAGAGCAGGCTAAGAATAGAACTGCTCCGAACAGCTCCGAGAGCAGGCTAAGAATAGAACTGCTCCGAACAGCTCTGAGAACAGGCTAGGAATAGAATTGCTCCGAACAGCTCTCAGAACAGGATAAGAATAAAACTGTTCCGAACAGCTCCCAGAACAGGCAAAGAATAAAACTGCTCCGAACAACTCCCAGAACCAGATATGAATATAACTACTCTGAACAGCTCCGAAAACAGGCTAAGAATAGAACTGCTCCGAGAACCGGCTAAGAATGTAACTGCTCCGAACAGCTTCCAGAACAGGCAGGTTTCACACATAAATGGCACGTTCATCTTCACAATTGAAAAAAAAAATATTTGAGAGAAAAATCAATGCAAATTACTTGTCTGCAAATCATTCCTAGAGTAGGAATTACTTTACTCCATAACACCCTTTGATTCCTAAGAACACTGCAGGAACAAGGAAATAAAAAGAGCTACATTGACCTACTCTTTCATCGTCATTTAGGCTGTAATTGTTTATCATGAAATAAAAATAAAGAAAAGAGTGAGGGAGAGCGAGTTTGTCTCTATCAAACCTTTGACTCGCGTGGACGCAATTTTCTAAGTTACTATGTCGGTTAGTCGGTCGGTCGGTCAGATGGTAATCGTTTTACTTTTAAATGAGTGTTTGTTTTGGCAATAATATCGTAACTATTCGGCCGATTCTAACGAAATCTTAAACTCTTATGTTGTTATATTATTTTTAGAATAATATGAGTGTCATTGTCCTCCCAAGGTTAGTCGGGAAATTATTAAAATAAAACTAACTATGGGTCGGATTGCCCCACTTGTTGAAAGTTTTGAAGGTCGTAAGGTCATAAGTGAGAATAATTGGGAGCACGCGACTTAGTTCTCTTGACCTTGTCACTAAATTTATAATTTAAGAAGGGGATTTTTTTAAGTATTTTCATAATAATTTCATCTTAGTTTGGTTATGACTTATGTTTTTTATCGAAGTTATTTCTAATAATTCTTTTATAATATCAAAAAACTCAATGGTGAAGTTCAGAAATAAATATAAGTATCGAAATTTTGTGAATTTTTTGAAAACCCAAAGAATTACAAATGATGAAGTTCAGAAAATTTATTTTTTTATATCTTCTTCTATAACTATATTTTAGCAACGTGATATTTTGAAAAGGGGGGAAATTTAGTTTAGAGTTCCTTTTTAAAATTATTATAATTGGCGAAGTTCAGAAAATTTATAAAAATTTAACCATGGCTGCTTTTTTTTAGATTTTAAATTTTAATCTTAGAAGCGAAGCGCAAGCTCCCCCCGTAGGGGGGGAGTGGCGAAGTCATGGCTGGTTACACCAATAATTGAGGATATTTTCACGACATTTATGGATAACAAGTACTAAAAATGGGTGACATATTACGTGCCCTAAAATCAGAATAATTATAGCCATAAACTATCAATACAAGCAAATCTCATAGTTTTACAGAAGAGAGACCAATTCGAATTAACCATCAAAATTTAGAAATGGTACAAAAATCTGAATACTAAGGACAATTTTTGACTCTTGGTACGAGCATGAAAAAACAGTTCGAAGGGTTAGATATTAGTTATCCAAAGCAATTTACCCCTTTTATCATATAACACTTGGCTACAGAACACAACATCACTCAGATATTGGAAGCAACTATAAGAAACATAGAGGGATGAATGTTAGGAATATTATGCGTGAACGATAAAAGAAACGGATGAGAAATCAAACACAGGTAAAGATATAAGAAAGGACGTTCTTAAGTTAAAATGAACAAGGCACATCGCTAGAATAAAACACATAAGATAGACGAAATAAATCTTAAACTGGACGACTATATACCTAAAGAAGTAGAGTAGACCCCGCACTCCACTGCTGGGGCAAGACCCTATCAATAGGGTTTGATCCCCTTCCCCTCTCCCTGTCTCCTCCGTTTAAGTGTTGTCACGTTGATTCTTCATCTGCGCAAAAGTCCTCCTCTTATTTTCAACGAGGTCTCTCAATGACGATGTGAGGGTTTGAACTCTATTAGCGGCTCCATTCGAACCCATGCTATGAAGCATCTCCCGCTTTGGGGTGGAGGGGTAAAGTTTACTGACTGACTCGTACTCACAGACTCTAAAGGAGCATTGATCGCTGCCCTGAAGCATTACTTCTCGAACCGTCAAGTCTATACCGAACAGCACTCTTATGTTCACTCCCTAATGAACTTTGTGAACCGTGTTGTGAAAATTTTCAAAGCTTAATAAATATCTTTACATTTGACAACGATCAAGCACACCACTTCCATTTCCCGATTTTTTTTTATGGCGTCTTTACATATTTTTTTTTCAGCTTTCGTTTTTATCCTGGCCAAATTTGGACCTAAAGACAATATTGCCGCGGGGGTGAATGAAACTTCACGTGAGGAAAGAGAAGAAACGCAAGAGATTGAAGCACTTCACAACATCCTAACCGTAAATTTACGACGTTGTGTGAAAGTGGTACTTTGCATCGTAGTCTTTGAATTTCGACCCTCGAGGGCAAGGAGTCTATTTATGTTCTGGTTTTCGCTTGGCTGAGGAATTTCAAATAATTTTGAGTAGAAATCTTGTATTTAAAAAGAAAAAAAAAAGTCGTCAAGTACCTATTAGCTTTTTCTCTTTCAATATTCTACCGTTTTAATTGGCTTATACATTTTGAGACATTTTCTATTTTATATACTCAAGTCAAGTTACATATATTAGGTTGTGCATAAAATAACATTTTTTATATAACTTTGACATTTAATAGCTGTAATATAAGTGATTATAGCCTAATAAATTAAATAGATTTTTAGTTGCGCGCACGCGACTCTATAACTTACTATGTCGCTCCGTAGGTTGGTCGGTAGGATGGTAAACATTTTACTTTTCAATAAGTTTTTTTGGCAATAACATTGTAACTATTCAGCCGATTCTAACGAAATTTGAAACCCTTATGCTGTATTGCATTTTCCTTTGAATGATATAATTTCCAAGATCCTTTCAAAGTTAGTCCGGGAAATATTAAAAGAAAACTATGGGTCGGATTGCCCCACTTGTTGAAAGTTTTGTAGGTCCTAAGATAATAATTCAGAATAATTGAGAACACGCGACTTAGGTTTATTGGCCTTATTATATAAATTTAACATTTAATAGCTGTAATATAAATGATTATAGCCTGATAAAGTTAAAAGATTTTTTAATTAAAATTTACATACGGTGTTTAGATAGTATCTTATACGCTAATTCCGGGCTTTAAAAGGATTTTAAATGTGGTTCGAAATCTTTCGAAATCGCAGGTAATCTCAAGGAAGCCTTGGGATTATTACTAGGCGGTTTTCAGCGTTTGGCTTCTAATAGTTTGGACGTGATGAGGAAAATGATAGAGATCATGGACAAAAAACTCTTACTACAGTCTTATCCTCGCCATTAATACATAAATCCAATAGGAAGCTAATAGAGAATTACCACCCTCCTGTAGGCAGCTCGGAAAGGAAATAAATTGGATTAGATTCCCTATTAAAATCAGGAATGTGAAACCTAACTCATACTTATTGAAAATCCAAATGGTTCCTTCCTTGAAAGAGTCATTTTAGAATACTGAGAAACATTCTTCATAAATGGATTGATTCAAATTCTAGTCTTAATCAATTTTCGAAGATAGATTTGCAGGCTAAAATATAGTTTAACAGTATAAAGCAGTTCTATCTTTTACTAAAAAAAAATTGAGTCATTGTAAAAAGTCACAAACTACTCGTACTACTTTGAATTAGACGAATTCTGCGCTGGAACTAAGATATCCAGTTGCCCTATCCAGCCACAACCAACCCTATCCTTACATGAGATAACAGTATCATGAGTAGTGCGTTCCTTACCTGCACCTACTGTTCCCACCAGCTCTCCCACCCCCTAAATCTAACACAACACCAGTATCATAAGCACCAGAACACGTCGCATCGGTGTCTAGCCACCGACTATCAACTCTTCCTATCCTTTCTTACATTATGTCCGCCATTTCCTCCCCAACTGCTCGATATCTGTGGCTTCCAATGTCATTATTCCTCTTTTCTTTTTATTCACATGATTCGATTCAATGAATCATATCTAGAGAGATAAGGACGAAACAAGCAAATCTGGCCAAACGAAGGAGTTCTAATAGGGCTTATGATCCTATAGATTTAGGCATATTAAACAGAAAAACAAACAAACAGAAGTTCTAGTCTTTTTACCGATACTGCTCGTCTATACAAGTCTAGGGTAACGGAACTAAAATTAAACAAGTGATCGACAGTATCCCATATATATTTATGCTACACATCATTTCCCATAGATTATGATGTTATAGTTCGTCTCTGACTTTTGAATAAAAACGATTCGAAATTATGAAAATCTTCTGCCATAGTGGAGTGAAGTAACTAACCGCGTTTGAAAAAAGTGTGCTAAAGCATTACATCACCTTTATTTCTTTGATCCCTTTGGAATTAAAATCACAAATTAAATCAAAATATAACCAAAACAAAATATTTTAAGAAAAAATACGAAAAGACTGGCCACAATTCTTTCAAGAAAATTGCTAATGTTATCAACTCTGTGGTAAATAGTGGCTTGGGAGCTTTGCTGAATGTGAACAGTAGTAATTTGCTAAAATATGAATATTTTTTAGCTTTTAATTATTTAGTTAAGAACACTATTTTGTGAGGAATTTTAGGAGATATTAGCTTAGTAAAGTCATGAACTTTTAGAAATTTGTGTCTTTAATTTGTCCAAAAACAAACATAGAGATTCATCATAATCTGTCTCGATTATTTCCAATATAACATGTTTTTAAAGCTTATTTACTTGATTAGAAGGAATGATTCACCGTTATGAAAGATCTTTTCGTACATTGTTGTTTAATTAAGTTACCCATGGCTTACGGTTAATGCTGCTAGTACATCCAACTCGACGAATTCTGGTTATCTATAAGTTTCGTCTATCGTACGAGTGTCCAGCATATTGAGAATATAGATTAAACTGTGCCTATTTTTAGCGGTAGCGAAATTAGATATCAGACCTTACCAAGGAAACCCGTGCGTAAATTGGGAACGACGTTTCGTCCATGTTAGAATCGCGCTTAGGAGATAGTTAAAACCCATATATTGTTTGGATTTATGTTGCATATAGGTAGGGGTGAAGTAAGAAGAACTGCGAGAACAATCTCATTCTCGTTTTCTGTTAAAGTAAACGCTATCTCTTACAAAAGCCTCTTTGCAATTTCTCTTTTTAGAGAAATAGATGGTTTCCCAGTCGTATGAGTGACGCTCCTGAAGAGGGTTGAGGAGCTCCAGGAGTTTTTTCTAGCAGTTTACGGAATTCTTACTATATATATATATATATATATATATATATATATATATATATATATATATATGCAGCACCGAAAAAGTTATTGATTTGGGAAAAACAGTTTGTTTAGTATAAAAGGGTGTTTGAAAGGGCAAAATGAATTTAAATCATTAAATCTGAGAGAATCGCAATATTATAGTCTCCGATTTTGATTTTAGCTAGGTTTAATACAGGTTTCTAGTGTTATATGGCAGCAACTGGTCATCCTTGTGTGGCAACACTCATTTGCACCTAGTGGAGCAGCCCCGTTTCGTCTAGTTGTAGTCCAGTCCTAGTTGGGATGGAGTGTTTTTTTGTATTCTAATGACTTTTGCAGCCACAGTCGGGTGTATTTTTTTGCAAATTTATATATTAAATTCAATTGAGAGGGAAAATAACATGATATTTCTAGTCAACTCTGACATGGGTAAACGTAGTGTTCTTATTCCTCATAAAATCGGACAAATAGAAGTATATTTGAGTGAAGCCATATTTAAGCAGAAAGAAATCGTAAGGAAACTACAGGTTTCATCTCAAATGATAATTGTTAATAAGATAAAAATTAAGAGCAAAGGTTTGTAAATGTGGTTGGAAACGAATAGCAACCTAGGCTTGATAGAAAACAAGGTCAACAGAACTAAGTTGCGTGCTCTCAATTATTCTGACCTATGACCTTTAAAACTTCCAACAAGTGGGGCAATTCGACCCATAGTTAGTTTTTTTAATAATTCTTCGATTAACCTTGAGAGAACCTTGACAATTATATAATTTAAAAGAGAATGCAAATCAACATACGGTTTACAATTCCGTTAGAATTGGCCGAATAGTTACGATATTATTCCTAAAAAACTCATTAAAATGGCTACCATGCGACCGACGACCTACGGACCGACATATTAACTTATAGAGTCTCGTGCACGCGACTAAAAATAAAAGAAAATAGCTAACGATGATAGTAGAGTATCTTCTAGTGAGATTTCAAGTCAATTCAGAGTGGAAAACAGACTTTTGGAAAGTGACTTCAAACGCATATCGTCGAAGGTAAAAACCTAGGCTTACTCTGATGATGAAGAGTTTACGCTCTGCATGCGCTTCACACATTGCGTCGACTTCGAAGAAATGGAGCAGGTAAGAGTATCTTAAATAGTAGATTAAAGTATTTATATAATTTATGATTGATAAAATATAATAAATAATATAAAATAAAAAATAATAAAAAAGAAGGATTTTCTTGAGCTGAGTCTTAAATTATGATTGTAATACTGTAAAAAAACACACTTATTCTAGATGTCCAACTATTTAAATATTGTTTTCTATTATTGTGGGTAATATTTTTTGACGAATCAACACTTGCTGCCCTCGATGATCGTGTGAAAGGCGTGAGAAGTTCGCCTGTTGAAGAATTTATACTCAAATGTCTCTAGAATACGATGAAATTTACGCAAAATATTATGATTTAGACTGCAATATCTACACACGCAACAAGTCGCTTGCACATTCCAGAGGGAACAATGAACCAGCAAAAGTACATATAGGTACTAAGAACCTGAATACTGCCTCAAATAAAGAAATGGTATGGTGACAAGCCATGGGTGGTATAACAGGACTCGGCGCCATTCCACACTGCGAAATCTGTACAGAAATGGTGTGGAGAAAAAAGCTGTCGAACTGCTACCGTGGACAGGAAATTCACCAGATATGAACCTCACTGAAGGTTTATGGTGCATATTGAAGGACAAGCTTCACCAAATGCCAATTATGACCAAATAACAGCTTATTTACTCCCTCATTGAAGTTGGGTTCCATCCCGACAAAATCAAGGAATTATGCAAGACATTAGTTCATGGCATGCCAAGAGGTGTCCAAGCCATTTGAGCTGCTAAAGGAGGTCAAACTAGCTATTAGAACACTAGTTCTGCACTAATAATCCAAAATATATACTGTCAATATGTAATTTTTGTTTAACCTTTATATATAAAAATACAGAAAATTAATTATTCGGACAATTTAGGTTTTCATCACAAAACTTACAATAGCTTCAAACCAAATAATGGTAAGTAATGCATGAAAAGTAGTTACAGATATTAATTAGGTATGGCTAGATGTTGTACATTGTACATATTAAGATGGATTAAACTGCAAGTTACATACGTGCAAAAGAGCATTTTAATTCCCAAAAATATGTTGGTCAAAATGATCCGGATAGCATAATTCTAACACTTATATCTTTGAGACAACCAACTAATTTATGGTAGTAACTTACTTCCATGAATTAGTAGCATTTTCAGTCATTACCTTGTCAAGTTCCGAGCAGAAAACATGCGTAGGGGATCCACTACACCTGTTTATATCCAAGAGCTAATTGTTAAGCTAGGTCGAGATGATTATCTCTGCCTCAGAGCCATAGCTGAAAGGGTTATAAACGCCCTGAAAGTGACGTGTATAATATCCTTTCACACAACGATTCAACAAGCTCATATGTCATGGAAATTTATACTTGTAGCGCTAGGAAAGCTTCAAAGAGAGATGACCAAGCCATGATCCGTATCTCAAAAAGAAACTGACACAAGACAGCAACCAGGATTTCCTGACAAGTAAATGAAACTATGATCATTCCATGAAGACAGTCCCACGCAGCCTGAGGGAAAGATTTTTAAAATCTCGCACACCAGCATCAAGCCATTAATCAACCCTAAAAACAAGAACGCTAGATTATTCTTCGCTACTAAGCACATTCTATGGCCTAAGTCCAAGACCGATGGTCCAAAGTACACTTCATCGATGAATCGAAGAATAATTGTTGGGTTCAGATGGCAGGAGGTTCGTCCATCGAAACCTGGCGGAATCCGTGACTTGGGTGAAGAGCAGAGTTAAGTTTAGTAGAGGAAGCGTTATGGTGTAGGGCATAAATTAAATGAAAGATACTCGCCAATTTGTTCGCTCCTAGGGTCGAGTGAATGTTCAAGTGTATAAAGAACTTCTGCAAGTATATGTTTTGCTTCATATGAGAGCCACAGCTCCCTAACCTGCGATTTTTTATGCAGGATAATGCACTTTACCACACGGCAAACTTGGTGAAATATTTTATGGACCAAGAGGAAGTAAGTGTCATGGACTGACCTGCTCAGAACCTGGACCTCAATCCGATCGAGAATTTGTGAAAGACGCTAGGAGAGAGAAGCCAGGAGAGAAATCCAAGCATGGTCGAAGAAATTTGGGATATATTACAAGGGGGATGGAGAAAACAAAACAAAACAGATGAATGCCTAGGTTAAGGCGCTCCTGTGGCAGATTTGAGTGAGTAATTGATAGTAAAGATTTATATACCATGTACTAATGTATTTAAAGGCCCAAGGAAATAGAAATTAGTAACCCAAGCCGGAAGAACGCTAAGGAGAATATTACATGAACCAATGAAAGCTTTCATTGGTTCATGTAATATTCTCCTTAGCGTTTTTCCGGGTTGGGTTACCAATTTCAATTTCCGTTGGCATTTAAATACATCTATATATCATGTGTCATATGATTTTCAATTATCATGTACTAATATATTGTAACAACCTAAAATTATGTTTTGGGAAACTTATAGCCTTGTACCTTCTCATCTACTTCTGTTGTGTTATCTTTCCGGATCACTTTGTCAACCATATTTTTGGAATAAAAATGCTCTTTTGCAAGTATCTTAAATTTTCATTTATCATAAAATGTACAATATCTATGTACAAATTATAGTTATGCTTATTTTATACTGTAAGTTGTGTGATGGAAACCTAAGTGTTTGAATCATTCTGGCCGCTACTATATATATCCCCAATTCTCATTACTTTCCTCTCCAAATAACCTTTACGACATTCGCATCCTTGAATCGTTATACTTTGAAAGCTAAACCCCTCCTCAATGACTAAATTTCATTTCTTCTGTTGCTCGTTAATCGTTAAATGCACCCAAATTTATCATTACTTCTGTAATTAAAAAGATTTAGAATGTCTGATTAAACAAAGTAGACGTATTGTACTTCCCTAAATTAGCTGTCTATGTGTTATTTTCAGTGCCTTGATGATGAGGCTGGCCGTCAAACGGTTGGCATATTAATAAATTAGAAGAATGCATCTGTTTTCTGTTGCTGTTGACCTGGTTCTCTTATTCAAATTCAAACTTCGTACCATAATGAATAGCTTAGTTGATTTTTTTTCTCTCTCTCGTTATATATATATATATATATATATATATATATATATATATATATATATATATATATATATAACCACTGTATAGGAGCCGAAAGTTTAATTTACGAGATTAGTTTCAGTATGTAGTTTATCATACCCTCTTCAGTCGTATACTGAGAATGCAATTGTTACAAAAGTCTATAAATAGCGTACAGATCAGATAAAAACCAAAAGAAAAACACAAAGAATCACAAAACAGGGGAAAAGAAATATTGTCGAATGTTCATTCATTAATTCCTCGCCTAATTTTAATATATCCTCCGGTCTCTTTAAACTCGACCCTGTTATTAAAAGGCTTATTTATAACTAAATTGTCCATTTAAAATCTTAGCCCTTTGATTTATTAACTTAGTTATGTTTCTCTCGTTTATTTTTATGTATTTATAATTGCGTGTGTATGTACTTAGTTTTTTTACCTAAATATCTAGATTCTTTGCCCACAGTTGGAATTTCCGGAAGTAGACCTTATCTATTTGATTTTATACTTCATATCCGATATCTAAACCCGTCTTTGATAATATTTTTTTATTCTGTGTCCTTTCGTTGTACGGGGCATCACTCTGTTGTTTCTCATATATATATATATATATATATATATATATATATATATATATACAACCTTTGTAAAATTATTCGTTATTCCTTGAGAATAAACTGAACAAGTTCGAAAGTACTTGGAATCTTCCTTTCATTTTCCTGTGTGATTTTTTTTGCATTTATTGCTCTACTCGCGCGCTACTTTGTGAGTTTCGAGTTTCGATTTGAGTTTGGCATTTTAAAAAATATCAATTCGGATTTCGATTCGAGTTCTCTATATTTTTTTCGATTCAAATTTTTAGGCATTTTGATTTTTTAATATGAATTTGGATTCTAGTTCAATTCGAGTTCGAGTTCAGCCTGCATTTCAAATCGTTAAATCTATTATTTCAGAGTTCTATCTGCTTTTTTTCTCGTAAAATATAATTTAAAACAAAAGTAACTTATAAAACTTTTTCCCTTCTTATTACACATTAATGGGTAAAATATTCGCAAAGTCCCAATACACGAGTATCGTATGTAAGGATGAAAACAACTCAGTGAAATGGAAGTTTTTAATGGGATACTACATACAATTTTTATCTATTGAAATATTATACAATAAAACTACAGAACCAACGAAACATTTTTAAACTAGTAAAGCATATATTATAAATTTCATTATTATATTAAAATATTATGCAATAAACATAGAAAATACAAATAACATCTTATAAGAACAATTTAATCTCTTTCAAAAACAAACTTGAGAGCCAAATGGAGAATATATTTGACATAAATTTAAATTTAAAATCTCTTAAGCATTTAAAAACTCGGGACAGAAGAAAAGTTTAGCTTTGGATTATTCTGTGATTAGCAAACAATGATTAGGACTACGATTAGGACGAGAGATTAAAATTGACATTGATCTACTATTCACAAGTTAAATCACTGTTATTTCTTGGGATTCCTAAATTATTTTATTAATGATACTCAACATTTTTGCTTCACACTTATATTTATAATCGATTCAAATTCGAAATCGAGTTTTTTAATTCTTTTCGGTTCGAGTTCGAAAATATATCGATTTTAAAGGTTTATCGATTCGAACTCGATTCGATTTCCCAGCACTGATATATATATATATTAATATATATATATATATATATATATATATATATATATATATATATATATATATATATATATATATAAAATTCACAAAGTGGCACGTGAGGAGCAATAATATAAAAATTAACCCACAGGAAAATGAAAATATGAATCCAAGCACTTTCGAACTATATTTGCAAGTTCGTTTTCAAGGAATAGCATGAAAATGGAGAAGACAACCTTATATAGGGTACAAAGATACAAAGGGAACGCCCATCACATAGTACAAACCAATGGAAAAACACAATAACAAGACAGAGAAGTACCAATAAAAAGATCATTAGGCAACTAATAACAGACATATGCATCCCCAAAACGATATACACACAACAACGCCGTGTATATGAATGGAAATGGTGGGTGCAAAAGCAAAAACATTTTAAAGGATTATCATTAGAACGAAAACATTTAGGGCTAAGAGTTAATCACGATCCTAGCAGAGACACGTGGTGGGGGAGGCAATGCGAATGATATTACACTAATAAAGAGTGACACCAGGCTACATTATGAAGTATTTCATTTAGTACAAGATTTTTAAAACAGGGTCGAGTTTAAATAAGCCAGGGGAGGTATTTATATTAGGCAACATGCCAATTAATGAACACTCGACAATATTTCCTTTTGTGAAATCAGCGGAATGATAAAGGAATTTTGCAGAGTTCCAGTCAATGGGGTGGTTATTTTCGGATAAATGTAAAAATAAAGCGCTGTTTATTTCACCTCTTCTAATATTATTTTTATGTTGATAAATTCTAGTAGATAAAGATTTATCAGTTTGCCCAAGGTAAGGTAAATTGCAAATAGAACATTCTATAGAATATTGTCGAGGTTTAGTGAGTGGGTAATCCCAGTCCCACTTCCTGGACATATATTTTATTACCGCCTGAGGTGAAGCGAAGGTGAAGTGTATCCAATACACCTACTTTAGCCACTTCCGGTGAATAAGAATAACCCTGGTGCGTACCTTTTGATCAAAACTAAGATGATGATCCGCTGAGTGTGTCCCCACTCAGTAAAAGCCAACCATGGGTGGATCGGTGTAATATTGAGATTTAAGCCGAGTGGATTGCTTAATAATTGCCAAAGGATTGTCCAAAATATTTAAACACACAGATACAAAAATAATCTTTAATGTACATGAATTTGAAATAAGAAACAGCATATATGAATATAAATAGAATTAATCTTTGCACTGAATAAATAAATCTACAAAAATGTCGTGGGGATTACTTGAAAATTACTCACTGGGATGCTTGCGTCTTAATGACACCCGACAGAACGAATGGAATATTATTATGGAGTTAAACACTGAATTAAGCACTTATAATACTCGAGGTTATGGGCTCGGGATAGAAAGTCTAGTTTACAAACAAACTGGTGAAGTTAGGAGAGGGGATAATTCAATTATCGATACCTTTGAGTTCGTAAGTATTTTTGAAAGTGACGGTGAAGATCTTCTTCTGGTGACGATGATCGCACTTAGTCCGGCCGTCCGAGGTTACTGAATGAGAAGGTAATCTTAGACCGGTGATATGCTGATCCCATGCCGGATCACGAAGGCCAGCCAACTGTGGCTCAAATCGGACTTCTTCTTCCTCGAAGTGCCTGTTCGATTATTTGGCTCCTGGAGTGGTTAGCCAAAACCGATTACCTAGCTACGTCTAGGGTAATCCACAGAGGGAGTTTCTGTGTAACCTTTGACTCTGAAGGAGGGGGTCTGCGAGAGGTTTGGCACCTACAAGTACCGTGACGGCTACAACCAATTCCCGAGAAGTTCTTTTCTTGCAATAGGAGAACTGTTTCGTATGTGGATCGAGCTCTACCTCACAACGTAGGTCCAAGGTCTTCTGCCCGAATCCAGGGAGAAGTTTTCCTTTTATTTCCCTCGCGAGCAGAAATCGAGAGAGAACACCTAATTCTCATAAAATCCGTATCGCCGCGCGAAAGACCTTTTTCATCTGTAGCCAGATAGTATAAGTCTTTTACACCTTCGAGCCACATCGCAGTTTGCGATGGCTCGAAAAGAGGAGATAGAGAATTCGAGGCGATGGGTGCATTTAGAAATACGGGAGGGGCACGCAGCTTGTGTCGGAGTATTTCTGCGTACACTTAGGTACGCAGTATTTAGACTTCTACAAATATACTCCACCTATTTTCTTTGTATTATTGTGGACTAAAATTTTATATAAAGTAGATTCATATCTAAAATTTACAGATATATTAAGTTGCCTAAAAATACGGGTGAGACCAAAAAATGGTTCAAAGTATGGCAAGATAAGACAATTTTTGTAACTGAAAACCGGTGGGTTAACAGTTCTATAAAAAGTTTTCGTAGCAAAGTTTAATGAAGTGTGCAAAAATTGACGAGAGTAACAAAGTTTTTTACCTATTTCAAAGATATTGGACAATTCTTTATCCAAAAAAGTCCGGACTAACAAGGCGTAATGCACGTAGAAACATAGAAGTGAATACAGATCTTTTAATTTTAACACTGTGATAAGAATATAAGTAAATAGAAGAACTGGAGTTAGACGGTTTCCGATAAACAGAGAATTTAAAACCTAACGGCGTCATATGTATTAAGAGGTCAAGAAAAGGAAGAGTCCTATTTTCCTACATTTCAAGTGTAAATTTGAAGGAAGGGACTAGAGAAGTAAGATTACATAGAAAATTGTGAATATCTTTTGAGGAAGGCCAAAGGCATATAATATCATTAATGTAACGGTACCATAAAATAGGAAAATCGAGGATTTGGGTCAAGAATAACATCTCAAAGAATTCTATGTATAATTTACAGAGGGTGGGGGATAAACAACCTCCCATCGGAAGACTAAATTTTTGAAGGTAAAATTTGTCATTAAATGAAAATTTACAATTTTTAGCACATGGAGAAATAAGCCTTAGGTAAGTAATGACCGGTACCGGGAGATCTAAATTATATAATTTATCACAAAGGAGAGGAAAAAGATCGTCTAAAGAAACTTTAGTAAACAAAGAACCAAGAATAGTCAACTAGAAACAATCGCCAACCTTTCCAATCAAGATCTCGACGCAACTACTACTGCTCTCCTTGGATTTGGGTTGAAATTTTCCATTCCTTGTATACCATCTGCTGTGTCTATTGCTCAAAGCTTTGCTCATTTGTAAAAATATTGTGATGCCTCAAAGATTTAATTTCAATCGCCAAGGGATGTGTTTATCAGTGCTTATCTAGGCCTACCCACTTAAATTATCCTCTGCGTTTTCACCGTGCTATATCTAATCTTCGAAAAAATCCTTCTATACATATTACAAATCTGGTGACGTTGTTATTATGGAACAAGTGAACTATATTGAAAAAACGAACTTATTATTAGAAGATGAATCTACTTATGATGTCCTACAAAAAGACCCTACATTAACTACTAACAGTGAATTTCATAAAAACATTCGATCCCTTTAAAAAAAATCCCTATTTAATTACTAAATTTAAATCTAGCAACGCGTTTCTTCCATATAAGTACGGTTTAGTAAAAACTCACAAACCCAATAATCCTATGCGCCCCATTATATGTTCGTTAGGCTCTGCTTCATATTCCTTATCGAAATGGCTTGTGAATCACTTATCCCCTCTTGTGGGGTCCATCTCCCAATTTCATATTAACAATAGTTGTGAACTTATAGAGAAGTTCAATACAATTCCTTACTCCAATAATTTCATTCTTGTCAGCTTCGATGTTTGTTCTTTGTTTACTAAAGTTCCTTTAGACGATCTTCTTCCTCTCTTTTGCGATAAATTATATAATTTAGATCTCCCGGTACCGGTCATTCCTAAGGCTTATTTCTCCATGTGCTAAAAATTGTAAATTTTCATTTAATGACAAATTTTACCTCCAAAAATTTGGTCTTCCGATGGGAGGTTGTTTATCCCCCACCCTCTGTAAATTATACATGGAATTCTTTGAGACGTTATTCTTGCCCCAAATCCTCGATTTTCCTATTAAATGGTACCGTTACATTAATGATATTATATTCCTTTGGCTATTCTTAAAAGATATTCACAATTTTCTATGTAATCTTACTTCTCTAGTCCCTTCCTTCAAATTTACACTTGAAATTGAGGAAAATAGGACTCTTCCTTTTCTTGACCTCTTAATACATAGGACGCCGTCAGGTTTTAAATTCTCTGTTTATAGCAAACCGTCAAACTCCAGTTCATATATTCACTTATATTCTTATCACAGTGTTAAAATTAAAAGATCTGTATTCACTTCTATGTTTCTACGTGCATTACGCCTTGTTAGTCTGGACTTTTTTGGATAAAGAATTGTCCAATATCTTTAAAATAGATAAAAAACTTTGTTACCCTCATCAATTTTTGCATACTTCATTAAACTTTGCTAAGAGAACTTTTTATAGAACTGATAAACCACCGGTTTTCAATTACAAAAATTGTGTAATCATGCCATACTTTGAACCATTTTTTGGTCTCACCCGTATTTTTAAGCAACTTAATATCTCTGTAAATTTTAGATATGAATCGACTTTATATAAAATGTTAGTTCACAATAATACAAGGAAAAAAGGTGGAGTATATTCTATAGAATGTTCTATTTACAATTTACCTTACTTCGGCAAACTGGTAAATCTTTATCTACTAGAATTTACCAACATAAGTATCACATTTTAGAAAAGGTGAAATAAACAGCGCTTTATTTTTACATTTATCCGAAAATAACCACCCCATTGACTGGAACTCTGCAAAATTCCTTTATCATTCCGCTGATTTCACAAAAGGAAATATTGTCGAGTGTTCATTAATTGGCATGTTGCCTAATATAAATATCTCCCCTGGCTTATTTAAACTCGACCCTGTTTTAAAAATCTTGTACTAAATGAAATAACTTCATAATGCAGCCTGTTGTCACTCTTTATTAGTGTAATATCATTCGCATTGCCTCCCCCACCACGTGTCTCTGCTAGGATCGTGATTAACTCTTAGCCCTAAATGTTTTCGTTCTAATGATAATCCTTTAAAATGTTTTTGTTTTTTTCACCCACCATTTCCGTTCATATACGCGGCGTTGTTGTGTGTATATCGTTTTGGGGATGCACATGTCTGTTATTAGTTGCCTAGTGATCTTTTTATCGGTACTTCTCTGTCTTGTTATTGTGTTTTTCCATTGGTTTGTACTATGTGATGGGCGTTCCCTTTGTATCTTTGTACCCTATATAAGGTTGTCTTCTCCATTTTCATGCTATTCCTTGAAAACGAACTTGCAAATATAGTTCGAAAGTGCTTGGATTCATCTTTTCATTTTCCTGTGGGTTAATTTTTATATTATATATATATATATATATATATTACTAAGAGAAAATAATTGTAGTTGAATGAGCGCAGGAGACAAGAACTTGCGTTTTAAATGCAAGAGTAAGGGACATTGGAAGAGACGAAGATTAAGGAAAGAAAAGGACAGAACCATGAGTAGAACCCATGGTTCCCAATATATATATATATATATATATATATATATATATATATATAAATATACAAGGCAATGGCTTCGGCACTTTCCCCTACGGAGGAAACTTGCGCTTCGCTATTTAGATAAAAATTTAAAATCTAAAAAAAAGCAGCCATGGTTAAATTTTGTAAATTTTTTGAACTTCGCCAATTATAATAATTTTAAAAAGGAACTCGAAACTAAATTTCCCCTCTTTCAAAATATCACGTTGCTAAAATATAGTTATAGAAGAAAATACATAAAATAAATTTTCTAAATTTCACCATTTGTAATTCTTTGAGTTTTAAAAAATTCACAAAATTTCGATACTTATATTTATTTCTAAACGTTGATAAAAACATAAGTCATAACCAAACTAAGATGAAAGTATTATTCAAATAGTCAAAAAAATCCCTTCTTAAATTATAGAGTTAGTGATGTTATATATATATATATATATATATATATATATATATATATATATATATATATATATATATATATATATATATACAGGGTGCGCTAGGATAAACTTTACTAAATTCAAACTTGAATAACTAAAGTAAATGTAAGTGGATAAATGTAAATATGTGTACAACGACCGATATGTATTTTTTTATTATTTCTATGAATTTCAACTCTATAACTATAATAATATTGCTACAATTATAAAAATAAAATAGTGACCCAAAAATTTGCTTGCCAAATCAAGAAAACGTGCAATATTAGTCATGTACTTTTCTTTCTCTCTCTTTCAGTCATCATTTGAACTAAGTTATGTTATTTTAACCCCCATCAGAATGGCCTTAAGTTTAAATGCTAAAGTTATAATAGAAGCCTCTTTTAAAGTAAAAAGTTAGAATGGAAATATAATTTATCCTAAATTTCCAGATAGAAATTGAACTTATTTAATTAAAAAGATAAAAACTAATGGTTCGATAACTCGAAAGAAAGATAATGCCGTCCATAATATAAAACTACTACGCCAGAGAATAAAATGATTAAAATTAAGAACTTGTTTTATCTCAGGAGGAAAAATCCGGAACTCATCTATCCCAAAGGAAGATCTCCAAGTGAATTAGGTATTTCACCTTCTGTGCAACGGATTTTAAAACGACGAAAATTAAAAGCTTATAAAAGAATGCGCATTTTCCGTCGTGATAATACTGTAAGACAACGTAGAATGCGGGAGTTCATGGAACGGTAAAACGAGGATACATTTTATCTATACACAAAATCCAAGTTAATTTATAATATTACATCGAACTACTTACTATCTATCGGCCATCCTGATTGACATCAGCTCTATCCTAAAGGAAACTTCATTTTCCAGGAAGATGGTGCGTCTTCTCATACTCACAAAAGAACACCAATTTTTTCGAAGAAAATTGTCCTGATTTTAGCAAAAACGATGACTGGCCTCCTCAATCGCTTGTCCCTAGTCCTATGGATTATTCCATATAAAATTTATATATAGAGTTTACATCAATAAAAAAAATATATTTAGTGAATTTGAACTTAAGGAAAAGTTTCTTCTTACATGGGATAACTTAACGCTATTTGTTATCAGAAATGTATTTCTTAATTTAAAATGCGATTAAGGGCTCTATGTGACCAAGAAGGTGGACATAGGAATCATTTATTTCAATAATCGTATCTTGATTCTAATATTTTAAGACATCCTTTGTCAGGAACAATCGACAAGCAAATCTTTTAGTGACTATATTATTTATTTAATTGTAGCAATATTATTATAATTAAATTGTTACAACCTTAGAGATAATAATGTATACATTTTGAACGTAGTGAATTTTTCTGGACTCTCTCACTCTCTCTCTGTCTGTCTGTTTGTTTGTCTGTCTGTGTCTCTCTCTCTGCATCTCTCTCTCTGCATCTCTCTCTCTCTCTCTCTCTCTCGATATATATATATATATATATATATATATATATATATATATATATATATATATATGGATGGATATGAGGCACGTGCTTCCCAACACAATTTTAAACTCTTTTTCATGTTCGTGCTCGAGCAAAGGAACCACCACCCCTGTCTTCCTCCTTCGGTCCTCCCAAAACCTTTCATAAGACCTCTCGAAATCCCGAACCTAATGAGAAGAAACTTCCGTTGGAATCCGAGGGAATCGAACCCCCTTTGAGTTGATGAGCTGGAAGAATCTGAGAGGTCGTGGACCAGTTGAAAAGCTCCTCCTCCTCGTCTGGCCGATTGGGCGCGTGGCCCGTGGGAAACCGACTCCTTCAGCGCCGTTCAAGATAATGCTCGGATGAGGCATTCATTTAACAGGGTCAGACACCGGTGTGTGTGTGTGTGGATTGGAGGGTGGTTTGTGAGCGTGCTCCCTGGCGAGGGCGTGGACGGACGGAAGCGAATGCGTGTGTAAGTGAAATGAAGGAGGTGACGGGTAAATGTCTTTGGAGGGGCTCTAACTTACCAGATTTGGGAAATTAGTTAGACAATCGGGAATGAAAATTTTCTCACGTGTGTTGTATGAAGTGGAGCGAGTGTGTGTGTGTGTGTGTGAGAGGAGGGGGTGATAAAGAAAGAGAGAGAGCGCGAGAAAGAGAGAGAAATGGAGGGATAAAGAGGGAGAGGCCAAGATAGAGAGAGAGAGAGAGAGAGGAGAGAGAAATAGATAGATGGATAGAGAGATTGAGAGATAAAGAGAGAGGGAGAGAAAAAAACAGACAGACAGACAGAGAGGAACAGACATACATAAGGAGAGAAAGACAGAGAGAAGGGCGAGGAAGAAAGATAGATAGAGAAATAAAGAAAGATATAGAGCATGGAAGAGAGAAATAGCGAAGAAGAGTGAGAGAGCGAAGAGAAACAAAAAGCGAGAGATAGATAGATAGATAGAGAAATGGAGAGATAAAGATTTAGAGGGAGAAAAAAAGAAAGAGAGATTGAAAAGAGATAGATGAATAGATATAAATATAAAGAGAGAGATAAAGAGATAGATGGGTGGATAGAGAAAGAGAGTGAGGGAGCGAGGAAAAGAAAGAGAGAATAGAGATAGAAAGGGAGTGTGTGTGAGAGAGACAAGAGGAGAGAGAGACAAGAGGGAGTGCGAGAAAGAGAGAGGATAAGAGAGTGTGTGAGAGAGAGATAAAGAGAAAGAGAATATAGAAAGAAAGAAGAGAGAGAGAGAGAGAGAGAGAGAGAGAGAGAAGAGGGATTGGTATAATTGCGTCATCGATGAGTCTTTTGAGGTTCGATTGCGGACCCAAAATTTTGAAAAGTCACGTGCGATGACGTCACAAGTGGTTGATCCCACGGTCTAGTCAAAATTCCTCTCCTTTGTTTTCCCAAGGATCGATCCCGCTGCAAAAACACTCGAACCACTTCAAATATGCCTCCGGATTACCTCCACACGCGCGCGCGCGCACGCGAAATGTCGAAATTGGATTTTTATTTTTACTTTTCTATTTTTATTTCTTTTCCCATTCTATTATATCAGCAAAGTACGGTGTCAGGCTCTCTACTTTGTCTAACGATGCGCATATGTGGGACATGTGCAAATTTATGCTTCGATGCGCGTGTATGTGTGTGTGTGTATAAAGTTTAAAGCGGGACGCAAAGAGATAGCCCTTTCATGTGTTGTTGATCTCCTGTGTAATCCTTTCTCTGGGCTCTCATCCCATGTATCATATTTTCCTCCTAATTCAACCCACTATTTATATATATATATATATATATATATATATATATATATATATATATATATACAGAGGTTGGATAAAATAATGGAAACATTAACTAATGCACCCATTCACAGCAAAAAAGATTTTATAACATGTTTAAAATGCCTGATAATGACGTTGAACACATATTGGTCTCCATAATTCACAGATCTTGCCATAATCAAGTTTTTTTTTGTGTAAATTGGAGCAAAAACTAGGAGATAGAGCTAGAGCAGGTCTCACCCGAAACCAGTTGATTCGTATAGATCCAGCACAAAACTGTATGAATCGATTGGTCAGCGTATTGAATCTATTTATACTGCTAAGGAGGGGACTCAATGTCAGTAATTTAATTAATGTTTCCATTATTTTGTCCAACTTCTGTATATATATATATATATATATATATATATATATATATATATATATATATATATATATATATATATATATATATATATATATATATATATATATATATATATATATATATATATATATATGTTAAGCGGGAAGACTATGTGAAAATGATTGTATGGAAGAGTCACTCTCAGGAAACCTTTGTTATGTAAGCAAACAAATAAGTGCTTCAAATTTGTCCCCCCCCCCCCCCAAAATGCAAAGATTCGACAGTCGAACGTTGGATGAAAGTTTTTTGGACAAAGAAGACTAAATTTGAAATTTGGGGTTCAAAAAGAAGGTAGTATGTCAGACGAAGACCAAATGAAAGAAGTTAGAATGAAATGTTCCATTTATGAAGCATCGAGGTGGCAATTTTCGTGTTTGGGGATGCTTTACTCTTTAAGGTTTTTTGGTTATGTGGTAAGAATTTAGAGAAAATGAACCAGAAAAGTTACCATCAAGTTCTTATTCGACAAGGTGTACCGTACCAACTTGGCTTCGTCTTATTGGTCAAGGGTTTTAAAATCAAGGAGACAAAGATCCTTAACACACCTCAAAGTTGTGCTAAAGGTATCTAGAACAAGAGTGAGAGTCCCTCCAATGATCTGGGGCGTTTTGTAATAAAATGATAAATGGTTATTGATGGTTTCCCATGGTTCAAATCACTTACAAGTGCCTTTGAATGGCTAAATGAGGCGTGTGCTACTAGATGGCGCCACCCAGCGCAAAATCTGATGGCACATTTTAAATCTCCAGGGTGAATAACCATATGTCCCACGGTCATATGGGTCCCTTCATAGCTCTAAATGGGTACGATTAAACTTTACTCCTTTTGAGAAAAAAGCGACACCTAGACCTGGCGCTTCACCGCACGGAAAAAAAAGTAGCAGTTGTAAAACTTAACATATTTCACTGACCCCCACAAAACCTAGACCTTAATCATATTGAACACGTGTGGGATCTTATTGATCAGGAACTTGATAAGTCAAAAATTACCTCCCAAGAATTGCTGTGGGAACAAATAATACAAGTGGCTTGGCGTAAAATTCCAGAAGAAACTTTGAAGAACTTCGTCTCATCAATGGCAGAGAGAATAAGGACTGTTATTAAAGCAAAATTATATCATACCAAATATTGATTTTCTTGTTTTTTTGCTGGTATTAATGAACTAAAATTAGGTTTAGTTGCTTAAATGAAATTAGTAAACCGTTTCATACATTTACTATTATATTTATCAAACAAAAATTGAGAGATTACACTTAAAATACTGCAAATAATGAATAATGAAATTGTTCGAATACTTTTGCCCACACACGCAAACGCTATATATATATATATATATATATATATATATATATATATATATATATATATATATATATATATATATATATATATATATATATATATATATATATATATATATATATATATATATATATATATATATATATATAAACAAGCCGCTGTTCTCTTCCTTAACAGGAAGAGCTTGGTTATACAGGCACCCCTGCGGGGTGTGGCCTACGGCCTTATTTGCTAATCTTAACCGCCTTTTTTTAATCCCCTTTATAAACTCTTTATTTTAACACCCTGAACACCCTTTTCTTCTTCTTCATCTTCATCTTCATCTTTCTTTTCTTCTTCTTCTTCTTCATCTCCATCTTCTTCTTCATCTTCTTCTTCTTCTTTTTCTTCTTCTTCTTCTGATTAGCGAAATTAAATTAGAACTAAATTCCGTCGCCAGGGACGTTATATCGACCAACCGTAAAGTCGACGAATTAAATTCGAGTCTAAATTCTACCATTCATGACATGCGTGGGAGGGAAAATAGAAATCGCGACAATCGGCCTACTCGTATGAATCATCAGACAATTGTTGACCAGCAACAAAGGATTTTGAACTCGTTTGGACCCCAGGATTCACAATATAGACCCCAAGATTCGCAATTTAGGCCCGTTAGAAATGGGGCTAGACCATCGAGGGAACAACATTTCACATTACCATGCTCAAACCCCTTCGCACTGCTAACTCCTATCGAAGGGGAAGAAGAAACTGTACTAATTGGGGATTCTCTAATTAAAAACCAAGAGCCGGAATTCACAGCGCGAAACCCTTCAAAACGAAAACGATTTTGCTTTCCTGGTGGCCGCATAGATAAAGTAGTTAGTGAAATTGAAAAATTGGACCAAACACGTGACGGGCGTACGATCCTCACGCTCGTAGGGGGGAATGATGTGCACAGATACGACAGCACCCCAGAAGGAATCTGCGAAAGTTAAAGCGGATAACGTAGGAATAATTGGCATTTTACCCCGACTAAAATCCACGTTGCGTCTGCAGTCCCGTGCTATATATACAAACGAGTGCCTTAAGCGCTTGTGTCGCGATACTGGAGTTAGCTTCTTTAACGTTTGGGATAAATTCCAAGACCAACCTTCACTTTATCAAACGGACGGAATTCATTTAAGCGATGTGGGAAACAGTCGGCTGGGTAGGATTTTAGACCAGTCAGTACGTAGCATATTAAGTAGGAGAGTTGCGGGGCCACGTGATGCCCATGCGCCAGACCGTTCCTCGCTTGAAGGGGCAATGAGTATTGGGGAGCAGGGAAACGGAACAGATTCGCGTGTGATAGAGGAGTCCACCTAAAGCGCAAATTGAAATGTATATATTCAAATGTTCGTAGCTTAAAAAATAAACTTGCCGAAATAAAAGCCGTAATTCTAGAGGGAGACTACGATCTCGTATTCTTAAGCGAGACTTGGATAGATACACATTCGGGGATCAGTGTTTGCGAATTTGATATACCAGGTTATAAAATTCATTATACAAATAGACAAACTGGTAGAGGAGGGGGCGTATTAGTGTATATAAAAGATGACTTAAACGCTATAACGATCGACTCGTCTACGGCAGATATGAGAAGTGAGGCCTTATTAATCCAATTATGTTGTAATGCAAAATATAAAATTAATTTAGCCGTCATATATCGTCCTCCATCGCAAATAGAAAGAGAAGATGCTGCACTCTTTGATATGCTTTCATCTTGGGTTAGAAAAGGAACCACATTAGTCTGCGGCGATTTTAACTATCCAAACGTTAATTATAGTAACCTAACGTCAAATAAAGCTGGGGAGAGACTACTAAACTTTATTCTGGAGAATTTTCTCGTTCAAAAAGTGGAGGAACCAACTCGTGATAATAATATCCTCGATTTAATCATGGCGACTGACGAGTCACTGGTAGAAAATGTTTGTGTAGGAGAGCATTTAGCCTCGAGTGACCATAATGCGATTAGATTCGTGGTTAACACGTGTGTAGATGTAAAAATTAGTACACAGCTCATGCCACGTTTTGGTAGCTGTGATTTTGATACTTTTCGCGAAAGGATTAAGGATGTAGACTGGGGAATGCGCTTCGAGAATAGGTCGGTAGGAGAAATGTACACTGAGCTTCGGCGTACACTCCTTAGTGTAAATTTCGACTTAGTAAAGTATGTGCGCCGTAAGAGCGGGAAGTCGATGAGAGCGCCGTGGGTTAGCCCACTAATATTAAGCTTAATTAAGGACCGAAATAGAAAATTTCAAATACATAAGAACAACGAGTCATTTATAAGTCGGCAAAATTACATAGATTCTCGAAGAGAAGTTAAACGGGCGGTTAGAGATGCGAAGCGGAAATATGAAATAAAACTGGCGAAGGATTCAAAGAAGGAACCGAAACGGTTTTACGGCTATGTAAACAGTAGGAAACCATTAAAAGGTTCAATAGGGCCGATTAAAGACAAAGATGGTCGTTTGACGGAAATTCCGGCGGAAATGTCTAAAATTTTAAATGAACATTTCACAAGCGTCTTTACTATTGAAGATTCGTCCCAATTAGGATCGTTAGTTGAAGAAGTAGATAATAGTGATATTTGCATATCCGATATAACGGTTAATGAAGTGGAAATTCTTAAATATATTAACCTGATGAAAAAGTCGAAATCACCCGGGCCCGATGGCGTTTACCCCACTCATTTAAAGGAACTTAAGAATGAGCTTGCGAAGCCGTTGCGTGCAATTTTCAATCGCTCATTAGAAGATGGCGTAGTCCCTGTAGACTTCAAGCGTGCAAACGTTACACCAATATTTAAGAATGGGAATAGATACGAAGCAACGAATTTTCGTCCTATTAGTCTAACTTCGGTAGTTGGAAAGCTTTTAGAATCGGTAATTAGAGATAGAATAGTGTGCCACCTCGAGGTAAATAATCTGATTAAAGATTCCCAACATGGGTTTAGGCGGGCGAGATCGTGCTTGACAAATTTGCTCGAATTCTTCCATAAAATGATTTGCGTTTACGACGAAAGCAAAGCTGTAGATGTAATCTATCTAGACTTTAAAAAGGCGTTTGACACCGTTCCGCACGAAAGATTATTAATGAAAGTTAAAGCAGTCGGTGTGAAGGGTAAGATATTAAATTGGATTAGAAATTGGCTGAAGGATCGTTCGCAGCGAGTAGTTATAAATGGTGAATGTTCAGATTGGGTCAACGTCAGTAGTGGAGTGCCACAAGGCTCCGTTCTTGGCCCATTATTGTTTCTAATATATATAAACGATTTGGATAATGGCGTATTTAGTACGATTTCTAAATTTGCTGACGGCACGAAGCTGGGCAACCGTGCCTATGTAAGATCGGATGTAGAAAAATTACAAAAGGACCTAAACTTGATTGTCAGATGGGCGGATAAGTGGCAAATGCAGTTTAATTTAAGTAAATGTAAGGTGATTCATTTTGGTTGCCATAATTTGAGGGTAGAGTATACCATGAAAGGCCAGGTCCTCGACGTAGTTAAATTGGAAAAAGACCTGGGAGTTTTAGTCTCGGATGACTTCAAAGTCACGAAACAATGCGCGGATGCATGTAAAAAAGCAAATCGTGTTTGGTAGCTGTGATTTTGATACTTTTCGCGAAAGGATTAAGGATGTAGACTGGGGAATGCGCTTCGAGAATAGGTCGGTAGGAGAAATGTACACTGAGCTTCGGCGTACACTCCTTAGTGTAAATTTCGACTTAGTAAAGTATGTGCGCCGTAAGAGCGGGAAGTCGATGAGAGCGCCGTGGGTTAGCCCACTAATATTAAGCTTAATTAAGGACCGAAATAGAAAATTTCAAATACATAAGAACAACGAGTCATTTATAAGTCGGCAAAATTACATAGATTCTCGAAGAGAAGTTAAACGGGCGGTTAGAGATGCGAAGCGGAAATATGAAATAAAACTGGCGAAGGATTCAAAGAAGGAACCGAAACGGTTTTACGGCTATGTAAACAGTAGGAAACCATTAAAAGGTTCAATAGGGCCGATTAAAGACAAAGATGGTCGTTTGACGGAAATTCCGGCGGAAATGTCTAAAATTTTAAATGAACATTTCACAAGCGTCTTTACTATTGAAGATTCGTCCCAATTAGGATCGTTAGTTGAAGAAGTAGATAATAGTGATATTTGCATATCCGATATAACGGTTAATGAAGTGGAAATTCTTAAATATATTAACCTGATGAAAAAGTCGAAATCACCCGGGCCCGATGGCGTTTACCCCACTCATTTAAAGGAACTTAAGAATGAGCTTGCGAAGCCGTTGCGTGCAATTTTCAATCGCTCATTAGAAGATGGCGTAGTCCCTGTAGACTTCAAGCGTGCAAACGTTACACCAATATTTAAGAATGGGAATAGATACGAAGCAACGAATTTTCGTCCTATTAGTCTAACTTCGGTAGTTGGAAAGCTTTTAGAATCGGTAATTAGAGATAGAATAGTGTGCCACCTCGAGGTAAATAATCTGATTAAAGATTCCCAACATGGGTTTAGGCGGGCGAGATCGTGCTTGACAAATTTGCTCGAATTCTTCCATAAAATGATTTGCGTTTACGACGAAAGCAAAGCTGTAGATGTAATCTATCTAGACTTTAAAAAGGCGTTTGACACCGTTCCGCACGAAAGATTATTAATGAAAGTTAAAGCAGTCGGTGTGAAGGGTAAGATATTAAATTGGATTAGAAATTGGCTGAAGGATCGTTCGCAGCGAGTAGTTATAAATGGTGAATGTTCAGATTGGGTCAACGTCAGTAGTGGAGTGCCACAAGGCTCCGTTCTTGGCCCATTATTGTTTCTAATATATATAAACGATTTGGATAATGGCGTATTTAGTACGATTTCTAAATTTGCTGACGGCACGAAGCTGGGCAACCGTGCCTATGTAAGATCGGATGTAGAAAAATTACAAAAGGACCTAAACTTGATTGTCAGATGGGCGGATAAGTGGCAAATGCAGTTTAATTTAAGTAAATGTAAGGTGATTCATTTTGGTTGCCATAATTTGAGGGTAGAGTATACCATGAAAGGCCAGGTCCTCGACGTAGTTAAATTGGAAAAAGACCTGGGAGTTTTAGTCTCGGATGACTTCAAAGTCACGAAACAATGCGCGGATGCATGTAAAAAAGCAAATCGTGTGCTGGGTTATATCGCGCGTAATTTCACGTTCAAATCCAAAGAGATAATTTTACCATTGTATAAATCACTTGTGCGTCCACTGCTCGAATATGCGGTTCAATTTTGGGCTCCATACTTAAACAAAGATATCGCGCAATTAGAAAGAGTGCAGCGTAGGGCTACAAAATTAATTCCCGAGCTGAGAAACAGGCCCTATGAGGAAAGACTCAGGGCATTAGATTTGCCATCTCTCGAAGGCAGAAGATTACGTGGCCAGCTAATTGAAGTATTTAAAATATTGAAAGGATTTTCAAACGTTGATTATAGGAATTTGTTCGAATTGGATCATAGGGGAAATACTCGGCAACACGGATTAAAATTAGTGAACAAGCGATTTAACACTAGTATAGCCCAAAACTATTTTACGTTTAAAATTACTCAAATTTGGAATAGGCTACCCACCCACGTAGTGGATAGTAGGTCGGTAAATATGTTTAAAAACCGTCTCGACGCGCACTTAAATAGTATAAATATAACGTAGTCTGAGCACAGTAAATAATAACGTCTTTGCTAAAGGAGTTTGGAGCGGAGGAACAACGAGAGTAAAAATGATGACTAAAAATGATGACTAAAAATGATGCCAGCGATTTCTCTTGCATGTGTAGTTTAGATATCCATTTTCTTTTCCGCCTATCCTATAACTAGATTTTCACCACTAGCAGTCGAGGGCTGCGGAAGTTGAGAAGAAAAACTTTCTATCACCCCCCCTTAGGTTGAAGTAGTTAATATGCCTGACATTGTACACATGTAGATAAGTGTGTACAGTAGATTATATATTTAAAAAAAAAAAAAAAAATATAGCATATTAGAGATACACTCGTAGATAAGTGTGTATCGTAGTTTCGGATGTAGTGTAGCGGACTAGCCTGTAGATTCTGTAGTTCTGTAGTTCTGTAGTTCTTCTTCTTCTTCTTCTTCTTCTTCTTCTTCTTCTTCTTCTTCTTCTTCTTCTTCTTATAAAGGAATTATTAGAAATAACTTTGATAAAGAAATTAAATCTACTTAGGTGACAACCAAACTAAAAGAAAAAATCTTATTCAAACCTTCAAAAAATCTCGTTCTTAAAATATAGGGTTATGGATATATAGTTATATATGTGTATATATATATATATATATATATATATATATATATATATATATATATATATATATATATATATATATATATATATTCTAAAGTTTTCAAATGCTGTTGTTTATAATTTGGTGCCAAAACATTAAAGCTCTCAATTGCTACCCCTATTTTTAAGTTAATTATATGTTCTCTAAATGATGATTTTTTTATTTTTTTTACCACTATATTACTAGTGTAAAAAATTGTGCCCATAATGGCAAAAAACCTAGTCCCTAAGAGTCCTCACATTGCTACCAATGAAACTGGTGCCAGTACAAAGTGGACATCTGAATATACGACTTACCTGCAGTAGCCAATAGGAAATGGACCTTAGGGGCGTCAATAACTTCTTTTAGGATTTATTTGTGGTAAAATAAATTTGAGAAGAAATAAAAGTTTTATTTTGACACTTTCATTTAAAACCATACAAACATTTATGCAAAATATAGGAAGGTCAATGTTTTTATTCTTAAAATCTGTAGTAAAGGAAGACAAACTTAATAGAGAATAAATTACAGGGTGTTCCTAAATTCGGATACAGGTAAAATGTATATTTTCAATAAAAAATTTAACTACGTCTTATTTAATTTAAATTACATTTTAATTGAAATATTAATAAATAACATCTTTAATGTGTTTTCCCCCATTTGTGATGTAAAGTTCGATACGCTTTGTGAGATTCACTCGATGAATACGATGCATTAACTCCCAATTTCGGTCAGTTTGAGCACATTAATTTATGAGGCGCTGTCCCCTCTGGCGTCTCGTGGCTGTATTGTACTGGGTACAACACCTTTTCCTTTAGCATACCCAAGAAAAAGAAGTCAAGGGGGGTAAAGTTTTGGAAGGAGAAAACCATTGAGTACACTTTCATTCTTAACATTCCCCATAAAATTCAAGAAGGAAGGGTAAGGTCTGGTGGACTAGGACACCATTGTGATATTTCCTGTCTCCAAAATTTAGGGACACCCTGAATAAGTAAAAGTGCGATAGAAACTTCTCCCTATTAATATTTTTATAGATGAAATATTAAAGTTAAAATAACAAAAAAATAAAATAATTAATGCCACGTCCGTATGAATGTCCTTATACATGTCAAAAAACGTAAGGTTTCATTCAATTGGTTCTTCTTTCTAAATTTTGTATTAAGATAAAAAAAAAAGTTTAGCAATTGTCGTTTTGTTTATGATACGTTTGATGTTTTTGCAGAAACGGTAAATAGCCGTCTATTTTTGAAGAAACCCACAATAATCACGAGAGAGAGATGCAAATTACCCGCAGATAAAAGAAACTAAGATTCCAAACACTTTCCCAGATTGAAGACTATTTAATAAAGGTGAAAGCACTCATTATCTTACTTCCTTTTTCCTGCGAGTGATTTATATATCCTAAGAATAACAAGAGGGAAAGTCCCTCCAATGAAGTGCGGCGTTTTGGGATAAGATGATAAATGGTTATTGATGGTTTCCCATGGTTCAAATCACAATTGCCTTTGAATGGCTAAATGAGGCTTCTGCCGCTAGATGGTGCCACCCAGCGCCAAATCCGATGGCAGATTTGAAATCTCCAGGGTGAATAACCCTATGTCCCATGGTCATAAGGATCATTTCACGGCTATAAATGGGTACAATTGAACTTTACTCCATTTGAGAAAAAAGCGACGCTTCGACCAGCGCTTCGCCGCAGGTAAAAACAATCTTAAGCCCAATCTCTGCCATCGCTTGGTTCATGCAGGACTCTGCAATTGCTTTGCTCCCGTTGGGCCATTAATGTTGAGATGCTGAAGAGGACACAACGTAGGGTTGATACTTCCTTGATATTTCGTGCAAACACTATAGTTTAAAGAGACAGGTCTCCGTTTGAGTGTTTAAATATCAAGAGGTTTTCATAGTTAATGATTTATAATTTTCACATACTGAATTAAAAAAAAATACTACTTTTCTTCAACCGTGTCTACTTTTTATTCTACATTAATTGGAGAAATTTATTGTAAATTGTAAATAACGAGCGAAGTTGACCCATCTTTTTTTAGCCAGCAGACATATTTCACCGGCAAATATTGAAAATATATGTGAAAGAAAGCAAAAATAAAATCAGCGAGAAAGAAATGATAGAAACGTTTTCACTCGTTACTTGTGGCGAAGAAGGTCATGCAAATCTCGTGTTTTCATCGGTCCGCAACGAGGCGCTGGCTCAATGTAACCAGCTAAAACCAATGCCACCAAAGGTAAATTAAGGGCAGTAAGTTCAAATATGATATAAATTGACCACTAGGGGGCGCCACCTAGTGGCTAGAGGTGGTAAATAGGCCATTTACGCTGCGGATCCACTAGATCAAATCCCTCTAGTTTCATATATGAAATATATCTTGAGACATTCCCGGCCTCTTCCATCACATGAATCTCTTGATGGTATAATCATTGAATTTGTCTGGAAAGTAGTTTAGATGAGAGCTGAGAAAATTCATCTTTACAGACAAGTGTTCACCAAGAGACTGGAAAAGTTAAGGAAACTCCTATACAATACCATTATCGTCTAAACTTATGTGATTACCAAGAAATTACGCCACAATTAACGGTAATAAATATCTGATTTCCATCTCATTGTCCTACTTACAATCGTCGAATTAAACTTCTTTCATGAACCTCCTGATTTGAGGACCTTCGAAAACATGCGATTCCTCTTTGGAATTGCTATGACTGGGAAATTTGTTTGAAAAAATAGAAAAATTGGCTAATTTGTTGAGTGTTCTGACGAAATTCTTCATTACACTAAATTGTATGTGCATTGGTCGGAATAGAATCTTCTGTGAGATTGACAAGCGGTGTGATAGAACATGGTACAAACCTTATTGCAGATCAGGTCTTGCTGGTATTTGATGCAGTTATCTTGTAAGCTTATCCCAAATTTTATGACCCGTAAAAAACATCGATAAAAAGAGTAGTTTTTAATCAAATTATTGGACTGATTAAAAATATTATAGATTTTGAATAAAATATGCAGAAATTATTAAAGGTTAAAGTTAAAAAAAACACCTCATAAATAGATGCTCAGATTAGATTTTTTTATTTTTCTTAGAATGAATATGCAAAATTTACGATATTATTCATATTATCCAAATATTAATCGAGTTAATAGTTACAAAGCCTACACCAGTAATGTCTATTTAAACTTCTGCTCCAAACTATGTATATATATATATATATATATATATATATATATATATATATATATATATATAAGGTGTCCCCCCAAAAATGTATACACACTTTAAATAATTGCAAAGTAGGTGTTTATTAAAATACATTTTATTTTCAAAATTTATAATTATTTACAAATATACAATTGTTCACAGTGTATATATATATATATATATATATATATATATATATATATATATATATATATATATATATATATATATATATATAACAGTGTTCATTTATACATACATATTTACAAAAAAATACATGATAAAGACCTGAAGGATTTCTACTGATCATATTTATTATTGAATAAGAATCAGCGTCTGCCTCAACCACGGTCTCCAGGCGACGTCGAAACCTGCTGCAAGTCTTTCGACGGTTCCCCTGTGTTTAACTGGATGAAAACAGTGGTGATCTGGGACTTAAACATTACCTCTGTGGTGCACGAAGACCTTTTGGTCTTTCTCTCAACCACGCCTTGCACATAATAGTCCGGCTGGTTGTAGTCTGGGGAGTTAAGAGGTCAGATGTTCGGAATGATGTGGTCAAAGAAATTGTCTGACAGCCTAGTCTCTCCCTGCTTTTGTAGCATGGTGCAGAGTCCTCCTGCCATGAGTACAATCTTTCATCGGCTACCTCCTGGTTTCCGGACAACACCAACATCTCCAGGCACTTGATATGTAGCCCTCAAAGGAATATAAATGGGGTTCAAAACATAACCTTAGCTTCTGCTCCCCCCCTCCATAAACACAATGTCTCGATCATATGGCCTCAGTCGTCTGTTCTATATAAGGCTAGCTAGATGTAGCCTAGTATTTCATTGTGCTTCTGAAGATGGAGTTAAGCTGAAAACCGAAAGCTTAGCAAATAAAATATCAAACTTCGGTCGTGCATTTTCTGCTTAGAGTATTTCCTGAGTTACAGCGGTGTGTGGATGGAGGCAATGGTACACGAAGCCTACATTTTTAGGTGGAGAGAAAGGTATCAATGGAAGACACAAAGATCGAGGGGGACAAAGGATATAATTAAGGCATTCCAGACGAGAAGAAGACAGGAATAACGCACTGAGGGAAAAAATTTAAATATCCTTACTTGGAGTCGAATCAGTCTCCAAAATGACGGTGAGGTGCTCGACATGATCACTGAGCTACCAGGCAGAGCATTCACCATATTTTATGTCTGCCTTTAAAAAAGTTTTTGAAGGCAAAAAGATTTTTCTAGAAGTTCTATTCCTGTCTTTTCCTTCTAGATTGCCTTCAGAGTGACTTCAATTGTCCTCTTTTCTTCTCCTTACATTTATGCTACTTGTACCATACCTTTATTCACATGGTCAAAAGTTTATGTACTATAGTTACACAACAGCAAAGTAATCGAAAATTGAATATCTTATGTATTTTGTACGTTGAATACAAATTCGAGATTAGAATACACAAATAGTAAAGCATTTATATTATATCGACAAAAGTGTTAGATTATCGCTTCAAAAAGTATCCAACACACCCACACAATTAGTTTTAAAGCGATAATAAATAGTACTCGAACATTCCAGAGTAGTTTACGTGACAGGAAAGCTGTAGAACTTTCTAGAAAAATAATCTACTTCGTCCACGTGAAACAGCGGACCTCAGTCAGTGTCTGAGAGCTGGAAGAGAGGGAGGTCATCGTTCAACACTCTTATTCTAATATGGCTAAGACTAAAGAATTGTGAAAAAGGAGCAGAGAACTAATTGTTCAGTTACATAAAAGTGGTTTGGGTTATAGAAAACTTTCATCCATGCTAAAAATACCAATCTCAACCATTGGTGACACGATTCGCCGGTTCGCGTCATATCAGTCCATTGCAAGTCTACCACGTTCAGGGCGTCCATCTAAAATTTCAAACTGTACGGCTAAACATATAGTCCGTAAAGTAAAGAAGAATCATCCAGTGACTCGATCTGAACTTCAGAAAGATTTGGAAGCAGCTGGGACAAATGTATGCAAAAATACAATTAGAGCAGTTCTTAGGAACGAGGGATTCCATTCTCGCACACCAAGAAAGACACCTTCGTTGAAACCAATTCATGTCAGAAATCGTCTGAAATTTGCCAAGGAACATTTAGAGAAGCCTCAAGATTTTGGGACGCTGTACTATGGTCTGATGAGACGAAGATTGAGTTACTTGGCGGAATAGTGTTAGTCACGTTTCGAGGCAAAAAAAACTCGGCGCATGATCCTAAAAATACAATCCCAACAGTGAAGTTTGGAGGAGGCAGCATAATGGTATGGGGCTGCTTCTCCTACTATTCTGCATCTTTCTACTAACTTTCAATGCACAGTTTTTAAAAATCGTTGTAACCTGATTTAAAAATTCATTTGCGGTTGTTTCTACCTCTCTTAGTTAGGTAGTCAGCGCCAATCCTTCCATGATACTGGGAGGATCCCCGACCGGATAATGAAATTTATATAAGATCAGTATGACAATCGCTGGTCGGCCTGAGGACCTCAGGAGCCGGTCCTCTTTTGAGGGAGAGGTGCCAGGAAACATTTTGCTTTTGACACCAAACAGCGTTCAGGGGGAAGCCTTCGTCACCTCGGGGGAGAGGGACCTGTTCCGCGTCAGAGGTACGTGGATATAAATATCCATCGGCAGGATTCCTTGCGACAGTGTGTGTGTGTATGTGTGTGTGTGTGTGTGTGTGTTGTGCTGTGAAGACGGGAAAGGAAAGAAAACAGTGTTTATGTGTGTGAGGTGGGAGGTGTAAGATCTACCCACCCGAATACAGGGGTGAGCACAGCGCGTCCACTAATCGGTAGCCAGATCTCAACGTGCGCTGACGTTTGTGTCCGCTCATGCCTTTGTTGTTGACATCTTCATTCTCTTCAGGTGATTCGCTCAAGTCCTAAAACGATAGTAAACTTATGAGGCTAAATCAAGTTGGCCTATTTTTTCCTCAAGTTCTTGATGAAAGTCTGAAAAGTTCAAAATTGATTATGCCATTTTTATCGCTCAAGAGAATCTTCTCATGATGAAGCACCTTTTTTAGGCTGTGGTTTTGATGTTCCTTCCCAGGACCAATCCATTGTTTAGAACCTTTTAATATTATTGTGTGTACATAACCCACTTTTTATCTCTTGTAACAATCTTATTAAATACAATTGTTTCTCTTTTTTCATTAACTCTATAATTTAAGAAGTTTTTTGGGGGAGTATTTGAATAATAATTTCAATCTAGTTTGGTTATGACTTATGTCTTTATCAAAGTTATTTCTAATCATTCTTTTATAATATCAAAAAACAAAATGGTGAAGTTCAGAAATAAATATAAGTATCGAAATTTTGGGATTTTTTTAAAACCCAAAGAATTACAAATGGTGAAGTTCACAAAATTTATTTTTATATATCTTCTTCTATAACTATATTTTAGCAACGTGATATTTTGAAAGGAGGAAAATTTAGTTTAGAGAGTTCCTTTTTAATATTATAATTGGCGAAGTTCAGAAAATTTCTAAAAATTTAACCATGGCTTCTTTTTTTAGATTTTAAATTTTAATCTTAGCAGCGAAGCGCAAGCTCCCCCGAGTGGCGAATCCATTGCCTGGTCTTTATAAAATTCAATCATCATCTCCACAACATTAACAAAAGCTTATCTGAGGCTAAATCAACTCTCTACTGCCCCAAACCAAGAATGGAGACATTAATACGGATTGTTTATCCTATCTATTTTCTCCTTTACTTAAAGGATTAAACATTTTTTCACTTAATTTGACGATCTTTAACTACCCTTCAACCGTTAAAAATTCTTACCCTTCAACTGAAACCAAAGAGAAAACGAATGAAGCAGGTCTCTAATAATCCCAAGTACCGCTATTAGTTGTCTGTTATTCTACCTATGAGACACGGGAAGATGTCTAAGAAATAAAGCATATAATCACAAACGTGATCTCAGGTGAACCAGTGATAATTAAGTATAAGTTACTATAGCGGTATGTAGGTCCGTCAGTCGGGTGGTAAACAATTTACTTTTCGCTGAGTGTTTTGGCAATAACATCGTAACTATTCGGCCAATTCTAACCAAATTTGAAACCCTCATGTTGGTTTACATGTTCTTTCAAATGACATAATTTCCAAGATCCTCCCAAGATTAATCCGAGAATTATTTGCCAATAACACCGTAACTATTCAACCGATTTTAACGAAATTTGAAAGCCTCATATTGTATTACATTCTATTTTAAATGATAATTTTAAGGTCCTCTCAATGTTAGTCCGGGAATTATTGAAAGTTTTGAAGGTCTTAAGGTCATATAGTCATACGTCAGAATAATTAAGAACACGCGACTAAGGTATGTTGACTTTGTTATTCGTACTGATAATTTCAACCATGGAATAGATTTTTCCCCAGCCCAAATAATTTACCTGTGTAATGATTTTCGCAAAAGGAAAATTAGAGAATCCATGCTAATAAGAGAAATCCGAAATTTCAACTTGTAAAGGAAATTTAGATATAACCACTTTACTCAAAAATTTGAATGGTAAAAGAGATTATTAAAAACCTTAAATTCACACGTTCTGATTTGTGATAATGATTTGATTTCTAGTCTTTCTATGTTTAGAAATATGTCTGTTCTCAGTAGACGACTGAGGATGGTATGATAAACTCTATACCAAAATGATCTAATGGTTAAATATTTCGTTCTTATACAGTGATTTTATCAACACATACAGTATATTCATTTAAAAGAGAGATGAATACAGGACAAGTGATCTACCATCTACAAGATGGAATAAAATAGACAGTTAGAAGAATAGAAAGTTAACTAAGGCGAAATACACCATGGTCTTCAACAAAATTTGCATTCAAGAAAGACTGCTACCCATCTACACTAATATATATATATATATATATATATATATATATATATATATATATATATATATATATATATATAGGAAAGAGAAATTTGACGGAATGAGCAATGAGACAAGAAACAGGAGTTTTTTAGAGGTAAGAGAAAGGGACATTAGAAGAAGACTAGAATCATAGAGAGCAGAGGGCGGCACAATGAAGGCAATCCTTTACCGAGAAGACAGAGATAACGCCAGGGGAAAAAAGTTTGAAATTCCTGGCCGGGACTTGGGGATGAGCCTTTAAATTGTGAGCGGGTAAGAAGATGAGGTATAAAAATTCCTTGGAGGTTCCTAGCTTAGAGAGATACTGGGTTTGATGGGGTGACGCTTTGGGCGAAGTAGAGTCACTGTGCCTGGTAGCTCAGCGGTAGAGCATCTGACCGGCAATCAGCAGACCCGGGTTCGAGTCCCGGCCAGGAATTTCAAACTTTTTTCCCCTGGCGTTATCTCTGTCTTCTCGGTAAAGGATTGCCTTCATTGTGCCGCCCTCTGCTCTCTATGATTCTAGTCTTCTTCTAATGTCCCTTTCTCTTACCTCTAAAAAAAACAAACTCCTGTTTCTTGTCTCATTGCTCATTCCGTCAAATTTCTCTTTCCTGTACTATATTGTAATATAGTCTGCAATGCAAGGTTTCTGCACCTTTATTTCTGTCTTCAAAATTGTTTTGAAAGGCAGAAAATAAATATGGCGAAAGCCCTGTGGTGGTTGTTATCACCAGCAGAACTTGCATTTGCTCCTTCTTCTATATATATATATATATATATATATATATATATATATATATATATATATCAGTAGTTAGAATAACTGTCTTTCCTATGGCACACTAGATATCTGTACTTTGGAACATTGAAAAACAAATTTAGGTGATAAGCTGGAATTATACTCAACTGTGTGATGAAACATCTTTAAGAAAATCATATTTTCTGTCATCACCTATTGAATTATTATTATTACCTATATTTATTAATTATGGCGATAGATGTCGACCGCCATTCGCTCATAGGCCTGTTCTTTAGCCCTATGCGGAACAAGATAACCGACCCCTCATGATGAATAACAGATAACCTAACTCGGATGCCAGACAGACTCTGTTCACCACCGGCAAACACGAAAATTTTGTCTGAATAAAATTAAGAATATAAATATGTTCATGCAAACCAGGAAAATAATGAAATTGTTGAATTTACTATGGAAGAGAACTCCATAATGTGAAATACAATAGAAAATTAGGCGTGACAAATGTTTTTTGATTAAATCCATTCGATTTTAGTGTTAAGCTGGGATATATGAATATAATACGCGTTACTTTATTGGCCTCATCGTGCATTATATTTTTAGTTTGTAATTGAGTTTAGATAAACAATTACAAGATTTTATAAAGCAACATTTGGGGAAAATTAAACATTTAACATAATAGAGATTGTCGAAGTATGGCCAAGTTTACGTGAATATGCGCACACAGGCTCTAAAGTAAGCCAAGCAAGGCGACAACTGTTATTGTTCTAAGAGTGCGATTTGAATAGATAGCGGCAGCTGCGTGACCAAGGAATATAACAAACAAAAATATAGATTTTAATACACACTGAATAAAAGGCACATCAATAAATATGGATATATATATATATATATATATATATATATATATATATATATATATATATATATATATATATATATATATATATATATATATATATATATATATATATATATATATATATGGGTACATAAATAAGACGAACTTAAGCTCCGAATACTAATTAGATAACCGTGGTTAGGGAATGGTTATAATGGGAGATTGAGGGTAATGAGTGATTTATTTCCTTTGAAACTTGAGAGTAAAGCGGGGAAAAATTGGGGAAGGTCTTGGTGACCTTGATTATTCACGAGAGTAGCCACAAACCTGCAGCGGATGGGGCTACTTTCTTGAACTTGAGTTTGCGAGATGCGAGCCTCTTGTCCTAAGGAGGTCACCGAACGAACTTCGAAGGGAGGGGGGGGGGATGACTTCTCCACACTCGGCTTGAGCGAGCTAACGGGCCTCTTGTCCTTAATAGGTAACCAGAAGAACTTTGGAGGGCGGCTTTTCCAATCAAATATCCGAAGGCGGATGAGAAAGGCTAACGTTGTCTCACGAGAATCTTCTCCCTGACCCGAAGATACGGGTGTGATGTTCAGCTCTCCCGTGGCTTGCGACCCTCACTCACACTTCCTGGGAGAGAGCTCGTTGACTTGCACTTCTTTCGGGGAAATCTCGTCTAACCAAATCTGTCTGTAATTCTGGAGCGGGTGCATATATACCCGGAGTTCTCTAAAACAGGGAGAGAGATTGAGAGTTTCTTTAACCTTGGTTATCGGCCGTGACAACCCAAGCGTCTCCTTGCGGTGAAGTGTCAAAGGCAGGGCTCAGCGGGCCAGACGGGCGACCAGCGGCGGGAGCCATAAAAGCGGTTCACGGCAAATCCTACAAAGTAATCTCCCGACCCGAGGGGGGGGGGAGATTGAGACGGCCGGGAGGTAGCCCCAATTTCAGCGTCATGCATCGGTGGTAATTTCGTGGAGACCTGGCGGCGAGTTAAAAAAGGGTTAGGTCTGAAAGGGAGGGGGGGGGGGAAGGAACCGCTCACTTTTTCTCCCGAAGTAATATCTTAGGAGGTGGGGAAATAATACTATTCTAAGGGGATATCTCCACAAAGATAACTGAAAGTGGAAAGTATTAACTAATAGTTTATAAATTATATTTTTAGACTTAAATTCCTCCAATGGTATTCTTTTTTTATTAACAATAGGGAAAGGTTCGTTACGATAAAAAGATCTCTTTGCTAATTGAAATCATTTATCTAGGAATAGAGGAAATAACAGATTTTGTGACCAATGACAAAATTCTTTTCGAAGTTTGAATATAAAAGAACTATTAACTAACCACACGATGCGCACAGATAAACGCGAATGGTAATAATAAAAAAAAGGAATATAAGAAGAAGAATTAGATGACTAGCACCCCCCCCCCAAAGAAAAAAAAACCTTGAGCAAAGGCGATGTATCAAAAAATCTAGAAATGTTCCATCCTGAGGAATCAAATATGAAAGAAAGAGAAACATTTTCACAAACTTCCAAATATATAATTTAAACAAAACAGAAGATAAGAATTTTTTACAGAATATCTATATTGTCTTTTTGCTTTATTAAAGTGCTTTATTTAATCGAATATCATACATTTATTGAAGTGGCGATCACTCGAAAAGTCAGGCCATGTTTAATTAAAATGAGTCGTAATAATAATAAATCTGTCCCTAATTTGGAACAAATTACAAATTTTATAGAATATTTAAAAATAAAAAAGAATGCAAATAAAAATTAATAAATAAATTTTAAGTTTAATTCCCTGTCTATGTTTTTAATATATATATATATATATATATATATATATATATATACACGAGGGGCGGTCAATAAGTTTTGCGAATCGTTAGGGCAAAACAGAGGAAGGGGGATGGCTATTTGTGGGGGTGTTAGGACAAGTTATGAAAAGTCAGGACCTGCAGCCGCACGCTCCTGCCTCGTCTATTTAAGAAGCAGTAGCTGATCGCAGATCGTCAGTCACAATTTTTTCAAAAAAGGAGAAGGTTGAGCACCGCGCAGTGATCAAATTTTTGACCAAGGAAGGCAAGAATGCAAAAGAGATCAATGAACGCATGGTTGCAGTGTACACTGACACCGTCCCTTCCTATGCAACCATTGCTCGCTGGAATAGGGGATTCCGCCATGGTCGTGAGTCCCTTGAAGATGACTCCCGTCCAGGACGCCCGTCAGACGTGACAAACGAGGATAATGTGGCCCATGTGGAGAGGATGATCCTCGAAATTCGACGGGTGAAGGTCGAAGAAATCGAGCGAGAACTTGGAATATCACATGGAAGTGTTATGAACCTCATCCACGACAATTTGGCTATGACCAAGGTCTCTAGAAACCTCACGCCCCATGATCGACTTCAACGTCGTCAAAGTCCACAAGGCCAGAGTTGCACAAGTTGCCCTGAGCGAGTGCGGATTCGAGGAGCTCAACCATCCCCCCTACAGCCAAATCTGGCCCCTAGCGACTACTTTTTATTCCGCCAGCTCAAGGCTGCACTGCGTGGACGCCGGTTTGGGGACGATGAAGATGTCCAGCTCGCCGTCCAGGAGAGGATTGAACAGCAGTCGGGAGATTTCTGGTTATCGGGAATTCTAAGCCTCAGAGACAAGTGGCGCAAGTGCATTGAAGTCGAGGGTAGTTATATTGAAAAATAATAAAACACTGTTCCTCATATCTCGTTTCCTTATATCCAAATTGCAAAACCTATTGATCGCCCCTCGTATATATATATATATATTAGGAAAAGGAGATCGAACACTGAATATGACATATATTGGCTCACGTTTCGGGCTCTAGACTCATCTTCAGGGCTAGAAAAATAAAAATATATAAAAATTAATTGTTTTTACAATGAAGAGAACAATAACACGAACTGTGGCTAAAGGTAAAAATATATAAAGGTGAAAATACAAAATATGCAAAAAAAAAAATAACACTGGAAAATTCAATATGAAGAACAAATTTCTGTAGTTTGAGTAAAAATACAAAATAAATTCAAATGAAATTAATGATGGTAGAAATGGAAGAAGAAGTAAATGCAATAATATACAATATCAAACATTACCTTATTCGGAGAAGGCTCTGAACTGACTGAACGAAATTTTAAAACTTGTTACTAGAGAAGATTCGTTTTAGTGTTGGTTGGTTTGTGTAATTATATGTAAGTGGTCGGTTGAAAAATTTAGTGTTAGCTAGTTGGTTGTTTTAGAGGTAATTAATTACCCACAAATGGTTCAACAAGAGAGTGTCTTTATTTTAAATAAGCAATGTATAACGGTGTGGAAGTAGTCTGTATTTAACTGAGGCGGACTGTGTTTATTTAATATTAATTAATAGGGACTTAATTATGAAAAGGTCAGGTTTAGATTTTGATGAAGATAATATTTTAAATTGATTAAAATCTATACGGATTTTACAGGAATCGGAATGAGATCGGAAAACAGAATTTCGCTCTACAGAAAAGATCAATTCCTGTCCTGTAGCTAATCACCCCTCGGTGAGCATTGATGCGAACCTTGACAAGGCGTTCCGTTCATGCAATGTACGTTTCCAAAGAACATTGTGGACAAGTATATTTGTATACTAGTATAGAGTATCTTTGTATACTAGTATACAAATATACTTTTTTGCCTTTTAGTGTGTAATAGGACTCGGGAATAGCATGCCCGATGTGCATTATTTTTCACTTGTTCGAGTTAAAAAGCATCTGCCACACGTTTGACCAATCACTTGCTCGGCGTAGGTCGTTTTTGGATCTTTTCCACCTCTTCAAGCGCCACTATGCATCCGCCTATTTTAGGGTCGTCCGCAAACTTGGCGCTTCTTCTCATTATTCCTACATCTGGGTCATTGGGGTAGATGCTGAAGAGGAAGGGGGTGAGGAGGAAGCCATGTGGAACACCGATAGTGACCAATATTTAATATGTGACTTATCCACACGCCACAACCCTTTGTAGCCTTTTTAACAGCCAACTCTCTATCCACTTTGCTACTGTCTCTTTATTCCTATCGAGCGCGACTTCGTCATAAGCTTCCTGTGGGTGACCTTATCAAAATATTTTTGAAGGTCCAAGGAAACTATTTCCATCGCTCGGGATTGGTCGTACACGTTCATTATCTCGTGGAAAGGGGAGAAAGAGAGAGATAAATCTAGAGAGATAGTTATAGGGAGTTAGAGAGAGATAGAGAGATAAAAAGTTATATAAAGATAGAGTGTTAGAGAGAGAGTTAAATAGGGATATAAAGTTAGAGAGAAAGTTAAAGAGATACAGAGTTAGAGAGAGATTTAAAGAGAGAGAGAGAGAGAGAGAGATATTTAATTCATCTCGCTAGTTACCACACCCTTTAATAAACGGTGAAAATCCTAGTAATAAATTTCTATACACAGTTCCTAAAGTGAAGCGATATTAATTTCAATAATAGGAAAAAAATATTTCTTATTAGCAGTAACCGTGAAAACTAAAGCACTAAATTCAATATTTCTTTCGAAACTTCCCGAGTAAATAGTATACATTCAATGTTTTCCAAATTCCCTCAGAGCAGTCAATGCGCTTGTTGACTTAGGACCTAAATAAATGCAAGGCCAGCAGTGTCAATAGTCCATACAAAAATATGCCATTATAACAATTAGTGTCAAATAATAGAAGCCTATGGTCATTTGTTTGACCATTTTAATAAAATATACTCTATCTGGCCGTTTCTTGGAATAAATGTTACGTGAAACGCTTAAACTCACCTGCATTAGGACCTATCGATAATTCTATTGCTTTGCCAATCGAGGGGTTGTCTATACCTTTACTCTTTTAGCAAGAAGGTACTCCAAGTCATAGATCAGTCAGTACGAAGCCATCTTTTGAGATCCATAAAGCTGGGAGCGAGGAGGTAAAAAACGAGCAAACGATTTCCGCTTTACCCCATTCAGCTGTAGATCATACATCTACGGGACGTGATGAGTCGCTTAAGCAGGTGTTAATAACATGCACTACTAACCTTAAGCACTAATGTCTACGTCAGCTCTTAACGCAGGATGAGCGTGCTGACAGGAGTACCCCGGAGCCGTCTCTTGCAATGAGGTTCCTCGATGATGCTTTTAACGCTTTCCTCAACAACGATCTCCGGGCGTTATTTTTGTAGCGCCTCGCGACCCAGTGGTGGCAGGTATTGGTCACAACTTTCAGCCCGCCTATGGACCAACTGCCATAAACGGGCGATACCCTTTTCAACTCGAATTGTTTTCTCCTGCGGTATCGCAAATGAGCCCGTACCCGCCGCAAAGTGATACTGACCCTTTGAGTCCCTGAGTTAAAACTCGTTTCGGAGAAATTCAAGAAGCTATTCGCATCCGCGTTCGATCCATCTGAGTGGGTTCCAAGGTCACCCTCGCTGCCACTCATTCAGCCGCTGTTGACCATTTTCCTTTAACAGGAGGCGCAAAGACACTGATGGTGCCATTTGGGGAAACTCAACACACATACGCACTTAGTAGGGGGCGTGTAAAACGAAAAAAGAAGCCGTCCTTATTAGTTATTCAGTTACCCCATTGACCAAGAACTCGTTTATGATGGAACTGAAGCAGCCGTCAGCCTGGTACTGGTGTTTTTCCTAACGCAATAAGCCAGTTTATTCTCTTAAATTACAGGATACCACACCTTGATACCAACTTAAAGCGAAAAATACCTCGGATTACGAGCTAAGACTCAGTTTACGAAGCTCCGTCCTCCAGAATGTCATCATGGCAAAAGGTTTACCCGCGATACTCGGAGTAAATATTTGACTAACGGTAAAAAAAACTTTTTAAATATATTCTATATTATTACATAACTCTGAATAGCAAAATACAAGTATGACTTAAAAATGAAATATGAACATAAACGAGTCTAAAATTTGACTTCACCCTGTTACGGAAACGATCACTCGAAATATGAGTATCACATATAAACATTCTCGATATGCGAGGGCAAGGTGCAAACACTCTCTTAGTAAAAAGGCACAAATTTGGTCCACGATGTGTAACCAAAGTCTGACGAAGGGGAGATTCCATTTTAGTCTCTCCATCTAATTTCACTCCTTAGTCACATCAAAGCTAATCTCCGGAAATTCTCTCCTCGCTCTAATTACAACTCATCCTCTGAATTTTCATCGCTGACCACATCAAGACACATTCTCATGCCAAACTATTTGTACCATTTTCTATACCAGTATCATGGGGCTAATCAAGGTACTCCTGACATCTACTTCTAATCTCTTGCTCACCCGTGCCGCCTCAGCCCAAACCTTAAATCACCCAGAGCTTTTCTCCTGTTTTCTCGCTTTTATTACTATTTCTAAAATAACCTTCTCTTCCTATACAGATCTCCATTCTTCTTACTTGATTTCCTTCTTTATTTCTACTGAATACTCGATTTACTATTTTTTCGCTTTATTTTATGCCTTCGTTCATATATATTCAAATAAACATATGCCGGGGGCCTCTCTATGAACATAGGAGTCTGCAGAACCGTAAACATGTCTCGTACCTCGACGGTGAGCATCGTATTCTTTGTATTCCCTCGCGGCGAAAAACCGTCCTCTATAAATTTCAGATGCAGATTTCCACTAATCAATTTACACCTGCTCGAGGAAATAGGTTAGTACCCCTGTTAGTCCCATTGCCTAAGCCTAAGAGGCGGGGAACCAACGTATTGGGTTAATAAACAAAAAGGGGATGGCTGAAGGTCAGGGTAAAGGGAAACTGATAAATAAGAGTGAGGTTTTAAAAAGATACAAGTGGGAAAATGAAATGGAGAGAAGTTGAGAAGAGGGAAAATTTGAAGGATAAGCTCAGTTCTCCCGGGATTAAGAAATTGTGTACTGTACTTACCTTGAGTAACCTCAGAATTTGAATCTTACCATCCAATCCCACAGGACTGTACTTTGAAGGGAAAGAGACCGAACGTGTCGGGAGTTTGAAGAAATGTTCACGCGTCAAGTCGAAGGAAAATTGTGTCAGGTTCAATCTCGAAAGCTGGAGAGAACCTGGGGGTGGGAGGAAGGAAAACTTCATTCTTCTGCGTCCTTGGGAGTTTGGACGCGATCACACTACCAAAAGAGGGAGGTGGGGCGACTACGCTAGCACACGTAGGAGCGCGGAGAGCGCGGCGATTCCCGCATGGCGCATTTTTCTTACACCCCCCAAAGGGATTTGATAACTGTTTACAGAAGATATCAGACAGTGCTATATTCCCGTTGTCATGGGAACCCTGAGGCGTAGCCATGCCTGCCAATTGGAAGTGTGGGAGCATATTAGGCTCTCGCCCAAAACATGACAGCTTAGTCCCAATGGGGAGTTAGCCCGGCCTCCCTTTCTAGACCTAGTGGTCGAATATAACATCAGCAGTTGTTAATTATATTTTTACCCACTATTTAATACGATTGGAACCGATATTTATTTATTATTGCTATCATTAATATCCTTTTTATCTTACAAACACTCCTCGATAATCATTCATTCTTACGGAATGATTAGTTCCACTTCCACATCTTTCAGCCTTGTTTCACTTGACCGTAGCTACGATCTATATTCATAACTGAGGTCAATCAGTTAAGAATAAAATATTTCTCCTATTAATTTCACTTGTGGAAATCCAAGTGTTTCTCTTCCTTGCCACGAAATTGGTCCCTGAAGTCGAGCCTGATGCCCAATACCCTCTCAACATCTCTGGTTATCGCCGTGGAGTGACCAAACTAGTTACGAGGAATAATAATAAAGCTTTCATTAATATAATTCCTTAATTTTTCATACTTGGCATAGATCCAGATAAAGGTGTTGTGCCAATTGTATTTTGTCTAAAATGAGCCAAAAAATAAGGTTTCTCTCTAATGAGTAGAGAGGTGACATCAAACAATGTCAACAGACTTGAGTTGCGTGCTCTTAATTATTCTGTCTTATGGCATTTTGACCATATGACCTTACGACTTTCAAAACTTTGAACAAGTAGGGAAATCAGACCCATAGTTAGTTTTCTTTTAATAATTCTTGGACTAACATTGGGAATTATATCATTCGAAAGAGAATGTAAAAGAACATAAGGGTTTCAAATTTCGTTAGAATCGACTGAATAGTTACGATGCTATTGCCAAATAATTCCAGGACTAACCTTAGGAGGACATTGGAAATTATAACCTTCGAAAAAGAATGTTAAACAACATTAGGGTTTCAAATTTCGTTAGAATCGGCTAAATAGTTACGATGCTATTGCCAAATAATTCCAGGACTAACCTTAGGAGGACATTGGAAATTATAACCTTCGAAAAAGAATGTAAAAGAACATAAGGGTTTCAAATTTCGTTAGAATCGACTGAATAGTTACGATGCTATTGCCAAATAATTCCAGGACTAACCTTAGGAGGACATTGTAAATTATAACCTTCGAAAAAGAATTTAAAATGACATGAGGGTTTCAAATTTCGTTAGAATCGGCCGAATAGTTACGATGTTATTGCAAAAAAAATCTCATTTTAAGGAAAATGGTTACCATCCGACCGTCCGACCTCCGGACCGCCACTTATAGAGACGCTTCGATGCGACTAAATATCAAGATTTGCTCCAAATATTCTAATAACAAAGGTTTTGTTTCATCTTTATATTTCACGACTTCACTCCCTACCCTTCCGTAAGTTTGTTTCACATTTTGCTCTATTTCTCGTTCACGATTATTTCCTCTTTCGAACTATTCAAAATTTTTACACATTTTCTCTCTGTCACCTGTTTAACATCATTTCTCTTTTATTCAATCATCTTTTCCACCATGGTTGCGCTCTCTCACTCACGGACCCAACCAATGTTGACTTACCTTTTACATTTATTACATCCCTTAGGATTTATTTTCGCCACGATCAGATTAATCATAATACTACATTCACTCGTACGGCTTTTCCACATGCACTCTCCTTTGCTAAAAGGTCATGAAATTGCGAGGCATGATTCTTATTTTTAAAGAGAACGAAACAATCATCAAAGTATCTTTTATAGAGTATAGGACTCGATTGGACATCAGGTCCTGTTCTAGTTTGAACAGAGAGGCATTTGCAAACGATGGACCCAGAGGTGAGCCCATTGCCATCCCGTCCCTTTGTTTATAAAGTCTATTGTTAAATATAAATATTGTGTCTTCAACGGCCAATTTAATAAGCCTAGAAAAATCAGGTTTATTGACACCAAGAATTGTGCAATTTGTGTTAAAAAGTGAATCACATATTATATTACAGGTTTCAAGAACAGGAATGTTGGTGAATAGCGACTCAACATCAAAACAGAAAATATATCTCAAAATATCCTACATAGGCTCGCTGACCAATAAACTCATCTTAGACTTACAACAATTATTATCTAAAGTTTATCCACAAATCAAATTCTACAAATTCTACTATATAGCAATTCATACTATCTTTCTTAAAACCTACTTGTCTCATAAGGAGAAACTACCCTTGCTACTCATGTCCTCACTTGTGTATCAATTTATGTGTGCGAGTTGCCAAACTCGCTACGTAGGTAAAACTACGCTACAATTGAAGCTGAGGATTTGCAAACATAAGGGGGTTTCCCGCTACACAGACACACCCATTGCTAAACAGGAATTCTCTGCAATAAGGACTCATTCGGATACCTGCACCTCATTATTGTCTTCCTCAAATTTCAAAGTTTGTGGTTCTGCGGATAAATCCGTAGATCTCAACATTTTAGAATCTCTATTTATTCAAATGCTTAATCCAAAATTAAATTCGAGTCAGTCATCCACACCAATTTACTTCTATTAATTCGAATATCTTAATTTTAGTTTGTTTTATAATAAATATTACCTAAAATGTAATAACAACTCACTCAATGACCCGATAATTATAATGTTCTATTACTTGGTTAACCATATTTCAGTTATTTTAAACATGTTTAGCTCGGTTCAAACTTCCCACAAATTAAATCATTCGATTCCTGTCCTTCTCTCAAGTCGGTAAGTGCTCATTCATTTATTGCATTTTAATTTTTAATTTTTGCTTTGTTTCTCAGTTTGTTTAATAAGTTCGCATTGTCCTCTCTCGGTAATTTTTGCATTGTTTTCTTGAAAGTTTTACTAAACTCTTATATTCATTATTACATTGTCGCATTATTTTCTCTCAAATTCAACAAACTTTAAACTTATTGTCAATAATTAATACATATATCTCTTTATGTATTATAAGCCTGCTTGCTTTCATATTGTTTTACTCCATTATAGGCTGAAGATGAACATAGCTAATGTTCGAAACGTTCCCAATTATATATGTTCCGAATACTGGTTCTGGCTTTAACATATATATATATATATATATATATATATATATATATATATATATATATATATATATATATATATATATATATATATATATATATATATCCTAATCTGTAGCGAAACCCCTACAAATTCTTTTATTTAGTTGCATGTACAAGAATGGTGTATGTGCGAAACTTTAGAATTCTTGTAATCCATTAAATACTACACCTATTTTTTTCCATTCCTCTAATAAAACTGCTTCGGAATATTAGACTTAAAATAATAATTACCATTCAGTAGACGTTTTACCAACAATTTGCAACCACTCTCTGAGACATTGTATTTCTTTGTGGTATCCTACAGTTAAACACAAAATCAGAATCCCCGCCTCACTTCGGCGAATGGTAGAAAGAACTAGTATTTGCCAGTTTATATAAGTCTCGAATCTAATAAAAAGAATTTATGAACTGGAAGTTAATCAATTTTGGTAATAAATTATATTTTATGAGAATATATCAACAAATACAATTTAAAAAGGATAAGCGATAATACTATTCCACTATTTTATTTTTAAGTCAGTTTTAAGGTTATCGTCAGTAATTATAATTCTAGGTAAGAGTTTTAAAGGCTTATGATTCATGATAATTCATTTTGAATTTTATCGACTACAAATTTTCGAATTTTAATATTTATGAGTTTGAACTTCAAATACATAGAGGCAAAAGGGGCTTGTATATATTTTTGGAATAAATTGGCTTACCAATTTGAATGTACAATTAAAAGGGTTTACAAGGTTTTATTAATAGTAATATATTATTTATAATTATTATCATCATTATTATAAATGATATCGCTATATTGTTTTGAAAATTTCAGATCACTCGAGATTGACAACTACAGTTAATATTTTTTCCTTATTAATTGTTCAAAATTTGACCACTCATGTTGTAATGTACTCCCAGAGCAGGAGTTTCCAAACTACTGCCCGCGGGCCAGATCTGGCCCGCGTTGTTAGTTCATCCGGCCCGCCACTGCAGTGGGGATGCAGGAATTACAAAGCAAATATTGATGATATCTTAAAAGCCAAACGCCAGTTTCACAAATCCCACTAACCTCTTTTGCTGCTTAGTTTGTGAGACTCGGATATGTGCGCACTGGGTGTGATAATACTATTTTATTGCTAACGACGCCTTCTTTGGTAACTTTTTGGTAAACAAATATGTTTGTTGTCTTTATTCTTTGTGTATTTTGTGTATTGGTAAATAAATATGTGGGTTGTCTTTATTTTTTGTGTATTCACTATATTGTATTGAACAAAATGGTTATGCGGCCCGCGCTCGTCATTCTCAGTTATCTGGCCCACTGCGAAAAAAGTTTGGCGACCCCTGGGCTAGAGTATAATGACCTATCAGCAGTATTTTACATTTTTCCAGGTTCAATTTTATATACCATTATCCAACCATTCCACTAAATATGGCTTTTTGCAACATTTCACTGTGATATTTTGCACTAGTATTAAGTTTCATTTCAGTGATTTTTCAAGTTTGACATGTTGAGTCTATATCAAGTTCGTTTATATAGAAACCAGGCAATGGCGTCGACACTCTCCCCCTAAGTGGAGAGCTTGCACTTCGCTACAAAGATTAAAATTTACAATCTAAAAAAAAGCAGCCATGGTTAAATTTTTATAAATTTTCTGAACTTCACCAATTATAATAATTTTAAAAAGGAACTCTAAACTAAATTTTCTGAACTTCGCCAATTATAATAATTTTAAAAAGGAACTCTAAACTAAATTTTCTGAACTTCGCCAATTATAATAATTTTAAAAAGGAACTCTAAACAAAATTTTATGAACTTCGCCAATTATAATAATTTTATAAAGGAACTCTAAACTAAATTTTCCTCCTTTCAAAATATCACGTTGCTAAAATATAGAGTTATAGAAGAATATATATAAAAATAAAATTTAGGAAATTCACCATTTGTAATTCTTTGGGTTTTTAAAAAAAAATCACAAAATTTCGAGACATATTTATTTCTGAACTTCACCATTTTGTTTTTTGATTTTATAAAAGAATTATTAGAAATAACTTCGATAAAAAACATAAGTCATAACCAAACTAAGATGAAAATATTATTCAAATACTCAAAAAAATCCCCTTCTTAAATTATAGTTATGATGACAAGGTTCATAGACCTAAGTCGAGTGCATTCAATATTTCAATAATTTTGAAAAAAAACAAACAAACAAATGTATTATCAATTAACAAAGATATCATATGACCTTACTACCTTGAAAAATTTCAAAATCTCATTGAAAAGTAAAGCAGTTACCATCCAATCGACCGACGTACGCACCGACATACTAACTTATAGAATCGCCCACACGCGACCAAAAATCAGCAAAGGTCTGAGTAGATATCCCCGAGTAATTCCAATTATGACTTAAGTCCACGAGGAATATTTTCCATTTACAAAACCTTTCTGCCTGTTTTATTTCAGCCATTCTTCAATCCATTATAATACACTGCACTCTGGTTAATGCGATTTTAGCTTCATCAGAAGTCTTTTATGCGGAATGGTGTCAAAAAACCTTTGAAAGTCAAGTTAAAGTACATCTTTATCCTGTTCAAAGGTTGTTATCAATTGATCATAAAAATTCAGCAAATTACTTAACCGTGCTCCGAGTCATTAATTTATTGACCTCTTGATACTCGACGATACAACAGCGTTGGGCAAAATTTTTGGAAACCCTCCGGGCGATTTTTCGACAGCTCGACGCTACTCATTCAGCGTGCGTATTAAATTTCTTTCCTCTACTGTATAGTTACCTGTTTTTTGCCATCATTATAACATTAGCAGATCCTATCGCCTCGAATCTCATATTAATCAACAAATATGATGCGTTATATGAAGACATTTTGACTGTAACATACTGATAGATATTTTTTTTAAGTTATAGGGAAGCTTGTAATTTTATTTTTGTTTCTAGATGTATTGGGTACATGCAGGAAAACCTTTACCAACATATTCATATCCAAGGAAAAAAATCCAGGTTAGAAAATATTTGGTCGCGGTTGTATTTCTGTCAATGGACAAGCAGTTTATCCACGACAAAAGTAAGAGAAATGGGCAGAAATTTCACAGGCTTTTAGTCTTTATTGCTTTTTTTTAAATTGGTGTTACGCTTAATTCTTTGAACTATTCAGGATTGTTCCATATATAACGTATTTTTTTAACATAAAAAACGGGCTTTAATAGGTTGACTTCTTTAAGGTTAATTGGGCATGTATTTTATTACGTCATTTATCGAGGTATATTGTATCTTTGATGGCAAAAACACTCGCAATATGTTTATGTTATATCTCCTGTACGTGATCCAAATTGTCATTGTAAACTCCCATGGCATTATGGAGGGGTCCAATCCGCCCCCTAATTGGCTTACGATCATTTGCATATCTATAAAATGACAAAAAATCACGTTTTGATACTGAACTGAAGCAAACTCCTTTTGAAAGTTTTTTTGGGGCTGCTTTTATTTTTTTGAGAAATCTTATACATTGTATTACGTGACATAATTGACTATTTAATCTTAGTATTTATCAATGGCACATGAATTAATCTATTAGATTCTACACTTTTATAATGTACTATTTCATTATTAGCATTAAAAGTTTAATACTAAAATTTAATATGCATTTCCTGGAGATTTTCAAAGGATAAAAAGTGATCACTAATTATAAGTTTGAAGCGGGCACCAAAAAGAACAAAATTTTATAATTTAAAATCCTAAATGAGTTTAGAACTCTCGCGAACATTTCTTGGAGTATTTACATTGAATAAAATTATGTTGTGATCGCTATTCTCAAGGATTTCACCAACATATATATAATTAAATTGCCTTTCTTCCTTAGGCAAAATGGATAATCTTTTCACGCTAAAATAAATATTGTATGTACCACTTAGAGAGAATCACCGACGATAAAATTCAGAAAAGAAATTATTCCTCTGATTTTTTAGCCGAAAAAGCTAAAACTGATTTGGAAGAAGAGGAGATTTTAAGAGGTTCTATGAGGGAAACGATGTAAATATAAATTAATGGCGCAGCCGGCAACCGTTGGCAAACCCATAATATCAAAACCTGGCAAAATCATGCTGTTCGAGGCCTACTTTGCTGGCAGGCACGAAGGAGGCAGTATCAATTCTAAATTGTCATTTATATAACGCTCGTTGCCACCCTCGATCCAAGCCAAGTGTCAGCTTGGCTTGGATCAAAGGTGGCAACGAGCGTTACATAAAGCATGTTTTAACAAATACGTTATTTTTATTATTGATCACCAATACCCGCTGAATATATATATATATATATATATATATATATATATATATATATATATATATATATATATATATATATATATATATTCCTTCTTTAAACAATTATTACTTATACAACAACTCCAGAACAACATTCTCATTAGATTGGTGTAATTAATCAATACAAACTATTTCTTCTTAATAATTACAGCATTCCTATCGGTGTATGAATGAATTCTACTTTTGGGAAAGAAATACATTAGTTACCGTTAAATCTTAAAATAAAGACTGATAATTAGTTAGAATAAACGAATAATAAAGTTAATAGAAAATCAAGATGTAATCATTCCGCATGTAAATATTTATAATAATGCTATGAAGTTATACAATATCAATTATTGTGACTACGATTAATTTTAGCACAAACACGCAGAATGGCGCTTGTCGCTATATTGTTTTTATCATATCATATTTCTTTCCTTTACTAAGCGTTAGCTATAAATTATTAATTTACTTACAATTGCATTGCTTCACTTCGAAGTCGATCTATTTCATTTGTACATAACTGAATACTTATATATATATATATATATATATATATATATATATATATATATATATATATATATATATATATATATATATATATGAATAACGTTACAGCCACGAGGAAAATGAAACAACGGAGAACTGCGAGGCCTTTCGACTAATGGTCCTTTACTAAGCAGACTAAAAGACAGGGAAAAAGAGAAAGATATTTATACACCTGATTAATGAAAATATGGGATATAAAGATTAAAAGGGGTGGGATTAGCAGATACCTGGAAAAATCTTATTAACGAGATGATCCGTCAGGATTAAAAAAAAAAAGTTTACAGGTTATAAAAGAAAGGGGGGAGCAATGTTTAGGAATCACATATGCAATATGAAAACAAAAAAAGTTTACACATGATAACAAGAAAATATGACAAAAGAAAAATATGAGGAAAGGTTTTTTTTATAAATAAGCTAAAATAACTTCTAGGTGATAATCATTAATTCAGAAATTTTATCTTTAAAATCATTCTTAAACATTCTCTTGATACAAGGGTCCAAAAAATACATTCCAGGGCTGAGATTAAAATTCGAAGTCAGTTGTATAAATGCCGATTCTAAAAGATTTTGGGAAAAAAAGTCATTTGATTTGGCAATCACAGAACTCTCCTTCCAATTAATACGATGGGAATTTTCACTCAAATGGATAAAAATGGCATTTGATGTTTGCCCAGTGTTAACAGAGTACTTATGTTGCTTAATACGCACATTCAGATCCTTGCTAGTTTGCCCAATATAAAATGAAGGGCAATCCAAACAAGGGATTTTATAAATTACGTTATTTGTTTCATTAGGGCAATTTTTTATTAACATTCTTTTTAAAGTATTAGTATAAGAGAAAACAAGATTTATATTAAGTGTTTTTAACAATGTTTTTACGGTTTCAAAGCCATTAAAATAAGGAAAAATGAGGATATTCTTGGGCACTCTTTTAGTTATTTAACCTTTCCACGTTTGCTTCAAAAACAATCTGATGATTTTGTCACTTTTCAATTACATCAATCAATAATTTCGGGGGTAGATCATACATTTCCCAGATTTTTTAGTGACAGTTATGGCGTAAAGGGTAATATTAATTCAGATGCCTATAATTCAATCTTCACGAAAAAATTGTGATATAGCTGAAGAAAATTATCTCTCGCAGGATTACATGAGTGACATGAAATTTCCTGAAATGACACTAAAGCACAATTAAGACAAATTTTATATCAAGGATGAATTCAAATACTGCTAAATTTGCTTTGAATACAAGCAAACATTTTAAAGTTTTGCACAAAGCACAGATTACGATCAAAAGCAATTAGAATTTAATCTAAGCCTGCATTTTCACCAGAAGGGTTTCCATTTATCTAAAATTTGGTTGAGAACTTCGCCCTCAAACCTCAATTTTCCTTGTTTTTAAAGATTCTACTTTCAAAATTAATTAATCTTTTTTATTACCTAATATATATATATATATATATATATATATATATATATATATATATATATATATATATATATATATATAAAAATAAATAAATAAATCTAACTTCACCGCAAGAAAGAGAAAACGGAATAATTTTTCTTCGGAAATAGTTATTTCTTACCTCGAAAAAATCTGAGCTGGGTGGGATTCGAACCGTGCACATTGAGGCAGCGAGCAACCGCTTTGATCTCAATTAAACCACCCTTTAGACAACTATTTCCGAAGAAAAGTTATTTCGTTTTCTCTTACCTGCGGTGAAGTTAGATTTATTTCATCATTCTCTTGCGCTCATGAGAGATATATGTATATATATATATATATATATATATATATATATATATATATATATATATATATATATATATATATATATATATATATATATATATATATATATATATATATGCGTTTAGGTAAGGGTGGTAGTAAGAATTCGGCAATCCGCAAGAAAAATCTCGTGGAGTTTTCTCTAAGAGGAGAAATTTCAAGAATCCTTTTGTAGGAATTGGCATTAACTCTAAAAGAAAACGAGAATCTGATTATTCACGAGTCTATTCAGCTATCTATTTTTTTGATAAATGAAAAATAACATCTTTGTCAATACGGTTAAGTAATGAAATTGTATGATTTCATTAATCCGCTTGAAAGGGCCCCTAGAGTTGCTAACCCTCTTCAGGAGTGCAACCCATATGACTAGGCTTAGATCCATTTCTCTAAAACGAGAAATTTCAAGAATTCTTTTGTTGGAGTTGGCATTTACTTTAACAGAAAACGAGAATGTATTTACAAATGAAAAATAGAAACTGCGGGATAGTTTGGGCAACAACACTAACTTGGATTTCTTTAGGAAGTCGTTTGTGGGCAGTTCCATGCTCACAGCCAGCAAGCTCTGCAAATTCTGTCCAACGAGACCTACCTTTACCGATTAGTACCAGCAGCAGTCCAAGCCATCGAACGAGGAAACCATAGCCAAGTCAACCTAACTTAGCCTAACTAAACTTAATCTAATCTAACCTAACCTAACCTATCCTAACCTAACCCAACCTAACCTAACCTAACCTAACCTAACTTAACCTAACTAAACTTAATTTAACCTAACCTAACCCAACCCAACCTAACCTAACCTAACTTAACCTAACTAAACCTAATCTAACTTAACCTAACCTAACCTAGTTATTCTGGATTAGGTTGGTGCGGTTAGGTTAAATTTAGTTATGTTAGGTTATATTAGTGTCCAAATACCTTAGGATGTCTCATTTTTACAAGATCGCATATAATAAGTGAGATTATCAAATGTCTTGGCCAAGAATGGGTAGTAATTTAATCAAATACGATTATTAAGAAATGCATTAACATCTCATGGTCTTCCTGCTATTAGGATCATAGAAGCAAGAGCAACAGTTTAGAGCAGGACCCAAATAATGAATCGCTCTACCTATGGTTGCCATGGCAAAGAAGAGAAGGCAAAGTAACACAAATTCTTAACGTGGTTACCCACTTAACTGTCTGATGCCAGCTCCCTCACGGACGGCCGGTTGGTGATACGCGCTACTCGATAAGGCAGGATAATCGTCCTTTTTCCGTCGCTCGAGTGAATACGACGCAATTTTCTCAATCTTTTATTTTCTAGCTAGAGCCGTCGGTTTGGGGAACACTGCCTAATGATGTCTTAGATTAGGAAAATTGTGATTAAACCGCCCTTTAGACCAAGTGGTCTTCAGCGTAGCCAAGTGGTCTAAGAGATTATTTAATTGGATCAAAGCAGATGTTCGCTGCATCAGTGTGCACGGTTCGAATCCCACCCCTGTACGGAATTTTTGCGAATTAGGAAATAATATTTCCGAAGAAAAGATTTTCCCGTTTTCTGTTTCGTGCGGTTTGTTGGTCTAAAGGTCGATTTACTTGAGATTAAAGCGTTTGCTCGCTACCTCAATGTACATGGTTCGATTCCCACCCTAGCTCGGATTTTTTCGAAGTAAGAAATAACTATTTCCGAAGAAAAAATTATTCCGTTTTCTCTTTCCTGCGGTGAAGTTGGATATATATATATATATATATATATATATATATATATATATATATATATATATTATATATATATATATATATATATATATATATATATATATATATATATATATGAATACAACAAACTGCAAAAAACATAGAACAGGAAAATTTTCTTCGGAAATATTATTTCCTAATTCCCCAAATTCCCGGTCTATTGGATTCATTTCCATCATTCTTTCGCGCTCATGAAAGATTCATATATTGTATATTCACCGCGTGTTTACCTCAATTCCCCTTTGTCCTTTGAATTCCCTATTAATTTTCTCTTTCCTTAATAGTCCCGATCGACCTTGTGAATCGTAGCTTCAAAGCTTGTTTATTCGGAAGATTTTTTTTAGTCTTCCGCGTAGCCAAGTGGCCTAAGAGATGACTTAAGTGAGACCAAAGCAGATGTTCACTGCTTCAGTGTGCACGGATCGAATCCCACAACCGTGTACGGAAATGATTTTCCCGTTTTCTGTTTCTTGCGGTTTGTTGGATTCATTTTCATCATTCTTTCGCGCTCATGAAAGATTTCTCTCTCTCTCTCTCTCTCTCTCTCTCTCTCTCTCTCTCTCTATATATATATATATATATATATATATATTAGTGTAGTTGGGTAGCAGTCTTTCTTGAATGCAAATTTTGTTGAAGACCATTGTGTATTTCGCCTTAATTCATTTCCTTTGGCAACTTTCTCTTCTTATAACTATCTTTTTTATTCCATCTTATAGATAGTGCATCACTTGTCCTGTATTCATCTCTTCTTTTATATGAATGTGTTTGGTAAAAACCAAATTGAATTGCTGAGCTTTCGATCTTATTCGATCATCTTTGGAGCGTTTTGATATGTTCTTGCCTCCTTTACCGATGTAATGAGTGGAGTGAGGATCTGAGAGAATGAAAGAAAACTATTTTTAAGGGGTATTTATTCCGCCTAGGTTGAGCATAACGTTAGAGGAAACAGGCCAGTTCGGTGAGTGGAATTTTAAAATAATTTTAAATGTGTGATTCCAGCTTGTCGCTTGACTGTTGATGGCCGGCTTATCCTCGTTTATTTTTATGGCTTCTAAGATGTTCAGGCTAGTTTTATTAACCTCTTTTCTTTTAATAACGGTGTTATTAACTAGCATATCTCTCGTTAGGTTAATTTTATGAGCACTCTCCATATGTTTTTAGGCCCTCAGCTTTGCAGATACATAGTTAAACGTCTCAAAAGTGTAGTAGTTGTCATGCTAATATATTTTAAGTTGTTATAAGGCTTACAGTCTTTATCGGGGCAGATGAACTCATAAACTATGTTGGTTGACTTGAGATTCGAAGAGTTAAGGCAGCTGTTGTTTTTCAGCAGGAAATTGCTGGCTTTTGTTGTTTTATAATAAATGATGAGTTGAATTTTATCCGTTTGATTTTTACCTTGATGTTACGGTTAATAATATCCTTGATGTGTTTTTCCTTTATTTTATAGGCCGTTGGCATCTGGTTTCTGTAATACACTTTGATGTTGTTGACTTCACCCTGATTACTTTCAGTTTTATCCGTATCTTTGCAATGATTATTTAAAAAGGATTGGAGTTGTTTGTCAATCATGCTGTTTGAAAAACCGTTGTTTACGAGTGTTTGATTTAGAGCAGCATTTATATGCTCGGCGGATGTATGAGCCGAATACGCTTATTTTATACCCTTCTGGACATTCACTCTCCGCATTGAGGCATCTTCCCATGCCCATACTTTTTCTATGTACTTTAGTGATGTAGCTACCATTGATGTTTTGAATCTCAACGTTCAAGACAGGGAGTTTATTGCCTGTGCTCAATTCATAAGTGAATTTTAACACCGAGTTCTCCTCAAATTGCTGCTTGATGTTAATCAGATGTTCTTCGTTTAGGACGTTGAATTAGATGTAGTCTACGTATCGGCAATATGTGTGTGGCTTATTTTTCATGATGTCCAATAATCTCTTTTCAGGGTGACCCTTATAATAGTTGGCGAAAGTCGGCCCTAAGGGTGACCTCATAGCCACTCCACTTGTGTGTATAGATTACCGCCCAGTGTCCTGAACGGAGCCTCTGATGTGCACGAACGTAACATACTCCTTAAGATGTTTGGGTCAAGATTTGGAGGAGACATTGTAGGATGGTGGTACACGTAATATTTATAATGATGTCGATGGTCTGAGTGATAGGCACGTTCGTAAACAGGCTTTCCACGTCAAGGGATGATATTAGTCCTGCCGGTCTTGTAGAGTGGAGTATATCGATGAATTTTTTCCGTGGATTTTATGCTATATTTCGAATGGATGTACGGTTTTATTAATGCATTTAGAGTTTTAGCTAAACAGTACGCAGGTATCGTGACTTGAGAGATGATAGGCCTCAAGTGGTTGTGCGGCTTATGAATTTTTACATTGCCATACAGATATATATATATATATATATATATATATATATATATATATATATATATATATATATATATATAAGTATATATTAATAAAGTCCCAATCGACCTTGTGAATCGTCGCTTCAAAGCTTGTTTATTCGGAAGATTTTTTGGTTTTCCGCGTAGCCAAGTGGCCTAAGAGATGATTTAATTGAGATGAAAGCGGATGTTTGCTGGCTCAGTGTGCACGGTTCGAATCCCACACCCATGTACAGAATTTTAGCGAATTAGGAAATAATGGTATATATATATATATATACCATTCGAAAATCATTGACTAGACTGCATCAAATCAATCTCGATGCTGGAGTATACAGTATACAAATGCTATAATTGAAAATTAACATACATCGGAGAGTCGGGCCACTTTAATAAGAGGATAAAAGAAAAGAACATTTAGCTGATATCAGATAGTGTACGAACACTTTAAGTCTCTTTACGCCCATGGAATTCACGACCATAGAATTGATTTTAACCGAGCGAAAATCATTTATAAATCAAATAATTATATTAAGAGGAGAATTGCGGAATCCATCATCATTAACAAAGTTGATAATTTCAATTTATATGAATGGCAATCAAAACAAATTTAATAAATATATATCTAATAAAGTCGCCAATCGTATTTATAAACCCCCGGAAGCAATGGGTCTCGAAGATTATCAACTCACCAGATTGTTTCCTGTTTCACTTCATTTTGTTTATCTTGTCGTTTGCGTCAGATACACTCGAATTTTTTCCAGATTATTTCCTGCTGTTTCATTTTGTTTAGGATGTGTCTTACCTTATATATACTGTGCTCCTTTCCTAGTTTCTTCATTATTAGTTGAAAATGGCATCTTGCCGAAACTAGTCCGATAGTTATAAATAAAATCTTAATTCAAATATTGTAATTTACCATTATCTTTCACTGATATACATCACGCCAATGTGATATATTCCATTATACACACACACACACACACATATATATATATATATATATATATATATATATATATATATATAGAAGAAGGAGCAAATGCAAGTTCTGCGGGTGATAACAACCACCACAGTGCTTTCGCCATATTTATTTTCTGCCTTTCAAAACAATTTTGAAGACAGAAATAAAGGTGCAAAAACCTTGCATTGCAGACTATATTACAATATAGTACAGGAAAGAGAAATTTGACGGAATGAGCAATGAGACAAGAAACAGGAGTTTTTTAGAGGTAAGAGAAAGGGACATTAGAAGAAGACTAGAATCATAGAGAGCAGAGGGCGGCACAATGAAGGCAATCCTTTACCGAGAAGACAGATATAACGCCAGGGGAAAAAAGTTTGAAATTCCTGGCCGGGACTCGAACCCGGGTCTGCTGATTGCCGGTCAGATGCTCTACCGCTGAGCTACCAGGCACAGTGACTCTACTTCGCCCAAAGCGTCACCCCAAAGCGTTTCTCTTTCCTGTACTATATATATATATATATATATATATATATATATATAAAATTGTTTTTCAATGTAGATAATGTTTATCTTGGGCAAATAAAAAAAGATGCTTTGAGGGGTGGGTGGGGGTCATCAGGCTATTGAAATCGCATCACATTGTATTATATATAATTTTTAACTGAATTTAGAAATGGGTTCTTCGCCCCTTTATCCCCTACACTCCAGCAAATTATAGAAAAACCGTAAATATTCCTATTTTGAAAAAGCTTATCCTTATTTTCGAATCCAAAGGCGCGATTGCCAAATCTCCTTAGGCCTCTATTTGTTTATAGTGTGTTACGTAACTCGTTCGCATCCATATGAACACAATTATAGCACAATTAATAAAGAAATATTTAAAGTGTTTTAAAAAAATAAAAAACTAAGCTATATAAACTTCTACGTAACCGATTCTTTTAAGGCGAAGACTTTATAAAAGTAAAATAATTAAACTAACTCGATTCTTTCCATTCGAAGATAGCGGCCAATCTATTTTTCGCCATAACGTGATAGTTAGAGATTTTCACACATTAAGTACTGAAACTGCTTTATAGAGTATGTTATAGATATACTCTATATCAGGGGTGGGCAACCTTTTTAAGTGGGTGTGCCAAAATTGGCCAAATCTTTGCTACAAAATTTTCTCACGTGCCAATACTTGACTAAAACACAATGAAAGGATATAAAATTAAAGATGTTCTTTTAATTTATTCCAAACCCTTTATGATGCATAAAAATACAAGGATAAGATAGTCATTTTACCTAAAAATATACATATTATATTAAACAGAATTGAATCTTTATCATTTCAAGCAGAAAACAACAAATCCAAACTAGAGAAAGAAAAATTGTGGACCTTTTCATTTATTTACCATCAATGAGACTTCTGCTGCTGCCTCACTGATAACATAATTTATAACAGGTTGTACACAATGCGGTTGTTGTATAAAATCAATTGAGATACATTTATTTAGTTTTCTTAAGTTAAGCATTTGGCTTCGCGTGCCAGTAGAAGTCGTTGGCGTGCCACTTTTGGCACGCGTGCCAAAGGTTGCCCAGGTCTGCTCTATATCATAAATATACTCTATATAGCATTTGCTGTTTTTTTTTAAATAATAAAGATATTTATAACAAAGCACCCATGAAATTCGAGGGCGGGCATAAACCGAAAAATAACCCCAAAGAGAGAGCCAGCCTCCTCCAAGAAGTAAGATCAGGGGTGGCCAACCTTTTTCACCCAGGTGGCACCATTTGAAAAATTCGGAAGCCAACAGGGCCGCAAATTTTAAACTATTAAATCTAAATTATGGAGTTTGATATTTAATTTTTGAACGAGAAAAAAATATTCCTACAGTATTTAAAATTAATCTTATCATTAATGACTATTGATGCTGCATATCATTTACAAGTAGTTTGGTATTTGGTTCTAGCATGATAGTCCTCAACCAGATAAAGTTAGAAGAGAAGATGACCTCTCAACCAGCAGGAAAGTAAAGACCGATGGCTAACTTGAATACGAAGTCATTTTAACTTTCATGAAGAAAGTTCATTGCGAGGAAATCATCGCAGCGAATACTTCGGACTTCCAACCAAACCCCAATCAGTCGATCCCGCTCCTTGAATTCTGAAGCAGGACAGAACAACCACCGAGATAAGAGGATCTGTGACGTCAGAAACGCACACACAGACTCTAGCTCGAAATCTGCTTCCAGTAACCAAACGCAATAAAACATTAGGTAAAACTGAAATAGTAAAACGACACTTAATGAGACAGTTAGGTGAAACATATTGAAAAATGGACGAAATATTATGGGAACGCGAGCGGGGAAGCTCGCTCTTTTTTTCGTATATTTTATGCAAATTTGGATGGAAAAAGGTGCTCTGATGAATGTTTTTCTCCGTATATCGAAAGAATTCCGATAAAACTGTTCTTCAAAACCCTCCCGGAACCGGGTCTAACTGCAGGGCTGTAATCGCCGAGCCTTTGTTTACGCAAATGAAGATGGAGTGTCGTGAAGATGGTCGAGAGACTATCAGAATTGGGTATACCTGAAGATCCATACCCCGCGAGCTTCCCCGCTCGCGTTCCCATAATATTTCGTCCATTTTTCAATATGTTTCACCTAACTGTCTCATTAAGTGTCATTTTACTATTTCAGTTTTACCTAATGTTTTATTGCGTTTGGTTACTGGAAGCTGATTTCGAGCCGTACATGGGTTGCTATATCCCCGCTCGCTAACGCTCGTCCTCAGGAACAAGTAATAAAACGACAGTTAATCAGACAGTTAGATGAAACATATTGAGAAATGGACTAAATATTATGGGAATGCGAGCGGGGAAGCTTGCGGGATATGGATCTTCAGAATTACCCAGAAATGGACAATGGATGAATGTCAAATTTGGACGAAACTTCCCATACATTATTTTCATGTGAGGTTAAAATGACACTGATTCTAGCTCTGCCAATTTTCTTTATTACTCCAAGTTTATCAGGTATTTATGTATTTTGGACATTTTGCTAGCCACTTGGGGGAGGAGCAAGACAGCCCAACTCAGTGTCTCCCGAAGCCTGAATAAATAGGAAGAGTTGGAGGCAGAAAGAACATCTGCCTGTAAAGACTCTTCCAAAACCTTAATGGATGAGTCTTTTACCGAAACGACGACCTCGAGTAGGAAAAAGACTAGGAGAAGAAGAAAAGAATTCCGATAAGAGTTTTTTTCTTGCCTTTAAGCCTTGAGAATTAGCATTGATCTGAAAAAAAACTAACCAAGAGTAAATTATTAGGAGATAGGTACTCGAAACCTTTTCAATTTTTGTTTACACAAAAAATTTAGTTTCTAGATCCAGATAGACCGTAAGCCACAAAGAGAAGATCTGGCGAAGCCGCTATTCTTGCATCATCATCATCATCATCACTAACTCTATAATTTAAGAAGGGGATTTTTTTGAGTATTTGAAAAATAATTTCATCTTAGTTTGGTTATGACTTATGTTTTTTTTATCAAATTTATTTCTAATAATTCTTTTATAATATCAAAAAACAAAATGGTGAAGTTCAGAAATAAATATAAGTATTGAAATTTTGTGAACTTTTTAAAACCCAAAGAATTGCAAATAGTGAAGTTCACAAAATTTATTTTTATATATCTTCTATATCTATAACTATATTTTAGCAACGTGATCCTTTTAAAAAGTGGGGAATTTAATTTAGATTACTTTTATAAAATAACCAGGCAATGGCTTCACCACTCCCGCCTACGGGGGAGCTTGCGCTTCGCTACTAAGATTAAAATTTAAAATCTAAAAAAAAAAGCAGCCATGGTTAAATTTTTATAAATTTTCTGAACTTCGCCAATTATAATAATTTTTAAAAGGAAATCTAAACTAAATTCCCCCCCTTTCAAAATATCACGTTGCTAAAATATAGTTATAGATAAAATAAAATAGCAGCCTTACTTAAATTTTAATAAATTTTCTGAACTTTACAAATTGTAATTCATTTTCTTTTAAAACATTATAAAGTATCGGATAATCATATTTATTTTTTCTGAACTAAACTATTTTGTTTTTTCAAAATCTAAAGAAATTCTTAGAAATTACCTTGATAAAAATTTAAAATATACTTAAGTCATAACCAAACTAAGATCAAATTATTATTCAAATACTTCAAAAAATCCCGTTCTTAAATTATAGAGTTAGTGATGGTGATTATAATTGGCGAAGTTCAGAAAATTTATAAAAATTTGACCATGGATGCTTTTTGTAGATTTTAAATTATAAACTTAGTAGCGAAGCGCAAGCTCCCCCCCGTAGGCGGGAGTGCTGAAACCATGGCTGGTCTCTTAATAATTTACTCTTGGTTAGTTTTTTCAGATCCATGCTTATTTTTTAGGCCTAAAGGTAAGAAATACTTTTATCGGAATTCTTTTGATATACGAAAAAATCAATCTACATAGTTTTTGTCCTTTCTAAGTTTGCTTCTTTATAAAAACAACAACAACAACAACACAACAGCCTTGCTTAATTTAAATACATTTTCTGAATTTCACGATTTGTAGTTATTTTTTTATTTTAAATTCCCAAACAATTGAAAATCATATTTATTTTTAGATCAAGTAAAGAATGTCTCTCCTAAGACAAAAAGGAGGGATTAACTTTACTTAGCTAATTGGAGGAGGGATAACCTTTACTTGGTCAAATGGGAGGTATACGAGGTTATGACATCGTCATTTTAAAGCTACTGGAATAAGCATAAACTAAAAATTAAACGCATGTTAAGATGTAAGAGAGAATGCTAAACTCTTATCTACCGGAATTTATGTGGCTTGAAAGACAAAAATACAATGTTTTCAATGATTTTTGCGATACGATTGCCAGCCAATACCGTTTTAATTATGTTATTTAAATTTAATTTCAAGAGTTCTACAAAGTTGACAATTTTTAATTGTTTTTAAATAAACTTTGTAACAAATATGTTGAATTGCGGTGCTCACAGTCGCCGGTATAACAAGTGTATTCGCGCAAAAGGTTGGTTCCTGGATAGGCCCGGTCGGGGGGGAGAGAGCAGTTCTTCAGGATGAGGTTGCGGGTTTTCTGTAGCAAATTACTCAGTTACGAAGTTGAACTTGTTGTTCGGTTATGTGGGTGCTCTGTGCTATGAATGATAATTTATGGATTTTCTCGTCTTCCTTGTATCCGGTGTTCATGTTAGCTTGGTAGTAGAAGTCTATGGTGATTGGGTTGTTTTAAGAATCCATTTTGTCTCTGGATAGTTTTGGATATCAGTTGTTCACCAACAGATGAGATACTCGTAGACTTAGCCGTATTGTATTTTTTATTCTAAATAAAATGAAATTAAAAGGAAAGTGGGAGAAAATGAAACAGCCCCCCCTCCCTTTCGCACTTCTTGGAGAGGCCAGGGATGGAGTGGGAGCGATGGCCATGATACTTATACGAGCTCCTTCTATCAATCTCATAAGACTCTGAGAGGAAGGACCTTAGGAGTATGAGTGAGAGAGAAGGGAAGAGGAAAGGGTAAGGATAGAACAGCTCGTATTATAGTAAAGGCAAAATTGGTAACCTAGGTAGTCAGTGGACCTACAGCTTAACGTGAAATCAGAACCGTGTTATGTATTTTTCCTCTCTCTTTCTATTAACACATTTCTTTTGTCACCCTCCTCTCGTGTTAAATGTAGGTCTGATGTGTGGCGTTAAGAAAGTGTTTTTATCTTATAATGGTAAAGTAACTGTTATTTCACAATTTTATTGGAATTTAAACTTGCAAGAAATAAACTTATTTAATCAAAATATTACACTACGTCACGCTCAGGAAATACGTGGGGCAAATCAATTTGACTTAAAAATGTAAATCCAGTTCAAACTTTGGCAACATCGTTGCATAAAATTTCAATGGCACAACGGATGCCATATTATTAGTCACAATGCCATTATAACAACTTCAAGACATGTTTGACGTTTATTTCTGGTTTTATAAAGTAGAAACTGTATATAATATTTGTTGAAAATCCTAATTAAAATAGATTGAAATATTCAGCTATCTCCTGTGAAGAGGTAAAGAATCGTGATTTTGAGAGGTGAGTTTCTAAACTACTTAGGAAATTGGGGAAAGTTCCAAGCTTCCTACAACACTCTAGTCAGCTCCGCTCACAAGATATTTAATAAAACTGGGTTTAATAAGAGTATGGATTAATCAAGGTCCCCCCAAGTAAGACTCCAAATCTCAAGATAAGAAAATTTGAGTAACCAGTCTTAAGGGTGAACCCCCCAAAACCGGCCTGCACACACTATTTGCGATATATTCTTCATTAATTAATCACTCTTACTTTGCAGGACATGACAGAAGCAACGCCTGTAAACACAACTTTGGTGGCTGTGTGATCACTGATTTTGAGTGGGCACCTCACAGCCCAGACTTTAACTCCCTAGATTTCTTTATCTGGGGCTACCTTAAGACAGGGGGTACGCAGGGAGACACAGGAGCATCACGGAACTCAAGGAAGCTATCAGAGAAGAGATCAGAGCCATTAGTCGGTCGGTTTGTAAGGACGTCATGGACAACTTTGTGCTGCGCCTCAAGAAATGCACAGAGCTAAATGGAGGTCATCTCAAACACGTGCTCTAGAATAAAGAAGAAAAGTCCAAAGACTCTCATGTTTCGATATGATGTTTATAAACACAATAAACTAGTTATCACCAAAGTTTCATTCAATCCGTGCAGAAAATTAAGAAATGAGGCCTATCGAAAGTTCGGGCCCGTCTTGGGGGGGGGGGGTCAACCTGTAGAAAACGCCGCTTGACATCTGAAATTACTTCCCATCTCAGTTAAACTACTAGTGGACTGACTATCTCGATGACACCGAAGAAAGGAAAGCTATTGAAAGTAAACTTAAAAGGCAGGTGACCAGCAAGGTAACCTTTCTTGCGCCTAATTGACTAAGAAAAAGCAAAAGTTATGGGCGGATCAAAATAAAAAATGGTCATTTGATCAATGGAAACGTGTGTTCTGGATTGATGAGACTAAGTTTGAGATATTCGCCTCATGACTGAGAGCTATTAGAGGTAAAAGAGCATGTGAATGGATGTATTGTGAATATATTATCCCAATTGCATAACATTGTCTTGCTAGTGTACTTGTTTGGTAGTGTTTTGCGAGAAATTCATTTGGAAATAGCGACCGAATCCCCCAAAATCTAAACAAAATGAATATCACTCCATTTTGCAGTGTCAAACATTTCCGCCATAGACACGTCAGATTTGGGGAAAATTTCCTTATGAAGCAAAAGATTATGATCCCAAAGATACTTAGAAATTGTGCAGAAATTATATATGTATTAAGAAAAATATACGAAAATCAACTGACTTCAATGGAATTGCCTCTTAAGTCGCCAGACTTCAATCCAATAGCGCTCCTATAGGATGAATTGGATCGTGAAATAGAATCAAGACAATTAACATGAGTAGAAATCTTTTGGACTTTCTTGCAAGAGTACAAAAAATCTCAGCCGATTATTTGATTTTGGGGGTCAAAAGACGATCAAGAATTAGATCCGCTATAAATAAAGCTAAGGATGGAAATATCCACGAATCGGAAATTCAATGTAGTTTCGTGTGCGTTAAATGTTCAATGTCATTTCTATCATATTTCTGTCACTTTACCATATTATTATATTTTCTTATTTTATTTACTTTCCGTGTGGATCTAAAACTTTCGAACAGTAGTGTATATATATATAATTATTGCAGTAACACAAATAATTATGCGGTTAAAAGGCTTCGATGAAGACTGTGTGTGCCTAATATAGCCTTTTAACCGCATATATATATATATATATATATATATATATATATATATATATATATATATATATATATATATATATATATATATATATATATATGAGATAAAGTCTTGAGTCCACTAACGGGTCACATATATATTAATAAAACCACTGTTTAGGAGCGTAGTATATATTCACGAACCAGTTTCGGCATGGAGTTTGCCATGCCATCTTCGGTCGTATACTAAGAATAGATGCATTCACACCATGCATGAAATATATATAGGAACAAGAGATCAGATTAAAATTTCTCATCAGGGGGTGTGAATTTGAGGTCATTAAGGATATCTTTCAAGATTAAATCTTTGATGTAGGGGCTGCATTTGCATTGCCCATCCCTAAGGTTGAAATTCGGGATTTCGTTGATAAGGGTGGATTCAACTCCCTTTCTTTTTCGAAAATCTGTACACGGGTAAATTAGTTTGCCCTGGGGGAAATCTATTGGGTGGTTAGAATTATTGAAGTGTGTGAAAATACTAGAAGCTCTGCTTGCCCTCCTGACATCCCCACTGTGTTCATAGATCCTCTTTTCCAGATTTCTCCCTGTCTCGCCTATGTAAAATAAGGGGTAGTTAATTTCTTTACAAGGGATTAAATAGACACCTGCTTCATTAGTTTCATCTGTAGGTTTAGTTGCAGGGAAGGATTTTTTAATGGTCGAAGGGTATTTGAAAGTGGTACGTTTGGGGGAAAGGATACTATTTAAGCTTTTCAGTAATGGGGAAAATGGAAAGGATAAACAATTTCTCTTACTATCAGGATTTCTACTTTACGGGCAATAAAGGTTTGACCTGGCTTTGGATAAGCTTTCGTTAATGATGTGGAAAGGATATTTTAAGTCTGTAAATATACAGGTAATGAATGTATTTTTTTTTATTTGGGGAACATTTTCGTAGGACCTGAAATGGGACCTTACAATAAATTATTCACTAGAAAATGCAACAAATTACTCAAAAAATATTTCTTTCATACCAACTTCAAAATCACTTTTTTCAACCCACTTTCCATATGAAGTTTCTTCTCGTCAAAAGACAAACTTCCTCTAGAAATAAGCAGCCGTGTAGTTTACTCTTTTACTTGTCCTTGTTGTTCGCAAGGAACCTATATATATAAATATATATATATATATATATATATATATATATATATATATATATATATATATATATATATATATATATATATATATATTAAATTCTATGCTCCTATACAGTGGTTTCACTATCATATACCATAACTCACTATTGAGTTCTTTCGCTTATATATATATATATATATATATATATATATATATATATATATATATATATATATATATATATATATATATATATATATATATATATATATATATATATATAAAATTTTTAATAGAAATCCCAAGGCAAGGAAAATTGTTGCTGACATAATTTTATGTATTTAGTGGCGACGTTTCGACTAAATATCTTATATATAACTACTCTCGTCCAGTATAAAGAAAAGATCCTAAAGGAAATTTTTATTTTAAGAGATCTGAAAATCAATTTTGGCTAAATATATGGTCAGTTGAAGGATTATGTATATTTATATAGAATAAGAATAGGTTTGAGCTATTATTATGTAAGGTAATAGAACTTGCGATGGACCACAATGTTTCGTTCGGTCTGTGATCGAAAAAATATGAGATTGTGACGATGTCTTCGCCATTAAAATAGGTGAAGTAAAAATAGATGGGTTTTTTATGCGTAATAATGGACCGCCCCCAAATCAGATCTAAGTATTAGGCAAAGGAAGGTTTTGTACCCTTAAATATATGGCAATTTGTATTCTCTATCGCATACTATAAAATATATATGCTACAAGTTCTTGCAGCATAGAATATTTTCCCCCGCACTTGATGTGTACCAATTATGCTATGGTTCCTATGCATCGGAGGAAAACAATACAATAATAAAGTAGTCTTAAGTGAATCAAGGTGGTATATTTTCATGTCTCCTTTCAAGGTCACGGGTCTTCAGACAGCGCTTACAAACTAATCAAAGGATTGAGAAAAATGGTAAGTCGTCATCGCATATGTGAAGGCAGAGGTCGGAGGGGGAGATTATCAGGCAATGCATTCCACATTCTCGGAGCAAATATCGAGAAAGCACTATCACCCATACAGCCCAGACGACGACGGGTTACAGGTAGACAAGGGCCAGAGTCAGAACTTAGATGGCTTTTAGGGACTGGGATAGGTTCATTGAGAAAAACAAATAAGAGCGAGCTAAAAGGTATAATATCTTATAGGCACTTAAAGGTAATTCTGGACGGAATAGGTGGCAACAATTTGAAAATGCTGAACGTGTCGACGAGAGTAACCATGGAATCCAGGGTGAAGGGATTTAAGGTAGTTAAGGTGGTAGGCAACGAAAAGAAGGATAGAGATCTGGAAGCTGTTTATGGTCGATGTGTGTGTGTATATCCCTAAAATTAAGGAAAAAGCAAGAAAAGACTTGAGTATATTAGCAGCAAGAAGTTTGAGAGGTACTGGACTAATGAAGGTGACGTCCAGATATTAACAACTGGCTGAAAATGGAACGGTGGGATATTAGCGGCAAGAGGTTTGAGAGATAGTGGACTAATCAAGGTGACGTCCAGATATTTACCACTGGCTTAAAATGGAACGTTGGGATATTAGCGGAAAGAGGTTTGAGAGATAGTGGACTAATGAAGGTGATGTCCAGATATTAAAAACTGGCTGAAAATGGAACAGGGGGATATTAGCGGAAAGAGGTTTGAGAGATAGTGGACTAATCAAGGTGACGTGCAGATATTTACCACTAGCTTAAAATGGAACGGTGGGATATTAGCGGAAAGAGGTTTGAGAGATAGTGGACTAATCAAGGTGACGTCCAGATATTAACAACTGGCTGAAAATGGAACGGTGGGATATTAGCGGAAAGAGGTTTGAGAGATAGTGGACTAATTAAGGTGACGTCCAGATATTTACCACTGGCTTAAAATGGAACGGTGGGATATTAGCGGAAAGAGGTTTGAGAGATTCTAGATTAAAGAACCTGACATCCAGATATTTATCACTGGCTGAAATGGAACGGTGGGATATTAGCGGAAAGAGGTTTGAGAGATAGTGGACTAATCAAGGTGACGTGAAGATATTTTGCCACTGGCTTAAAATGGAACAGGGGATATTAGCGGAAAGAGGTTTGAGAGATAGTGGACTAATCAAGGTGACGTCCAGATATTAACAACTGGCTGAAAATGGAAGGGTGGGATATTAGCGGAAAGAGGTTTGAGAGATAGTGGACTAATCAAGGTGACGTCCAGATATTAACAACTGGCTGAAAATGGAACGGTGGGATATTAGCCGAAAGAGGTTTGAGAGATAGTGGACTAATGAAGGTGACGTCCAGATATTAACAACTGGCTTAAAATGCAACGGTGGTATATTAGCGGAAAGAGGTTTTAGAGATAGTGGACTAATGAAGGTGACGTCCAGATATTAACAACTGGCTATAAATGGAACGGTGGGATATTAGCGGAAAGAGGTTTGAGAGATAGTAGACTAATCAAGGTGATGTCCAGATATTTACCACTGGCTTAAAATGGAACGGTGGGATATTAGCGGAAAGAGGTTTAAGAGATAGTGGCTTAATGAAGGTGACGTCCAGATATTTACCACTGGTTGAAAATGGAACGGTAGAATATTAGCAGAAAGAGGTTTGAGAGATTCTACTTTAAAGAAGCTGACATCCAGATATTTACCACTGGCTGGAAATGTAACGGTGGAATATTAGTAGAAAGAAGTTTGAGAGATAGTGGACTAATCAAAGTTACGTCCAAATATTTACAACTGGCTGAAAATGGAACGGTAGAATATTAGTGGTAAGAGGTTTGAGAGATACTGGACTAATGAAAGTGATGTCTAGATATTTACCACTGGCTGAAAATGGAAAGGTGGATACACCATGGTAGCGAAAAAGAGCAATAATTTTAGAGTGAATCAGATATGAAAGAATTCCAATCAGCATTACGTCATTTTTGTCATGAGTTTCATAAAGTTCCCCCGGAGAGATTCATTAATGATATATGTTTCAGAAAGGATTATTGCGAGAAAGATATGTAGAATTGCAGGTCATCGGTATAGAAATTTTTATGGTAAACAAAGATCACACAAAAGAAAGACAAATTGAAGAGAGTCGATACGAAAAAGTAGTGTGATAAAAACGTGCTTGCGGAACAGCTAAACGAACTCCAGTGGCCTAAATATAGGACACTCAGGAGTTTATGCGGAGGAGGATGTTTTGTTGGATAACAAAGGCTAGGGAGGGATCGAGAATTATTAGAATAGAAATTTGATCAGCAATAGCCTCTCAAAGAAGGCGTTCAGCTACATATAGGGAAGTAGATTTAGTGTGTGATCAGAGATCAGGCGAACACCAACACTTCTAGGACTTTACAAAGGAACGGGAATCGGGATTGACTCGGCAAGGTTTCTTTTGAATTGAATAACAAGCAGCGTGGTGGAAATCGAATGCTACCACAACAGATGAGAGATGAGGTGTTAGAGATACCAAATAAAAAAAATAAAAACAGGGCAGAAGTGATTATATGGATTTGGAGGTAACGATCCAAGACGAGAACGTCTTGTTTTAGGAGATAATGTGGGCGGTTACTTCCACAGTGGCTCACAAGGGTGTGAGAGAGGAGTTGGGTATAAAAGTTATGAAAAAGTATCATATGGGAAGGTTGAGGGGTAGAGGGTATACCGGCTCCAATATATACTTTCTTGTCCAAGAAGAACAGAGAGGAATTGACATAAGGGTTTCGATCTAAGGGAATGAAGGAAGCAGGGAAAGAGAGACGCCCAAACTGCCTACCCAATGTAAGTGGAGTGTTTGTCAGAGAATAGTATACAGTGAATGTGAGATTAAATTGTAGATTTCAGGATAGAGTGAGTGGTAAAGGTGTGAGTGAGGTAGAATCAAAATACCTCAGATAACACGAGTGCGATCTGCCACAAAAACGGCTCTCGCAGGTTCGCCTTTGCACCTTTTGATCTAAGGGACTGTAATGAAGCAGTGGAAGAGAGACGCCTAAGATGCTTACCCCAAATTAGTGGAGTGTTTGTCAGAGAAGAATATGTTCTGGGTGTGAAATTTAATGGTAGGTTTCAGAATGACACTCTAGGAGTGAGTGATAAGGGTATAAACGAGATAGGCTCAAACTACCTCATATATCACGAGTGCGATCTGCCACAAAACGGCTCTCGCAGGTTCGCCTGTGCACCATTTGACGAGAGGAAAGTGTAATGTTGCGGTCACATACATCAAAGTAAGAGGATAGGATCCATGAAAGGGGAAAGTATGTAGGTTGAATGGAAAGCAATCGTTTCGTTAGTGTGGCCTAAAGATATCATAATAGGTGGTGGTAAAACAGAGATCGTTGAGACAGGATTATTGAAGCTTTGGAAGCAGAGATGAGGTGATAAACATTCGGAGGTAGTAACCCCCCCCCCCCGGGTGGAGTCCTGTACATTACCAAATGCGCCACCAGCCTTAGAGCTACATTGAGCCCTCAAAGGTGTTGCCTTTGCCCTAAAACCAAAAGGTTAGAGTTTGGCGTCTCACAGCGGCATAGGCACTGTTGAAACCGGCAGCGGATGAAATGGGAGCCATTGGATGAATAAGAGACTCTGAGCTCGAGTATAGAAGCGCATACTACACTATACAATACGTAATTTGGTACCTAAGTTCTATATAAAATAAAATAACACATAGATTTAATTTATACAGATATATTTAGCAAAGTTAAATGTTTTAAGACGTGAAAGATTTTACTACTTATTTGATTCAATGAAATGGCAGCCAGCCTCAATGAGGGCTTTCATGTAGGGTTGGAATCTATGTTGATTGTGGACTTAGCTTCATTTTGGCAGCGTACATGATCTTATTTGTCTCTCTTAAAAAGACCCCAACACATAATAGTTAAGGAGGTTGCAATCTGGGGAGTTAGGGGGCCAGATCTTCGGAGTGATGTGGTCAAAGAAATTGTTTGATAGCCAAGTTTGGGTCATCTGCATTGCTGCCACAGGTACAACCAACATCCTCGTTACTAGGGCAACACCAATTCCTACAAGCGCTCAATGTAGACCTTTGTATTGAGTTTGAGGCCTTCTGGAAAGATAACCGGGTATAATGTGGCCTGCGCTACTGATCACCCCAGACGCCATGATGTGGATAGAGAACTTAGTCTTCATGACTGTCGGTACATCTTTGGGGAACAGCAAGTGAGCGGTTGTTTTGCGAGTTCACTACCTGGTCCTGGTAGATATTCTTATCGTCCGGGAAGGACCAAAGCATGCAAGGTTGGAGGTGTACTTCAGTTTATTCTCAAGCTTCACAGCACGTTCCTTCTGCTTGTCCTTCATCTTCTGCGATAGACTCTGGCCCTTTCCTCATCTTGTATGTGTAGTAGCGGATATCCTCAGGCACTGTCCCTGGTTATGGGTCCCATTGATATGCTGGGATTCTTGTCAATTGCGGCTTAGATCTCCGAGACAAATTTGTGGGGGGTTTTTATATCAAAACGCTCAGAGTGAGGTTTTCGAACCTCCAGACCCTCGTGATCACAGCTTGACTCACCGAACTCTTTCCTTCTCTCCTGCTCCGTCCTCAGATTGATTCCTAAGCACTTGAAGATACTCGCATTGGAATTATCAACGTGAATACAAAGCAGCAACACCTTTGCCTTTTCCAAATTTTTCAGAGGCTTGAATTCAGCCATTGTATTGCTTCCCATCACATACAATGCACAACTGACTCTACTATGATATAATAAGAGAGGGAACCGACGCCAGACAACACATAGCAGGAATTCAGAGTTACCAATGGTAAACTAAATTAACCACAAACTCTGTACACTGTCTTAAAGCGAACGGTATCCCCCTCAGAACCGACAACGAGGCTTTCTGTATGGGATGTGTGGAAGGTACTGGTCGCCCAACAGAGACCAGTGTAGTAGAATGAATCCCAAATTCGCAGTAGAAACTCGTCTGCTGACGCGTGGATAACCCTTAATGCCGTGAATATTCTTCCCCCCCACCCCACCATGTGAGGCGTCGGTCAAAACCAAGACCAAAGAAACGTTGCGACTTTATTAAATCCAGGGAAACCCAATTTAGGAACAAGTCCGGATCGACGTGAAGCCGTCGGGGGGCGATAACCACACATCCATCTGGAAATTTGAGAGCTGGAACGCCGGTACCTAAGAAAGACAGACCTTGGTTAAGAAAGATTTATGGACGTAACTCAGTGGACCCCACTAATCCTTCTCCCTCTAAAGGAGTTCACCTCATCGATCCGGTCCCACCGAGAGCGGTTCAATCTCGGCCACCTGTTCCATGATTTCTTGACAGACCCTTACGAAAAAAAATGGGGAGGGAGGTTATCGATGGCCCTATAAGAAAGTCACCCCCGGGTGATTCAAAAAAGGGAATAAGGGTGAAACCCCCACACAGAGAAAAGTAGATTAGGAGAAACACTCTTTTCTGCTAGAAAATGTTTGGAAGAACTCCTGATAGCAAGCACAGGGTGGAATTCCGGCTTAGTGGTGGTAGAGATGCAATAAAATTATGAAGGGAAATCATATTTATAATTTGAGGGTGGTAGGAGTAGAGCCCCTCCACTTGATAAAGAGTGCTTCGATTACGCCTCCCCCCCACACACTCCTTGCACTTGGATTCGGCTCTCCTTCACTCTCTCATTCTTTTGTATCCCTATCTCCATTTGTTGATTGGAGAATAGAAAACAAAAGACATGGAAAAAGATGCTATGCCCTCCCCCGATGGCTACGAAGATAGAAAGAAAACTTCTCAAATGATTATATAGATCTTAATGTGATTATTTATACCCGTCCTGTGGTTGAGCCAGGATGGGCATTGACAACTCGACCTACCTTAATGGAGACGACTTTGCCATAAGTCATAAAGGATAGCGCCGGAGTAGCCAGTTCAGATGTCCACTCAAAGCGATGATAAGAGTCGCTAACCTAATGCACCCCGTACCTAAAATCTCCCCCTCAACTAATCGAGCTTTCGGCCCTTGCAGCAGGTAGGAACCTGAAGATGTAACTTACTACTTAGCCAGATTCTGGTAAGAGGCTGATAGTAGGCCCAGAAATTATAGAAAATAGAAAATATAAAGCAACAGGTCTTAAAAGCACTGGGGTAGGGAATGTGCATAGCTGCGGTCATTGTGGCCAGGAGGCTTTAACAGAGGGTGCCTTACTGCAGGAACTCAGGCCGGGGAGATGCCTCGCTCCTCTAGGTACCAGATGCTTAAGGTATCGGGCATAGCATTATATACATGGTATCTACCTACGGGGAGTAGGAAATTGATCAAATCTCCAGAAAATGGGTCAGAAAACTTTAGGGGCCTCATGAGTGTCACCCTTACCGCAGAATCCCGCTACAAGCTCAGTGATTTGCCTAACACGAGTCCTGGGAAGGAAGGAAAACGTTCTCTTAGGCTAAATAAACGCAGTCGCATTTTGGTGAAAGCCTGAAATAGTATAATAAAACCTCTTTTCATTGGTGGAATCTGGAGGTTCATTGTGAGGTGATATTACTCCCTCAGCAGAATCAATACCTCTTAGGCTACTTTGTGATCTTCGGTTGTTGCCACTGTACGCTCACACTAGCAGCCCTCAAGAAGATAATGAAGGAAAATACACTTAAGTTTCCCCTTTCTGAATACTCAGGAGCGCTCTCTTAGTTAACCTGGACCGCAGGGCGTTTGCTAGAAATGCATCCTATAGAAAATAGGAGGGAGACCAATATCTTCATGTATCGTATTGCAGTTCGTGAACTAAGGTAAAAAAGTAGTGGTGGGACTGCAATACTTTCCAAATTTTGAGAGGACATGGGGCCAACTCTCTTAAAATCTTTTTGTGGAAATCAGATGATATTTGGAGAGTCATTGGCGAAAAGCTTGGCGTTTTATTGAGTCTGATTACCTCGAGTTTGTATTATTTCGTTGATGTGACAATTAAAAAGACGTATGAATTTATAAACATTTAGGCAGACCACTGAAATGATTAATCAACCATAATATTTACGTGTCTACTTCAATGACATATGGAATTATACCCTGTGACATGCTTTTATGAAAGAGGGTTTTCGGAATTCGTTGTATTTCTTTTTCATTTTGGGGATTATCTCTACAGAAAAACAAAATTACTAATTTTTTGAAAGTTTTTATATACAGTTCGATGCTAACGTAACTATATTTTGAAATGATCATAGAGTTTTTAATAATTGACAATTTATATTGTAAAAATGGCCTAGAATGATTTTTTTAACTTTATTGCTATAGGTACACTACATTTAAGAAAATGATGCAATTTAAAAATCAAAACACAGATAATAATTAATCAATTGATTTATTTGTTGAATCGTAGCTACAAGCCTTTTCCTAAAGTAGGTGATCCGTAAATTCTAGTGTGTGAATGGAGATATTGGCCAAATCATCCTTAGCGTATGTCTCAAACACAATGATTTTCGACGGTTTCTGGCACGAACCTCTTTTACTTTCCAATTTCTTCACAATTTTTTAATTTGACTGATATCCGGAATTTGGATATGAACATTATATGACATTGACTCTGTCGCAAAAATAATTCCGAACTATTTTTACACAATGGTTGAAAACATTATCTTGTTGGACGATCTGCAGCTAAACTTTAATTTAATCTCTGACCTTAACCCTTCCTTCCAATTCACCTTCCAAATGCTATATTTACCATTGCAAATAAGGCATATCTCCAACGCCGAGTTTTTTGTTGGATTGGTATCCTTTGAGTTCTCTTCTTCATCCCAGGGACAAATGTTGAATTCATACGATGCAGGAGCTCCAGGTAAGTGATGTGTGATGCTAATATGATAACAATATATTTACCGCATGCTGTTTAGGGAATGCCACACGCCTTCAATTGAAGATGTTTGAGAAATGCGCTCACCTATGTAATCCATAATTCCTGATTTGAGATTTCAGATGACTTCCATAAATAATAAAAGAGATATTTGTAGTTTCCTAACACTGATAGCTTGGAATTTCTTGATTATTGATGGCATGGTCAATACAATGACGTAAAAGTGCTTTCTAATAGCTTAATATCAAGTTACAATGTATCCATACCGAAACTAAGCTCCTCTTTCTTCTCTAGAGCTGCAAGTAAAATAAAACTACAGTAGAAAATTATATTGATTTGCTAAATTATTCCGGAAACGAAGGCTCTAAAAAAATCACCGCCTTGTGACTCAGAAGTGATATTTACACTTTGTTTTGCCTTTTAATATTAGGCCAATTAATAATATTAGGTTTAATTATTGAAAAAAAAAATATTGTTGTGTGAACATTGGTTTACGGAAAACTTAACCCTCAAAGTGACTCTTGGTACTGTATGACACGTCATATTGGATTTTCTTACACACGAAAGCAGAATACTCAAATATAGAGGCCTATTACTGGATTGGAGCCTCGGTAGCGTAGTGATTAGAATGATGGATTTAAAAACAAAAGGGCGTAGGTTCGATTCCTGCCTCGGCAAAAAGAAAAAATACAGTGTGGACTTGTTTCGCTGACGACTCCTAATTACCAATCTGCATTGGGCGGCATTGGTAACTATTAGCCACAAAATTCTCATGATGCGAGTTTAGTAACTTATGGTATAAAACTTCTCATGATATCAGCATTGGTAACTTATGGCCCCAAACCTCTCATGATGACAGCATTAGTAACTTATGGCACAAAATTTCTCATGATAAGAGCATTGGTAAGTTATGGCCTAAAAGTTCTTATGATGCCAGCATTGGTGAACTTATGGCCAAAAACTTCTCATGAACCTCTGCCCCAAACTTCGCATGATGCCAGCATTCGTAACTTATGGTCCAAAACCTCTTAGTAACTTATGGCCCCAAACTTCTTATTAAGCCAGCATTTGCAACTTATGGCCCAATACTTATTGTGATGCCAGAATTGGTAACTTATGGCCTAAAGGTTCTCATGATGCCAGCATTGGTAACTTATGGCCCAACACTTCTTATGATGCCAGGATTGTTAACCTATGGCCCCAAATTTCGCAGGATGCCAGTATTGGTAACTTATAGTACAAAACTTCTTATGATGGCATAATTGGTAACTTATGGCCCAACACTTCGTATGATGCCAAAATTGGTAACTTATGGCCCAAAACTTCTTATAATGCCAGCATTGTTATCATGATTTATCATGATGCCAGCATTGTTAACCTATGGTCCAAAACTTTTATATTGCTAGAGTTGGTAAATTATGGTCGAACACTCCTTATGATGCCAGCATTGGTAACTTATGACACAACACATCTCCTGCTTCCAGTATTGTTAACCGATGGCCCAGAACATCGCATGTTGCCAGCAATAGTAACGTATGTCCCCAAAATTTCTTATGATGCCACCATTGTTAAATTATGTCCCAACACTTCTCATGATTCCAGCATTGGTAACTTATTGCCTAAAACTTCTTAGGATGGCAGATTGGTAACTTATAGACCAAAGCTTCTTATTAAGCCAGCATTGGGAGCTTATGGCCCAAAAGTTCTCCTGATGCTAGCATTGTGAACCTCTGCCCTAAACTTCACATGAGGCAAGCATTGGTAACTTATGGCCCAAAGCCTCTTGGTAACTTATGGAACAACACTTATTATGATGCCAGCATTGGTTACTTATGGCACGAAACTTCTTATTAAGCCAGCATTGGCAACTTATGCTTAAAAGTTATGATGCCAGCATTGGTAACCTATGGCCCAAAACTTCGTATGATACCAGCATTGGTAATTTATAACTCAAAATTTATCATGATGGCAGCATTACTAACCTATAGTCCAAAAATTTTATAATGCTAGATTTGGTAAATTATGGCCCAAAACTTTTTATGAAACCAGGATTGGTAACTTATGGCCCAACACTTGTTATGATGCTAGCATTGTTAACCTATGACCACAAACTTCGCATGATGCCAACATTGTTAATCTATGGTCCAAAACTTTGCATGATGCCAACATTGGTACTTATAGCCCAAAACCTCGAATGATGCCAGCATTGGTAATTTATGGCCCAAAATTTCTTATGATGCCAGCATTGGTAACTTATAGCCCAATACTTCTTATGATGCCAGCATTGGTAACTTATGTACGAACTGTTCTTATGATGCTACATTGGTAACTTATGGGTAAAACTTCCTATGATGCCAGCATTGGCAATTTATGGCTAAAAGCTTCTTATGATACCAGTATTGGTAATTTATGGCCCAAAATTCCTTATGATGCCAGCTTTGGTAACTTATGGCCCAATATTCTTATGATGCCAGCATTGGTAACTTATGGCCGAACACTTCTTATGATTCCAGCATTGGTAACTTATGGCTAAAACCTCCTATGATGCAAGCATTGGTAACTTATGGCGCAAAACTTCTTATGATGCCAGTTTTGGTAATTTATGGCCCAAAATTCTTATGATGCCAGCATTGGTAACTTATGGCCGAACACTTCTTATGATGCCAGCATTCATTAGTATCTTATGGCTAAAACTTCCAATGATGCCATCATTGGTAACTAATGGCCCAAAACTTCTCATGGTGCCAGCCTTGGTAACTTATCGCCCAATACTTCTTATGATGCCGGCATTGGTAACGTATGGCCAAACACTTCTTATGATCCCATAATTGGTCACTTATGGCTAATATTCCTATGATGCCAGCATTGGTAACTTATGTCCCAAAAGTTCCTACGATGCCACCATTGGTAACTTATGGCCCCAAACTTCTTAAGATGACAGGATGTGTAACTTATGGCCCAACACTTCTTTTGATGCCAGCATTGTTAACCTATGGCCAAAAACATCGTATGGTGCCAGCATTGGTATCTTATGGCCCAAAGCTTCTTATGATGCGAGCATTGGTAACTTATGGCCGAACACTTCTTATGAGGCCAGCATTGGTAAATTATGGCCCAACACTTCTTATGATGCCAGCCTTGGTAACTTATGGCCCAACACTATTCATGATGCCAGCATTGGTAACTTGTGGCCCAAAACCTCTTATGATGCTTTGGTAAATTATGGCCCAACACTTCTAATGATGACAGCATTGGTAATTTATGTCGCAAAACATCTCCTGGTGCCAGTATTGTTAAACTATGGCCCAAACATCACATAATGCCATCAATAGTAACATATGGTGCCATAATTCTTATGATGCCACCATTGCTAAATTATGGCCCAACACTTCTTATGATGCCAGCCTTGGTAACTTATGGCCCAATACTTCTTATGATGCCAGCCTTGGTAACTTATGGCCCAATACTTCTTATGATGCCAGCATTGGTGACTTATCGCCGAACACTTCTTATGATCCCAGAATTGGTAACTTATGGATAAAACTTCCTATGATGCCAGCATTGGTAACTTATGGCTCAAAATTTCTCATGATGTTAGCATTGTTACTTATGGCTCAAAACTTCTTAGGATGCCAGCATTGGTAATTAATGGCCAAAAACACCTTATGATGTCAGCTTGGTAACTTATGGCCCAATACTTCTTATGATGCCAGCATTGGTAACTTATGGCACAATACTTCTTATGATGCCAGCATTGGTAACTTATGGCTGAACACTTCTTATGGTGCCAGCATTGGTAACTTATGGCCCCAAACTTCTTATGATGCCAGCATTGGTAACTTATTGCCCCAAACTTCTTAGGATGCCACCATTGATAACTTATATCCCAACACTTTTTATAAGGCCAGCATTGGTACCCTATGGACCCAAACTTCTTATTATTCCCTCATTGTTAACTTATGGCCCAAAACCTCTCAATATGCCAGCATTGGTAACTTATGGCCCAACACTTTTCATGATGCCAGCATTGTTAACCTATGGACCCAAACTTCGAATGATGCCAGCATTGGTAACTTATGGCCCTAAACTTCGCATGATGCCAGCATTGGTAACTCATGGCTCAAAACTTCTTATAATGCTAGCATTGGTAAATTATAGGCCAACACTTATTATGATGCCAGTATTGGTAATTTATGTCGCAAAACATCTCCTGATGCCAGTATTGTTAACCTATTGTCCCCAAAATCGCATGTTGCTAGCAATAGTAACATATGACCCAAAATTCTTATGATGCTACCATTGCTAATTTATGGCCCAACACTTCTTATAATGCCAACCTTGGTAACTTATGGCCTAAAACTTCTTATGTTGCCAGCATTGGTAACTTATGGCCCAAAAGTTCCTACGATGCCAGCATTATTAACCTCTGGCCCAACACTTCTTATGATGCAGGCATTGTAATTTATGTCCCAAAACTTCGCATGATGCTAGCATTGGTAACTTATGGCCCAAAATTCTTCTGATGCCAGCATAGGTAACTTATGGCCCAAATCTTCTCATGATAAAAATGCATAAATATTTCGAAAAGGCTTTTCTGAGCCGTCGGAGGCAAATGCATGAAATAATTTTGAAGATTAGAGGCTCATGTGTGTCCAGTAAGTGATGTAGATCCCACTATTTAATCAGGAAAGAAAAAGCGTGTTATGAGATCAAATTTTATTCTAAGTACAGGACGAATTTCGACAATATGTTCAGCGGTACGAACAATTCTTATCTCGCTCTTTTTTTCGTAGCTGATATTCTTTCAATTATGAAGTTTCTATGGCGAGGCAAATTAGGTTTTGTTTAATATATATGCGTTGATTATGGACTGTTTCGTTCCTGGCTGCACCAGAGCCGTTGCACTGTCTAATGCCCCCCTTTCTACCCAAATTAAGATTGTGGGGCCCCCATAACAATATATCATACATTTACAAGTAGTGCCAGGCACGACAAAGGCTATTCTCAGCAGTGCCAATGCTGCGGAATACTTGCAGAAAATGTATATTCAAAAATTTTATATTTTTATTAGTGAAATAAAAAAGTTTTAGCCACAGTGAGGTTCCTTCAAGAGCTATGGGGGGGGGAGGTCGGTGGCGATTGCTACGGCTCTGGTGTCACATCCTCACTGGTCAACAACCCATGGTTTATTTTTTTACCTTTCTTATCCACTTAAATCTTCGTTTCGGGATAGAATCGAGGTGGAGAAATTGACGCTGGTCCAGAATCTAAGGACCTTGTTCTCGGATGACCAGGAAATTGCCAGGAAGATATGACAAAATGTAGCACAAATATAAACAATTACTTTACGCATCTTTCTACTAGTGAAGATTAATGGTTTGCTTGTATAAATGTTATTATTTGAATAAAAAATGTAGAGTCCTGTACTTAAGAATGGATAAAGCGACACAGGAATAATTTTTGTCATATATGTATGCTATCTCAAGTCTATGGAAGTTACTTTTGCCGCAAGTACAGACATCTTGGAAGGTATACTGTGTACGTATACACAACTACACGAGCATGGACGTATTCACCCGACCATAGAGCGGTTACGAAGCTAGCAATCATTGGGACAACAAATGCACGCCTACTAGTATGACCGCATGTATACAGGTATGGGATTACCTTTACCGCTTAGGGGTATAGGAAGGAATAGGCATGTGTAAGAACACGCAAGACAACAAATGGAGGAGAGACAAGGAAACACAGACATGGAAACAAGAATCGGTTTTCAAATTTAGAAGTAAAAATGGGATGATTTTTTTTTTTGGGGGGGGTTAACTGGGGAGAGTTGGGAGCTGGGATCAGGAGATGGAGTTTATGGGGAGACGCGAAAGCCAAATCTGGCCCCGAGGCGTCGAGGGGAAACAAGTGAACCGATCCCTCACTCATTATGAAGGAAATTGAGAAAAGGGAAGGGGCGAAGGGAGGGGCGAATACCACTTATGACCCGCCACACCGCTATGTGTTTGTTTTTGTTTTCAGGCGAGTCTGTGTGCAGCTGGACGATATATATATATATATATATATATATATATATATATATATATATATATATATTTATATATATAATCATCCATCGTTATTTATTCCTTTTGGATACGTTTCGAGCAAAATATTTTCATTAAAAGAAAATTTTGGTTTTACGATTAGATTTTAAATTGCCTCAAGATTAATTGCATTAATTATTTGCTTAAATTTGAAATCATGGTTTCACTCAGAAGGAAACCTTAATGGCAACGTTATTTCTCGTCTGTACAACAATGGATCCCTGTGTCACTTGTACTTACACAAGTTTAACCCTTTTTAGACTTATAATCCTGTTTTCAGCTTTCATATATTGATATTTTTTAAGAGATTAAAACATCTCGATTTAGTTATATGCAGGAGAGATAAGGGAAAGATTTATTATCTGTATCTATAAGACGCTTGATCTGTTTCTGCGTTTATAACTAACGGCCATTCACGAGTGCGCGTAAACTGCCAGGCGTACGATGTGTAACGTTTACTCATTGTAAGTATATGATAGGGAGAGTGCGCAACTCTCCTGAATTTCCCTTCAACCCATAGATACTAATAATAATCAACACGTAAAGATATTTTTGTGCTACAATATAAGAATTACAAACAATATGCATCTGTATTTATTTACGAGAGGACTTTTTATCCCAGGCAACATCGGATTCCCGGGCTAATTGTAAATTACAGATACAGTTCTTTTTAGGACTTAATAAATTATAACTTTGAATAGGTATTGTTTATATGCACGGATATATGCACATATTTCTCTTCTAATTATATGTAATTGATTATTGTAAAGTTAATTTATTATTTTTATTAAGTTTTTGAAAACTTGTTTCTTTCTCAACAATTATTCATACTGCGATCGTGTTTTGTTTATCGCGATCGTCTTTTGTTTTAATATTCTGTTACCGCTTGTTCATTTCGTTATCTTTGCCTCTCACTTCCCTTGGAAATCATTTAATAAACGAAAGTGCTCATGACTTTCTGTTTCCTGTTTCCTTGAAGATCTTTTGTGCACAGTTAATATATATATATATATATATATATATATATATATATATATATATATATATATATATATATATATATATATATATGACCTAGTGAAAATATAAACCCAATGCAATTGACTCATTCTTAAACTATTCTCCCAATCTTGCTCCTTTTGTTTCCAAGTTCTCTGCCGCCTTTATTCGAGCTCACAAAATGAAAACATCTGTGATGTTCGTTAAGGACTCCATCGATGAGTATGTTGCACTGAATCAAATACTACCAAATCGCTTTTTACATTTTTCAGAGAAGAATTTCGAAAAATTTCATGAAATAATCCTATCAAAACATTACGATCTAACTAAAATAAAAAAATGAAAAACATTTTCTCACACAAAAAAATGGATTTTTGTTACTATAAAGTACATTTAAAAAGTACACATCTTCCTCAAACACTGAAGAATAAACTCTCTGGCCTAATAGGGAGAAGTAAATGGACAACATATTCTAACTTTACCTTCGTCACCAATTTATCCTCTAAGAAGAAACAGGAAGATGCTTCTTACGCTTTGGGATAACGGTCTAAGTTTCTTTGCATTTTATTCGTGCTGAAAAATCCAATGTCTATGTGATATTAGATAAAGACAAATATATCTTGATAGATCAATTTAATCGTTTAGAGGATGAGCAAACCTATGTATATTAAATTACAAAAAAAGCGAAATTTCAGAATTAAATTGAAAATTAAGCAATTGATTAAAGATAAAGAAACAATCAATAAATGAGCTATGCATAAGTTTGCCCAACCTACCTTTATGGAGTTATAAAAACGGATAAAGCACATTTACTAGTACCCTCAATAATTAATTCAATCGGATAACATATAAGCTATCAAAATGGTTAGTCTTTCTCCTAAGTCCACTGTTGGGAAATATTTCTGGAACTAATATAAAAAAATCACGAATACCTAATCTCTAAAGTTAGCAAAACTAAATTAAACATTAAAATATGAACTCGTCAGGTTTTATGTTTCCTCCTTATTTACCAAAGTCCACATCGAAGACCTTTCTGAATATCTAATAGAAATGTTACCATTTTTATATTTACCGTTTACTCCGGAAGCCTCCCTTGAGCTAATTAAGCTCTTTATCAAGGATTGTGCTTTTCGTCTTAATAGAGGTTGGTCCATGCAAAAATTTGGAATAACAAAGTAAAACTCACCTTTCACCACTATTAAGTTCTATATATGTACAAAGGTTTTTCAAAACAAAGCCATTCCCGTTACTTCTACCAAGTAAAGTTATATTGTTCCGCTATGTGGATGATATATTCAACATATGGCCTCTAGAACATAATGAAATCAACTTTCTAACTCCATTAAATTTTCTGGTTCCTTCTATTAAATTGACTTGTGAAACGAATAATAAGTTACCATTCCTTGACTGCTTAATTTATAGGCAAGGATAAAATCTAAAGTTTACATCATACAGAAAAGCCACTGACGTCTTATCATACACGCATTTTTAGTATCTCACTGTCAAGAAATCAGTCTTCATTTAAATGTTCTTAAGAATATTAAGAGTCTATGATCCTAAATTTATCACACTAAAGTGGCTCTCATTTACAACATAAGAAATAAACTAAAATACCCTAAACTTATACATAATTCAGCGTTAAAATAAGCTAAACATGCATATGCAAATATGAACCCAATGCAATAGTTCGAGTCCTTACTAAAATATTCTCCAAACCTTGCTCCTTTGTTTCCGAATTCTCTGCCGCCTTTATTGGAGCTCACATAATTAAAACACGCGTGAAGTTCCTTAAGGAGTCTATCGCTGAGTTGGTTGCGCCAAATTGGATACTACAAAATCATTGCTCGCGATGCGATTGTCTTTTATCTTTCATGATCGTCTTTTGTTTTAATATTCGACTCTGTTACCGTTTGTTCATTTCGCCATTTTTACATCCCATCTCCTTTGAAAATGTTTTAATTAAGGAATACGTTCGGGACTTTTTTGTATATACTCCTCTCTCTCTCTCTCTCTCTCTCTCTCTCTCTCTATATATATATATATATATATATATATATATATATATATATATATATATATATATATATATATATATGCAAATTTTTTTGAAGACCATGGTATATTTCGCTTTGATCAATTTCCTTTGGCAACTTTCTATTTTTCTAATTGTCTTTTTTAGTCATCTTGTAGGACAAGTTATCTACCATCTACAAGATGGACTAAAAAAGACAGTTAAAAGAATAGGAAGTTGCCAAAGAAAATTGATCAAGGCGAAATATACGAAGGTCTTCAACAAAATTTGCACCCAAGAAAGACTGCCGCCCATTTACACCAACAAATCTTCCGAATAAACAAGGTTTTAAGGTACGCTTCTCAAGGTCGATCGGGACTATGAAAGAGAAAGAAATTAATAGGGAATTCAAAGGAAAAAGGAAAGTTGCGGTAAACACGCGACGAATATACAATGTATAAATATTTCATGAATGCGAAAGAATGATGAAATGAATCCATCAAACCGCAAGAAACATAAAAACAGAATTATTTTTCTTCGGAAATGTGATTTCATAATTCGCCAAAATTCCGTACAGGGGTGGGATTCGAACTGTGGTCTAAGGGACTGTTTAATTGAGATCAAAGCGGTTGCTCCCTGCCCCAGTGTGCACTATTCGAATCCTACCCCTTTACGGAATTTTTGCGAATTAGGAAATAACATTTCCGAAGAAAAATTATGCTGTTTTTCTGTTTTTTTGCGGTTTGCTGTATATATATATATATATATATATATATATATATATATATATATATATATATATATATATATATATATATATATAATGCAAATTGTCATAAATATTATAGTTTGTTTTGAAACTTACCAGACTAAACTTTAGTTTTTGTGTTAGTGTGTTGATTATGATTTTAAGAGAATGATTGATCTGTAGTTTCTTTGGACGTTATTGTCACCTTTTTTTAAAGTATTACAGAAGCGTTGGCCCATGGGAAACTTACCCTTTAATCTGTTTTTTTTTATTTAATCCTTTAATATTGTCATTTGTATCTGGCAATTCAGTTTTTGTGTTATTGTGTTGGTTAGGAGTTTTTAAAGTAATTTTTATGTTGCTGAAAAGAGAATAATTGACCTGTAGTTTTTGAAGTCTTCATTGTCGCCTTTTTTTTTAAAGTATAAAATAAGCGTTGACGCATGCCATAGGAACCTTACATTTTCCTAGACTCTTTGGGTGTTTTTTTCATTTAATTCTTTAATATTATCATTCTTGTCTGGCACTTTTTCAGTATTATTTCATCGGTTTTAGTGATGTGATCTTTTCAATAAATTTTCTCATAACGCGAGAAATCATTTTAATTCTAATCATCATCATCACTTCATCATCATCACTTCACTAACTCTATAATTTAAGAAGGTGATTTTTGGGAGTATTTGAATAATAATTTAATCTTAGTTTGGTTATGACTTATGTTTTTTATCAAAGTTATTTTTAATAATTCTTTTATAATATCAAAAACCAAAATGGTGAAGTTCAGAAATAAATATAAGTATCAAAATTTTGTGAATTTTTTAAAACCCAAAGAATTACAAATGGTGAAGTTCAGAAAATTTATTTTTATATATCTTCTTCTTCTATAACTCTCTATTTTAGCAACGTGATATTTTGAAAGGGGGGAAATTTAGTTTAGAGTTCCTTTTTAAAATTATTATAATTGGCAAAGTTCACGAAATTTATAAAAATTTAACCATGGCTGATTTTTTTTAATTTTAAATTTTAATCTCAGCAGCGAAGCGCAAGCTCCCCCCTGGTGAAGCCATTGCTTAATTTAATTATTATTTAATTCTAATTTAATTATGTGATTAAGAGTTAAATGAATTTTTCTATATTAAAACTAATGTTTTTTAAGAAAAAAATTCTTTTAAATTTCACTTACTCTTTCTTTCCCTTAACCATATTTTTTATATTCATAAACCTTTCTTTCTTTTTTTCTCATTCCCCTCCACCTTATGTTTGGTTTTTCTTGTATTTGTTTTACTTTTTTGTTTAGTGTTTAGCATTTTATCTGAATTTTAAAGTAGCCTGGTACCTCTAGAAATTACATCTCTGACAAAGTGAACTAGTGGAGAAGGTATGGAAAATCGAGCAGATCTTCAAGAGTGTGGCAACTTTTGTCCCTGGTTTCAGGAAAAAGGTACATCTTTATGTCTAATTTGTATACATATTTATTTACATATTTATAACGGGTGGCCCCCAAAATTAATAACTCAAAAACTAATTTATTTATAAAAGTTGGTGATATATAAAATGAAAGAAATCTTGGATTTTTATTATTTAAATATAATATCCTTCAAATGTTCTCCATTATTGTTAAAACAAAGGCAGATTCCTTACACCATATTTTCCATGACATTTTCCAAACCATCAGGAGAGACTTTGTCGATTTCTTCAATGATGTTTCGTTTCAATTCTTGAAGATTATTAGGTTTATTTACGTATACCTTTTCTTTAAGGTATCCCCAAAGGAAATAATCTGGAGGGGTAAAATCAGGTGATCGTGGGGGCCAAGAAACGTCACCTAAACGTGACATTAACCGACCAGGGAAGGCTGCTCTTAGTGTTGCCATGGTTTCCCTCTCTGTGTGTGATGTCGCCCCATCTTGTTGAAACCACATATCGTGCATATCCAAATCTTTTAGTTCTGTGAGTGTCCCCTGTTACTGTTACTGTTTTTCCCTCAGCATCCTCGAAGAAGTAGGGACCAATGATTCTCGAACTGGTTATGCCGCACCAGACTGTAATTTTCTGTGCATGAAGAGGCTGCTCGTGAATTATCATGGGGTTCTCAGCACACCAGAATCTGCAATTTTATTTATTAACGTATCCAGTAATGTGAAAATGGGCTTCATCGGACATGATTAGGTGCGAGGTAAAAGTCAGATCATTTGTTAGTCCCAAAAATGCGCGTGCAAAGTTTATTCTTTTTTGATGTTCTGCAATATTTAATTGTTGAGTTATTTGAATTTTGTATGGATGAAGTTTCAATTCTTTTGTTAGGATGCATTGCAATGATGTTCGAGAAATTCCTAGTTGACTGGAACGTATCCTAGTTGACGTTTGCGGCTGTTGTTGAACACTGGTTAACACACGCTGAATGACACCTGCATTTCGCACAGATCTCGGTCTACCAGAGCGTTCTTTAACACCTGTAGACCCGGATTCTCTGAACCTTGATACCATTGCAAGAATGCAATGCCTCGAGGGACTGTTTCTTTGATTAAATGCTGTTCTAAAGTCCCTCTGCACAGTAACAATAGATCCATTATGTTTTAAATAAGTAGTCACAATTCTTGCTCGCTGTTCTTCGCTGTATCTTGCCATTCTGGGTTAATAATTAGTCGGGTATTATTGTGTATTATATTCTTTATATACGTATTATAGATACACAATAAAAATATGAAGTAACTTTTGCCCCACAATAAAAGCCCAAGATCTCCTCTTCTATTTTATATATGACCCACTTTTATAACTTAATTAGTTTTTGTGTTACTAATTTTTTAAAATGTGAAGTAACTTTTGGGCCACCCGTTATATACATTTGTGTGCATATTTACATATATAGATATTTATGCACATATTTATATACATATATATGTACATATTTATTTGCATATTAATGTACATATTTAAATAAATATTTATTTACATATTTATGTAAGTATTTATATACATATTTATATACATATATATGTATATATTTATATACATATTTATGTACATATTTATATGCATATTTTTTACATATATATACATATTTATGTACATATTTATATACATATTTATTTACATATTTCTATATACATTTATCTACATATTTATATAGATATTTATGTAAATATTTACATACACAATTATGTAAATATTTATATACATATATATGTACATAATTATAGACATATTTATGTACATATTTATATACATATTTGTTTCATATTTCTATACATATTTATTTACATATTTATGTACATATTATATACATATTTAATTAAATATTGATTTACATATTTATGTACGTATTTATATACATATTTATATTCATATTTATGTACATATTTATATACATATTTATGTACATATTTATGTCGAGATTTATATACATATTTATTTGCATATTCAGGTACATATTATATACATATTTATGTACATATTTAAATAAATATTTATTTACATATTTATGTACGTATTTATATACATATTTAGTTACATATTGTATACATATTTATGTACATATTTAAATAAATATTTATTTACATATTTATGTACGTATTTATATACATATTTATATACATATATATATATATGTATATATTTATATGCATATTTATGTAGATATTTATATACATATTTATGTAAATATTTATAGGCATATTTTTGTACATATTTATATACATGAATGCAATAAAAATCATTGAAAGAGAAAACGGAATCATTTTTTCTTACAGTAATATTGTTTTCTCTTTCAATGTGGTTTATTGCATTCATCTTCATCATTCTCTCACGCTGCTTTGAGAGATATTATATATAATTCTATACATATTTATGTACACATTTATATATATATTTATTTACATATTTATATATACATTTATGTACATATTTATATACATATTTATGTATATATTTACGTGTACTAGTAGGTCAAACAACGATGATTTCTTTGAACAATTTTGTACCGTCAGCACGAATTGATGTGAGTAGGGAGATTAAACTCATCTCTGCAGAGGAGAAAGTAGCAAGTAGGAGTGCAGCTCTCCTGCTGCCACCATTGGTTGGAACATAATCAGACAAACTGGGGTGAGTGGAAGTTCGGAGTACCTCGCGCCGGCTGGTAGGGGACCTGTATGGTTGAAAGGTTACAAGTTAGAAGGGAAAAGTGTAATGATCTTCGCTGATTAAGAGAGATTTTAACTGGTACGCCTCTTTCCCCTAAGAATAGGGAATGATCGTCCCTAAGCCGCCACAAGGGTTTAGATGGTGTAGGAGAGGGCAATACCCCCATCCCCTTACAAGTGAAACCTGGAGTAGCGGCAGGCCCTCCTGACCCCAGCGCACCCAAAGAAATTGCTGCTCTCTCTCGGGTTGCATTTTCACCATTTTTGTATCTCTCATCTTTATCGCGCCTGTTTATACCTAATAAAGGATGATAGATGGCGTTAAACGTTCTCAAAAGAGGGGAAGATTTCATATAACTCCCCCTTGAAGCTATTAAGTCCATAGATAAGAATTCTGAACCAAAGGAAACCTGATTGGTTACCAGTCATAAGCGAAACCCGTTTGAGGAGGGTTATCCGAAGTCAGGCGATAAGTGGAGACTATTTTGTTGGTTTAATGCATTATATGTGTTGACGATTGTAGGAAGGTAAGAAGCGGTAACTATCACCCCAGGTAACTATCTCCTCAAACATTTTACTCGCATTACCCTTTGCAAATCACTAAATATCCTCCAAGTGGAAGTAGAATTTGAGCACTCGGACATCTACTAGTGAATAGGAGGAATATTATCCCTGAAGAGTTATGAAGAATTATTGACGAGTACAGGAAGGTAACAGAGGGTAACTATCTCTTCAAACATTTCACTCTCATTACCAACCACATAATATTTTCCAAGTCACACTAGAATTGAAACACCCAGACATCTAGTAACGAATGGATTGCCTATTTTCTTTGAAAAGTTATGAAGTTTGCTCAACTCTATTCCCAACCATCGACACACCATTGTGAGAATAAAGGATGAAATCTACTACCATAAAGAGGTACCAATATCACCTAAACCCTCAAAGATTAATCTGACCTAATGGGGGATAATTCAATAGAACAAGATCTGAAATTATGTGAAATTTGAACCCTTCTCTGAAGCCACGAAGCAAAAGACATACAAACAAACCTGAACCAGGTAAAAAAAAAAATGTTCAAGTGAAATAGAGTGGTAGAGGAGAAGGGCGCGTGATGGATAAACTATCGAAGTGGAAGTGGAGTGCGACATGTGTGGAAATCATTTCACGACCCATTACACTATCGAGAGTAGAAATTTGCCAGACATGTATTTGTTCGCCTTACGAACATACACCCCCATTTTACAGATCGTGGAGGAGGGGCGGGTTTTCGATCACACGAACCCCCACAAGGAGGAGGAAAGTTTGAAGAAGAAAATTAAATTAAATATTTATTAATTTATTATTTTCAACGAAACACTGACTTCACTATATTGTAATTACAGAGCCAAGTATGTTTGTGTTCGAATTATAGGATTTAATAAACACCTAAGTATGGCTCCTCAAATCATCATTTAGAGCAAGCCATATGTATACAAAATAGTCCATTTGTGTTATTATTATAATAAATAGAAAATGTTAATACTAAATTATAGATAAACCAAAACACTAAAGTTGACGGGGGACGCCTCATTTTTAGGTTTTGCCTCAATTTTCATGTTCCTAATTCATGCAGACCAACTTTTTACAGCGATATTTAAACCTGATCGAACTTTAGAAGTTCCTATTTTTTTACCACTATCGCCGATGTTATTAGATATACAATGGAAACTGAAAGTTATAAAACCTTTCTATTTTTATATATTTTAATAAGGGAAAATTAAAATAGTCTATAAACATCGCCCTCCTACAACTAGTTCAAAACTATGCTGCCCAGCTCCTCCTTCGCCGCTCCTGGTTCTCTCCTTCGATGCCTCTGTTACAGGAGCTACACTAGTTACTTATTTACTTTCGTAACCACTATAAAATTATTCTCATCACCTACAAAGCCCTAAACCTCGAGGCTCCACCTTATCTCTCGTCTGCCCTCTCCCGTCGTCAAACTCCTCGGTCACTCCGGTCTAACCTCGCTCCCCTCCTGAACACTCCTCGTGCACTCCGGTCTAACCTCGCTCCCCTCCTGAACACTCCTCGGGCACTCCGGTCTAACCTCGCTCCCCTCCCAAACTCCTCGCTTCTGTCCTCTGCTCGATGGATGACCGTTCCTTCTCAGTTTGTGCTCCTAGACTCTGGAATGCTCTTCCTGCCGAAGTCCGATCCTCTCCCTCCCTTTTAAACGTTTCCTGAAGACTCATCTCTTCAGAATTGCCTTCTCTCCCCTCTAAACTTTCTCTATACTCACTACACAACCTGCGCTCTGGAAGGGTTAACAGCCCTGAAGGGCACATTATAAATACCTATTATTATCAATATACAGGAAACCCACTAATACAAAGTTAAATTAAGCTTTTTTTAGATGTTTAGATTTAAAATACAAAATTTCATCCATTAAGACCCTTCTTAACCCACCATACAATCTTTGTTCATCTTACCATCTTATAGACAAATTTTTCCATTACCTCAAATTCTTCTTTTTGCTCAGTAGTTTTCAATCATATATTTTTGAAAAGTCAATCCGCACATATTTAAGTGGATTGTATCAGCCAGGCTACTCTGAGATAACAATGGCAAAAGACAGTGATTATTTAATAATGTCAGAGCTGAGTATTTACAATAAAGTCCTCAGCCGAAAATTACACACTTGTTAAAAGAAATACTTTTGTCAATTAAAATTTCAAATTGCCTACATTAACCAAATAATTATAAAACTTTTGTTCAAAATAAAGGACCCGAATCCAAAGAGTCTTAAGAGTTTAATTATATACTTATTTGAATGCTCTGGGTGTTCCCAAGGTAAATACATCTGAAACTCCGTGAGAACTCTGAAGGCAAGATTCTCCTCCAATATGGCCATAAGTAATCGAACAGGCAAGATACTTCCACCTTAAGAAAATTCAGCGATAATATGGTAAAGCGAGATCTCAATAGAAGATTTTTAAATTTTAAAGTCGCACAAAGGTCCCTTTTACCCCCCTTCGAATCTTAGAAACACGAGACATAAAACAGCTCTTCGCAAACTTAAAAGTCCTTAGATCACTCACGGGCAAACCCCCAAGAGGAGAGCAGGTACGAGTGCACAAGGGGATCCGAGCGGGGCAGTACAAGTTGATCTACGAGGGACCGTACTGCTGGCAGAAGTCACGCACTACATCCCGGATTCGTGCATCAACGCAGTAAGTCAAAACATGTTTAAAAGAATAAAACGGACCAAAGGAAGTGCGAGATAGCGGTGAATAAATTAAATTACGTATTATACTAATAACAAGTGATAGAAAGTGTTAAAAAGTGATAATTATAATAATATTGAGTAGCAAAATTGATATAATTTCAATGATTAAGTGCAGAAACAAAGTAAATATAATAAATTGATTCGGACCTAAAAAATATAAGTGATTAAAGTAACACGTTGTTAAACGTGGCTATGATTAAAGTAGCGCGTTGTTAAACGTGACTATGATTAAAGTAACGCGTTGTTAAACGTGACTATGATTAAGGAAACGCGTTGTTAAACGTGACTATGATTAAAGTAACGCGTTGTTAAACGTGGCTATGATTAAAGTAACGTGTTGTTAAACGTGACTATGATTAAAGTAACGCGTTTTTAAACGTGACTATGATTAAAGTAACGCGTTGTTAAACGTGACTATGATTAAAGTAACGCGTTGTTAAACGTGGCTATGATTAAAGTAACGCGTTGTTAAACGTGACTATGATTAAAGTAACGCGTTGTTAAACGTGACTATGATTAAAGTAACGCGTTGTTAAACATGACTATGATTAAAGTAACGCGTTGTTAAACGTGGCTCTTATTAAAGTAACGTGTTGTTAAACGTGGCTATGATTAGAGTAACGCGTTGTTAAACGTGGCTATGATTAAAGTAACGCGTTGTTAAACGTGACTATGATTAAAGTAACGTGTTGTTAAACGTGATTATGATTAAACTAACGCGTTGGTAAACGTGGCTATGATTAGAGTAACGCGTTGTTAAACGTAGCTATGATTAAAGTAACGCGTTGTTAAACGTGACTATGATTAAGGTAACGCGTTGTTAAACGTGACTATGATTAAAGGAACGCGTTGTTAAACGTGGCTATGATTAAAGTAACGTGTTGTTAAACGTGACTATGATTGAAGTAACGCGTTGTTAAACGTGGCTATGATTAAAGTAACGTGTTGTTAAACGTGGCTCTGATTAAAGTAACGTGTTGTTAAACGTGGCTATGATTAAAGTAACGTGTTGTTAAACGTGACTATGATTAAAGTAACGCGTTGTATAACGTGACTATGATTAAAGTAACGCGTTGTTGAACGTGACTATGATTAAAGTAACGCGTTGTTAAACGTGGCTATGATTAAGGTAACGCGTTGTTAAACGTGACTATGATTAAAGTAACGCGTTGTTAAACGTGACTATGATTAAAGTAACGCGTTGTTAAACGTGACTATGATTAAAGTAACGTGTTGTTAAACGTGACTATAATTGAAGTAACGCGTTGTTAAACGTGGCTATGATTAAAGTAACGCGTTGTTAAACGTGGCTATGATTAAAGTAACGCGTTGTTAAACGTGACTATGATTAAAGTAACGCGTTGTTAAACGTGACTATGATTAAAGTAACGCGTTTTTAAACGTGACTATGATTAAAGTAACGCGTTGTTAAACGCGACTATGATTAAAGTAACGCGTTGTTAAACGTGACTATGATTAAAGTAACGCGTTGTTAAACGTGACTATGATTAAAGTAACGCGTTGTTAAACGTGACTATGATTAAAGTAACGCGTTGTTAAACGTGACTATGATTAAAGTAACGCGTTGTTAAACGTGGCTATGATTAAAGTAACGTGTTGTTAAACGTGACTATGATTAAAGTAACGCGTTGTTAAACGTGGCTATGATTAAAGTAACGCGTTGTTAAACGTGACTATGATTAAAGTAACGCGTTGTTAAACGTAGCTATGATTAAGGTAATGTGTTGTTAAACGTAGGCTATGATTAAAATAACGTGTTGTTAAACGTGACTATGATTAAAGTAACGCGTTTTTAAACGTGACTATGATTAAAGTAAAGCGTTGTTAAACGTGGCTATGATTAAAGTAACGCGTTGTTAAACGTGACTATGTTTTAAGTAACGCGTTGTTAAACGTGGCTATGATTAAAGTAACGTGTTGTTAAACGTGACTATGATTAAAGTAACGCGTTGTAAAACGTGACTATGATTAAAGTAACGCGTTGTTAAACGTGACTATGATTAAAGTAACGCGTTGTTAAACGTGACTATGATTAAAGTAACGCGTTGTTAAACGTGACTATGATTAAAGTAACGCGTTGTTAAACGTGACTATGATTAAAGTAACGCGTTTTTAAACGTGGCTATGATTAAAGTAACGCGTTGTTAAACGTGGCTATGATTAAAGTAACGTGTTGTTAAACGTGACTATGATTAAAGTAAAGCGTTTTTAAACGTAACTATGATTAAAGTAACGCGTTGTTAAACGTGGCTATGATTAAAGTAACGCGTTGTTAAACGTGACTATGATTAAGGTAACGCGTTGTTAAACGTGACTATGATTAAAGGAACGCGTTGTTAAACGTGGCTATGATTAAAGTAACGTGTTGTTAAACGTGACTATGATTAAAGTAACGCGTTGTTAAACGTGGCTATGATTAAAGTAACGTGTTGTTAAACGTGGCTCTGATTAAAGTAACGTGTTGTTAAACGTGGCTATGATTAAAGTAACGTGTTGTTAAACGTGACTATGATTAAAGTAACGCGTTGTATAACGTGACTATGATTAAAGTAACGCGTTGTTGAACGTGACTATGATTAAAGTAACGCGTTGTTAAACGTGACTATGATTAAAGTAACGCGTTGTTAAACGTGACTATGATTAAAGTAACGCGTTGTTAAATGTGACTATGATTAAAGTAACGCGTTGTTAAACGTGACTATGATTAAAGTAACGTGTTGTTAAACGTGACTATAATTGAAGTAACGCGTTGTTAAACGTGACTATGATTAAAGTAACATGTTGTTAAACGTGGCTATGATAAAAGTAACGCGTTGTTAAACGTGACTATGGTTAAAGTAACGTGTTGTTAAACGTGGCTATGATTAAAGTAATGCGTTGTTAAACGTGGCTATGATTAAAGTAACGCGTTGTTAAACGTGACTATGATTAAAGTAACGTGTTGTTAAACTTGGCTATAATTAAAGTAACGCGTTGTTAAACGTGACTATGATTAAAGTAACGTGTTGTTAAACGTGGCTATGATTAAAGTAACGCGTTGTTAAACGTGACTATGATTAAAGTATCGCGTTGTTAAACGTGACTATGATTAAAGTAACGTGTTTTTAAACGTGACTATGATTAAAGTAACGCGTTGTTAAACGTGGCTATGATTAAAGTAACGCGTTGTTAAACGTGACTATGATTAAAGTAACGCGTTGTTAAACGTGACTATGATTCAAGTAACGCGTTTGTTAAACGTGGCTATGATTAAAGTAACGCGTTGTTAAACGTGGTTATGATTAAAGTAACGCGTTGTTAAACGTGACTATGATTAAAGTAACGCGTTGTATAACGTGACTATGATTAAAGTAACGCGTTGTTAAACGTGGCTATGATTAAAGTAACACGTTGTTAAACGTGACTATGATTAAAGTAACGCGTTGTTAAACGTGACTATGATTAAAGTAACTCGTTGTTAAACGTGACTATGATTAAAGTAACGTGTTGTTAAACGTGGCTATGTATAAAGTAACGCTTTGTTAAACGTTACTATGATTAAAGTAACGTGTTGTTAAACGTGACTATGATTAAAGTAACGCGTTGTTAAACGTGGCTATGATTAAAATAACTTGTTGTTAAACGTGACTATGATTAAAGTAACGCGTTGTTAAACGTGGCTATGATTAAAGTAACGCGTTGTTAAACGTGGCTATGATTAAAGTACCGTGTTGTTAAACGTGACTATGATTAAAGTAACGCGTTGTTAAACGTGGCTATGATTAAAGTAACGCGTTGTTAAACGTGACTATGATTAAAGTAACGCGTTGTTAAACGTGACTATGATTCAAGTAACGCGTTGTTGAACGTGGCTATGATTAAAGTAACGCGTTGTTAAACGTGGCTATGATTAAAGTAACGCGTTGTTAAACGTGACTATGATTAAAGTAACGCGTTGTTAAACGTGACTATGATTAAAGTAACGCGTTGTTAAACGTGGCTCTGATTAAAGTACCGTGTTGTTAAACGTGACTATGATTAAAGTAACGCGTTTTTAAACGTGACTATGTTGAAAGTAACGTGTTGTTAAACATGACTATACCACATAAGATTATTGAAAAATATAGAATAACGTAAATAACTATAATAATAATAATAATAAAATAACATAATGTGATAAATTAAATTACGTATAATACAAATAAAAAGTGAGAGTTAAAAAGTGATAATAATAATAATAGGGAAAAGCAAAGTGACTAAAATGTTAAAGTAACGCGTTGTTAAATGTGACTCTACCACATAAAGTTCATTGAAAAATGTAGAATAATAAAGTGAATAACTTTAATAAAAATAGAATAACATAATGTAAAAATAATAAAGTGTAAATATCGAATAAAGTAGAATAAGTATAATATAATAGAATAAAATAAGACAATAGGAAATGTAGTAAAAAAAGTTAAAGTAACTGTAAATAAAAACAATGAAAGAGTAATGAAGTGTTAAATATAGAATAGAAGACTATAATATACAAATCTGTAAAGTAAAATAGTGAACCTAAAAATAATACATAATAAATTAATATAAACTCAAAATATGTATATAAAATTAAACCAGTAAATTGTAAAAATGATAATTGTACTCCACCGATCGTAGAACTTCGTTCTTCCTACTTCGAGATGCAGCTTTCTCTTCTCCGTCCTCCTTTCATCACAAATTTATTTTTGTGCTCTTGGAATGCATCACATCATTTGAGTGAAAAGTGAGTGAAAGAAAAGAGATAGTAGGGTAAGACAAAGGCGTGAAAATAGAAAGAGCGTATGAGATTGGTAAAGGAGTCAAGGCGCCCGGATTTAGAAGAATCTGTTTTAATTATTGTTTATTTTATTGATTGGTTTGTTAGTTTCTTCGAATTGTTGTCTTTAAAGCGATTTAATATTTTTATTCACCACTTTTACCCATAATTATTTTTACTTATATGTGATTCTTTTTTACTTAGTTGTAAAATGCTTATTTCTGTATACTCTGTTTTTAATTAAATAGTCATTTGTCGTCGGTTCCTCTCCTACTTAGGTGAAATGTTTTGGATGTGGGTTGGGGGATGGAGTTTGGTGTTTGTCCGGTCAACCTGGAGCATGTAACTCGGACATTGGACATATAAAGTGAGGAATATAGTAGAAGAGGGTTTTAGTAGGAGAAATAGTGGGGAAATAGATGAAAATAATAGGAAAGTGAAAATGAAAAGAAGTATGAAAGACAGATCCCTGGTGAAAGGGTAACTCGTGTGTTGGCAAGATTTGTGATCTTCTACAGTAGGTATTGATAATTTTGCTCTAATTCTCCGTTTAAAATTAATTTTAAAACAGTTTTATATAATCTTTAGATTCATAAATCAAAGCATCCCTAACTTAATAGGTTTTAACAATTATACAATCACTAACTAATTTAAATATTTTTAAATCTTCCCAGTCTTTTTTTTAGTAAATTAAGCCTCATTTCTAGCACTCCTACCTAGCTCTAAGTCTCCTATTCAAAGCTAACAATAGCTAGCAAAGTTCTAGTTGTACTTTTAGCATTGTGCTCTCTGAACATTGCATAATATTTTATGAGATTTATTTATTTTGTAGGCCTAAAAAAAGGACTGTATATTGTGATCGAAACGTCGCCGGTAAATAAAAAGGATGACGACAGCTACTTTCCTTGCCTTGGGATTTCTGCTAAACATTAAATTTACTCTTTTTAGAAGCAATCCTCATCTATTTATCGATCTATGTATCTATCTATCTATCTATTTTTCGATCTATCTATCCATATAATTTTTATATACACAATTATTTTGGGTAGGGGGGATGTTTATTAAAAGGATTATGGCCCTCTTTCGCGTTGGTTGGCAGGGGGGAGAAAAGGATAATTTAAGGAATGGAAAGAAAAAATATAAAGAAAAAAACTTACGGATTTATACAATTACGAACCAGCAAACATCGTAAGATCCACTTAAGACTAATACAATAAAAAGAGCGAAGTCTAGAGTCCGAGGTTTAGGAGAAGTAAAGTAGAAGTAAAGGATAGTTAAAGTAAGATAGGATAAAGATAAGAAAATAGTGTCATGTCTCTTGTTCCTATTGTAGCGCTTTTCACGCATTCCAAGGCAAAGCATTTCAAGTTTGTGTAATTTTATAACAAATATATTTTTGTGTTCGTGGAGTGCATCAGGTCATTTGAGTGAAAAGTAGTAAGGTTAATGTGAATGAAAGAAAATAGATAGTAGGGTAAGACAAAGTCATGAAGTAGAAAGAGGGTGTGAGATTGGCAAAGGGAGGCAAGGCGCATGGATTTAGAATAAAATGTTATAATTTTTATGTTTATTTTATTGATTGATTTGTTAGTTTCTTCGACGTTCAAACTGTTATCTTTAATGCGATTTAATATTTGTTAACTTGCCTTGATTGTCATATAGGAAAATGCTATCTTTATGTATTAAATATACTTTTAATTTGCTTATGTTGATTTATGTTTTGTTTCAAGGGCATAATTTCGGCGATCATGATGCAATGAAGTCTCAGGTAAAAGACAAGGTGCAAATGCTGTAAAAATGTACTTCTGACCACAGTAGGAATAGTTCAGTGAGCTCAGACTCATCAACTAGAGACGATTTCTTCTAAACTGTAAACGGCTCATTCCTTGTCCCTAACAACCAAAAATATTCGGAAGTCTTCAAATATTTGCAGGACACCAGTAAGGGACTCAACTCTTTAGATAGGTATCCTGCTATAAAGAAGAGCTTGAAGAAGTATAACACCGATGTACCTTCTTCTGTATCAGTGAAACGGTTGTTTTCGTTTGTTAGTGTGGTTCATAGCCCCAAACGAAGTCATTTCTTGGATGTTAACTTTGGACAATCGGTTTTGCTGAAAGCAAATGTTTACAGCGGTCGAACATTAAATAAAATCTTAACTTGTGGTTATACCCTTAGATTGTTAATAATTTCGTACCGCATTCAAACTGTAAAATTAAATTTGATGTAAAAAAAATTGTTTACTTATATATGCTGACCATTCATTGATATGGTTATGAACCTGATGAACTGAGAATTGAGAGAAAAATAGAATTAAAAACTAAATATAGGTCATTTAATATTTTTTTCTTTGCTGATAAGTTATGATAATACGAAGTTTTAAGTTAAGCACCTGAAATACTGAAAGTGAAATTATCAATACCAGTGATATAGATCAGCTAACATAACATATATTTAACGCAAAAAAACCAAAAGGACATAACGATTGTAAGTATATATATATAAAAACTGAAAAAAATACTACAAAAAAATACATAATAATAAAAAAAACATGGAATGCTGTTTGATAAAAAAATCTCTAAATGGTTTGAGAAATTTGGCCGATCATTTCATAAAGTTTAATAAATATTACATAATTAAAGTTGCCTTATATTAAACTCTGGCGTGACGTGATTTACTTATATCAACCAAATCGACAAATTATAATATTTAACATATTTAGTACTTTTCCACCTATGAAACTATGGTCAGATTATTTGTCTACCTTACTCCTATATAAAGGGATCATATATTCTATATAGTCCCCTATTTTTAGTTGCGTGCAGCGACTCTATAAGTTACTATGTCGGTCCGTCGGTCGAATGCTAACCATTTTATTAAAGTTTTTGGCAATAACATCCTAACTATTCGGCCGATTCTAACGAAATTTGAAACTCTTATGTTTTTTTTAACTCCTTTTCGAATGATATAATTGCCAACGTCCTTTTAAGGTTAGTCCTGGAATTATTTAAAAGAAAACTAACTATGGGTCGGATTGCCCCACTTGTTGAAGGTTTTGAAGGTCGTAAGTTAGAATAATTGAGAGCACTCGACCTAGATCTGTTAAACCTTGTTTTAATTAAGAATGAAATAAATAGAATGATCCTTTCCTTGTTTAGAGTGGAATCATTGTGTCATTCTTTGCCTCCCTTGAATTTAGCGAGATCGATCTTTTTTATTATATGCAATTTACATATCTGCTTCTATACTAATATGTGATGATGAAGAAGAATATGATACACATTTATAAGACTAGAGCATATTTAGAATAAAATTATATAAATAAATTCTTAAAATATTGAAATTTGTTGCTAGTCTCCATCACTTATCACGTTCTCCCTGAATCACGAAATCAACCTGGAGTGCCAAGTGCCAAGTGCCAAAGGAGAAAGATAACAGCGTGTCAAATATTATGTGGAAAAGGGAAAAAGGAGAGAATTGAAGAGATAAGGTGATATCGTCCTGTACAGAAGGGAGGGGGGGGGGCTTGGAAAGGTTTAATATCATCATACTGAGTATTTTGAAAACTAAATATTATGGTAGGCAATTTTCATGGACTACCTTACAAACACTTTCAAAAATAAAGATTTGAAACTTAATATCATAGACTCTAATTAAGTAATTTAAATATAATTCTTTATCTAACCTAACCTAACCTAACCTAACCTAACCTCAACCTTCTATCTATTTCACAAATTTGCCGAATTAGTTAGAAAGAGAAGTGTAAAATTCAATTTCTCGTTTGAAGATTGATATTAAGGTTTGTGGATTGCTTTTAGAATAAAAATTCAATTTCTTGTTTGAAGATTGATATTAAGGTTTGTGGATTGCTTTTAGAATAAAAATTCAATTTCTCGTTTGGAGATTGACAATAAAGTTTGTGGATTGCTTTTAGAATAAAAATTCAATTTCTCGTTTGAAAATTTATATTAAGGTTTGTGGATTGTTTTTAGAATAAAAATTCAATTTCTCATTTGAAAATTTATATTAAGGTTTGTGGATTGCTTTTAGAATAAAAATTCAATTTCTCGTTTTAAAAATTGATATTAAAGTTTGTGGATTGCTTTTAGAATGAAAATTCAATTTCTCGTTTGAATATTAAGGTTTCTGGAATGCTTTTAGAATTCATTTTCTCCTTTGAGATTGATATTAAGTTTTGTGGATTGCTTTTAGAATAAAAATTCAATTTCTCGTTTGGAGATTGATAATAAAGTTTTTGGATTGCTTTTAGAATAAAAATTCAATTTCTCGTTTGAAAATTGATATTAAGGTTTGTGGATTGCTTTTAAAATAAAAATTCAATTTCTCGTTTGAAAATTGACATTAAGGTTTGTGGATTGCTTTTAGAATAAAAATTCAATTTCTCGTTTTAAAATTGATATTAAAGTTTGTGGATTGCTTTTAGAAGGAAAATTCAATTTCTCGTTTGAATATTAAGGTTTGTGGAATGCTTTTAGAATTCAGTTTCCCCTTTGAGATTGATATTAAGTTTTGTGGATTGCTTTTAGAATAAAAATTCAACTTTTCGTTTGAAGATTGATATTAAGACTTGTGGATTGCTTTTAGAATGATAATTCAATTTCTCGTTTAAGAATTGATATTAAGGTTTTTGGATTGCTTTTAGAATAAAAATTCAATTTCTCGTTTGAAGATTGATATTAAGGTTTGTGGATTGCTTTTAGAATAATAATTTAATTTCTCGTTTGAAGATTAATATTAAAGTTTGTGGATTGCTTGTAGATTAAAAATTCAATTTCTCGTTTAAAGATTGATATTAATGTTTGTATATTTTTTTAGAATAATAATTAATTTTTCCTTTGAATATTAATATTAAGGTTTGTGGATTGCTTTTAGAATTCAATTTCTCGTTTGAGATTGATATTGAGGTTTGTGGATTGTTTTTAAAATAGAAGTGGCTCATTTATTCTTCTGGATGGTTTGCAAAGAAGCCAAGACCACCGAGATCAATAGAAGTAATCTTTTGCTCAAATTACCCAGAAGTAAAGACAATCCATCCCAGTGCCCACAAGTAAAGACAATCTATCCTAGTGCTCACAAATAAAGACAATCCCCTCAGTGATCACAAGTAATGACAATCTTCCAATGGCTCACAAGTAAAGGAAATCCATTCCAGTGCTAGCAAGTAGAGACAATCCATCTCACTGCCACACTTGTAGACACTGGAATGCCCACAAGTAAAGGTAATCTATCCTAGTGCTCACAACTAAAGACAATCCTCTCAGTGATCACAAGTAAAGCCAATTCTCCAAAGGCTCACAAGTAAAGGAAATCCATTCCAGCGCTAACAAGTAGAGACAATCCATCTCACTGCTACACTTGTGGCCACTGCAATGCCCACGAGTAAAGATAATCCATCTTAGTGCTCGCAAGTAAAGAAAATCCTCCCAGTGCTCACAAGTAAAGACAATCCTTCCAGTGCTCACAAGTAAAGACAATCCTCCCAGGGCTCACAAGTAAAGGAAATCCATTCCAGTGCCACACGGGTAGGCACTGGAATGCCAATGAGTAAAGACAATCCAACCTATTGTCTACATATAGACAATCCTCTCAGTGCTCACAATGTAGAGACAATCCATCCCAGTGCCCACAAGTAAAAGCAATCCAACTTAGTGCTCACAAGAAAAGACAATCTATCCTAGTGCTCACAACTAAAGACAATCCTCTCCGTGATCACAAGTAAAGACAATCCTCCAAAGGCTCACAAGTAAAGGAAATCCATTCCAGCGCTAACAAGTAGAGACAATCTATCTCACTGCCACACTTGTGGACACTAGAATGCCCACAAGTAAAGGCAATCTATCCTAGTGCTCACAAGTAAAGACAATCCTCCCAGTGCTCACAAGTAAAGACAATCCTCCCAGGGCTCACAAGTAAAGGAAATCCATTCCAGTGCCACACTTGTAGGCACTGGAATGCCAACGAGTAAAGACAATCCAACCTATCGTCTACAATTATAGACAACCCTCTCAGTGCTCACAATGTAGAGACAATCCATCCCAGTGCCCACAAGTAAAGGCAATCCAACTTAGTGCTCACAAGGAAAGACAATCTATCCTAGTGCTCACAACTAAAGACAATCCTCTCAGTGATCTCAAGTAAAGACAATCCTCCAAAGGCCTACAAGTAAAGTAAATCCATTCCAGCGCTAACAAGTAGAGACAATCTATCTCACTGCCACACTTGTGGACACTAGAATGCCCACAAGTAAAGGCAATCTATCCTAGTGCTCACAAGTAAAGACAATCCTGCCAGTGCTCACACGTAAAGACAATCCTCCCAGGGCTCACAAGTAAAGGAAATCCATTCCAGTGCCACATTTGTAGGCCCTCTTATGCCAACGAGTAAGGACAGTCCAACCTAGTGTCCACAATTAAAGACAATCCTCTCAGTGCTCACAATGTAGAGACAATCCATTCCAATGCCCACAAGTAAAGACAATCCATCTCGAAAATGATAGGGTAAAAAGAACGCTCGCGTTATGCTAAAAGATGAATTTGTTATTTAGACTAAAAATTTATTCAAATTAAAATTTTATAGAACAGATTTATTAAATTTAGCAAATTAAACTAAAATTTACTAAAGTAAAATTAAAAAAAACCGATGGAGAAAGTGTTTTTAAACTGCACTTGTTAGAAATTGTTTAACAAAAGTTTTATTTGTCCTTTTAAACTATATAAATTCATTAAGGTACGAGGTTATAAATTCCTTCTTACATGTAATCACTTATTTAATGCTTTGTTAGGTTTGGTTATCTGAATTTAGGTTGCGTAATTTAAAGACACACGAAAAAACTGATTATACTGGGAAGAATTATAATTTTTACTTAATTGCATCTTTACTTTTAGATTTTCTTTGTTACAAAGATGCTAGAGGACTATATAAATACTAGGCAATGGCTTCGCCACTCCTATCCCCCCTACGGGGGAGCTTGCGCTTCGCTACTAAAATTAAAATTTAAAATCTAAAAAATGCAGCCATGGTTAATTTTTTTTTCATTTTCTAAACTTCGCCAATTATAATAATTTTAAAAAGGAACACTAAACTAAATTCTCCCCCCCCCCCTTTCAAAATATCACGTTGCTAAAATATAGTTATAGAAGAAGATATATAAAATTTTTTTCTGAACTTCACCATTTGTAATTCTTTGGGTTTTAAAAATTCACAAAATTTCGATACTTATATTTATTTCTGAACTTCACCATTTTGTTTTTTGATTTTATAAAAGAATTATTAGGAATAAATTTGATAAAAAAACATAAGTCATAACCAAACTAAGATGAAATTATTATTCAAATACTCCAAAAATTCCCTCCTTAAATTATAGAGTTAGTGAAAAGGATATTTTTACCGTAAAATCCAAAACCTTGGCAACTCTGACAGTGTTGGAATAATGTCATTTTTTTATTCTAAATATTTCTTAAATGTTGAATTTTATCCTTGAAAAAACTCACTCTGATGCATTAGGGGAAAAATACGCCCTAATTCGTTTTTAAGTCGCTGAATAATTCGTTTTTAAGTCGTTGTAAGGAAGTCAGTTTGAATGACTGAGAGAAGTGTTGGAGAAGTTGAAGATGTTGGATTTTTTGTTTTTATTCAATAGTACCCATTTGGCAATTTCATTTAAGAGTAAAAGTCACTGGAATTAAAAGTTAAGCTTAGTTTTAGGCTATTTTTAAATTCCGACTAAAAAAACAAACAGCACATAAACATATAAAAGCAAAAGACAAACCAAAAAGGCCAAAAAACAGGAAACGTAACAAAAACAAGAGAATTGCGACCAACACCAAAGAAATTCAAATAAAATACAGGAGGCCAACTTCCTCCAAAAAGTCAGATAACCCACAAGCTTGTCCCGCACCCGTCCCGAGTACAAGAGACAACTTGGTGGCATCCCGCTCGATCCCGGAATCGGGACAGGTAACGTGCGCGAAAATCCCGCACACACGGACATTGTTGCAACAAGTAAGGAAGCGAATGAAATCAGTAACATGTTAAGGACAAACTATTTTAAAAGATGGAAACTAAAGAAGGAGCTGAAAAAGCTTGTTAAATCACTGTAATGGACCAGAATCCTAATAAACCCAACAGTGAAAGCCTATAAACCAGAGAGACCGGTCGCATGGGTTGTTTTCTTTTTTTTATACTCGTCAACCACAAACGATGGGGAAAAGAGTAACTAAGCATGGGGAGCTACAACATATGGCAAACGTTAAATAGTCGAGTGGAATCGAGACTTCAATTTAGTCCCTAATAATATTCGAGGTATCTTAACTTATCTCATATGAGGAAATATGAGTCGTGTGTTACAAAATCGTTTCATATCAGAGAAATGGGGTAGAGAGACGCTGGATCAATAGGCGAAAGGTTGGGAGATATTCTAACCTGTTTATATTATTATTCCGGTATGTCAACGTATCAACAGAAACTACAAAAACTACCAGAAGTAATGGTAGTAGGACATATGCCACTTATTTCCCGTCAAATCCATACCTGCGCATCCACGATCCCCCTCACAGGCAGGATCGACCCTGGATAAACAGCAAGAAGAATTGCGCTTTTCTCACCAAACAGCGACAGATTCCACCACAAAAATCATGGACGAGAAAATGTTAACTGCTTTGTTAGGTTTGTGCAGAAGTTTTACAAAGAGATATCTGTGGTTAAAAGTGCGATATTTGGAGGAAAGTTTCTCCCTCACTACAACCTAATTATCCTATTAAACCGTGAACAATTAATTAACCGAGAACCAAAGATTGCAAAAAATTCAATAATAAAAAAATATAGTTTAACTAATCCTAATATTTTTAGGGAAAATTCGTGCCTAGAAAGTCTACTTCTTCTCGGCTTTTTCCCACTCGGGGTCGTCCTCCTTGATGAGTCGTTTCATTCGGATAAAAGACTCATCCACTAAGGTTTGGGCAGAGACTTTACGGACGGATGTCATTCCTGACTCCAACCCTCTCTATTTATCCGGGCTTGGGACCCGCACTGAGTTGGGCTGGTTTGCCCCCCTCCATCTCTATTCGTTAGAGGCTCGAAGACTGCGCGGTCGTCTAATAGAGACTTTTAAAATCTTGAAAGGATTTGAAAATGTCGACTCCACCAAATTCTTTACCCTCAACCGGAATATGACTCGAAATCACGGGTGGAAGGTGGAGCTGCCCAGATTCAATACCATTCCGGTGGGTAAGTCATTCACATATGACATTTGCGACACATGGAGTAAACTACCAGCGAGGGTTGTTGAGAGTAGCAGTGTTGAACAGTTCAAGAGTAGACTTGACAAATTATATTTGAAAAATTGATGATCTCATAGCAAATAATCAGTACATGCTAAGAATCGAAACTGCTAAAAGTGCCTCCTCGATATGGGCCGCAAGGCCTTTGAGGTACTTATTTTCCTTGTAACTCCTTGTAACTCCCCTGTGGCTAGGAAAATATCCAAAATACATAAATACATCAAAAGCTTAGTTGGATTCCAACTTAAGCAACTTCGTTAATTTAGTCTCGTCTCAGCCTCTTAATTCCTTATTAAGTCTCTTTTAATAGAAAAGCTGAAGGCATTCAGCACAGGGAATTGTTACCCATCAAAGAATTTAATTTTTTTTAATAATGATAGTTTTATTGAAATAAAGCTACAATTTTGGGGGGGAGGGGGATTTGATGACAGTTTTGTTTTGATTGATTACATAAATATGTTTTCAAGAGAGGAAATTTATTATCATTTTCTGTTTCCAGCAAAAAATTTCAATTTCGATTTTGGTTATGTATATAATTCAAATTAAAATGGCGTGATCTTTGTTCTTGAAGATAGAAAACAGTCATTAACGTCTTTAAACAATAACAGTTTGTATTTTGCATAGAACTGGCTTAACCATTTTTGTTTCTCCTTAAAATTAAAAAGAAAACGGGTAGAAAGATGATCCCTCGAGAACCCTTAAAATTTCGTACTAATGATAAAGACTTCCAGTAAAGAAAAATGCATAAGTTTCATAATTTTTAATCGTTTACAGGAACGACTTGGTCAGACAAAAAAATGTTATCTTCGTTATGATAAGGTGTATATAATATATTAGTTCATGTTTGCAGGGCAGGTACGTTGGTAAGCAACGAGTACCTCATTAGAAGTAATAAATACATTAATGAAATTAAGTTGTAGATTATATCAGTTCCTAAAATTAATTGGATGGTAGAGAAAAACATATATAGTGTTAGCTCGTTGGTTGTTTTTGAGGTAATTAATTACTGCCAACTAGTTGCCAGTATATATATATATATATATATATATATATATATATATATATATATATATATATATATATATATATATATATATATATATATATTTCTTTTCTGATGTTTTAGGGCCTCGAAAAAAGGCAAAAGTAAAAAGGCCCTCGCCATGTAGAGGGGTAGAGAAGAAAATTAATGAAGGTGGAGGGGATAAGGGGGGCAAAGAGTGGTTATGAAAAATTTGGTATTATGCCTAGTGGCGGGAAAGGACTCATTTTTCTGTTCATTAATTAGCGGTTATTACCTTCGGCTGTGAATTAAACCGAAAGAGATAAAGTCTTCATAAAAGATTTTTTAATTATGGCCGAGACGCTGACAATAAGCTCTTCTATTTTCTTTCTCAATTTAGAGAGTGCGCGCGCGCGCGTGTGTGTGTGTGTTATAGCTGAATCGAACTAAAGCATGTATATTTGCTTTGATAGCTATCTGTATCAAAAGTAAAGAAAGTTTACTAGCAATTCTCAACAATTCTTAAGTGGTATTATCGGTATGGCTAATTTCAGACAAAGAGCAAAACCGGCCAGATTAACTGAGCTTGAAACCCTCTGAAAAAGAGAGTCACAGAACTCATCTAGATATCGAATCAGAACCCTTCGAAGAGTTTCTTTCTGAATAATTCAATATTAATCAATATAATTATGTGTGCTGTTGAGTTTATTGGGATCGACTCATTGGGAAGTAGGGAATTCTTAATTATGAGTATTTACACAACCCGAAAATTGCCGCAATTATAGTTAAACAGAATCAAAGATACGAAACAGCTAAATGAATCTGATACAGCGTCCATGAAGCAGGATTTTCTAATGTCCCTTGTGATTGATTTGAGTGGTAATGCAGAGAGGTGTATCCAGAATAAAACAGAGGCTGGTCTTTCGGAGTCTGTGTATTACTGAATTTAAGCAAAATGTAAGTAGTACTCAATGTACATGTCAATGTTGTTGACCAGAAATTTGGAAAGGTGGAGGATAGAGTCGCGCACTTGATAGTTTTTTTTATCAAAGGATAATCTACCCTCTCCATTAATTATTAAAAGTATTGTTTTATTGTATTCTTATTTTTTGTTGTTAAAAAACCCCTTACGATAAAGGTGTAGTTCAAAAATGTTGGTAGATCACGTATTGGAATGGAAAAAAATTGGTAGATCCAAAAGAGTTGATAAATCACGTATTGTAATAGCACCCAAAGAACAAAAAGCAAACAGAATTAATGGTAAAAAAATTAATCGACTATTTTGTTGAAGACATTGAATTAATTTTCCCCCAATCCAACCGAAATCACTTGATAATAACTGTTTTATTCCAAATAAGTCTCTCCCTCAAATCGAAAATGAGTTTTTTTTGAAAGACAGATTTTGGGAAAAATAGTTTGACATATAAAACACAAATACGAATTAATAAATAATTTTTAAAATCCTCAATGGAAAATGTATAGTTATAAAATTTTATAAATACTGAGGTCATCATCGTTAAAAAAATAACAAATGTACAAAATTAGGCTGAAAGACGATTGAAAAATTTATCCACATCTTCAGAGGCTAAAGACGTAAATTATTTAGGCTATTCTATCAGATCTGTCATAGAGAAACCGACGCAGAACACACAAAACACACAAACTCAATTAAAAACAACTTACTTTTTTAGAAGTAACTGACGAGTACCATAAAAGAACAATTGGACAAGAACAAAACACAGATGTACGGTAAAGTAAAAGGAAAAAAAAATGGGAAGTGAAACATAGCAATACACATTGACAGAAGCAAACATGAGAGGCTGGAAGAATTCGACGATAAACGATACTTAAAGATAGAAATTGATGTAAATATAGCAGGAGAGGCTATATATCAGTAGTTTCCAACCCGGATGGTGGCGAGAGCCAACTAAAAATATAATTTATTTGCCTAAATTGCAAATAAATTATGTATTTCAAACATTTAGAAAAAAAATCTAACGTCACTTGAAAGTATTTTGAAAGTAGCTTCTTTGCATTGTCCACCATAAAAACAAGGAAAAGAGAAAGAATGAGGATAGTGAACGAAGAAATTAAAATTACCTTGTCCACTATACATCTTCATACTAAAGAATTATGTTATAATCATCGAGCTCAAATTTCCCATTAAACTTTTAAAGGTAAGATTTATTTATTTTCAAATTCTTATTTCGATTTAATTAGGCTAAATGTCAATCGTGGTTAATTTTGAAGCGTTTTCCACTTAATTTAACATTTATACGTAAATTATTTTATATTCGGGGGCGCCGCGGCTGCTTCTAGATAGTAATTTGGGTGCCACTCTCATAAAAAGGTTGAAAACCACTGCTATAAAGAGATATAAAAGGTGTTATTTTAGTAAAAGAGTTAGTGTGCCACTACGTCTGGCAATTCTTTTTATGTGCTTTTTATGTGATTTTTGTGTGCCTTTTGTGTGCCTTTTGTGTGCCTTTTGTGTGCCTTTTGTGTGCCTTTTGTGTATTTCTTAATTAAAAAAGCATTCAAGCCTTTGTTTTAAACCTAAGCCTCTCTTGTCTTGAGACCTTACATTCCTTTTGTATATACATATATATTTTCTATTTTTTTCCTTCTTTTATTATTATTACCTTTTGTCTTTTGGTAAGAATCTTTTACTCATCCTTATATATATACAAATAATGGTCGAGCGGATGATCTCCTAGACATTAATAGGTTAAATTCAGTCATTGGCAAAGGTAATATAGCAAACAATAGGGTTGGAACGTGTTCAGCAGAAAGATTTTTAATGACGCGCTTGATCTGCAGTGTAGTAGAGGTTATGGCAGTAGGAGTTAGAGCTAGAATGTTGAGAATTAAAGTGAATTTAGGGATTCTGAAGGCTTATAGCTAAAATGCTGAGAATTAAAGTGAATTTAGGGATTCTGAAAACTTATAGCTAGAATGTGTAAACTAAGGTGAATTTAGGTATGCTGAAGGCTTATATCTAGAATGTTGAAAATTAAAATAAATTTTGGGATTTTGAAGGGTTATCGCTAGAATATTGAAAATTAAATTGAATTTATGGATTCTAAAAGTTTATTGTTAGAATGTTGAAAATTAAAGGGAATTTATGGATTGTAAAAGTTTATTGTTAGAATGTTGAAAATTAAGGGGAATTTATGGATTGTAAAAGTTTATTGTTAGAATGTTGAAAATTAAAGGGAATTTATGGATTGTAAAAGTTTATTGTTAGAATGTTGAAAATTAAAGGGAATTTATGGATTGTAAAAGTTTATTGTTAGAATGTTGAAAATTAAAGGGAATTTATGGATTGTAAAAGTTTATTGTTAGAATGTTGAAAATTAAAGGGAATTTATGGATTGTAAAAGTTTATTGTTAGAATGTTGAAAATTAAAGGGAATTTATGGATTCTAAAAGTTTATAGTTAGAAAGTTGAAAATTAAAGTGAATTTGGAGATTCTGAAGGTTTATAGCTAGAATATTGAGAATTAAATTGAGTTTAGGGATTGTGAAGGCATAGAAAAAAAATAACGTAGTCTTCGAAAAAAACACAAAACAAATTTTTTCTTTCAGTTCAAATGTTGATAGTTTTTCTAGTTTAACCTTAACTAAACAAAATATTTAGCTAACTAACCTAGGCATTAACGTTAATTTTAACAAAGTAAGAGTTGGGATAGTTTTTAACAGTTATTTCCTTGGATTTAGATTTTTGAGCTTCTTTTTTTGAATTTGGACTAACACTATTTTTTTATTTAGATAAAACTTGCCACCAACTCAAATCCCGCCCGACGTTAAAAGCAGCCTCTAATTATATAATGATATCATTTATTTAAGCAAAGGATTCTATTTTAAATGCATGTTTTGAAACCTTTTTTTCCAGTATTCGGTTTAAAAAAATTATGTCCAACCTTTGTAAAACTATTGAAATTAAAATTTATTAAAATGATAAAGGGAAAAGTGAGGTTATTTTAAATCAAACTCATTTTATACATAAAATACAACTTGTCTTCTCTAATACCTCTAAATTTCTAAATTTTGGACCGCTCCCTTCAAATATATCCTCAAAGTTCACTTCATAATAAACTCTTTGCTTTCTTTGAATAAACACAATTTCTTTCTATTTATTACAACCAAATTTTGTCACCGGACCTTCCGCCGGTATCTTTGAACTTCTAAATTAGCGTAAGTAGAATTACCCTCTCCTCCCATCTCATTCACAATTATTACAAATGCTTTTAGTTTTAACTTACCTTTTTTTGTTCCTCTCATTAACCTACTTCTTACACGAAATTCATTTTTAAAAATAATCACCTCCATGGACATTATTTTAATTGTAAAGAGAGAATCCCGCCAGAAGCCAAGCGCTCCGTCATTTACAAATTTACTTGCCCCGGATGCAATTTAGGGAATTGCATAGGAAGTTCGGTGCGTTCGCTGAAGGCGAGGTTCTGTTCTCCTATGGGGATTGGCCACAGGACCAGAAGGGCTCTATCAAAGAAAGAGTTTCCACCGGTTCGGCTGCATTCTATCCAATGTAAAACTGATGTATTCATCGAAGATTTTAAAGTCCTAAAGACCATCTTTGATCCATTATCCTTACGTATTCAAGAATCAATGTTTATACATTTTTTTCTCCCTCTCTAAATTCTGACTCCTCGTCCCACTCATTACTTCTTCTCTAAAATAAACCAACTCCCTAAATTTTTTCTTTCTTCCTACACCCATCACGCTTTCTGCGCCAGTCTTCGTTTAACAACTGTTCGTAAAAGGTTAGTGTTTTTTCCCTAAAATGTTTTATAGTATTATCTCCATTTATTATTGCTAAATTTCATTATCCATTGAACTATCTAACTTTGAAACAACCTTTCAGTAACCTGTACAACTCTACATTCCACACCCCCGTCCATATTAACGTATAATATTAGTCTTTTAGTAATTTTTGTAAATTTTCTAGTACCAGAAGATGGGTCAAACATTTACACAAAACGTTGTACAATCAAGTAACCTAAATGAACTTCCCGTTTTTCATCATATCCTTCACCCTTCAAACTAATTATAGCTCAATAGGAGAAGCCCTTATCAATATTAATATATATATATATATATATATATATATATATATATATATATATATATTGGAAAAGTCCTGTTACGACGCTCTCAAAAAAATCCCGAGGATAGTTTTGATGCAGTTAAACAGGTTTTTCATTGTTTTATCATATAAATATGTGTTTAAATCGCAATAGTAATCAGTGTGTCCACCCTCGGCTGGCGAGCGCGTGCTCCAGGCTAGACCTGAAGGCCGTGTCTACGTTGCGAACGAAGTCCTTCCTCATGAAGGCCCACACGCGGTTGAAGGAGGATTCCAGCTCATTGAGGTTGCTGTGGCAGACCTTGCAAGCCTTGCCCTCGACATGCGTCCACACGAAGTAGTCGACAGGATTGAGGTGGGGCAACTGCGGAGGTTAAAAGTCCTTCGACCAGAAATTCATGTTCCACCCCAACCACTCTTCCATGGTCTTGGCCGTGGGGGCCGCGGCACCGTCCTGCTGAAAGTGGTAGTCCGCTTACTTCGTGATATTTCTCATACAGAGTAGTACTTTCGTGTCTAATATGTCCCTGTAATCACCCGCGGTGAACCTGTAGCCAGCCGCGAACCACACTGGCGGCATCTTCTCTCCATTCGAAGCCCCGACAATGAGCAACATCACATAGGCAGGGTGCTTGGTCGTGGACACTTAGCGGTCCTCGACGTCATGGCTGAAGCTTACCAGGTGTCTTTCTGCTTGTTGGTGACTAGATCGACCCTGAAGGTGTTTTCACCAGAAAATAGAACTCGATTCCTCTCACCGTTGTTCTCGCATACGGTCGGTGAGTCGAGGACTGTCTACACACTCCAAGCTCTTGCCGCCCTCCTCCTTGACGACCCTGGACACCGTAGCCACAGAGATGTTCTTCTTCATTGCGAGCGCAGTAATTTTTATCTTCGGAGCATTTTCCAAGGGCTTTCTCACAGCCAAACCGTTGATAACTTGAGGTCTGCCTGAACGTGGTCGATCTTTGAGGTCTTCCCCGTTCTTGAGCATCTCCACGACTCTGTGGGAGGTCATTCGGCTGACGTTGAGCCGCTTGGCGATGTGTGACTTGGTATTGCTTGAGCGCAGGAGAAGATCTCGATTATTTTCACTCTCATCTCGACACACAATGAAAAAAACGTTCTAATGACACGTGCGGGAAAATAGAACTTTAAGTTTGTTTGACGGAACTTTTCCTATCCCAGACTTAAACTTTCGAAAGATCAAAATCCTCGTGTAACAGCACTTTTGTAAAATCCCGATATATAAATATATATATTATCATATTCGCTTTGCAGTGTATGTGTGTAAAACATAACGTTATCGAACAAAGTAGAACTTAAGGCTCTAATTTATAACGTTGATAGGGTTTAAGGAGGTTGAAGGGAAATCAGGAGGAGAAGTAGTTTGGCGATCAAGTGAGAGAGAGTGGAGAAGGGAGTAGAGTTGAGGGTTAGCGAGAATAAAAATAAAAGGTCTTCCCCAAATTTGAAATCAAAGGTCGTGAAATGTGGCTCAGCTGCGCGTGATATTCAATTGCACCAACAAATTGTCCATCACGGAAGCAGATTAAGTCTGGTTCGGGCGACTGCGGTGGAAAGACACGAGAGGCTCCGTAGGGTGAGAGACGAGGATAGTTATGAGAGAGAGACTTGCAGCGGTGGGGTAGAAAAGTGAGACATAAATGAAATATGGAGTGTTTAGATCCCCCAAAATAAGTTAAGTCATTTTCTACTCGAATTGCTGTTCATAACACATCATTGCTGTTGCACTCGTCTTAACATGGATGTGGTAGACGATATTATGAGGGAGTCTTTAAAATCACCCTGAATAATAATGAAAACATAGCCATCAAGGTCGATGACTTGTAAAGGAGACCATTTATGTATCATTCACTTTTTTTAAAAACATGGCCCTTAAGGTGAACTTCTTCTAAAGGAAACCATTTATCAACCTTTCACTTTTTTATAAACTTGGCTCTTATGGACGATGCCCTCTAAGGCTACCATTTATTATTAATCATTCACTTTTTTAAAAATATGTCCCATTAAGGTTGACGTCTACTAAAGTTTACCATTTATGAACCATTCACTTTTTAAAAAACATGGACCTTAAGGTCGACTCCTAAAGGATACCATTTATAAACCATTCATTTCTTAAAATCTTTTTCGAAAATTAAAAATTGGGGAAAAATATGGTTTGGAATTCATCGTTGATGCGAAATTCGTCAACAAATGTACCATGATTGGCAGACTTGATTGCCAGGAGTCCCGCCCCACTAAACAGCCAGACAGAAATTGGACAGACCTCATTTGCTGTTGGGAATTGAGGCATAAATTTAGGGGGGGAGGTCTTTTAATTTCCTGTTTTTTCAATGAAAATAGTGATCCAATACACACAGGAACAGACACACTTTTGCTAACATACACACGAGTATGTAAAAATAGTCGTAAGTTTCAAAACCGGTTTTTAACCGAACTATCTTTAAAAACTCGGTTTTAAACGGTAATATCGTATAGGTAAAAAAAAAATGATCTTTTAAAATCTGGTTTTAAACGGTAATATCGTATGGATTCAAATTATCTTTAAAAATCTGGTTTAAAACGGTAAAATCGTATGGATTCAAATTATCTTTGAAAATCCGGTTTTAAACGGTAATATCGTATGGATTCAACTTATCTTTAAAAATCCACTTTTAAACGGTAATATCGTATGGATTCAAATTATCTTTAAAAATCCGGTTTTAAACGATAATATCGTATGGATTCAAATTATCTTTAAAAATCCGGTTTTAAACGGTAATATCGTATGGATTCAAATTATCTTTAAAAATCCGGTTTTAAACGGTAATATCGTATGGATTCAAATTATCTTTAAAAATCCACTTTTAAACGGTAATATCGTATGGATTCAAATTATCTTTAAAAATCCGGTTTTAAACGGTAATATCGTATGGATTCAAATTATCTTTAAAAATCCGGTTTTAAACGGTAATATCGTATGGATTCAAATTATCTTTAAAAATCTGGTTTAAAACGGTAATATCGTATGGATTCAAATTATCTTTAAAAATCCACTTTTAAACGGTATATATCGTATGGATTCAAATTATCTTTAAAAATCCGGTTTTAAACGGTAATATCGTATGGATTCAAATTATCTTTAAAAATCTGGTTTAAAACGGTAATATCGTATGGATTCAAATTATCTTTAAAAATCCGGTTTTAAACGGTAATATCGTATGGATTCAAATTATCTTTAAAAATCTGGTTTAAAACGGTAATATCGTATGGATTCAAATTATCTTTAAAAATCCGGTTTTAAACGGTAATATCGTATGGATTCAAATTATCTTTAAAAATCTGGTTTAAAACGGTAATATCGTATGGATTCAAATTATCTTTAAAAATCCACTTTTAAACGGTAATATCGTATGGATTCAAATTATCTTTAAAAATCCACTTTTAAACGGTAATATCGTATGGATTCAAATTATCTTTAAAAATCCACTTTTAAACGGTAATATCGTATGGATTCAAATTATCTTTAAAAATCCGGTTTTAAACGGTATATATCGTATGGATTCAAATTATCTTTCAAAATCCGGTTTTAAACAATAATATCGTATGGATTTAAATTATCTTTAAAAATCCGGTTTTAAACGGTAATATCGTATGGATTCAAATTATCTTTAAAAATCCGGTTTTAAACGGTAATATCGTATGGATTCAAATTATCTTTAAAAATCTGGTTTAAAACGGTAATATCGTATGGATTCAAATTATCTTTAAAAATCTGGTTTAAAACGGTAATATCGTATGGATTCAAATTATCTTTAAAAATCCGGTTTTAAACGGTATATATCGTATGGATTCAAATTATCTTTCAAAATCCGGTTTTAAACAATAATATCGTATGGATTTAAATTATCTTTCAAAATCCGGTTTTAAACGGTAATATCGTATGGATTCAAATTATCTTTAAAAATCTGGTTTAAAACGGTAATATCGTATGGATTCAAATTATCTTTAAAAATCCACTTTTAAACGGTAATATCGTATGGATTCAAATTATCTTTAAAAATCCACTTTTAAACGGTAATATCGTATGGATTCAAATTATCTTTAAAAATCCACTTTTAAACGGTAATATCGTATGGATTCAAATTATCTTTAAAAATCCGGTTTTAAACGGTATATATCGTATGGATTCAAATTATCTTTCAAAATCCGGTTTTAAACAATAATATCGTATGGATTTAAATTATCTTTAAAAATCCGGTTTTAAACGGTAATATCGTATGGATTCAAATTATCTTTAAAAATCCGGTTTTAAACGGTAATATCGTATGGATTCAAATTATCTTTAAAAATCTGGTTTAAAACGGTAATATCGTATGGATTCAAATTATCTTTAAAAATCTGGTTTAAAACGGTAATATCGTATGGATTCAAATTATCTTTAAAAATCCGGTTTTAAACGGTATATATCGTATGGATTCAAATTATCTTTCAAAATCCGGTTTTAAACAATAATATCGTATGGATTTAAATTATCTTTCAAAATCCGGTTTTAAACGGTAATATCATATGGATTCAAAACTTAATGTTTTCGAAGAAAACTGATATTTCCCAAATATTATATTTTAAATTTTATAAACTTTGAGGAAAAATAGCTTTAGAAATAATATAAATAAAACATTTATTTCAAAAACTAAACAAAACTTATTGTTTTTAAAGAAAATATTAAAAAAATACATTAACTTCACTTTAAAAATAAAAATAAACTACTGTTTATTTGCAAAATAAAAGTTTAAAAATATTCTATTTTATCAAATAAATTTTCAAGAAAAGAGCATTTAATGTCTTTTGCTCGTGTTCTCTGGTATCGACTCCCCCGGCCTAGACGTCAGAAATCCAAAGCCGTACCTACTAGGCTAGCGAGACCCCCTGGTTTAAATTAAATTAATTGGCGTGTGTTAAATGTGGGAGGTAGGGGGCGGTAATTCATCCCTCGCATCATGGACGAGATCCACCGACCGGATAATGAAATACACATAAAGATCAGAATGACAATGGCCCTTGAGTCCAAAAATATCAAGGACCGATACTCATTTAGAAAGGGGGTGGGGCGAGGTTCCATTGTGTCTTTTTGACGCTAACCAGCAAGGGGAGGGGGTCTTCTTAATACCATATAACTCCATCGACAGGGCTATGGAACATAGGAAAGGAGAGTGACTGTGCCGTGAAGACGGCAAGGGAAATGATAGCGGTGTTGTGATTGACTATGCGCGTGAGGTTGCGTGTAGAACTACTTTCCCCATGGGGATGAGTATCAGCGTATCCACCAACTGGGCGGTGAGCTGATAACGTCGTTGAAACATTTCCACCCGTGCTGGTATTGAACTCCCGCCTCAACGTCAGAAATCCAACGCTGCTTCTACTGGGGGAGCGAGACCTGATTTAAAAGCCGATTGGAAATGTATTGGGGGGATCCTTGGATCTTCGGATCCCCGGACCGGTATAAATTGGTAGACCTCTGCAGTGAATAAGATTAAAAAAGTCTATATTTCACTGGAATTTTAATGCGAAAACCCCCCCAACCTCTAACCCTTCCTAACTGACCCTACTTAACTGACCCTACCTAAATGAATCTTAGTAAGTGACCCTATTTAACTGATCCTACTGAATTTACCTTACTTAACTGACGCTAATAAACTGAGCCTACTTAACTGATCTAACTTAACTGACACTAATTAATTTACCCTAGTTAATTAACCCTTCTTAAATGACCCTAATTAACTGATCCTACTTAACTTAGCTTACTTAATTGATACTACTTAACTGATCTTACTTAACTCATCCAACTTAAGTGACCCGATTAACTGATATTACTTAACTGACATCTGCTCTCCCTCAAGGAAAAGAGATCAACGTCACTTTTTGTAACATAACATAACATAACATAATTTCACGGATGACAAAAGCCACAAGGGCCTATCAAAGGTCATCCGCCTCAGTCAAAACCCACCCACAAAAAGCACCATCACCAGGGGAAGACAAAATCAAAGTCCCCCACAATATAATATAACAGACGACAAAAGCCACAAGGGCTCATCATAGGTCATCCGAGTCAAACGGCCTCTTTTTCAAGGCACCCAAACTCCCAGGAAAACTACATCCAGAGGATTGCATCCAGAAACAAGGGTATCACCAATCAAGGCTTGTCAAGAACTAAATCATGCAGCTATAGATATATACAAACAATATTAATATATACAAAACTTAGGAACCATCACAACCTTCCCTCCCCATAAACTCATCCAACCTACTCTTAAATACATTTAGATTTGGACTACCTACTACCCTCGGCGGCAATTTGTTGCAGAAGTCTACCACTCTATTGGTGAAAAAGTATTTTCTTAAATCCAACCTACACCCTTGCTTTTTAATTTTCAAGTGGTGACCTCTAGTCCGATTTCCATCATCTAACTCAAAAAACTTGTAGTTTTATTTAAAACAAAATAAATAATTTAAAGATGGTAATCGCAATGATTAAATGCATTAAATTCATTAAATACAAATTAAATTCATTAAATGCGACCAAAGAACAACTTTTACCATAGCAAAAACTATCAATGTGATTGACCGCGGTTAAACAAGATGGAAGATCGCAGGGGAAGGAAGAGTTAATTACCCGGTCGTGTGGGTAAGTTAAGAACAGGTAAAATATATGTTATAACAATACTCACACAGTTATTTGGCATACTAAACACGTGTAGCAATCATCTAGTAGTTGCGCCACTCAAAATCAATCAATACTAAATACGTACACCATGCGATTGTTCTTGGTAAAAGTGAGATTTGGGGAAGAACGGACGGTAAACACTCCGTTAACTCTTTAAGGCCTATTTTGCTATCTGGTACCATATAATTTTAAGCCACTTTGAGTCTTAATATATATTAATTTAAGGGTTAATATAATATATATAATCTATTTGCATCAAAGCCCACAGGGAAAATTAATACAAGGATTCCAAGTAATTTCGAACTTTATTTCCTTGATAAAGAACTCGAAATAAAGTTCGAAAGTACTTGGAATCCTCGTATTAATTTTCCCTGTGGGCTTTGTTGCATTTATTGCTTACTCACGCGATACTTTCTGAGTTTTTCATATATATATATATATATATATATATATATATATGTAATCCAATTTGGTATCAAAAGCTTAACGAGACAACGGCGACTTCTCATTTGATTACCCGGTGCGTTAAAACCGCCGTTAGGGAATACATATAAAGCTTGGTCTTTCACCCAGAAACGCCGGATTTGGGGAGGCTCCGCGATGCAATTTGTCGGGGTCTCGAATGACGGGTGTGTTAACGAAACAACCCCGGGGGTGACAGGGTGAACGCGATACACGTTTATCTCTCCTTTTGAATTGGACTGGTGTGTTTGGGGTTTCTTACGTCTTTATTATATAAGATTTGAGGGAAGAGGGAGTTTTTCTAATCTCTTGGGAGATGTGGGAATGATAGGGTGAATGTAGTCTCTCGGAAGAGGTTTTGAGTCTTACGTCGCCCCCCCCCCTCCGCCCCCTTCACGGGAAAACATATACGCCGCCCCACATGTCCATCTGGGAGGAAACTGTATATAAGGTTTCTATGGAATTAGATATGTACTGTAGTTTTTTTATTTGGTTTTCTTGTATATGAATAACGTCGCCCTGATTTTACAGTTGTTTAATGGTGTGTACTGCCATCAATGATAGTTCAAACTATTCACTATTTTTCAACTTATCTTTTGGTCATTTAAAATGTTTATGGTCGCTATAACAACGGCAACCAGCCCCGACACTATAGGGAAACCGGGGGACGATCCTCTTTCACGCCAACCATATGGTTGTCTCCAATAAGGCAATCTCAGAAGGTTAGGTGTTCGAGTCATTCCAAGGCCACTAATTGTAAGGTTCTAATAAAATTAAGACCAAATATGGTTTTTCGGTCTTATAAGATAAGATAAGATAAGTGGGGGAGAAGGATAGGATAGTTAGAAAATATTGTGTATGGTGTGAATGTGTTTATGGGAAGATTAGGAGTAGAGGATGATAAATGAAGGTGATACGGTGAGGATGATGATGATTTGTGCCAGGTTGTCTGGCTAACGGTGTCTTTTTTATTTTTGCTTTTCGGTAATTTATTGTGATTTTCAGCATTCGAGCCTTTGTTTTCGTTTGCTCATTTGAGCGTTTGTTTCCTTTGTAATTTTGTTTGTTTTTGTTTTTGTGCTTTTTACGTATTTTTGGCAGTTTTTTTTATTATTCTTTATTCTCATATTTCCTCATTGAGTTACTAAATTTTGGATCAAGTAAAGATAGTCTCTCCCATTTTACCTAGTAAAGATAATCCCTCCCAAAGTTACACTAGTAAAACTAATCCCTCCTAAGGACAAAATAAAAAATAAATAACTGTTAACAAATATATTTAGGAACCTATTTGTTAGAAAGTTTATTTTAAAACAATTTAAAATTGTTTTTAAATAAACTGTTAAAAACTGTTTTTAAAATTGTTAACTTTATAATTAAATTTTAATAACTTAATCAAAACGGTATTGGCTGGGAATCGTATCTCAAAAATCATCGAAAACTTTGTATTTATGTCTTTCAAGTCACATAAATTCCTGTAGAAATTTTCTGATCTTTAGTTTAAATTTCTTTAGAAATTTAGGATTTTACTTGATCTTATATGGATCAAGCAAAGATGTCATAACCTTGTGTACCTCCCATTTGACCGAGAAAAGATCATCCCTCCCCCAATTAACCAGGTAAAGTTATCCCTTCCCTTTGTCTTGGGAAGGACTATCTTTAATTGATCCTTCATTTTGTTTGTATTATCGGTTGTCACATTCGGTTGATTCTATTTTTTGGTTTTCTTTTCTAGTTATGATTAGATTTTTGGTAGTCTCGTTCGTGTTTTGTAATTCATTTTATTTGTAGATCGGGTTCGTATCATTTATTGTTCTTTTACGGCTTACGTCAAATCTTTGCTTGTATTGGATTCGACGGATTTCATTTTCCGGTAGGTGATTTTATTTAGTCATTTTGTGGTATTATGGTTTTTTTTCAGGATATCCCACAGATTCCTTGCGAGGTTCAGTAGGACTATATTTAAGGATACCATTACGGTAGAGGGTTAGTATAAAATGGTGAATAGGTGAGTATAAGACAGAATAGGTAGAAATTGTAGTGTAAAAAAAGGTAAATAAGTGATGTTAATGGTATGAATGAAGAGAAGCTGGCGATGATAACAATGATATGAATGAGGGTGATGGTAATATGTACCAGGTTGCCTGGTAATCGCTATATTTTGCTTTATTTTAATTTACTTGTTTTGTTTATCTGTATTTTTCATTTAAGCGCAAGAGCCTTTGTTTTCATAATTTTTTCTTCTTTTTGAATTAAAGCCTTCAGGCCTTTGTTTTCATGAATTTAGTCTGTAAAGTTTTGTTTTTTAATTCTGGTTTTTGCTTGATTTTATAGTTGTACTTTCATCCTTTGTTTTTAGTCGCGGGCGAGTCTACATCTCACTATGTCGGTCGGTCGGTCGGTCCCCGTTTTCCATTTTTTTTTTGGTAATAACATTGTAACTATTCGGCTGATTCTAACGAGATTCGAAACCCTTATGTTGTTTCATATTCTCTTTCAAATGGTATAACATCCAGCGTCCTCCCAAGGTTAGGCCATGAATTATTTTGTTTCGGCAATAACATCATAACTATTCCGCCGATTCTAACGAAATTTGAAACCCTTATGTTGTTTTACATTCTCTTTCAAATGGTATAACTTCCAAGTTCCTCCTAAGGTTAGTCTTTGAATCATTGAAAGTTTTGGAGATCTTAAGGACATAAATCAGAATAATTGAGAGCACGCGACTTTTTGGTCAACAGACCTTGTTCTTTATCTTTAGTATATATATATATATATGTTTTTTCTTCTTTTGTGTTTTGTTTTGTTCTTTTTGTTTGTTTTTATTTATTTTTATTTTATTTATTTCATTTGCTTTTTTACTTTTTATTATTGTTAATATATTCTTTTAAATTGATATTCAAACATTTTCTAAACTTCTATCTCTTCTTTTGGAGTCCTTTATCTATTGTTTAACTAACTAGCGGTACTATTTCCTCTTCTATTTCCTTCCTACTGCGTTTAAAGCTCTGTTTAAATTGTAGTCTTCTTCTTTCACTTTCGGTGAGTCTAATTTTTTTCTAATATATTATCCGAAAGGTTTTCTTCTAGTTTCTACCATAATTTGGGGGCTCGTTCATGTAAGTATTGGTTGATAGGTTTTATTTTAGCTCTACTGTGTAGTTCAATGGACTGTATTCTTTCTATTCTGGAGGTATTTGTTATAGATCGGGTCGCTTTGTATTGGTCCCTTTGGATCTGTATCATTTTTGTCTTGGGTAGTGTGTTGTCGGTATAATAAGGTATGGCAAAAGTGGGGGTACAAAGGACAAGTATAGTTTCCTCTTATTGTTTTCGGATAGGTTCTTGAATCTGTGGAGGGAGGAGAGGGTGTTCTTTTCCAGCGCGATTTTTTTGTTAACGTGTGTGCTGTACCCATTGCTTGTGATGTTCAGGCCGAGGGCCTTTCCTCCGTTGCTATATCGGTAATTGATATTATTAGCAGTGACACAATGCGTCTTCGTCCTATTTATGGGGATGTTTTAGAACTTGTTTGTTTGTTTTTATCTTGTGGGTTCTTTCAAAGTTGTTTATATTTGTAATTTCTCTGGCAGTACGTTGTGCAATGTCTCTTGGATTTTTCCGTGCAGAAGCGATGATTTGAGAGACATCGTCTGCCAGTTGGATGTACATTGCACTTTCTTCCAAGTGCTAGGAGAAGTCTCTGGTATACACATTGTATAGCGTGGGACTGAGATATCCCCATTGCGGGGCCCCTGCATCGCCAGTGAAGCTGTTTATAGATATTTTTGCCTTTCTTTCTTCGAGATAGCTACAAAGGATTCGGGTCAGGTTAGATTCGAGACCAAGCTGTGCAATTTTTATTTTTAGCCCTGGAAACCATACCTTATCAAAGGCTTTTGCAACGTCGCGGAGTGCTAGGTCTACTCTGTTGCCTCTTCAAGATCGACAGCAATCTTTTTGGTGATGAGTGCCAGTGCTGTCTCTGTTCCTAGCTGTTTCCTGAATCCGTGTTTCTGGTGGTTTTGCATCTCATTTCATTCTAGGTAATGTTGTAGTATCTCATTGAGCAGTTTTTCTAGTAACTTCCCAATGAACGCCAATAATGAGATTGGTTTATAACTTTTGATGGGGCCTTTAGGTTTTCCGGATTCGGGAAGGAATATCATCCTCGCTGTCTTTAATGGGAAGGAAAGTGCAGGGCATTTAGACATGCATTGAAGACTTTGAGTAATTATAGCTGAATGTTGGCGGGCGCGATTAGAATGTGGTTCCTAGTGATACCACTAATACCTGGGGTTCTTTGCTTGAATGACGCAAGGGTTGAATTAAGTTCTATTAGGGTGAAGGGTCTTCCCTCGTTCCTCTGTTCACGGGATTCGTCGACCCGTGGGCTACATCGTAGTTTAGGTTCTCTTCTGAGGTAATAGAGAAGATCTTTGACCAGTGGTCTCTCAAGCGTTCCTCAATTTCTTTTTCTTCGTTTATTTATTCTGCTCCTTCTTTTATTTGCATTTTGTCTTTTGGGACAGAACCATTTAGTTTTTTATATTGGTTACAGAACATTTTGGGGTCCCTGTCTATATCCATTTTCCTAATTAGATTGTCCCAGGTCGTGTTTACGCTTCTAATTATGTAATTTGTTTGGTTTCTGAGGATTCTTAGGCGTAAAAAGCTTTCCCTGTTGTTTCCATGTCAATAGATTTCTTCGAAGGTACCGTAAACTTCTTCCATTTTTTCTCTAATTTCTTCGGAGCAAAGAGGGGCTGGGAGGGTCCTATAACTGGTTTAGGAGGTGTAAAACTTGTCTGCTTCTATAATGAGGTCAGTGATGTTCTTTAGTTATGTATCTATTTCCTCTACGGGGCTGTCTCCAAGGGTTGCGATGTTAAACTCTTCTAGATGGGTTTACAGGGTCACCCTCCCAAAACGAGCCCAAACTTTCGATAGGCCTCATTTCTTAATTTTCTGCACAGATTAAATTAAACTTTGGTGATAACTTGTTTATTGTACTAAGAAACATCATATCAAAACATGAGAGTCTTTGGACTTTTCTTCTTTATTCTAGAGCACGTGTTTGAGATGACCTCCATTTAGCTCTGTGCATTTCTTGAGGCACAGCACAAAGTTGTCCATGACATCCTTACAAACCACCCGACTAATGGCTCTGATCTCCTCCCTAATGGCTTCCTTTAGTTCCGTGATGGTCCTGGGTCTCCCTGCGTATACTGTCTTTAAGGTACTCTCAGAGAAAGAAATCTGGGGGGCTAAGGTCTGGGCTGTGAGGTGCCCACTCAAAATCAGTCTTGAGACTGATCACACGGCCACCATAGTTCTCTTTCAGCCAATCTCGAGACAGGTTTAAGGTGTGAAAGCTTGCTCCATCTTCCTGGAACCAGAACTTTCCCATAAGCGACGGAAACAGGGTCTGAAGCTCCCTCTTGAAGGTTTTGAGGACCTCAAAATACCGCTCCTTGGTGACTGTCACTGTCGCGGCAGATTCCTCAAAGATGTATGGTCCGATGATGCCTCTGGCTGATATTGCAGTCCATACCGTGCACTTAGGGGAGTGTAGGGGCTTGGTGGCTACCTCATTTTGTCTGAAGGTCCCCCAGAAGACATTTGTCTTCGAGTTTACCTTTCCTTCAAGATGGAAGTGAGCTTTATCTGAGGTCCAAAGGAGGTTAAGGAAAGTTGTGGTCTCCTGAATCTTCTTCAGTATCTTGATTATCATAGCCTTTCTCTGCTCCTTATCTGAGGCTGTTAGGGTCTGCTTCGTTTGTATTCTGTATGGGTAGACCTTTACATCTATTACTAGCACTCTCCTGCTGCAAGTCTTACGGGATATACCCAGGGACTGACTTCGCTTGCGCACAGAGCGTTTTGGACTCTGCTGAACTGACTCTCTCACGCTCTTGACCAGCTCAGCTGTACGCTTCCTGGGGCATCCTGAATGGCTTGGGTGGTTGCCACTGGCTGCATTGAGGTTCTTCACTTTCCCATAGCTCTCAAAGTGGTCAACCCAGTCCTGAATTATGCTCTTAGAAGGGGGCTTTTTCACATTTGAACTGATGCACAAAAGTTGCCTGCACTTTCTTGAACGAGTATGTCTTGTAGTAATGTTTGACGCAGTATATTCTTTGCTGGAGCTCCCATTGAGATCTAGTTGTGTTCACAGACGTTGCTTCTGTCATGTCCTGCAAAGTAAGGGTGATTAGTGAATGAATGAAGGATATATCACAAAAAGTGTGTGCAGGTACGTTTTTTTGGGGGGGTGACCCTGTATATGCGGTCCAGTTGGTCTTGGCTAATTCCTCCCTTTGGGAATTGCTATTTTATTGGCCAAGTGGAGATATTTGCGACAAATCCCTTAGGGTCAGAAGGTATTGCGTGGCTGGGAGAGGTATGGATGTTAAAGGCAAAGTTTGGATTCGTCAATATGATATCCGGAGTGGTTGAAGACCGCTCCGTAATGAAAGTGGGAAAGTCAGGGCCTTGTCTTTTCACTATTTGCCGTTGTGGTCGGTGGGTACCCTGCTGAGTTGCACCTTGTGTTAAGGTCCCCCAGGAGGATAGTTGATGATGGTCGACGGAAGATCTAGATGAAATTAGGCGTTCGTAGGTAGGAATGCCGGAGCGGTTGGTATGCTCTGGCTATCACTAAGTCTCCCGTAGTCGCTTTTAGCTTAATGGCGATGTAGGATTCTTCCAGATCTATTATTTCCGTGAATGTGATTCCCTTCCTGATACCCATGGCCGAGTCACAGTGAGTTTGGGTAGGGTTTGGGGCTAGAACTGTATAGTTTGGAATTTTGATGTATTCATTTTGTAAGTTCATGCCATGTTCTGTTATTATGATGATATTCGGGTCGATATTTCTAATAATATTGCAGTAGATTAGTTTTTTTATTTTTCCATCCGTCGACATTCAGGGTAAAGATTTTTAGATTTTTCAGGTATTGTTTGTTATGATCCATCTTATCTTTTTTTTTTTTACGGCCTTGGTCTTGTCTGTGTTTGCGGGTGTCCTGACGTGGCCTGGACCTTTCTTCTTAAATTGTTCTGTTCAAGCAAGAGTTTGGCGAGATTTCACAGAGTCCCTGTTTTAGTGTATTAAAATTACAAAGATTATTTTATATATATACGAGGGGCGGTCAATAAGATTTGCGAATCGGTAGGGCAAAACAGAGGAAGGAGGATGGCTGTTTGTGGGGGTGTTAGGACAAGTTATGACAAGTGAGGATCTGCAGCCGCACGCTCCTGACTCGTCTTTTTGAGAAGCAGTAGCTGATCGCAGATCGTCAGTCACAAATTTTGCAACAATGGAGAAGGTTGAGCACCGCGCAGTGGTCAAATTTTTGACCAAGGAAGACAAGAATACAAAAGAGATCCATGAACGCATGGTTACAGTGTACACTGACACCGCCCCTACCTATGCAACCATTGCTCGCAGGAATAGGGAGTTCCGCCATGATCGTGAGTCCCTTGAAGATAACCCCCGTCCAGGACGCCCGTCAGACGTGACCAACGAGGACAATGTGGCCCATGTGAAGAGGATGATCCTCGAAAATCGACGGGTGAAGATCGAAGAAATCGAGCGAGAACTTGGAATATCACATGGAAGTGTTATCAACATCCTCCACGACAATTTGGCCATGACCAAGGTCTCTGCCCGTTAGGTCCCTAGAAACCTCACTCACCATGATTGACTTTCAACGTCGTCAAAGTCCACAAGGACAGAGTTGCACAATCTGCCCTACGTGAGTGCGGATTCGAGGAGCTCAACCATCCCCCCTAAAGTCCAGATCTGGCCCCTAGCGACTACTTTTTATTCCGCCAGCTCAAGGCTGCACTGCGTGGACGCCGGTTTGGGGACGATGAAGATGTCCAGCTCGCCGTCCAGGAGTGGATTGAACAACAGTCGGGAGATTTCTGGTTGTCGGGAATTCGAAGCCTCAGGGACAAGTGGCGCAAGTGCATTGAAGTCGAGGGTAGTTATATTAAAAAATAATAAAACACTTTTCCTCATATCTCGTTTCCTTATATCCGCATTGCAAAACTTCTTGGCCGCCCCTCGTATGAAAAAATATGGAAATAATTAGTGCTAAAAAAAATTCAAATATAAGATTAGGAAGTATCAAATAATGCGAAATACAATAAATGTGAATTACACGATAGGGGGCGCTATTCTGTAGTTACAATTTAGGTCTTATGACGTCAGACGTCATAAGGCGAAGCCCCTTACTTTGAAAGTAACTAAAAATGTTACTTTTTGGCGGAAATAGCCTAAAGTAGGCGGCGCTATCGTCTTTATTATTTCGATAAACGTGCAGAGCCGATCGCACGTTTATCAAAATAACAAAGACGATAGCGCCGCCTAATTTAAGATATTGACGCCAAAAATTAACAATTTTTAGTTACTTTCGAAAATGTAGGAAAGATCCCCATACCCCCACTTAATTGTAGAGTTGCACCCACACAAATCCCTCGTAATATTCCTAATTTGAAAGGCTAACACTAGCTTTGAATGCAAAAGGCGATTGCGAAATGTGGGCAGCGATATCGCCATCTTAAATTCCATAATAATATACTCACTTCTCGACAAAAGCTAAACGATCTCCACCTTTCGCTATTATAATTGAGCCGCACTTCTTTTCCACACCTGTAGAAAATCTTCGCTTCTAAAATGAGGCTACGATCTATAGAAAAGTCTATTAAATTGGCCGAAGAATCAACACAAGTCGAACAAAACGGGTTCGTAAGAATCGCGCTCTTTTAACTGCTCGGTGTCAGGGTTGCCAATGTTTGAAATAAGGTTGAATTAAGGGTTGCCACTGTGTGAAAATAATGGTTTAGTTTCAGAAAATTAGGTAAACGAAACATACAAATTTAATACATTACTAATTATAAAAAATAATGCATTACTAGATAAATATAAATGAGTAAAAGTGAAGGCATTTACTAAATAATAAAGAAGAAAGGAATAAACAAAATAACAAAACAAATACATCGCCGTGATTGGCCACATGTGAAGCTACTGCCTGACGTCATAAGGCCTAGATTGTAGCCCAGAAACAGCATCCCCTATCGTGCGCCCCTAAACTGATGTATTACCAATATTTTAGGACAAATGCTAAATTACAGAAAATGCTATTTAAAGGGTAAACTGTAAAAAATTACAGTTTTACGGGTAATATTTATACATGCCGCTACACCCCTTAAAAGAACGCTCTTGATTAATAGCGTGTCCCTGAAGGTGGTGCAAAAAGATTCTCTGCCTCACCGGTGTAGTTGAAACGATCTCTTGACTATTTTAAACTTGAGGGTTAAAATTGTTAATTAAACAGTTCTGTTTTAGGTGTTAGATTGATCTATTAGACAGGTGTACTTGATTGGCGCGGATCAATAGTGGCCCCCAACGATGTCCATGCAATGAAGTAAAGGAGAGTTGCCATTGTTAAGGTAACTGTATTCCATGGTTGCATACAGTGCAGTCAATTAGTAACTCTAAAAGTTACTATGTCGGTCCGTAGGTTGGACGGTCGGATGGTAACTATTTAACTTTTAAATGAGTTCTATTTTTGCAATAACATCGTAACTATTCGGCCGATTCAAACGAAATTTGAAACCCTTATGTTGTTTTACATTCTCCTTTAAATCATATGATTGCCAGGGTCATCCCAAGGTTAGTTCGAGAATTATTTGGCAATAACATCGTAACTATTCGGTCGATCCTAACGAAATTTGAAACCCTTACGTTGTTTCACATTCTTCTTAAAATGATATGGTTGCCAGGGTCATCCCAAGTTAAGTTCGAGAATTATTTGGCAATAACATCGTAACTATTCGGTCGATTCTAACGAAATTTGAAACCTTTATGTTGTTTTACATTCTCTTTCGAATGAGATAATTGTCAAGGTCTTCTTAAGGTTAGTTTGGGGATTATTCAAAGAAAATTAACTATGGTTCGGATTACTCCACTTGTTGAAAGGTTTGAAGGTGATAAGTTAGAATAATTGAGAGCACGCGACTTATGTCTGTTGACCTTGCTAGTGCATTGTTTACGTTATTTTCAGAAGTTTATAAATAGGCAAATAGGGAATTGCTAGTTGGTCATAAAATCGCCCAGGAGGTTATTTTCTTTAACTTCGACATCATCACTTTTGTAACTACAACTTTTTTTAATAAAAAACTGAAAAAATTTAGGAAAAATGAAAAAACCTTTTTATTTTTAATAGCGCCCATTTTGGCGACAGCTCCAAGACCATTTTTCACCGTAGTTTTAACCTATTATTATTAGGCTACATAAAAAAAAACGAGACAGCAACACAGAACAAAACAATACACATTAAATAAAAACAAACAAATGAAAACAAAACAATAATCAAACAAACAAAAACAAGCAAACTGAAAGCAAGAATGAGTAAGAAAGAGTGTCCAATAAAATGAAGAAGCCTCTTCTAGAAAGTCCTTGAGTCCACGGATCTGTGCGCACGAACCCGTCCCGAGTACAAGGGACAAAGGGTAGCGACCCCGCTCGCTCCGGTACCGGGACAGGTGACGTGCGCGGAGATCGCCCAGACTGGGACATTCAACAAGAATGTGCCGAACAGTCTAGGGGACAACGCGGTCTTCACAGTATGGCGCAAGCGAGCGCTCCATCAAATATTTGTGCGCCCCGCGAGTGTGTTCGATTCGGAGACGACAAAAGGAGACCTGAAGCTGCCGATGCATTGGGAGATAGGTCCACGGGAATCTTCAATGGACGATGGCACGTAACTTTAAGTTTGCATCGGCCGTCTCCCATCTTCTTTGCCAAGCAGTATTATGGGCTGACCTGATTCCTGTTGCGAATCTTGCGAAGAATCTTCCGAAGCCTGTAAATAAAGTGAAGCATTCTCTTAAGCCACCATGCTTTGGTTCATCTCAGACGAGAAGAACTTTCTACCAGGAGCAAGCGGTGACCTCGCAAAACAACCGCTGTCTTGGTCATGAAGACCAAGTTCTCGATCCAAATTATGGTCTTTGTGGTAGTCACTAAAGAGGTTCACGTTAATTCCTGTTTATCTTTCCTGAGGTCATCGGACTCAATACGAAGGGGTGTATAAAGTGCTTTGAGGAGTAGGTGTTGTCCAGGATCCAGGATGAGGCGCTAGATGGCTATACATGCTGCAGCATGGGTGTTAGACAACTTCTTTGAACTCTGAACATCTGGTCTACCAACCCCCAAGTTTACGAGTCCTTGTAAGATTGTGTGGGCGTGGTTGAGAGACAGACGAAGTCCCTTTACACCACCATGGGGAAGCTTAAGTCCACAATCACCAACGTTTCCACCCAGTTAAAGAGAGGGATTGCCGAGAATGCCTGTAACGTGTTCCGACCCCACCTGGAGGCCGATGTTGAAGCTAATGGAGATTTTAATGGAAAAAATGAATAGTACAGCAATCCGTCGAGTCTTTACCATGTAAGTTTGGTATATATCATCATCATCATCATCACTAACTCTATAATTTAAGAAGGGGATTTTTTTGAGTATTTGAATAATAATTTCATCTTAGTTTGGTTATGACTTATGTTTTTTTATCAAAGTTATTTCTAATAATTCTTTTATAATATGAAAAAACAAAATGGTGAAGTTCAGAAATAAATATAAGTATCGAAATTTTGTGAATTTTTTAAAACCCAAAGAATTACAAATGGTGAAGTTCAGAAAATTTATTTTTATCTTCTATAACTCTTTATTTTAGCAACGTGATATTTTGAAAGGGAGGAAATTTAGTTTAGAGTTCCTTTTTGAAATTATTAGAATTGGCGAAGTTCAGAAAATTTCTAAAAATTTAACCATGGCTGCTTTTTTTTAGATTTTAAATTTTAATCTTAGTAGCGAAGCGCAAGCTCCGCCAGGGGGAGTGGCGAAGCCATTGCCTGGTATTTGTATAATTGAACTATTGGTTATTTTCTTTTATTTTGAAATTAGGCTGCAAATTACCTCCCGTTCCCTGTATATATACCCCCCAAAAATGTATACACACTTTAAATAATTGTAAAGTAAGTGTTTATTAAAAACATTCTATTTTCAAAATTTAATAGAATCTACAAACATTATTTTATTGTTTTGTCAACGCCTGTTTTCAAACTGACGTCTGTTCTGGTCCAGACATCTGCTGACAACGCGAAGCAATGGAATCGCAAACATCACGAAACAATTCGTTTGGTATTTACGTACATTCACATTCAATGGCTGCTTTCAATTCAGTGACTGCTGCAGGTTTTATAGCGTAGACTTTGTCTTTTAGGAATCCCCATAAAAAAAGTCTACTGGTGTGAGGAACGCGGAGGGTATTCAACGAAACCCGTCAAATCCACTTGTTTGGCAAGTTCTCATCAAGGAAGGTTCTGACATCGTGACGGTAGTTTGGGGGTGCCCCATCTTGCTGAACATAAAACTCCTCTTCTTCACAGTTATCCATAATGTTTGGCATGACACCTACTTTACAATTATTTAAAGTGTGTATACATTTTGGGGAGACACCCTATATATATATAGTCACGAGTAAAGGGTTTAAAACTACTATTTTTTCCATAAAGGAAAATGTTGAATTTCGTTTTCGTGTTTGTATCATAATTTGAAAGTGAAATATTCAAACATTTAAAACCCAAACACAATTTATTAATAAATACACTTAATTGAAATTAAAATGCACAGTTATTATTCACAATGGTGTCTTTTGTTCACCAGGAGACTGCTTCGATTCGTCCTGGCATTCTGGAGACCAAATTTGTGGTGATATCTTGACTGATATTCTTCTGTTTATGTTCAATAAACAACCGCAACTGCTTATAATTAAATAGCCTATGTTTATCAACCGTCAGTTTGATTATCGCCATTAAGAAATATTATATCTTGAGCTAAAAGCTCATTCGTGCTAATTTTATATTTTTCTTATAAAGATGCCTTACTCATTTTTCATATCTTCATTATTCATATAGTAAAGAAAACCAACAAATAGCTAGATTTTTATGTTAAAAAATCGTTTAAACTCCTCTTTTGTATGTTATCATATATTTGCCCTTCACAATCCCCCTTATTATCGGTCTTTCTTCCTCCATAACATCCGCAAAATTTAAGTTTCTTACGTACTAAATACTTAATTTTATAGACAAAAATTGCCCCCAATACATTGCTCTTATTTTTAAGCAAACAAATAGAAATATTCAAGTTTCCCGAAGAGCTTGGCCTACCAATGCATTACGGTCCTAAGGCAAGGCAAGCCTAGACAAAACCATTAGAGATTTCTTGGAGATTCTCTCTCTCTCTCTCTCTCTCTCTCTCTCTCTCTCTCTCTCTCTCTCTCTCTCTCTCTCTCTCTCTCTCTCTTTCTCTCTCTCTCTATCTGCTTCTTTCGTGTTGCTTTTTCTTCAAAAAAAGAGGAGCCAACTCAAAAAACGTTGGAGGGAGGAATCTACAAGAGATCTAAATGTAGTCCTCTCCAATTTAGAAAATAGTGATAATAATTAAAACTATCCTTATTGTTTCTTTTTGTTTGTTATTAAATGATACTAACTATGATAATTACTTTAATTTATTGAAGAGGCCAATCTTTGTATCCGGTTTATGTTGTTTATAATCTTATGAGATAGAGACCAACTGGCGAGTCAACTAGGTTCATCCAGTTGGGTTTGCCTTTATAAGTTTAATGCCTTCCGACTCCTAATGTCATTGAGGAATGAACATTCGTTGAAAAAGAATCCGGAAGAGTCAGTCACTCAATTACGGGGTGAACAATTCGATAGACTTACCTCGCATTTTATCATCACGGTTGGCAAGAAATTGAAGGATTATAGCAGATGTGGACACAGTCGTTAATCCGTTAATTCATGAAAAATCTAACCAAGGCTAACGTTAGTTATTATTTTATTATTATAAAACAATAAAACGGGGGTTTTTTTTTAGCTCGAAATCCCTCTCAAAACTGCCATAACTATAAAATATAAAAATTGCCAAAATTCTAAAGGTAAAAAAAAGGAAAAAACAGAAACTTTTTGAATGGATTAACGAATTAACTGTTGCCATTAATGATTTAACACTCAAATGCGATATTACACAATTCCTTGGGAGTTTATTATTTATAATTATCGGTGTACTGTATATAATACTCTATTTCTTAGTCAACTTATTAAATTCTGAATGAATAATCCTACACAAGTAGGATAATACGAAAAATCAATCGAAAAAGGAAATCGGAATGACATGAAATTATACAAAAACCAGCCAAGGCTTCGCCACTGTAGGGAGGAGCTTGCGCTTCGCTGCTAAGAGTAAAATTTAAAATCTAAAAAAAGCAGCCATGGTTAAATTTTTTGAAAAAATTTTAACTTCACCATTTATAGTTCTTTGAGTTTTAAAAAAATCACAAAATTACGATACTTATATTCATTTCTGAACTTCACTATTTTGTTTTTTGATTTTATAAAAAAAATTATTAGAAATAACTTGATAAAAAAACATAAGTCATTTGTCCACTAAGGAAAAGAACATTATTTTTTCACCCATCTTCAAAAATCCCGTTATACAAGTATAGAGTTAGCGATGAAAACCTGCAAGTAAATAAGAAATATCGAATAAGTTTCGTACCTACGAACTCGAAACTAGAATGGAAGCAGTTGCTCATAGACAATCGATTTTCTAACCACAAATTCACAAACTTTCGAGAAAATTCGCCCGGCCACACTTAAGCTCCTAACATCACTCTGCAAGTGAGTAAAAGTACGTGATGATGCTAAATCACCCATTTGTTCTAACCACGAATAAGAAATATCAAATAAGTTTCGCATCTACGAACTCGAAATTAAGATGTTATGTACACTCGCGAGCAGTTGCTCATAGACAATCGATTTTCTAACCACAAATTCACAAACTTTCGAGAAAATTCGCCCGGCCACACTTAAACTCCTAACATCACTCTGCAAGTGAGTAAAAGTACGTGATGATGCTAAATCACCCATTTGTTCTAACCACGAATAAGAAATATCAAATAAGTTTCGCATCTACGAACTCGAAATTAAGATGTTATGTACACTCGTGAGCAGTTACTCATAGACAATCGATTTTCTAACCACAAATTCCCAAAATTTCGAGAAAATTCGCTCAGGCGCATCTAAACTCCTAACATTTTATTTACCGAAGATTGTCTCCCACCTCAAAATGCGCTTAAAATTAAGGAAGTGATAATTTACTTTGGAAAATTTCTGTTAAAAAATCTTTGAATTAACTTTTCCCTCCGTTGAATCACGGATTTACCAGAAAAGAGAGGCAAAGGGTAACTAATTTATTCTCAGGAAATAAAACAACGTGTAGTTGCGAAATAATAATCATAAAGTAGAAAAATGGAATACATTTTAACGAGCACTTATGCTTAAAATATCAATAATGAGAAAAGCAAGAGTCTAAACTCTAAAGTAAAAATGTTAACAGATAATTTAAAGTTTAAATCAGTTAATGAGAATTTAGCTCTTTTTCAAGAGCGAGGGATGTTGGACTTAATGATCTAAAGTCATTATTCTTAGGAATGAAAATTTTAACATTACAGATAAATTAGGTAGAATCTTCTTCCTCTAAAAGGTTGAAGTTAAAATAATACTAGAAATTGTATTATAATTCCCCTTTTCATTCCTTTAAAATGGATTTCAATACCGTTTAACAGTCTTTGTATTTCCTTTGGAGATAAAAAGCACCAAATAGACTCCAAGAAAGGGACTGTGAAAGGTTCTAAAATTTGAATAAAAGCACCTAAGAGTTAAATGGGAAAAGGGGAACCATCGTCTTCATATTGCACCAGGACACAACCGATTCCTTCACCACAGGCATCGGTGCAGATCCCAAACTTCAAGGCAAAGAAATCAAAATCGGTGCGGATTCCAAACTTCAAGGCAAATAATCAAAATCGGTGCGGATCCCAAACTTCAAGGCAAAGAAATCAAAATCGGTGCTGATCCCAAACTTCAAGGAAAATATTTAAAATCAGTGTGGATCCCAAACTTCAAGACAAAGAAATAAAAATCAGGGTGGATCCCAAACTTCAAGGCAAATAAATCAAAACCGTTGCGGATCCCAAACTTCGAGGCAAATAAATCAAAATCGGTGCGGATCCCAAACTTCAAGGCAAATAATCAAAATCGGTGCAGATCCCAAACTTCAAGGCAAATAAATCAAAAATGTGCGCGGATCCCAAACTTCAGGGCAAATAATCAAAATCGGTGTGGATCCCAAACTTCAAGGCAAATAATCAAAATCGGTGCGGATCCCAAACTTCAAGGCAAATAAATAAAAATCAGGGCGGATCCCAAACTTCAAGGCAAATAAACCGAAACCGGTGCGGATCCCAAACTTCAAGGCAAATAAATAAAACCGGTGCGGATCCCAAACTTCGAGGCAAATAAATCAAGATCGGTGCGATCCCAAACTTCAAGGCAAATAATCAAAATCAGTGCGGATCCTAAACTTCAAGGCAAATAAATAAAAAAATATGTGCGGATCCTAAACTTCAAGGCAAATAATCAAAATCGGTGCGGATCCCAAACTTCAAGGCAAATGAATCAAAAATCGGTGCGGATCCCAAACTTTAAGGCAAATAAATCAAAACCGGTGCGGTACCCAAACTTCAAGGCAAATAAATCAAAACCGATGCGGATCCCAAACTTCAAGGCAAATAATCAAAAATCGGTGCGGATCCCAAACTTCAAGGCAAATATATCAAAATCGGTGCGGATCCCAAACTTCAAGGCAAAGAAATCAGAGGCAATCCTTCTGTCATAAAATTTTCACATTTTTTTCAGAGAATGATACTTATAACAAGGTCTACAGATCTAAGTCGCATGCTCTCAATTTTTCTGACTTATGATATTACTACCTTCAAAGCTTTCAGTACTTTCCTAACTAACCCTGGGAAGACCTTCGAAATTATATCATAAGAATTAGAAGCTAAAACAACATATGGGTTTCGAATTTCGTTAGAATTAGACGAATAGTTACGAAGTTATTGTAAAATGACTCCCGGACTAACCTTTGGTAGACCTTGGCAATTATATCATTCTGAAGAGAATGTAAAACAACATAAGGGTTTCAAACTTCGTTAGAATAGGCCAAATATTTATGATGTTTTGCTAAAAAACTCATTGAAAAATAAAATGCTTACCATCCGACCGACCGACCGACCGACCGACCGACCGACCGAACGACCTACCCACCGACATAGTAACTTATAGAGACACGTGCACGCGACCCCCCCAAAAGGCAAACAACAGCTTTTTTAAAAATTTCGACCACCAAAAGACCACAAACAGGTTGCAATGCATCGTATCCTACCATCATTGCACACTTGGTCGTCATTGAGGATTCCTATCCAATGAACAAGAAGCAAAGAATAGTACACTAGGAGATAGTCTCATCATAATGTTAACTAGTAAACATTTAAAGTTCTAGAGCCGAAAATAAATTCACTTGTGGAGAGAGAGAGAGAGAGAGAGAGAGAGAGAGAGAGAGAGAGAGAGAGAGAGAGAGAGAGAGAGAGAGAATAAAAGGGGGAGAACCTATGCGTGTCCCTTTCTATAAGCTGGTTAAGGTGAGACAAATTGGCTAAGAACTTAATGATAATTTTCCCACCAATTCAAACCGAATGTCCCTAGAGTAAGGGGAAAATCCCTCGGCTTAACGGGGCCCTCTAAATTATAGGCGTTACGGTGGTGGTCTCGCTGTTATCTCTTTAGGGGAAATTGTCTGCGGTGAGGGGGAAAATAAACTGTATTTACGGGTGGATTCTCTTGTCCAATCGACGGCAGAACTATCTTCCTCCAAAATCTTGGAACAAAAAAAAATTGCAACTAGGATATGAAATTCATATTTTAGGGGCGATGAATCTAAATGACAGAAGGGGATTTAGTCAGGGAACGAAGCTAAACTATGAATTTTAAACTCGCTTAAAATGACCCTTAAAAACCATGGAAAATTGAAGACTAAAATTACCAACCATTGATCTTAAGAGAGAGTCAATTACACGTTAAGGGGACTTTGATCATATCGGAGGGCCAATTTATAGATGATATTATCATCCTTTTCGTATATAAAATCAATGGTTAACAGGACATTTTATGAGTATACAGTATTGAGTTTGTTGCTGATAAAGCCAGTTTTATTAGTTGCTTCTAAATTGTCTCTAGATACGACATTTTATTATGACAAAGGTCCGTATACATACAAATCTAACGTCTCCCAAAATTGTTTTTGAAAAACTCAGCATAAAAAAATCAAGGTGAATTTATTGTTACCTTACATCATCACTAATTCGCTTCTTCTTTACTTTTTAGAATCTCTAAACTGAAGAGACAAGATGGGCAAACAGCGAAAAATTTTGTATACTAAATACTTTACAGTTTTAACGGAAGAAAACACAATATTACTTATCGGAAACTCAAGTTAATTCGGTGATTTATTGCTTCGGTTGTTTCTTACTTGATTATTGGCTAATTATTTGCAAGTGTAATACCATAATCTTAACTATTTACTTTACGCACTTATTCTGAAATCCATACTAATTCGGTGATTCATTGTTTCGCAATTTCATAGAGATTTAATGTGATTGTTTTTTTCGATGAATTTGTATATCGATAAATTTAGCGGGTTGATAAATTGTTGTTAGTAAATTGCTGTCCATGAATTGTTGTCGGTGAATTGTTGTCGATGATCTGTTGTCCATGATTTGTTGTCGGTGAATTGTTGTCGGTGAATTGTTGTCGATGATCTGTTGTCCATGATTTGTTGCCGGTAAATTGTTGTAGATAAATGTTTTCCATGAATTGTTGTCAATAAATTGCTGTCCATGAATTGTTGTCAGTGAATTGTTGTCGATGATTTGTTGTCGGTGAATTGTGGTCGGTGAATTGTTGTCGGTGAATTGTTGTCGATGATTTGTTGTCGGTGAATTGTTATTAGTAAACTTGCCGGATCTCTTAAAAGTTAAACAAATAGTAGTAAAAATTTAAACATTTATAGGTAAAATTATTGAATTAATGACCACCTATTTGGAGACAAGAATTTTAAAGCTAAGTTTATTAAATCCCAGATGTTACAAGCCCCTAAATGGCGACTGGGACTATCCTATATAACCTTTCTTCCAAAGTTCACTGATTAGCCTCAACGAGCTGAAGAGTAGGTCACGATTTAGAATTAAGTTTGACAGTTTTATGATTGAATAATTGATTCCGACTACTCTACTAAATTTGAGCGATGATTCGACTAGAGGAAGGGTCTCCAATCCTCGGCCCGCGGGCCACTTGTCAAAATTAACATTGCGAGCGGCCCGCCAGATCATTTTCTGGGTCATCGGAGCGGCCCTCTATCATTCCAAACATGCGTTGAAACACCTTTTTTCCCAAGAGTGTGTTTTAGAATAGGTTAATTTATGGTTAGGTTAGGTTAGGTTAATTGGTTAATTCAGGTTATAAAGTTAGGTTAAGTATATTTTTATACGAGTTCAGTTTTCTTGTCTTATAACATGTGGTTGTCAGTTTTTCTCATTGGTGCGGCCCGTAGGCGCTATCGGACTTTAGGTGGCCCGCAGGCCACACCCAGACTTTGTAGGGGGTGACCCGTTGGCCATATCGGACTTGATGTGTCCCGCGGGCCATATCAGACTTGATGTGTCCTGCGGGCCCAATTCGGACTTTGTATGTGTGGCCCGAGGGCCATAGCGGGCTTGTCGATGTGGCCCGCGTTACTCTATGAGCTGGGGACCCCTGTACTAGAGTAATATGAAAGCTTCCGAGGGCCAATTATTCTTGTACTTAAAAGTATCTGACGGCAGAATGTTTCCATATAAGGGAAGAAATCCTAGCCTCAAAGGTATTGAGCAAAGAGATTTTGTTTACTGTTTATAAAGATAAACAAAACATATCTGCCCCTTGTTTGTTGGATTATTGATGAAAAACAAGCATATCTTGTTAACAAAAGTACATAGGTGATTCAAGATGCCCATTGAAGGTAAAATTATTTAATCAGTAAGTATTGTAACTGAAAGGTTGTTTAAAACCTTTAAATATCACTATTCGACGCTAAGAATCTTCTCAAAGCATCCGATTTAGATTAAGATATAAGAAGAAACGAAGGTTTTTAGATTATTGTAGTAAAAGATCACCGGAGGACGTTATTTAGAACACATTTGAGAGGAGGAAAAGGTGGGAATGATTATAAACAGAAAATATTTTCAGTAGTGCAGAGGCAGAAGGAGCGGCTTATTGTTCTTTGCAACGAGAGAGAATGAACGCCCTAAGGCAGTGGTATTAAAAAGGCGCAGATGGTACTCCGAGGACTAATTGCTGATTGAAGATATTTAGGAAGGTTAGCCAAAACATTGAAGGTAATGAAAGGGATCTTGAAATTTATGCCGCAACGGATTGACGACAGGATTGAAAGGGAAGTATGAGTGGGTAGCTATAGGGTAAAGTCGACAAAAAAAGAAGAGGGATTCATATTAGGCGCTATGAAAGAAAACAAAAAGATATGCAATGCGATGTAAGAATTGACCTAATGGTAGGAGATAACCACGAAAATGGATACGCATAAATGCACCTTCATGCTAAAAACAAAGTTAGATAGATACTTAGTCAAAAGAAATGTGAATAGATAAAAATATGACAGGAATAATTAAGAGTAGAGTCAAGAATAACAAAATTTCTCAAGCGTTCCGGAATAACTTTGTGGTCAATTGTTTTCAAAATAGCGAAGATCAGTAATGACTGACCCGAATCGATACGGGTGTCATTAACAGCGTGCCGCAACATGGCACTGAAAAAACACAACATTAACCGCGCGTAATAACGACTTGCCTCGTTATCACAAATTTTGCCACACGCCACTAGCCTCGCTTTCATGTTTTTGATGGCAATGCTGTTCGCGGTTAGCTTGGAACCGCCGCCAGTCATTACGATCAGCTGTTGCTACCAATAGAACAAAAGGAGTAGAACTTCATTTGACCAAAGACGCAGCTGCCTCTCTCATACTACGCCTGATAACACCTCCGCGGTCAACTCTCTCCCTGACGGCCTCTCCATGCTCAACTCTCGCCCAGAAGACCTCTCCATGGTCAACTCTCCCCCTAACAATCTCCTCATGGTCATCACTCTTCCTGGCGACCTCTCCATAGTCAACTCTCTCCATGCTCAACTCTCGCCCAGAAGACCTCTCCATGGTCAACTCTCCCCCTAACAACTTCCTCATGGTCATCACTCTTCCTGGCGACCTCTCCATAGTCAACTCTCTCCATGCTCAATTCTCGCCCAGAAGACCTCTCCATGGTCAACTCTTCCCCTAACAACTTCCTCATGGTCATCACTCTTCCTAGCGACCTCTTCATAGTCAACTCTCTCCCTGACGACCAATCCATGGTGAAGTCTCTCTTCTGACGACCTCTCTATGGTCAACTCTCTCCCTGACGACCTCTCCACCATCAAATTTTGCCATGACGACCTCACCATGGTCAACTCTCGCCCTGACAAGCTCTTCACGGTCAACTCTTGTCACCCTGGCAATCTCTCCATGGTCAATCGACTAATTAATCTTGTTCCGTCATTAAATCACTAATATTTTTTTTTTAAATCTCTCTTGTAGAGAAAACTAGGAAGTAGTATTGACTTCCCATAATATTTGTGGCAATAAAACTACTTTACATTGATCGCTTTCAGTTATTCCAAGTACAATCGAGTAAGTGTAACCTATTACAATCCATTGCATTTACTAACTCTGTCCCTTAGATTGGGGGGGAGGGGTTATTTTCTGCAATCTTAACTTTCAGCTTGCTTGATTTTATTATTCATGTATCAGATGAATATTTGCTGTTATTTTTAGTCGCGTGGAAGCGACTCTATAGGTACTATGTCGGTCCGTAGGTTAATCGGTCGGATGGTAACATTTTACTTTTCAAGGAGTTTTTGGCAACATCGGAACTATTCGGCCGTTCTAAGAAAATCTAAAATTCTTATGTTGTTTTATATTCTCTTTCGATTGGTATAATTTTCAAGGTTTTCCTTAGGATAGCTCTGGAATTATTCAAAGAAACCTAGCTATGTGTCGGATTGCCACACTTCATAAATGTTTTGAAGATCGTAAGGTCAAAGGTCAGAATAATTAAGAGCACACAAACTTAGGTCTGTTGACTTTGTTTTGTAATAAAACGATGTGAATGTATGAGCAAATCTACGCTCGTCGGTAGTTACCTGTTTCAATCCTCTAAAAGAAGTGTCGTTACAAATAGGATCAGTATACCAACATATGCCATAATAGGTCTTATATGGTCCGCCTATTTTTTCTAGGCAATGATGGCATGTTTCTAGAAAATATTGCACCCATACCAACAGAAAATGTAAACATTTTATATTTGATTAGCACCAAGAAAAACTTTGAGATATCTCCTGCCATGCGTCAGTACACAGTTTTAAATCCTTGACATTTCTCCTGCCATTCCCTAGTACAGGTGTCTTTTAAACCTTGACATATCTTGTCATCCATCAGTACACAGGGTATAAGACTTTGACATATCTGCAGAGATCCGGCAGTACAGGGATTTGTAAAACCTTGACGTGTCTCCTTTCATCTACCAATATACGCTTTTTAAAACCTTGACATATCTACTGCCATCCATCAGTACGCGGCTGGCAAAACCTTGACATATCTACTGCCATCTGTGAGTACAGGAATGACAAGACCTTGACATATCTCCTGCATCTAACAATACGCGGTTGGCGAAATCATGAAATATCTACTGTCATCCGTCAATGTAGGACTGAGAAAACCTAGACATATATCTTACATCCGTCAATACGCGGCTGACAAAACCTGGACATATTTACTGTCATGCGTCAGTACAGGGCTGGCAAAACTTTATATATCTACTGTCATCCGTCAGTACAGGGCTGGCAAAAACTTGAAATATCTACCGGCCACATCCCTCAGTACGCGGCTGGCAAAACCTTGACATATCTCCTGATCCGTCAGTACGCGGCTGGAAAAACCTTGACATATCTCCTGCATCCGTCAGTACGCGGCTGCCAAAAACTTAACATATCTACTGCCATCCGTCAATATGATGCTGGCAAAACCAAGACATATCTGCGGGCTGCATCCTTAGGTAAGCGGCTGGCAAAACCTTGGCATATCTCTTCTATCCATCAATACGCGGCTGGCAAAACCTTGACATATCTACTACTATCTCTCAGTACACGACTGACAAAACCTTGAAATATCTCCTGCATTCGTCAGCACGCGGCTGGCAAAACCTTGACATATCTCCTGCATCCGTCAGTACGCGGCTGGCAAAACTTGACATACCTACCCTCATCCGTCAGTTCAGGGATAGCAAACCTTGACATATCTACTGTTATCCGTCTGTACCGGGGCTGAGAAAACCTTGATATATCTGCTGGCTCCATCCATCAGTACGCGGCTGGCTAAACCTCGACATGTCTTCTGCTTCCGTCAGAACAAGGCTGTCAAAATATTGACATATCTCCTATATCCGTGAGTACGCGGGTGGCAAAACCTTGACATATCTTCTGTTATCCCTCACTACAGGGCTGAAAAAACCTTGAGATATCTGCTGGAAGCATCCCTCACTACGCGTCTGGCAAATCCTTGACATATCGCTTGCATCCGTCAGTACAAGACTGGCAAAACTTTGATATATCTACTGTTATCCCTCACTACAGGGCTGGCAAAACATTGAGATATCTGCTAGCAGCATCCCTCAGTACGCGTCTGGCAAAACCTTGACATATCGCTTGCATCAGTCAGTACAAGACTGGCAAAACCTTCACATATTCTCTGCATCCATCAGCAGGCGGCGGGCAAAACCTTGATATATCTACTGTCATCCGACACAACAGGACTGGCAAAACCTTGGCATATCTCCGGCATCCGTCAGTGCGATGCTGGCAAAACCTTGACATACCTCTTACATCCATCAGCAGGCGGCGGGCAAAAACTTGACATATCTACGTTCATTCATCAGTCAAGGGCTGGCAAAACATTCATATATCTCCTGTTTCCGTGAGAACGAGGCTGGCAAAACCTTGACATATCTCCTGGATTTGTCATTAAGGGGCCGGCAAAAGTTTGACATATCTACTGACATCCGTCAGTACGGGACTGGCAAAAGCTTGAAATATATCTTGCATCCGTCATTACGCGGCTGGCAAATCTTGACATACCTAAAATCATCCGTCAATACAGGGATAGCAAAACCTTGACATATCTACTGTCATCCGTTTTACAGTGCTGCTAAATGCTTGATATATCTGCTGGCTGCATTCCTCAGTACGCGGTTGGCTAAACCTTGACATATCTTCTGCATCCGTCAGTATGCAGCTGGCAAAATCCTGACATATCTGCTAGCTCCATCACTCAGTACGCGTCTGGCAAAAGCTTGACATATCTCTTGCATCCGTCAGTACAAGGCTGGCAAAACCTTGACATATCCTCTGAATCCGCCAGTGCGCGGATGTAAAAAACCTTAACATATTTACTGTCATCAGAGAGTACAGGACTGGCAAAACCTTGAAATATCTCCTGCATTCGTCAGTACGATGCTGGCAAAACCTTGACATACCTCTTGCATCTGTCAGTACGCGGCGGACAAAAACTTGACATATCTACGGTTATCCGTCAGTACTGGGCTGGCAAAACATTGATACGAGGGTCAGTCAATAAGTTTTGCAATTCGGATCTAATGAAACGAGATATGAGGAAAAGGGTTTTATTATTTTTCAATATAACTACCCTCGACTTCAATGCACTTGCGCCACTTGTCGCTGAGGCTTCGAATTCCTAACAACCAGAAATCTCCCGACTGCTGTTCAATCCACTCCTGGACGGCAAACTGGACATCTTCATCGTCCCTAAACCGCGTCCATGCCCATGCAGCCTTGAGTTGGCGCAATATAAAATTTGCGTTGATATCTTACCTTTTGGAATATCAAATCTGCATTCATATCGTACTTCTCGCAATATCAGATCTGCATTCATATCTTACTTCTCGCAATATCAAATCTGCATTCATATCTTACCTCTCGGAATATCAAATCTGCATTCATATTTACTTCTCGTAATATCAAATATGCATTCATATTTCACCTGTTTCAAATATCAAATCTGTATTTATATCTTACCCCTCGTAATAAAAGATCTGCGTTGATATGTAACCTATCACAATATCAAATCTGCCTTCATATCTAACCTTTCGCATTACCAAATCTGAATTTATATCTTACCTTTCGCAATATGAAATATGAATTCATATCTTACCTCTCGCAATATCAAAGCTGCAAGGATATATTACAACGCGCAAAAACAAAGCTGCATAGATATCTTACCTCTAGCAATATCAAATCTGAATTCATATCTTACCTCTCGTAATATCAAATCTGCATTCATATCTTTCCTCTCGCAATATCAAATCTGCATTCATATCTTAACTCTCGCAATATAAAATCAGCGTAGATATCTTACTTATCGCAATATTAACTCTGCATTAATATCGTACTTCTCGCAATATCAATTCTGCATTCAAAGCTTACCTGTCGCAATATAAAATTTGCGTTGATATCTTACCTTTCGGAATATAAAATCTGCATTCATATCGTACTTCTCTCAATATCAGATCTGCATTAATATCTTACTTCTCGCAATATCAAATCTGCATTCATATCTTACCTATCGCAATATCAAATCTGCATTCATATCTTACCTCACATAAGATCAAATGTTCATTCATATCTTAATCTCACAATATCAAATCTGCATTCATAACTTACCTCTCGCAATATCAAATCTGCATTTATATCTTATCTCTCGCAACATAAAATGTGCGTTCATATCTTAACTATCTGGGTTGATATCTTGCCTCTCGCAATATCAATTCTGCATTCATATCTTACATGTCGCAATACAAAATCTGCGTTCATATCTTACCTCTCGCACTATCAAATCTGCATTAATATCTTACCTTTGCCACTACCAAATCTGCATTCATATCTTTCCTATCTCAATATCAAATCTGCATTCATATCTTATCTCTCGTAATATCGAATTTACATTCATAATTTACATCTCCTAATATCAAATCTGCATTCATAACTTACCTCTCGCAATATCAAATCTGCATCCATATTTCACCTCTCTCATTATCAAATCTGCATTCATATCTCACCTCACGTAATATCAAATGTTCATTCATATCTTAATCTCACAATATCAAATCTGCATTCATAACTTACCTCTCACAATATCAAATCTGCATTTAAATATAATCTCTTGCAACATAAAATGTGCGTTCATATCTTAAGTATAGCAATATCAAATCTGCGTTGATATCTTGCCTCTTGAAATATCAATTCTGCATTCATATCTTACATGTGGCAATATCAAATCTGTATTCATATCTTACCTCTCGCAATATTAAATCTGCATTCATATCTTACCTCACGTGAGATCAAATGTTCATTCATATCTTAATCTCACAATATTGAATCTGCATTAATAACTTACCTCTCGCAATATCAAATCGGCATTTATATCTCATCTCTCGCAACATAAAATGTGCGTTCATATCGTAACTATCGCAATATAAAATCTGCGTTCATATTTTACTTCTCGCATTATCATATCTGCATTAATATCTTACCTTTGCCACTACCAAATATAAATTCATATCTTCCCTATCTCAATATCAAATCTGCATTCATATCTTATCTCTCGTAAAATGAAATCTACATTCATATCTTATCTCTCTTAATATCAAATCTGCATTAATATCCTACATCTTGTAATATCAATTCTGCATTCAGACTTTACATCTCCTAATATCAAATCTACATTCATAACTCACCTCCCGCAATATCAAATCTGCATTCATATCTGACCCATCGCAATATCGATTCTGCGGCTATATTTTACCTCTCGCAATATCAAATCTGCATTCTTATCTTACCTATCGTGATATCAAGTCTGCATTTATATTTTACCTCTCGCAATATTAAATCTGGATTCTTATTTTGCCTCTCGCAATATCAAATCTGCATTCATCTCTTCCCTCTCACAATATCAAATCTGCATTCATATCTTAATTCTTGCAATATCAATTCTGCATTAATATCTTACCTCTCGCAATGTAAAATTTGCGTAGATATCTTACCTTTCGCTAAATAAATCTGAATTTATAGCGTACTTCTTGCAATATCTGATCTGCATTCATATCTTACCTCTCGGAATAGCAAATCTGCATTCATATCTTACTTCTCTTAATATAAAATCTGCGTTCATATCTTACCTATCGCTATATCAAATGTGCATTCATATCATACCACTCGCAATATAAAATCGGAATTCAAAAATACCTCTCGCAATATCAAATCTGATTCATATCTTACCTCTGGCAATATCAAATATGCATTCATATCTTACCCATCGCAATTTCAAATCTGCATTCATATTTTCTTTCTCGCAATATCAAATCTGCATTCATATCTCACCCTCGCAATATCAAATTTGCATTCATATTTTCTCTCTCGCAATATCAAATCTGTATTCATCTCTCACCCTCGCAATATCAAATTTGCATTCATATTTTCTCTCTCGCAATATCAAATCTGCCTTCATATCTTACCTTTCGCATTATCAAATCTGCATTTATATTTTACATTTCGCAATATGAAATATGAATTCATATCTTACCTCTCGCAACATCAAAGCTGAATTGATATCTTGCCTCTCGAAATATCAAAGCTGCATTGATATCTTGCTTCTCGCAATATCAAATCTGCATTCATATTTTACCTCTCGCAATATCAAATCTGCTTTCATATCTTACCTTTCGCAATATAAATTCAGTGTTGATATTATACCTATCGCCATATTAAATCTGCATTCATATCGTACTTCTCGCAATATCAAATCTGCATTCTTATCTTACCTCCCGCAATATCAAATCTGCATTCATCTCTTCCCTCTCGCAATATCAAATCTGCATTCATATCTTACTTCTCGCAATATCCATTCTGCATTCAGATCTTACCTCTCCCAATATAAAATTTGCGTTGATTTCTTACCTTTCGCAATATCCAATCTGCATTCATAGCGTACTTCTTGCAATATCAGATCTGCATTCATATCTTACTTCTCAAAATGTCGAATCTGCATTCATATCTTACGTTTTGCAATATCAAATCTGCGTCATATCTTACCTATCGCAATTTTAAATCTGCATTCATATCTTACCTCTCACAATATCAAATCTGCATTCATATCTTACCTTTGGCACTACCAAATATGAATTCATATCTTCCCTATCTCAATATCAAATCTCCCTCTATATCTTACCTCTCACAAAATAAAATCTGCATTCATATCTTACCTCTCGCAATATCAAATCTGCATTCATATCTTACTTCTCGCAATACAAAATCTGCGTTCATATTTTACCTATCGCTATATCAAATCTGAATTCATATCATGCCTCTCGCAATATAAAACTGCATTCAAATCTTACCTCTTGCAATATTAAATCTTATTCATATCTTACCTCTGGCAGTATCAAATCTGAATTCATATTTTACCTCTCGCAATATTAAATCTGCATTCATATTTTACCTCTAGACATCAAATCTGCATTCATATTTTACCTCCCGCAATATCAAATTTGCATTCATCTCTTGCCTCTCGCATTATAAAATCTGCTCTGATATCTTACCTATCGCAATATTAAATCTGCATTTATATCTTAACTATTGCAATATCAAATCTGCATTTATATCTTACGTCTCGCAATATCAAACTTGCGTCATATCTTACCTATCGCAATATCAAATATGCATTCATATCTTGCCTCGCGCAATAGCAAATCTGCATTTATATCTTACCTTCGCCACTACCAAATATGAATTCATATCTTCCTTTTCTTAATATCACATCTGCATTCATATCTTACTTCTCGTAAAATCAAAGCTGCATGTCAGGACGGGGTAACCGCAACATCAGAGTAGAGGCAGAGAAAGCTCAGATTTCTGAGAATTCAGTTGTTGGTCTGATGGTGAGCTGCAACGACCTTTACCTCAGAGCGGGTAAGGTTGCCCTCAGTGGTAAGCCTATCGAAACGGTGATGGGAGCCGTGGATGACATAGAGCTTAAAACCCGCAAACATGTGGTGGTTGGGATGCTTCCGAGAAGAGGTCCATCCCGAACCGCTCATGAGAGAAACGTCGCAGTTAACAGAAGGTTGGCGGATCTCTGCACGGCAGAAGGAGTCTTCTTCGTGGACCCCTATCGTACCTTTATCGGTAGAGACTACCTCTACCAAAGGGACGGGGTACATCTCTCCTTTAAACGGAAGGCCTTTCTCGCCAACCTATTTCAAGATGTCGTGGAACGCACGCAAAGGAGCGTTCGAAACAGAGCGAAAGCGGACGTGCGCCAGCACGTCCGTGTCACTCCTGGAACGACCTTCTCGGAGGTCGTCAAAAAGGGTGTGACCACGAAAACAGAGAAAATGGGAAACAGAAGAGCGTAGGAAGTTCTACACTAGGGGACTCCCTCAAAGTTCTTCTGTTTAATGTGAGGTCAATCAGGAATAAGTTTCTTGAGCTCCGTGGCCTCGTAGCAACAGAGGAAACTGAGATGGTGGCCATAACGGAGTCGTGGATAAAAACCTCAAGCCGAGATTTTAAAGGTGAATTCACGATTCCCGGTTACCAGCTCTTCCTGAAAGATAAGCCAGACAAAGAGGGTGGCGGTGTGATGTTGTATGTCAAGAATACTCTCAACCCGACGGATTGCAACATCGTATCCGACCATGAACTCTTTGGTGGTTACCTAGAGATAGGTCCTGCCAAATACAGGACCCTGGTGCTTTATAGACCTCCTGCTCAACTCATTGAAAAGGACAGACATCTGTACCAGCTACTAGGAGAACTTGTTAAATACAGAGTGTGTATCGTCATGGGTGATTTCAACACACAAGTTGACTGGGAAACCAGAGAACGCTGTGGCGAGAACGCACTACTCCTGAAGTTCACGAACAACGAGTTCCTCACTCAATGGGTCAGAGAACCAACGAGAGGAAACAATATCCTCTGCTTGGTTTTCATTTCTTAGGATGACATCGTTGAGGACCTCTTTTTTGGCGAAGAGCTCGATGGCAGTGACCATCGACTAATTATATTTGTAGTCAAAGTCCCGAAGGCAGGGCCTGCAACTAGTAAACTGAGGAAACTCGATTTGAAAAGAGCAGACTTTGCAGGTCTTCGTGCTGGACTGACTGACGCGAGGCTAGAAGTGTGCGATGTTGTTAAAAACTCGTGAAACAGTTTCAAAAAGATATTCATGAGTCTTCAATCGCGTTTCATTCCTCTGAAATGTTCCCGTCGGTCTTCTGTTCAACCAAAGTGGTTTAATCGAAAAATCGGCCAACTGCTTAGGAAGAAGAGAACTGTGTACCGGTAATCAAAGATCTCGGGTGACTTTGAAGAATACCGTAGGCTACTCAGGAGAGTGAAGTCCAGCATAAGGGCGGCTAAGCGGTCTGAGGAACTCCGAGTGGCGAGACTCTGTAAAGAGAATCCCAAGGAGATTTTGGATATGTAAATAGCCGTAAACCAATCCCTCGAACGATTGGCATTTTGAAAAATGAGGAGAGGGCATTAATGCACTTAGATGCAGAAAATGCTAACCACCTCAACGACTACTTCTCTTCAGTGTTTATTGAAGAGTGTGGTCCTATCCCCCAGCCAATGGATTCCAACTCAGGGAAAAAGCTAGAGGATATGGACTTCATTGAAGGGGAAATAAAAAAGAAGATCACTGACCTAATGACGAATAAGTCACCTGGCCCGGATGGGTTTCTACCTAAAGTGTTGAAAGAAGTGCGCGATCAAGTGTCACGAAACCTCAGCGCAATCTTCAACATGTCAATCCGGACCGAATGCGTTCCTAGAGACTGTCGTGAAGCGGAGGTGACTCCTATCTTCAAGAAAGGAAACCGTAGCCAACCGTCAAACTACCGACCTATCAGTCTGACTTCGATAGTCGGTAAACTCATGGAAAGCATCATGGTGGACAAAATGACGTCGTATTTAGAGTCGAACCTGCTACTGAGGAGTTCCCAGCACGGCTTCCGAAGGCAACGGTCATGCCTGACGAATCTTGTGAAATTCTTCCACTTCGTGTTCAGTGAGCACGATCGAGACAAGGCGGTGGATGTGGTGTACTTAGACTTTCAAAAAGCCTTTGATAAGGTACCACACCGCCGCCTTCTCCGGAAAGTGCAAGCGCTGGGCATAGACGGAAAAGTAGCCGGCTGGATTGAGAACTGGCTAAGTGGCAGACGGCAACGGGTGGTGGTGAATGGACAGGCTTCTGAGTGGGTACCCGTTATTAGCGGGGTGCCTCAAGGTTCCGTCCTGGGACCACTACTATTCATCATCTACGTCAACGGCATGGACGGTGACATGGTTGCCAAGATTTTCAAATTTGCCGACGATACCAAGCTTGGTATGAACGTTGCAAAGGATGGAAATACTGCCCGCCTGCAGGAAGATCTTGGGAAGATTGGGGAGTGGTCGGACACGTGGCAAATGCCTTTTAACGTGGGCAAATGCAAAGTGATGCATATCGGCCACAGAAACCCCCAATCTCAGTATATCCTTAAAGGCACTGCTATTGAATCCACCGACACTAAAAAGGACTTGGGTGTAACAATCACGTGTGACCTCAAGTTCTCGAAACAGTGCACTGAGGCGGAGAAAAAGGCCGAAAGGATGCTATGCTATACTAAGCGCCAGTTTGGATTCCGTAACAAGGAGATAGTACTTTTTCTGTACAACTCCCTCGTTCGGCCGCACCTGGAGTATGCCGTACAATTTTGGAGTCCTTCGTTTAGAAAGGGTATCGCAAGGTTGGAACGCGTACAAGCCAGGGCAACCAAGCTGATTCCCTCTATCCGACATAAAGGTTATGAGGATAGACTAAGGGAATTAAATCTGTTCTCGCTGTAACCCGTAGACTGCGTGGTCAGCTCATCGAGGTTTTCAAAATACTTCGAGGGTTCGACAATGTTGAATACCGGGATATTTTCACACTGAGTTAGAAGAGAACGCGCAATCACGGCTTCAAACTTGAACTGAAGCATTACAACCGCAATATGTGTGGAACTTTTTCACCTACAGTATCTGCGGTAAGTGGAACGCACTTCCAGTGGAAGCTGTCAACAGTGAATCTGTTGACCAGTTCAAGTCAAGACTAGACAAAGTCTTGAAAAGTGGCCGTTTAAGGACGCAAAACAATTGAGCAGCCATGTGCCCGCTCGATTGCTAGTCCAAAGGTACCCTCTTTGAATGGACCGTAAGGTCTTCTAGGGTACTCTCTTTCCTTGTTACTCCTTGATATATCTTACCTCTTGCACTATCATATCTGCATTCATATCTTACTTCTCGCAATATAAAATCTGCACTCATATCTTACCTATCGCTATATCAAATCTGCATTCATATCATGCCTCTCGCAATATAAAATCTGCATTCAAATCTTACCTCTCCAATATCAAATCTGATTCATATCTTACCTCTGGCCGTATCAAATCTGCCTCCATCACTTGCCTCTCGTTATATAAAATCTGCTTTGATATCTTACCTCTCGCAATATTAAATCTGCATTCATATCGTACTTCTCGCAATGTCAAATAGGCATTCATATCCTTTATCACGCACTATCAAATCTGCGTCATATCTTACCTATCGCAATATCAATTCTGCATTCATCTCTTGCCTCTTCCAATATAAAATCTGCATTAATATCTGCATTCATATTTCACCTCTTTCAAATATCGAATCTGTATTTATATCTTTCCTCTCGTAATTTAAAATCTGGTTGATATCTTCCCCTTTGCAATATCAAATGGGCATTCATATTTTACCTCTCGCAATATCATATCTGCATTCATATGTTACCTCTCCAAATATAAAATCTGCATTCAAATCTTACCTATCGCAATATGAATTCTTAATTCATATTTTACCTCTCGCAATATCAAATCTGCATGTATATCTTATCTTTCGCGATACTAAACATAAATTCATCTCTTCCATATCTCAATATCACTCGGCATTCATATCATACCTCTCGCAATATCAAATCTGCGTTCATATCTTACCTCTCGCAATATCAAATCTGCGTTCATATCTTACCTCTCACAATATAAAATCTGCGTTCATATCTTACCTCTCGCAATATCAAATCTGCTTTCCTATCTTACCTCTCGCAATATCAAATCTGCATGTATATCTTATCTTTCGCGATATTAAACATAAATTTATCTCTTCCATATCTCAATATCACTCGGTATTCATATCTTACCTCTCGCAATATCAAATCTGCGTTCATATCTTACCTCTCTCAATATCGAATCTGCGTCCATATCTTACCTCTCGCAATATCAAATCTGCGTTCATATCTTACCTCTCGCAATATCAAATCTGCGTTCATATCTTACCTCTCGCAATATCAAATCTGCGTTCATATCTTACCTCTCGCAATACACACCTCTCTGCGAATTGCACGACCGGTTTCCCATTTAATTCAGCTTAACCTTCAACGTTCTTCTTAACCTAAGACCATAAATTTGGCAACTTCCTCCTCGTTTACTACCTCACTTCCCTGAGTATTCTACCTTATGTCTTTGCTTCCTGCTTATTGTTCCTCGTATTCAATCTCTACTGGATGTGTGATCATTCTTTCCCCTCTCCTTGCCGCGAGAATGTAGAATAATCTGTCTTCACTAATTCGCTCATCCCTCTACTTTGGTGCTATCAAGCATCACTTGGCGTCCCACTTCTCTCAGCTTTATTTAGTTGAGAGACAGGCGTCTTTTGAAGGTCTCTACCATTAAAATGCTATTTAAAAAAAAAAATCCCTAATATTATTATTATTTAACAATAACATTCTTTTTAGGTGAGTAGGCTATCGTCCACGCGTAAACGTCTTTAAATACCCATTGAGAAACTAGCGCCTTTTGAAGGTCTATAGCACTAAAAAGCGATTTCTAAAAATCTTTCCCAAATATTATTTTTATTTTGCCTAGAAAAAGTGATTCAAATTTTCTCTCTATTCATTCTCTTTAGGTGAGTAAGCTATCGTCCTCGCCTTAATGTCTTTAAATACCCATTGAGAAACTAGCGCCTTTTGAAGGTTTATAGCATTAAAAAGGGATTTATAAAATTTTTCCCAAAGATTATTATTTAACATAGAAAAAGTGATTCAAATTTTCTCTCTATTCATTCTCTTTAGGTGAGTAGGTTATCGTCCTCGCGTGAACGTCTTTAAATACCCGTTAGAGTAATATTAAAGATGTAATTCTAAGAATGTTAACTCAACATGGAAAGAAAAAGGCGACATGATAATCAAATGAAGAGATCCACCTGCTAAAATTGGATATTGATATAAAGCTCAAAGAAGAGGGAGATAGGATGATGGAGCAAAGGGGACATCCTGGTTAAAGAAGAGGGCGAAATGATGCAAAAAAAGGGGAGACATGGTGTTCAAAGAGGTTGGCATGCTGCTCGGAAAAGGGAGGCGACGTGCTGCTCAAAGAAGAGGGCACAGAGCTGCCCACAGAAAAGAGGGAAATATTGCTAAAAAAAAGATGCCGACAAGCTGTTTAGAGAAGAAGCGGACATACTGCTCAAATTAGAGAGGGACATGCTGCTAAAAAAAAATTATGAGACATGCTGCATAAATAAATAGTGCATATATTGCTAAAAAAATGAAATGTTTCTATTTAAAGAAGTTGACATGCTGATCAGAAAATGGAGCGGATGTTGCTTAACGAAGAAGCAATGCCGCTCAAATAACACAGGACATGATACTCAAAGATAAGGGTGACATGAGGCTCAAAGCAGATAGCTAAATGCTGCTCAAAGAAGTCGTCATACTGCTTAAAAAGAGTAACATACTGCTCAAAGAAGACGGCGACCTTCTGTTCAAAGGAGAGGGGGACATGTGACTTAAAGAGAAGAGCGACATGCTGTTCAAAAAAGAGGGTGAATTGGTGTTCAAAGAAGATTGTAATTTGCTGTTAAAAGAACAGGGCTACATACTATTTAAAGAAGAGAACGGTAGACTGCAAAAAAATATTAAGCAACATACTGTTCAAAGGAGAATCTAACATTATGCTGACATATGAGGGCTGCTCAAGGAAGTGTGAGACTCGGTACTCAAAGAAGAGGGCCACATGGCGCTCAAAAAAGAGGGTGGCATGCTGCTTAAAAAATATTGCGACATGCTGCACAAAGTAGAGGGCATGATGCTGCTCAATGGAAAGTCTGACATGCTGATCAAAGTAGAGCGTGGTTGTGCTGCTCAAAGACGAGGTCTATTTGCTTCTCAAATAAGAAGTCGATATGTTGTTTAAAAAAGAGAGCGGCATACTACACAAAGAAGAGGTCGATAAACTGCTCAATTATGAGCTTTAAATGTTGCTCAATGTAGAAGAAGAGAACCTTATCAAAAAAGTCGGCTTGGCTGCTGAAAAAGATGACGAAAAGCTGTTCAAAGAAGAGTGTGACATTCCGTCAAAAAAAGAATGCAACATGCTGCTCAAAATAGAGACGGTATGTCTCTCAAAGAAGATAGTGGTATTCTCCTCAAAAGAATAATGCGCTATGGTGTTCTAAGAAGAGCGCGAGATGATTCTTAAAGAAGTGGTGACATGCTCTTCAAAGTAGACTGCGACCTCCTGCTTAAAAAGAGAGTTATTAGCTGCTCAACGAAGAGAGCGAGCTTCTTCCTAGAGAAGAAAGTAAGATATCGCTCAAGAGCAGGGCTACATGATGTTCAAAGAAGAAAGAGACAAGCTCATCAAATAAGAGAGCGACATGCTGCTACAAAGATGGTTACGTGTTGCTCAAAGAAGGGGTTAACATAATGCTCAAAGAAGAGTTTGAAAATGCTGTAATAGAAATTGGCAACATACTGCTCAAAGAGGAAGGTGGCATGTTGCTCATAGGGAAGCTGGACATGGTGCTCAAAGAAGAAAGCAATATGCTGCCCAAATAATAGGGCGAATGATCCTTTATAATGAGAGCGACCTGCTGTTTAAATAAGAGAGCTATTTGCTGCTGAATGGAAATGAGACATCAAGGAAAAACAGTCGTCGTTATGCAGCGCAAAGAAGTTGGATTCATGCTAGAGAAAGAAGTAGCCTACACAGGTTATCATCGTCGTCGGCTCCAGCTCATATCCAAGCATTGGTTTCGTCGTCAGTTATCCGGTCTCCTCGGCTGGTGTTTGTGCTGTATATGACTTAGGTGACCCAGTATGTTGTGGAAGAGCCGCGGGAAGAAATCACATGGGAGGGCAGGAGGAAGACGAAGTTGTTCCAGTCGCTCCTTTCTTTTTCTTCGTTTGTCCTCCTCATGCTGTCTTCTGTTTTCTTCAAAGGCCACTGAGTTGTCGCGCAAGCTGTCCTCCAGGTTGCTCTGATCCTGACAGTTTTCTCCCGCGAAGAAATTCAATGTTGGTTTTGGTCAGGGTGTGCTTAAGCTGCTCTTTGTTGCGTCGCTTTGGTCCTCCTCGGGGTCTTGTTCCGGTGGCGAGTTCCTCGTAAAGCATGATCCTGGGAAGTCGGGAGGGGTCAATTCGTAGAAAGTGGCCTGCACAGTGAAGACGATGGTGGATGATGGTGGCTTCGACGCTGGGTAGCAAGGCTCGGTTCAGGACCTTGGTGTTACTAATGAAATCTTCCCATTGTATTTTGTTGAGAATCTGTCTCAGCTTGTGCTACTGGAACCGCTCGAGGCGTTTGATCTCACGGCGGTAGAGCGTTCAAGTCTCACAAGCATCGAGAAAGGTAGAGAGGACTACAGCCTGAAAGACCATGATCTTGGTTGGAATGGTCAGCGCATAGTTGTTGAAAACGCGGCGGCTGAGGCGACCAAAAGTAGAAAGAGCTGCCTTGATCCGGTTTTACACGTTTTTTCCGAGAGTGGGGATTTTCGAGAGAATGATCCCCTGCGCTCTGCGAGGGCTTATGGCCCTCGAGGGCGCATTATAAATACCTATTATTATTAAGTATAAAAAGTGATTCACTACTTCCAGGGGTTGGCCGTTGATAGTGATGATGGTACTTGTGAAGGTTTGACCGGGTGGCGATTGGATAAGGGCCTTGGTCTTGTCGGTCTTTACCTGCATCCCAAAATGCTGGTAGGCAGAGTTGTAAAGATTGGCTCTCCCCATAAAGGCCGTCAGCAGTCCTACTTGGGGTGGCATTGTCTAAGTCTTTGCGCAAAATCAATGGTAGGGATCCCCGGTGGGATATCGTTGAACATGACTTCCATGTACAGCGAAACACAAGTCAGAGCTAAAACGCAACCTTGTTGGAGACGGCCAGTGATGGGAAACGGGTCTGAGAGATCGTTTTGGTGCCATACTCTACGAACCATGCCCTCATGAAGGGAACAGACTAGGGTTATGAAGTCAGATGAACATCCGAACCTTCCGAGGACGTCCCACATTGCAGAACGAGGGACTTTATCGAAGGCCTTTTTGAGATCCCAGAAGATGAACATGGCTGGCTGTTGTTCTTGACTCTTCCCCTGGAGTTGGCAGGCGCAAAAGATCATGTCTACTGTCCCTCCAGAAGGCATGAAGCTACACTGAACCTTAAGGCGCCATGTACAGCGAAACACAAGTCAGAGCTAAAACGCAACCTTGTTGGAGACGGCCAGTGATGGGAAACGGGTCTGAGAGATCGTTTTGGTGCCATACTCTACGAACCATGCCCTCATGAAGGGAACAGACTAGGGTTATGAAGTCAGATGAACATCCGAACCTTCCGAGGACGTCCCACATTGCAGAACGAGGGACTTTATCGAAGGCCTTTTTGAGATCCCAGAAGATGAACATGGCTGGCTGTTGTTCTTGACTCTTCCCCTGGAGTTGGCAGGCGCAAAAGATCATGTCTACTGTCCCTCCAGAAGGCATGAAGCTACACTGAACCTTAAGGCGAACGTCTCCCGCGACTTCGCGTCGCGGAAGTCTCTCAGGATGGTCTTGGTGTCCTAGATCTTGAGGATGAGGTACATTAGGCGGTTGTTCACCTCAGTGCCACCGTAAGTGAAAAACTCGAGCAAAATGCTATCCGGTCCTAAAGCTTTGCCCGGATCCATGCCCCTGACTGCTTTGTTGAATTCTTCGATCGAAAGTGGCAGGGTCATCTACTGACAAGAGGGGTATTGCGGAGTCAAAAGGAGAAGATCATCCGGGGTGCGCGAAGGATTGTCGAGGAGGCTGTCTAAATGAGACTTCAAACAATCAAGGATTCCTTCGTTATAAGTGATGGCAGTGGAGCCGTCCGCATCTTTTAGGCCATCCATTGATGACCTTGTTGGGCCGAAGACCTGCTTGGTTGTGGCATAGAAGCGGTGCAAGTCGCATTAGTCAAAGTATTCTTGTATCTCCTCTGATTTTCTCTGCCACCAGGTGTTCTGAACGTCGCGGATCCCTCTTTGGCATTCTACAGATGCTCCATTGAGCTTCCGCTTATTATCCGGTGTAGGTCGGTTCTCGAAGGCAAAGCGTGTCTGACGTTTAGCTTCGATGAGACGATTGATGGCTTCATTGTTCTCGGCGAACCAATCTTGGGTCTTCTTTTGGGCGAAACCAATCGTTTCCTCAGCGGCATCGGTCATAGCATCGCAGAGGGTGGTCAACGGTTCTCTATTAAGGCCGACTCAGGGATATCCGTGAGGTGTCTTTCAATGACCTCCCTGAAATCTTGAAATGTTTGAGTATCACGGAGCAAGGCAAATTTAAAGCAGCGACTGGGTCTGTTCACTGTGACCCGCTTCTGTGGTACGCGGTTCTTGATGGCGAGGCTAGAAATCAGCAGGCGTTGATATGTCCAGGAGTCATCTGTCCCAGGCATAAAGTAGGTGATTTATACATCTTTCCTGTCTCTGGCTTTGGTCAATATATAGTCGAGTATGTGCCAGTGCTTCGACCGAGGATGTTTTCAGGTCGTCTTCTGTCGGTTGGCGAGTTGGAATAGGATGTTGTTAAAAATGAGATCGTGTTCAGCACAGAAGCCCAGGGGAAGCTGGCTGTGCTATTGCTTTTCCCAATGCCATGGTGTCCGAGGATGCCTTCCAACAAGCGATGGTCACTGTCGATTCTGGCGTTAAAGTCTCTCAGCACAACGACTTTGTCGTGTGCGGGGACTGCCTGGATGGTACGGTCAAGCAGATTGTAGAAGGAGGCTTTGACTTCATCTTCAGAGGTGAGAGTAGGAACGTACACATAGATCAGGTTAATGAATCTGTTTCAAGTGAGCGGTATTCGAATGGAGATTATGCACTGACTGATGGCAGTCTGGGCAAGGTTATGCTGGTGCACGAGCCGGGAACAGATAGGAAAGCTGACGCCATTGATGTATGGCTCGCCGGGGTTCTTTGCCTTCCAGAAGATCGTATATCTGGAATTAGCTTCCCTGATGTTGACCTCTCCTGGAAGCCTAGTTTTGCTCTTGGTTGCCAAGTCAATGTTGAAACGGGCAATCTCTTTGCTTATGAGGGCTGTACGTTGCTCAGGACGGTCGGTGTCGCTCAATTTTTGGAGGGTGCGGATGTTCAAAGCCCTGAGAATGAAGGGCTTTGAGACGGGAGGGCAAATAGTCAATGATTTAGTAATATTTGAGTTCTGACCGCTGAATGAGAAGTACGCCAGCCGCGGTAAGCTGACCAGGGAAGTTTGCCGTGTCTGATGTTTACCAGACCTTTTCTAGGGGCATCCCCATACAGCCAGCCCAGTTGCCAACCTAGCTGTCGAACTCCGAAGTCACGACACGGTCATTGGAGAGCGACCATCTAATAACCGCCGCAAATGTGTGGTCGTGGACTAGAGGCTTCCGGCTATTAGGCCTGCCCCGGGCACCCACGGTTCCATTGACATTGGACTTTGGAATGGAGAAGGTCTTGTCCGTGAAAGAAAGAAGGCTCGAAAGAAAACAGAGACTAATGCCAATCGCTGAGGAATATGTTTTAGGCGATCGTGGCTGCGCGACAACCACGCCCGCGCACTTTGCCAGTAACGCGTCCACTGCGGCTCAAAACATTGAGACATGCGGTTTCGGGGAGGCTGGTTGCATTGGGCTACCGGGTTCTTGGTCTATCAAGGCTCGCCTTTGTCGTGCCTGCACGCTAGGCACGGAGCCATATATAGGAATCTTATATGGCCCGTGTCTGCTCGTTCCGCCGTTGGGGTCTTGTTGTTCGTTGAGTTTAGTCTGTAACCTCATCCACGACCTTACCGCCTTGGATGAATCTGTCATGAGTTTGAAACTCCCTACGACATCGCTCTTGGAATCATTGGAACAGTCAAGCCCTTTCACCACGGCAAGGTGCGACCCCAGGAAGGGGGTTATAATACATATAAGTTATCGTACACCAACTTTAGTTGCCTTGAGTTTTCTCTGAAAAGGTAAGGAAAAAGGTGTGATATAAATACAGGCGTTCTGAGCTTTTGTGACGCTACTGTATATGCTGCTTAAAGAAAAAGTGCAACATGCTACCCATAAAAGACACCATCAATCTGCTAAAAGAAGAGGGAAATACCCTGCTCGAAGAAAAGTACGACATGCTGCTCAAAGAAGGGAGTGGAATGTTACTCAAAGAACATGCTGCTCAAAGAGGAATGAAACATGCTGCTCAAAGAAGGGAGTGGAATGTTACTCAAAGAACATGCTGCTCAAAGAGGAGGGAAACATGCTGATCAAAGAAGGGAGTGGAATGTTACTCAAAGAACATGCTGCTCAAAGAGGAGGGAAACATGCTGATCAAAGAAGGGAGTGGAATGTTACTCAAAGAACATGCTGCTCAAAGAGGAGTGAAACATGCTGATCAAAGAAGGGAATGGAATGTTACTCAAATTTCATGCTGCTCAAAGAGGAGGGAAACATGCTGCTCAAAGAAGGGAGTGGAATGTTACTCAAAGAACATGCTGCTCAAAGAGGAAGGAAACATGCTGATCAAAGAAGGGAGTGGAATGTTACTCAAAGAACATGCTGCTCAAAGAAGAGGGAAACATGCTGATCAAAGAAGGGAGTGGAATGTTACTCAAAGAACATGCTGCTCAAAGAGGAAGGAAACATGCTGCTCAAAGAAGGGAGTGGAATGTTACTCAAAGAACATGCTGCTCAAAGAGGAAGAAAACATGCTGATCAAAGAAGGGAGTGGAATGTTACTCAAAGAACATGCTGCTCAAAGAGGAGTAAAACATGCTGCTCAAAGAATGGAGTGGAATGTTACTCAAAGAACATGCTGCTCAAAGAGGAAGAAAACATGCTGATCAAAGAAGGGAGTGGAATGTTACTCAAAGAACATGCTGCTCAAAGAGGAGGGAAACATGCTGCTCAAAGAAGGGAGTGGAATGTTACTCAAATTTCATGCTGCTCAAAGAAGAGAGAAACATGCTGATCAAAGAAGGGAGTGGAATGTTACTCGAAGAACATGCTGCTCAAAGAGGAGGGAAACATGCTGATCAAAGAAGGGAGTGGAATGTTACTCGAGGAACATGCTGCTCAAAGAGGAAGAAAACATGCTGATCAAAGAAGGGAGTGGAATGTTACTCAAAGAACATGCTGCTCAAAGAGGAGGGAAACATGCTGATCAAAGAAAGGAGTGGAATGTTACTCGAAGAACATGCTGCTTAAAGAGGAGGGAAACATGCTGATCAAAGAAGGGAGTGGAATGTTACTCAAAGAACATGCTGCTCAAAGAATGGAGTGGAATGTTACTCAAAGAACATGCTGCTCAAAGAGGAAGAAAACATGCTGATCAAAGAAGGGAGTGGAATGTTCCTCAAATTTCATGCTGCTCAAAGAGGAAAGAAACATGCTGATAAAAGAAGGGAGTGGAATGTTACTCAAAGAACATGCTGCTCAAAGAGGAGGGAAACATGCTGCTCAAAGAAGGGAGTGGAATGTTACTCATATTTCATGCTGCTCAAAGAGGAGAGAAACATGCTGATCAAAGAAGGGAGTGGAATGTTACTCGAAGAACATGCTGCTCAAAGAGGAGGGAAACATGCTGATCAAAGAAGGGAGTGGAATGTTACTCGAAGAACATGCTGCTCAAAGAGGAGGGAAACATGCTGATCAAAGAAGGGAGTGGAATGTTACTCGAAGAACATGCTGCTCAAAGAGGAAGGAAACATGTTGATCAAAGAAGGGAGTGAAATGTTACTTAAAGAACATGCTGCTCAAAGAAGGGAGTGGAATGTTACTCAAATTTCATGCTGCTCAAAGAGGAAAGAAACATGCTGATCAAAGAAGGGAGTGGAATGTTACTCAAAGAACATGCTGCTCAAAGAGGAGGGAAACATGCTGCTCAAAGAAGGGAGTGGAATGTTACTCAAAGAACATGCTGCTCAAAGATGAGAGAAACATGCTGATCAAAGAAGGGAGTGGAATGTTACTCGAAGAACATGCTGCTCAAAGAGGAGGGAAACATGCTGATCAAAGAAGGGAGTGGAATGTTACTCGAAGAACATGCTACTCAAAGAGGAGGGAAACATGCTGATCAAAGAAGGGAGTGGAATGTTACTCAAATTTCATGCTGCTTAAAGAAGGGAGTGGAATGTTACTCAAAGAACATGCTGCTCAAAGAGGAGGGAAACATGCTGATCAAAGAAGGAAGTGGAATGTTACTCAAAGAACATGCTGCTCAAAGAGGAGAGAAACATGCTGATCAAAGAAGGGAGTGGAATGTTACTCGAAGAACATGCTGCTCAAAGAGGAGGGAAACATGCTGATCAAAGAAGGGAGTGGAATGTTACTCGAGGAACATGCTCCTCAAAGAGAAAGAAAACATGCTGATCAAAGAAGGGAGTGGAATGTTACTCAAAGAACATGCTGCTCAAAGAGGAGAGAAACATGCTGATCAAAGAAGGGAGTGGAATGTTACTCGAAGAACATGCGGCTCAAAGAGGAGGGAAACATGCTGATCAAAGAAGGGAGTGGAATGTTACTCAAAGAACATGCTGCTCAAAGAGGAAGGAAACATGCTGCTCAAAGAAGGGAGTGGAATGTTACTCAAAGAACATGCTGCTTAAAGAGGAAGAAAACATGCTGATAAAAGAAGGGAGTGGAATGTTACTCAAAGAACATGCTGCTCAAAGAGGAGTGAAACATGCTGCTCAAAGAAGGGAGTGGAATGTTACTCAAAGAACATGCTGCTCAAAGAGGAAGAAAACATGCTGATCAAAGAAAGGAGTGGAATGTTACTCAAAGAACATGCTGCTCAAAGAGGAGGGAAACATGCTGCTCAAAGAAGGGAGTGGAATGTTACTCAAATTTCATGCTGCTCAAAGAGGAGAGAAACATGCTGATCAAAGAAGGGAGTGGAATGTTACTCGAAGAACATGCTGCTCAAAGAGGAGGGAAACATGCTGATCAAAGAAGGGAGTGGAATGTTCCTCAAATTTCATGCTGCTCAAAGAGGAAAGAAACATGCTGATAAAAGAAGGGAGTGGAATGTTACTCAAAGAACATGCTGCTCAAAGAGGAGGGAAACATGCTGCTCAAAGAAGGGAGTGGAATGTTACTCATATTTCATGCTGCTCAAAGAGGAGAGAAACATGCTGATCAAAGAAGGGAGTGGAATGTTACTCGAAGAACATGCTGCTCAAAGAGGAGGGAAACATGCTGATCAAAGAAGGGAGTGGAATGTTACTCGAAGAACATGCTGCTCAAAGAGGAGGGAAACATGCTGATCAAAGAAGGGAGTGGAATGTTACTCGAAGAACATGCTGCTCAAAGAGGAAGGAAACATGTTGATCAAAGAAGGGAGTGAAATGTTACTTAAAGAACATGCTGCTCAAAGAAGGGAGTGGAATGTTACTCAAATTTCATGCTGCTCAAAGAGGAAAGAAACATGCTGATCAAAGAAGGGAGTGGAATGTTACTCAAAGAACATGCTGCTCAAAGAGGAGGGAAACATGCTGCTCAAAGAAGGGAGTGGAATGTTACTCAAAGAACATGCTGCTCAAAGATGAGAGAAACATGCTGATCAAAGAAGGGAGTGGAATGTTACTCGAAGAACATGCTGCTCAAAGAGGAGGGAAACATGCTGATCAAAGAAGGGAGTGGAATGTTACTCGAAGAACATGCTACTCAAAGAGGAGGGAAACATGCTGATCAAAGAAGGGAGTGGAATGTTACTCAAATTTCATGCTGCTTAAAGAAGGGAGTGGAATGTTACTCAAAGAACATGCTGCTCAAAGAGGAGGGAAACATGCTGATCAAAGAAGGAAGTGGAATGTTACTCAAAGAACATGCTGCTCAAAGAGGAGAGAAACATGCTGATCAAAGAAGGGAGTGGAATGTTACTCGAAGAACATGCTGCTCAAAGAGGAGGGAAACATGCTGATCAAAGAAGGGAGTGGAATGTTACTCGAGGAACATGCTCCTCAAAGAGAAAGAAAACATGCTGATCAAAGAAGGGAGTGGAATGTTACTCAAAGAACATGCTGCTCAAAGAGGAGAGAAACATGCTGATCAAAGAAGGGAGTGGAATGTTACTCGAAGAACATGCGGCTCAAAGAGGAGGGAAACATGCTGATCAAAGAAGGGAGTGGAATGTTACTCAAAGAACATGCTGCTCAAAGAGGAAGGAAACATGCTGCTCAAAGAAGGGAGTGGAATGTTACTCAAAGAACATGCTGCTTAAAGAGGAAGAAAACATGCTGATAAAAGAAGGGAGTGGAATGTTACTCAAAGAACATGCTGCTCAAAGAGGAGTGAAACATGCTGCTCAAAGAAGGGAGTGGAATGTTACTCAAAGAACATGCTGCTCAAAGAGGAAGAAAACATGCTGATCAAAGAAAGGAGTGGAATGTTACTCAAAGAACATGCTGCTCAAAGAGGAGGGAAACATGCTGCTCAAAGAAGGGAGTGGAATGTTACTCAAATTTCATGCTGCTCAAAGAGGAGAGAAACATGCTGATCAAAGAAGGGAGTGGAATGTTACTCGAAGAACATGCTGCTCAAAGAGGAGGGAAACATGCTGATCAAAGAAGGGAGTGGAATGTTCCTTGAAGAACATGCTGCTCAAAGAGGAAGAAAACATGCTGATTAACGAAGGGAGTGGAATGTTACTCAAAGAACATGCTGCTCAAAGAGGAGGGAAACATGCTGATCAAAGAAAGGAGTGGAATGTTACTCGAAGAACATGCTGCTCAAAAGGAGGGAAACATGCTGATCAAAGAAGGGAGTGGAATGTTACTCAAATTTCATGCTGCTTAAAGAAGGGAGTGGAATGTTACTCAAATTTCATCCTGCTCAAAGAGGAAAGAAACATGCTGATCAAAGAAGGGAGTGGAATGTTACTCAAAGAACATGCTGCTCAAAGAGGAGGGAAACATGCTGCTCAAAGAAGGGAGTGGAATGTTACTCAAATTTCATGCTGCTTAAAGAGGAGAGAAACATGCTGATCAAAGAAGGGAGTGGAATGTTACTCGAAGAACATGCTGCTCAAAGAGGGGGGAAACATGCTGATCAAAGAAGGGAGTGGAATGTTACTCGAAGAATATGCTGCTCAAAGAGGAAGAAAACATGCTGATCAAAGAAGGGAGTGGAATGTTACTCAAAGAACATGCTGCTCAAAGAGGAGGGAAACATGCTGATCAAAGAAGGGAGTGGAATGTTACTCGAAGAACATGCTGCTCAAAGAGGAAGGAAACATGTTGATCAAAGAAGGGAGTGAAATGTTACTTAAAGAACATGCTTCTCAAAGAAGGGAGTGGAATGTTACTCAAATTTCATGCTGCTCAAAGAGGAAAGAAACATGCTGATTAAAGAAGGGAGTGGAATTTTACTCAAAGAACATGCTGCTCAAAGAGGAGGGAAACATGCTGATCAAAGAAGGGAGTGGAATGTTACTCAAAGAACATGCTGCTCAAAGAGCAAGGAAACATGCTAATCAAAGAAGGGAGTGGAATGTTATTCAAAGTTCATGCTGCTTAAAGAGGAGGGAAACATGCTGATAAAAAAAAACTGAGACATGGTGCTCAAAGAAAAGCGCGATATGCTGTTAAGAAAAGACGTCGACATGCTGCTCTAAGAAGATGACATCGTTTTGCTCAAGGAAGAGTTCGGCATACTGCTATAAAAGGGGGTAACATGCTGTGCAAAGAAATGGACGATATGCTGCTAATAGAGAAGCATGCTACTTAAAAAATACGTCAAGATACTATTCAAAGTAAACTAGAAGACATGCTGTTCAAAGTAGATGGCGACAATGTTCTGAAATATGATGGAGAAAGTGTTGGCAAAAAAGAGTACAGTGTGCTGTCCAAAGAAGGGGGTGAACTCTGCAGGAAGAAAAGTGGCACGTGTTGCTCAAAGACGAGCGTCACATGTTGCATGAAGAAGAGGGAGACATGCTGTCCAAAGAGGGGAATAACATGCTGCCCAATGGAGAGAACCACATGGCTCTCAAATAAGAGTGAAATACCTTAATTAAGAGCGTGAAATGCTGCTCAAAGAAGAGAGAATTATGCAGCTCAAATATGAGCGCCACATAATGGTTAAAAAAGAATTCGTAATGCTGCTAAAATAAGAAAGCAAAATGCTGTTTAAAGAAGATCGCGAAATAATGCTGCGAGAGGGGGGTGACATGCTGCTCAAAGAAGATTGCGGCATGCTGCTGAAATAAGAGGGTAACATGCTGCGCAAAGGAATGGGTGACATGCTTCTCAAAGAAGATAGAGACATGCTGCTCAGAGAAAAATGTGACTTGCTCCTCAAAGGAGAGGAGACTTGGCACTCAAATAAAAGTGTAACATGCTGCCAAAAGAGGATGACATGCTGCCCAAAGAATCAAGTCACATGCTGCTCAAAGAAGAGTCTAACATGGTGCCCAAATAATAAGGTGAACTGCTGCTCAAAATAATACTGCGGCATCTGTCCAATGAAAACGCGAATCGTTGCTCAAATAATAGTGTGGCATGTTGTTCAAAAAAGAATGTGACATGATGCTCACCAAAATGGGGTCATGGTGCTAAAATAAGATATTATTATGCTGCTCAAATGAGCGGGCCATTCTTTGCTCAAAGCAGACGGTAAAATTCTTATACAATAAGATTACGAAATGCTGCTCAAAGGATAGTGTGACATGCTGCTAGAAGAATAGTGTGACAGCATGTTGAAAGAAGAGGGCGACCTGCTGCTAGAATAAGTACGTGCAATATTTCTCAATAAAGAGCGAGACATGGTGCTCAAAGAAAAGGATGACATGCTGCTCAAACAAGATGGCTAGATGCTGATCAAAGAAGAGGGCAACATGTTGTTCAATGAAGAATATGACATGCTGCACAAAAAGAGCGCAACATTTGCCTCAAAAAGAGTGAGAAATACTGTTCAAAGACGAGGGCGACATGCTGCTCTAAGAAGATGGTGACATGCTGTTCAAAGAAGGAAGGCCAAGAAGAAGAAGGCGAAATTCTGTTAAAAGAGGAGGGTGGTATGATGTTCAAAGAAAGAAGAGTGCGACATGCTGTTCAAAGAAGAGGGCTTAATGCCGTTTAAAGAAGACAGCGAAATGCAATTCAAAGCATAGGGTGACATGCTGTTTAAAGAAGACGGCAAAGTGCTGCTCAAAGAAGATGGCTAAAGGCTGTTGAAATAAGAGCAGCTAAATGTTCTTCAAAGAAGATGGCTAAATTTTGTTCAAAAAAGAGGGTAACATTCTTTTAAAAGAAGAGAGCAAAAGGCTGTTGAAATAAGAGGGCCACATTCTATTGAAAGAAAAAGGTGAAATAATGTTTACAGAAAATAGCTAAATGCTGCTCAAAAGGAAGAGAAAATGTTGCTCAAAGAAGAGTGCGATTTGCTGTTCAAAGAAAAGGGCTAAATGCTATTCAGACCAGAGGGCGACATACTGTTAAAATAAGAGGCCTAAATGCTGCCTACAGAAGAGGGATAAATATTGTTTAAAGAATAGGGCTAAATGCTGTTCAAAGAAGTTGGCGACATACTGTTTAACTAAGAGTGTTAAATGCTGTCCTAAAAGGAGGTCAACATGCCGTTAAAAGGAGAGGGAGACAGATTATTGAAAGAAAAAGGCAACATTCTGTTCAAATAAGATGGCATCATGCTGTTCAAAGAACAGGGCGATTCACTCTTTACTAAAGAGGCCTAAATGCTGTTCAACGAAGAGGGCGAAAAGCTGTTCAACGAAGAGGGCGAAAAGCTGTTCAACGAAGAGGGCGAAAAGCTGTTCAACGAAGAGGGCGAAAAGCTGTTCAACGAAGAGAGCGAAAAGCTGTTCAACGAAGAGGGCGAAAAGCTGTTCAACGAAGAGAGCGAAAAGCTGTTCAACGAAGAGGGCGAGAAGCTGTTCAACGAAGAGAGCGAAAAGCTGTTCAACGAAGAGGGCGAAAAGCTGTTCAACGAAGAGAGCGAAAAGCTGTTCAACGAAGAGGGTGAAAAGCTGTTTAACGAAGAGAGCGAAAAGCTGTTCAACGAAGAGGGCGAAAAGCTGTTCAACGAAGAGGGCGAAAAGCTGTTCAACGAAGAGAGCGAAAAGCTGTTCAACGAAGAGAACGAAAAGCTGTTCAACGATGAGGGCAAAAAGCTGTTCAACGAAGAGAGCGAAAAGCTGTTCAACGAAGAGAGCCAAAAGCTGTTCAACAAAGAGAGCGAAAAGCTGTTCAACGAAGAGGGCGAAAAGCTGTTCAACGAAGAGAGCCAAAAGCTGTTCAACAAAGAGAGCGAAAAGCTGTTCAACGAAGAGGGCGAAAAGCTGTTCAACGAAGAGGGCGAAAAGCTGTTCAACGAAGAGGGCGAAAAGCTGTTCAACGAAGAGAGCAAAAAGCTGTTCAACGAAGAGGGCGAAAAGCTGTTCAACGAAGAGGGCGAAAAGCTGTTCAACGAAGAGAGCGAAAAGCTGTTCAACGAAGAGAGCCAAAAGCTGTTCAACAAAGAGAGCGAAAAGCTGTTCAACGAAGAGGGCGAAAAGCTGTTCAACGAAGAGAGCCAAAAGCTGTTCAACAAAGAGAGCGAAAAGCTGTTCAACGAAGAGGGCGAAAAGCTGTTCAACGAAGAGGGCGAAAAGCTGTTCAACGAAGAGAGCGAAAAGCTGTTCAACGAAGAGGGCGAAAAGCTGTTCAACGAAGAGGGCGAAAAGCTGTTCAACAAAGAGAGCCAAAAGCTGTTCAACAAAGAGAGCGAAAAGCTGTTCAACGAAGAGGGCGAAAAGCTGTTCAACAAAGAGAGCGAAAAGCTGTTCAACGAAGAGGGCGAAAAGCTGTTCAACGAAGAGAGCCAAAAGCTGTTCAACGAAGAGAGCGAAAAGCTGTTCAACGAAGAGAGCCAAAAGCTGTTCAACGAAGAGAGCGAAAAGCTGTTCAACGAAGAGGGCGAAAAGCTGTTCAACGAAGAGGGCGAAAAGCTGTTCAACGAAGAGGGCGAAAAGCTGTTCAACGAAGAGAGCGAAAAGCTGTTCAACGAAGAGGGCGAAAAGCTGTTCAACGAAGAGGGCGAAAAGCTGTTCAACAAAGAGAGCCAAAAGCTGTTCAACAAAGAGAGCGAAAAGCTGTTCAACGAAGAGGGCGAAAAGCTGTTCAACAAAGAGAGCGAAAAGCTGTTCAACGAAGAGGGCGAAAAGCTGTTCAACGAAGAGAGCCAAAAGCTGTTCAACGAAGAGAGCGAAAAGCTGTTCAACGAAGAGAGCCAAAAGCTGTTCAACGAAGAGAGCGAAAAGCTGTTCAACGAAGAGGGCGAAAAGCTGTTCAACGAAGAGGGCGAAAAGCTGTTCAACGAAGAGGGCGAAAAGCTGTTCAACGAAGAGAGCGAAAAGCTGTTCAACGAAGAGGGCGAAAAGCTGTTCAACGAAGAGGGCGAAAAGCTGTTCAACGAAGAGAGCGAAAAGCTGTTCAACGAAGAGGGCGAAAAGCTGTTCAACGAAGAGGGCGAAAAGCTGTTGAAAGAAGAGGGCGACATGCTGTTCAAAGATGATGACATGCTGTTCAAAAGAGTGCGACATACTGCTCTATGAAAGAATCATGTATCGAATAATCCTTAATATTTTACGATTATCTGCATCATCTGTCCTTTACCTCGGGAGGGTTCCCTTTACCTGATAATGAAATCCATATAAAGATTAGTATGATGTGCTATATGTGGGCTGGGAGGAGGCGGAAAAGACAGCGGCGTTGTGATCTGCCATGCACATGATGAAGTATGTGAGTGTAAGTGGACGAGCAAAGGGGGCAGACATGCTAGAGAATCCTATATGTTAGGATATTAACAGGATGTTAGATAATCACGTCATTTTAGGGTATTACAAGATGTTAGAGGACACCAACCTGTTAGGATATTAACAGGATGCTAAAGGATCGCATCTTGTTAGGATATTAACAGGATGTTGGATACATAATCACATTATTTTAAAATATTAACAAGATGTTAGAGGATCCCAACCTGTTAGGATATTAACAGGTTGTTAAAGGATCGCATCTTGTTGGGATATTAGCAGGATGTTAGTTAATCACATCATTTTAGGATAGAGGATCACAACCTGTTAAGATATTAACAAGATGTTAAAGGGATCCTATCTTGTTAGGATATTAACTGGATGTTAGATAATCACATCCTTTTATGTTATTACCAAGATGTTAGAGGATCCTAACCTGTTAGGATAGTAACATGATGTTAGATGATCCTATCTTGTTAGAATATTAACAGGATGTTAGATAATCACATCATTTTAGGATATTAACAGGATGTTAGATAATCACATCCTTTTAGGATATTAACAGGATGTTAGAGGATCCTATCTTGTTAGGATATTAACAGGATGTTTGAGGATCCCATCCTATTAGGATATTAACACGATTTTAGATAATCACATCCTTTTAGGATATTAACAAGATGATGGATGATCCCAATCTGTTAGGATATTAACAGGTATTAGAGGATCATATTTTATTAGTAAATTAACAGGATGTTAGAGGATCTCATCCTGCCACAATATTAATAGGATTTTAGAAGATCCCTTCCTCTCATGCTATTAACAGGATGTTATAGGATCCCATCATCTCAGGATATTAACAGAATGTTAAAGGATCTCATCCTGTCAGGATATTAACAGAATGTTAGAGGCTCTCATCTTGTTAGGTTATTAACAGGATGTTAGAAGCACAAGGGGGTGGGTCCTGAATGAATTCAGGACCCCCACACTCCTTAAACCAACGACGTTGCGCCAAACAAAAGGAAATAAGCAAAGTGTAAAAAAAAACCTGGTGTGAGTTAAAACTAAAAGGCTATTGGGGGTGTTTGCTTTGAGGGAATTCCTCGAAGTATTGGGGGAGAGGGGAGTTTAGGGATGTGGGAAGGGAGCGAGGGAGGCCAATCCGAAATCCCTCGGCGTCACATGTCTGTTCTCAAGCTCAAGCCCCACCGCGATGGCATTATTGTGTTCGACCACATGTTACTCGGGGCCTATTTACATTCCGCTTACTGAGGGGGGTAGGTGCTTAAGCCCCGAGAGATGTTCCCGACCCCCTTAAATTGACTCTGTGAACAGGGGTTTGGGCATTTAAGGTAGGGTATTCCTACAATACTCCCTATCTTCTTCTGGCAACTCTTTCCCGGATCCAAATAATCCAAACAGACTCCTTTTTTACTTACATATCCACGAACTCTCAGATCTATGTAAACGCATTCCATACGCAAGGAAAAGGGACTTAATTGTCCGTGCCCTTGGATAGGACTGGTTTGGGTCCAATTTCGGGTTCTGGGGGAACCAAGGAGGGATTATCCACTTTTTATCTGTCCTGAAAACCATGTCGCTCTTTTGGATTAAGCGCGATTTCGGGATCAAGATCAGAATGGGATAATCTCGTATACGAAACGCAATTACAATATCGCGTGGCGTTTTTGCTGAGGGACAAAGAAAATGAGAGTGGATCGGCAGACGGATAGACACACAGATAAACAGACAGACAGACAAGCCGACAGATAGGTAGGCAGAAAACCCATTTATTTTTTTAGTTGAAAAATTTTATTTACCAAAAAAGTTGAACTTTATCAAGTGGTCAAAAATAGAGAAATATTCAATGCTTTATTCACTATTTAATTCTTCATTTCTGAGGAGGATAAAATGGTAGGATCGTTTCTTTATCTATTCTGAGGGACCTAAGGATAAATGGGGAGGGCTCCTTTTCGGATAGATAGGAGGGCGGGTGGATCGGTATTCAGATAGATAGACACACAGACAGACAGACAAACAGAGAAAAAACATTTATTTTATATCTGAAAAATTATATTTATCGAAAAAATAGAACTTTATCAAGTGGTCAAAAAGAGAGAAATATTCAATGCTTTATTCACTATTTAATTCTTCATTTCTGAGGAGAGGAAAATGGTAGGATCGTCTCTTTATCTATAAGGGAGCCTTCTAAGGATAGATAGGAAGGCGGACATACGAATAGAAAATAGACTGAAAATGATTGAAAAGAAGATTGCTCTAATAGTGGGAGAGGGGGATATATTTAAAGCGTTCAGAAAGATTTTGTTACTAGAATAAGGCACCCAAGTATGACTCGAACCTGTTGGCAAGGAGAGTAACCGGGTGAGCGAACCCAAGCATTAGTAATTGTTTGCGTGCATTCAATTAACAGCTAGTGACTCTTTTATTTTATTTTTTTATTCTGTTTTAGGTCTGTGCAACCATTACACCCGTGTTTGGTTTTTTCGATGAGGTATCTGTCACTCTCAGCCATGGTTGGGGCTCGGGGCTGAAGCCACCCAAATTTCAGATCAGTTGAAGTTTATATTTCTTTTTTAAAGCTATACTTGTATTCTGGTATTCAGAAAGGGTTATGTAATATGTAATATAGACTCTATATAAAAAAATTAACCCGTTGCAATTGCATGTATCTTATATGATACATGTCTCAAATACAGGTCAATCTCAAAAATAACTATTAAATTCAGTATTATACCTTAGCTGACGTCCAAATCTACAATTTCTCATAATTCATAATTTTCTGATAGGAGAAAAATCGGATCTGAGAGAGTTGGTGCTCACTCCTTTATGAGACGCTGTTATTTATTATCAATGCTGTTTAAATTAACCATTATTTATTATCAATGGTGTGTAAGATAACCATTATTTATGATCAATACCCCTTTTTCAGGATAGCTCCTCCCCCAATATTTATCCTGGATCCGCCACTGTCCTAAACTTCCAAAACAATCAAACTTTGGTCGTTCATCTCGAATAATTATCAACAGATTTCTCATAAACTGATCAAAATCGATGCAATTTCGCCTTGACCGCCAATAATGCTGTACTATAAATCCAAATAGAAGACAGTATTAAACTTAAATACCTAATCTAAAATTTAATAAACAGTAAAATTCAACAATATAATTATTAACAACACTTTTTCTATGATTTTTATTTTATATATCTGCCAAAGATCAATCCATTATTTAAATTTGAAATAGCACTGATAGAATTTATTGATTCCATTTTATTTTCTTTTGTTCATTAGAAGATGACGTCATGGAAAAAGTAGGGAGAATCGTGTGTGAGTGTTCCGGAGGTGGATGGACTGAGTTCTCCAAAGCAAGCCTCGCGGGTATCACGTGAGACAGAAAAGGGGAGATCTTTCAATAATGAAGCTTTTGATCTCGTCTTTTGTTGAAAATTTCCTTCATTCCGTTTCACAGGCCGTTTGTCTGTCCGTCTCTACGAATTATCTCAATTTATTTTCCGTATAATTAAAAGGGACGCACTACAAGTTCTGTAGTGGGAGGGAGACCTGAATATACACCCTTGGTTTAGAAAAGATTCAGAACGAAGGGTAAAAAAAAATAATAAAGTTGGTTTAATTTTCGTCCTCAAAATAGACGCAGAAACGCATCAATACAGTGCTTTTGTAGAGGGTTAAAACAGTCTTTTTATTGGCACCTGTTGGAATGCCTTCAAACTCTACGACGCAGATGTAGCATGCACAACTATGTTACAGATTACCACTAGGTATTGTTACTACTGGGGATTGCGTGTTTTCTTAGCCCCAAAGCCCTCAGATGCTCTCGTCATCAAGACTCTCAGGGAGATCTGAGGTTCAAAATTACAAACACATAATAAATCACCTCCTTTAAGATAAATAACTTTCATAGTGAAAATTTTAAATAATAAAGATATATTTCCCAAACATTTTCACCACCTCTACCTTCCCCACTTTCCAGAACTCGCCTTAACTTTTGTGCTAGAGAAGCTCTAGTTTTCGATTTAAATTAAAAAATACCCGGCTGACTAATTTCTAAATTTCCAGAAACGCAGAATTCCGTTTAACTTTCATTATGCGCCTGAGTTGCGCGTTTGATCTTTTTATTTATTATAAAACACTGCAAATGTTTTATCTTTTTATAAATTATAAAACAGTGCACTTATGAAATAAATGCGATTCTAAAAAATACCCTCCCGCCTTATGACTAATTTCTAAATTTCCCCAAACCCGGAATTCCGTTTAACTTTTATTGCGCGCTTGAGTTGCGACCGCAAGAAAAGAGCACAAGAAGACACGTCCAGAGAAATATAGCGAATAAAGTAGTTGTACAGTGAGTTTTTTATGTTTTATCTTTTGATAAATTATAAAGAATGCGGTGAATGCAATGACAGTACCCACTGCTTTCAGCCTCGCATGGAATGTTCCTCGTCCTCCATAGGAAGAGTTAGCTTCGGAGGATCAATCGAGCTAACCTCCCTCCCAAAAATGTAGGTCGAATAGTTTAGCCTTCTAACTGTCGCAGAAAATGGACATCGTTCTATTTATTTCTATGTATTTCTAGATAAGTCGATGGACGTCCCGTAGGGCTCTTAATCCTGTACCGGAACAAGTATTACCAGGAAGAAATTTGGCAGAACAAATTCCTAGAGTACAACTCAAACAAATGTGTTCGATATTACTTTAGATTTGGGTGGATTAGGACAACATAGTTTTGTAGATGGTGTATCCCCACTCCGCACCAATTTCATCACATAACGTATGACATAATTCAACGGCTGACAAGAACCGCAAAGGCCTATTAGTGGTCATCCGAGTCAACATCGCCCCATAAACTGCATCCACAGGATTGCGGCCAAAACACTGCTTAAAAAGGGGTCATCGTCAAGCCTTGTCGAAAACTAAATCGTGCAGCTACAATACACAATATCGATAATATAATACAATTTATACAAAAATAATCCCCTTCCCTTCTCCCTCCATAATCTTCATCCAGGGGAATACGTTCAGAATATCACCTACAAAACAATATCGATATTGCAATATGTAATTTGCCCCAATACAACTAAAAAACATGATAACCTAACCTCACCAATTACTCATCTAACCTTGAAAACATTTCAATTTGGACTGCTTTTTGTGGTAAATAATCTACCACTTTATTGGTGAAGAAATACCTCCCCACATTCAATATAGATCTGTATTTTCAATTTTCATTTGCTTTTGTGTAAAGCGTAGTACGAGTCTCGGATCTTTTATGGAACAGGCCTGACACTGAATTAGGCATGCGAGGTAATCGTGAGGTTAAGGGTAGGACAGTGACTTTGCAAATTGGACATATTATGAAACTTTTATTAGCATCAGGCTGAGAAAAGTCACTTGATTAGAAGAATCAAAATAATCTTATGAGACATTCTTATATTTCATTCACGCACTGTGCAAAGGGTTGACATCTACTGATTTTTGTGTTAAAGAGCTTGATATATCAGCAGAAGCCATAACTGATTGGAAGTACCTTCTGCGAGAAGTCTGCGCCAGTTCTATGCTTCAAAACTTAACCTAACTTAATCTTACAGACAACAGACACAAGGCATGTGTAAATTACGTATTAATACAGGTCGAGGTAATTTGAAGTAAAAAATCTAAAAGATCGATTTCCCGGTAATCGTTTATAAGTTGGATTTTGCTATTTGCCCAACCTTGAACGTATGTCCTCCCATAACTATTACTTCGGTCTGGAAAGTGCCTTGGGGTAATGCGAGAGCAGTAAGGCTTCCCTCATCACAGCTTCTTGTAGGTGCTTGGCTTGTAGTACTTAACACTCGTACACCTAACATTTTCCTCTACTAAAGCTGCCCTTTACCTCTGCACACCCGATAGTAGAATGATAGAATAACTTGAATAACCTTCTGGAGATTCTATTTGCAAAGTCATCGAAGGAAATTTGTCTAGGTTGTGTCTTGTTCTTGTTCAATGGTATGGTTAATGGTTATGTTAATTTCCTTGGCGTCACTGATCCTTCCTTGGTTGGATGTAGCTTCTCTCCAGTGGGGAAGACTGCCTCTCCCTTTGCTTTTTAGTCGTGTGCGAGTCTAGTCGCGGGCGACTCTACATCTCACTATGTCGGTCGTTCGGTCTCCGTTTTGCTCTTTTTTTGTAATAACATCATAACTATTAGGCCCATTCTAACGAAATTTGAAACCCTTATGTTGTTTTATATTCTCTTTCGAATGATATAACTTCCACGGTCCTCCTAAGGTTAGTCGTTAAATTATTGAAAGTTTTGAAGGTCGTAAGGTCATAAATCAGAATAAGTGAGAGCACATGATTTCCGTGGTTAGATGATTAGTGTACTTTAATTTCTTTCCTCCGATTCGATGTCAACATTTATGGTATCTTTCTTTTGGACTTGCATGTTTTTGACGGAAGGAGTTTTGCCCAATGGTGTGGTTGCCCTTAATCAAAAATGTTCAACTCTCTTTGTATTGACTGAAGAAGGATCGTATGGGTTCTAGATTATTTTTTTTCGAAGTAGGCTTTTGGCGGTTGTGTTGTTAGAAAAACGAGATTGCAAACTAACCGAATAGACAAGAGTTATCCGAATATGACAACGCACTAGGCGTAAGTTTATTAAGCTAGTTTTACTAGTTACCTAAAAAATATAGAATGCAATAGGAAGACAACACCTAAAAACAACACGATTATAATACACACGCATGGCAAGAAAAGAAAAGATAGCCTGATACTCTTGCAACCTAACATTCACTTGCAAATCTCATACTTCCAGTTCTCCCTACACCTTTTGTACTATTATTTCCCCTATCTGGAACAGGAAAATATAAAAAAAAATAATAACTAGGCAAGGACATAGTGCACATCGTGGTTCGGATACCGCGTAAAGCAGTAGGTCCACCGACGGCCTAAATCACTTCTCAAATCTACTCTTGTAATTTAGCTTTGCTAACTCTACTATTTACTCTCCTTCCCTGTCGTCGGAGGTGGGTTCCTTCTTCGCCGCTCCTGCCTGAAGCCATAAGGGCTCTGTGGTTAGTCGGGGTAATAACGGGGAAGTTAAGGGTGGGGATCGGCGAAACTTTCTAAGTCTCTCACACACACACACACCTTTCCTTTCCTTTCAGGACGGTTGATGCCTGATTAAGAGACTATCTAAACCCTCTCTTTGGGCTTCTCAAACCTATCAATGGGTTGCATATGAAGAATTCGACGGACTTGGTTGGCACGAATAGTGAAATTCCTATCTTGTTCCTCAGCTTCAATGTCAAGTCGCTTTTCATAATTGTTCCTTCAAACGAATCACTGCAACAACAAATAGAAGGAGGGTCCATTATTCATAGAATTAGTAAAAATTATAAAGTTACGGATACACAGAAACCAGTATTAAAAAAAGGAAAGAAAATGCTTTAAACCTCTATTTCTTTTTGAATAATTCGAAAAAAGAGATAACTAATGTAAATATTTTCAAGGATAGGAATATTGTTAGTCGCGTGGTCGCGAGTCTATAAGTTACTATGCCAGTTCGTAGGTCAGTCGGTCAGATGGTAACCATTTTACTTTTCAATGAGTTTTTGTGCAATAACGTCGTAACTATTTGACCGATTTTAACGAAATTTGAAACCCTTATGTTTTTGTATAGTTTATTTCGAATGATATAATTGTTAAAGTCCTCCCAAGGTTAGTCCGCGAATTATTTGCAAATAATATCGTAACTATTCAACCGATTCTAACAAAATTTGAAACCCTTATGTTGTTTTACATTTTATTTCGAATGATATAATCACCAAAGTCCTCCTAAGGTTAGTCCGCGAATTATTTGTCAAAATTATCGTAACTATTCAACCGATTCTAACAAAATTTGAAACCCTTGTGTTGTTTTACATTTTATTTCAAATTATCAAGTTCCTCGCAAGGTTAGTCCAGGAATTATTGAAAATTGTGAAGATCCTTAGATCATATGGTCATAATATCATAAGTGAGAATAATTTAAAGTACAGAACTTAAGTCTATTGACCTTGTTAAAGTAGATGCATAATCAAACATGTTTAAAGAAAAAATCCTAAAAATAAATACATATAAGGCCCTTTTGTAGTCTAATATCAACATGGGAACAGACTTTAGCCCCCAATCAGGGATTGCATGGTACTTCCTATGCATTATCATGCTGCCAGTATCAGACTGGAACCTATCCTTTCATTTGAAGAATAATACATAGCTTAAATTTATTTACACAAATTCCTGAAACTTGTGTGTAAAGTAAATTTCATCAGAAATTCTTCAACGATTGTCTTCAACGATTTCGTAACTTGGGCACAAAAGACAATATTTTTGACCTGACAACAAGAATCTAAAACCACAAAGGCAAATTCCTTGAGAAAAATATTAAGGGTATTCATGAGGAACCTGAATTAAATTGGTTTGAAACCTAACATTAGTGTAATAGGTTGTGTTCTTTTATTGCCCAATTTTGGAGACATTGTTTTTTAGCATAGTTCAAACAGGATTTCAGTTCTATTCTAGTTTCTTTTAAATCTCTCTTTTATCCAGCTATGTTGACGATACTTTCTTAACTTAAAACTAGAATACAAAATTTATTATGTAATCAAACTAACTAGAATTTAACATAATTTGAACAAAAACAAGAAGGAAATAATCTTATGCTATCCTTAGATATACATATTGGTTCCTTATTTTGACTCCATATTTTAAGTCAATTTAAGCCAATCTATTTTTTTCATAGCTTAAGTTGATTTATTTTCCAGAAGCTCCGACTTATCTTAGAAATTAAGCATCATTATTACCCTATAAACGAGGTTAACACAATGTTATCTGATATCCTTTTAATGCACAGCGAATTCAAATTTTAGACAAAATAGTTTATCAGCAACGATCATCTATCCTCCTCAATAAAAATTTATCTTGATTTTTTTTTAAATAACTTTAACACTAAACTCCCGCTAATTGATGTTCTGAAAAGTATAAGATATATTATATTGCTTCAACTTGACCCATTAAATAAAATAGCTCGCTATAAATTTGTAAACAAAAAAATTTAACATCTTATTAGCACAAGTTTAAGACTTGTTTATGTTAATAATTTTAATCTTGGTGTGTTCTTTAAAAGTAAAAAAAGGCTCCCGTAAGACGATTAGTGTGGTCGTTTATAATTTCACTTGCCTTGGCTGTAACCAAAGGTCCTACCCAGGCAGGACCATTCGCCCCATTAATACTAGAGTCTGTCCTCATCTCGTTGAATATGAAGATAGACTGAGGGTACTAAATATGTTCTCATTTGAGAGAAGATGTGTGAGGGGAGATATGATTGAGGTTTTAAAATCTGTTCTGGGATAGATAAGTTGGACCTTAGCAAGTTATTTGAGTTAGAAGGTAGTAATAGGACTAGGGGTCACCACTTAAAAATTTAAAAAACAGAGGCGCAGGTTGTATGTTAGAAAATATTTTTTCACCAATAGAGTGGTAGATTACTGGAATAGTTTGCCATCTGAGACGGTAGACAGTCCAAACTTGAATGTATTCAAACGCAGATTATATGGGGAGGGAGGGTTAACATTTTGGGAGTGTGGGTGTGGGGATATTCTGGACTCATTCCTGTGGATGCAGGGTTTGTTTTTTTTTGTATATTATGATTGATTTGGATTTTAACGATCTTGATGATGATGCTTTTTGTTTTTGACACATTCCTGTGGATGGTTCTAATTGTATATTGTAGATGCATGATCTGAAACAATCCTATGGATTGTTTAAATTGTATATTGTAGATGCATGATCTGATACAATCCTATGGATGCATTTTGTGGGTGGGTTTTGACAGTTTCGAATGACCTTTATTAGGTCCTTGTGGTTTTTGTCGTCTGTGAAATTATGTTATGTTATGTTAGCCTCCAATTGGAGGTGTCCTTTGTAATAAAGAAACTCCCCAAATTAGCAACCCTCTACAGGTGTTCTGAACAACAGTGGAACATCATTACCATCTCTTCTCACACTACTGCGAGGTCATCTTCTGGTTATTTTTATGTTTAAAGGTCTTCAGTTAGGATTTCTTTACCACCTCCTCTCGTCTCTTAAAGCAGGTTGTTCTGCCTATTACCACTTCCGGACTTCTTTTTTTTTCACAATTTCTACTCGCTACCCGTGTTTGAGTTCCTTTCCTATGTATTTATTTTACGCTTCCTGTCGCTAATTTCTCTCGCGGATTCTCAGTTTATGCTTACTTTTTAGTCGCGTGCATAAAGTTACTATGTTGGACAGTAAGTTGGTCGGTAGGATGGTAAGCGTTATACTTTCCAATGAATTTTTTATCAATAACATCGTAACTATTCGGCCAATTCTAACGTAATTTGAAACCCTAGAGTTGTTTTCCATTCTCTTTCGAATGATATAACTTTCAGGGTTCTCCTAAGGTTAGTCTTTGAATAATTGAAAGTTTTGGAGTGATGTCATAAATTATAATAAGTGAAAGCACGCGACTTTTGGGTCAGCAGACCTTGTTTTTTTATCTTTAGTATATTGTCGTAGAATGGACTCTCGACGATATACCATATATAACTATTCGTTGAGGGAACTTCTTTAATTATCTTTAGAGTGCGTGGATGTCTACGCTGGCCGATATTATGTATCTTCGATATGCTTAAGAAGTGGAACTGAGCTCAAGGATAATAATATGGCTATCATTAATAAAATAGAGTTTTATTAATAATAACTATCAACAATACACAAAACGGAAAATATTGACATAAACAGAGAATGGAAAGGGTCATGGGGGCTTGGCTAATCCGAGGATTAAAAGATTCAAAAAGGTAAAACATATATAAAGTTAAAGAGATGGGATGGTTCGCTAAACCATTTAAAGCACAGGATAGAATTGACAAAAGGGTTAAATACTCAAAGGTAACGTTCGGCTTACGTAATTTTGTACTAGTGGTGCAGAGGAAGTCGACGTGAAGGAATTTTCGGTCCGCTGGCGAGTTCCAGCCGAAGGGAGGGAATAAAATGATCCTAACGTGGCGTCTTGGGAATGAGAACCGTTTCTTGTCTACGGGCTCAAAAACAATTGCTGTTCTAATGTTGTTCTCTTCTGAACAACAAGGGGGAAGGGTGAGAACCGTTTCTTGGCGAACGGGCTCAAAAGAACAATGGCTATTCTGCGTTGTTCTCTTCTGAACAACAGGGGAAGGGGTGAGAACCGTTTCTTGTCAACGGGCTCGAACGAACAATGGCTTTCCTAACGTTGTTCTCTTTCTGAACAACAAGGGGGAAGCCTTGTTGTCTTGGCGTCACGAAAGGCTCGAACCTTGGCACTCAAGGGATATTGTCCTCCTTCTGTACAAGTGATGGTGTATCTTGAGGTCGAGGTCCCTTGGCGCACAAAGTGAGAGAGGGTCGGGGTGATGTTTCGCGACGAAAATCTGCATCTCCAATCTGCTCTTAGTGGTAAAGTTTCGATCTAAATAGTCGAGACACTCCCTTGGCGTGGGGGACAATGGAGTGGGAGCTTCGAGGGAATGCACAGCCGAGCCTGGGAACAATGCCTTATCTGCCCATAAGCCTAACTCAATCATGCAAGGTCGGCGTATGGGGGCGAACGGGAGAAGATAAACCTCCTTGTTTAAACATTGACTCAGGTGGCTGCGATAAGGCGCCAAGCTTCAAAGCGAAGATGCACGTGGGAAGCATCGTGGTTTTAAATAACATGTGAAAGGGTTGAAATTAACGCGGCCTCAACCCGTTCTATCACATATATAAATGTTTTTTTGTTATTTTTGTGTTTTGTTTTTGTTATTTTTTGTTTTGTTTTTATTTATTTTTATTTTATTTATTTCATTTACTTTTTATTTTTAGTCCAGGAATTATTAAAAGAAAACTAACTATGGGTCGGATTGCCCCACTTGTTGAAAGTTTTGAAGGTCTTGAGGTCATAAGGTCAGAATAATCGAGAGCACGCGACTTAAGTTTGTTAACCTTGTTATTCTCAGTGTCCAAGTGTCACGTTCATAGGTTAAGACAAGTAAAATGTATTTGTTAAATTAATCTCGTTTCAAGATATTTCACCACTGAAGATGTATCTAGCTACTAAGCTTTCCTACCCATCTCCACCACATACGAATTAGCGTGAAAGATTCCTTGTACCATGTACTAGTACTATTGTATAGGTGTAATATTAAAGGTTTCTAAATTTGGTTGGTTTACTAGACAGAAACGAACCTTTAGTTCTTTGAAACGAAGACGAAAGAAAGGGAGATAGATAGAAATTTATAGGCGAGAAGATAGACAATGTCAAACGCAGATAACGTTCTCATGAAGTTGGCTTATAATAGACTCGGAAATGAGTCTATCTATTTAAACAAATTTTGCTAAATCTAAAAAACTAAAGAATCTCGAAGGCTAAATTCCTTGTATGGATCATACATGGACATTTGAACCTATGGTTACTTATTTGTCTAAGAATAGACTAAAATTGGGAGTCTTGTAACTGAAAAGGAGAAAGATGGAATAAAGATCCAAATTATTCACAACAAGGAGGGATATACTTCAATTATTGAATAACTTGTACATTTTATATATATATATATATATATATACGAGTATATATATATATATCGAGAAAAATTATTGCAATAATGTAATCATAATTCTGCGGTTAAAAGGGTATTTTTTGGCAAACCAGTCTTCCTCAAAGCCCTCGAGAGGAGCTCTTCTCACATACACGAGAAGGTAACCCTCAAAATAGGCGTTCTCTCAGATAGCCTTCTCGTGTATGTGAGAAGAGCTCCTCTCGACGGCTTTGAGGAAGAATGGTTTGCCAAAAATCCCCTTTTAACCGTATATATATATATATATATATATATATATATATATATATATATATATATATATATATATATATATATATATATACTGCAGAAGTCAAAATATCGCATACATAGGTGTACGCAGAAACACTTCGACACCAGCTGCGTGCCCTCTCGTATCTCTAAACGCACCTCTCGCCTCGAATTCTCCGTCGCCTTTTTTCGCACCGCCGTAAACTCCGAGATGGCTCGAAGGTGTGAAAGAAATACCGTCCGCCCAAAGATGAAAAAAAGGTCTTTCGCGCGACGATACGGATTTTACGATAATTCGATTCTCTCTCTCGATTCTGACCGGCAATCAGCAGACCCGGGTTCGAGTCCCGGCCAGGAATTTCAAACTTTTTTCCCCTGGCGTTATCTCTGTCTTCTCGGTAAAGGATTGCCTTCAATGTGCCGCCCTCTGCTCTCTTTGATTCTATTCTTCTTCTAATGTCCCTTTCTCTTACCTCTAAAAAACTCCTGTTTCTTGTCTCATTGCTCATTCACGTCCAATTTCTCTTTCTTGTACTATATTGTTATATAGTCTGCAATGCAAGGTTTCTGCACCTTTATTTTTGTCTTTAAAATTGTTTTGAAAGGCAGAAAATAAATATGGCGAAAGCCCTGTGGTGGTTGTTATCACCCGCAGAACTTGCATTTGCTCCTTCTTCTTTATATATATATATATATATATATATATATATATATATATATATATATATATAAAGGGTCTTTCAACAAGGACGGTCGAGCTTTGTCAGGCAATAGTGGCCATGTTGTTAAAGCGACATCTGGCAACCCTTACTGTAAACTGTTCAGTAGTACTTGGCAAGAAGGTTATAGCGTTGAACAGCGTGTGCAAATCATCAAATGTTATTATCAAAATCAGTGCTCCGTTCGACAAATGTCCCGTGCATTACGTGATTTATATCCTCGCCACAATCGTCCTGCCGAGTCCCCTGTTCGACGCTTGGTGGCCAAATTCGGGGCAAAAGGGTCGATCAAAAATCAGCCAACACCCGTACGTCGCCGAAACGCAAGCTCTGCTGAAAACATCGCTGCCGTAAATGAGAGTGTACGGGAAAATCCGAGGCAGTCAATTTCTCGTCGTTCACAAGAACTTGGCCTTTCTGCGACTTCAGTTTGGCGAATTATGCGTAGGGACTTGGGTCTGCACCCGTACAAAATCTAACTTACCCAGGAACTTAAAGTATACGACCATAGACAACGCTGTGTGTTCACTGATTGGGCTCTAGAGCAGTTGGAAGTTGCCCCAAATTTCCCCCCCCCCCCCCAAAATCATCTTCAGTGACGAGGCCCATTTCTGGATGAATGGATTTGTGAACAAGCAAAATTGTGAGATTTGGGACGAAAACAATACACTTGAGATACACCAGTATCAATTGCATCCCAACAAAGTCACTGTTTGGTGCGGATTTTCGTCTAACGGAATCATCGGTCCGTACTTTTTTGAGAACGAAGATGGGATTGCCATAACCGTCAACGGCGAGACCTACAGATCGATAATAAGCAACTTTTTGTGGCCTCAACTGGATTATATGCCTGATATGGATACTGACGGCATGTGGTTCGAACAGGACGGCGCTACGTGCCACACTGCGCACGCCACGATAGACATTTCACACCAGCGATTTCAGGGCAGGGTCATCTCGCCAGGGCAGGGTCATCTCGCGCGGCGGCGACATCAACTTGCTACCGAGATCATGCGATTTAACGCCATTAGACTACTTTCTTTGGGGCTACCTTAAATCGCAGGTTAATGCAAATAATCCGCAAACAGTTTATGTCCTCAAAGTCAACATAACATTTAAACGCCGTCATATACCACACTTAATGCCATAAAATGTACTTTCAAATTTAATATAAATTGACTGCAAATAATCCGCAAACAGTTTATGTCCTCAAAGTCAACATAACATTTAAACGCCGTCATATACCACACTTAATGCCATAAAATGTACTTTCAAATTTAATATAAATTGACTGCATATATCACACACAACTTGTTTTATTTACATTTAAAAATCGAGCGACCTTATTGAAAGACCCTTTATATATATATATATATATATATATATATATATATATATATATATATATATATATATATGGAAAAATATCTAAGACAAATTGGTGCGGTTAAGGTAATGGCATAATTAGACCTGCTGGACCTGAAGCAGAGCAGTTGTCTAATTATGCCATTACCTTAACCGCATATATATATATATATATATATATATATATATATATATATATATATATATATATATATATATATATAAATATATATATATATGTGTGTGTTTGTATGTGTGTGTGTGTACATGACTGAGGGAGTCAATTCATTAATTAACAAAAGGAATAGAGGTACCTAAGGAGGGTTCTGTAATATGTGTGAGCCCATATTATTTTTTGTCTTTTTTTGTGGAAAATGGATAAATTTTCGTTCGCAAGTTCTCCCCTCTCATCGGTAAGGGAGGAAAAAGAGCTCCTCGGATGACTTCTCTCGACTTTCCAACGCCCTTTTCCCTAGGTCTCACCGTGTTTAGTCGTCCCAAGAGAGAGGGAGAGGAGAAGAAGAAACACGGGTGAAAAGAGAAATTAGTAGGAGAAATCGATCTAATTTGACCTTCTTCCCTCAAGAAGGGGTATAGAAGACAAATAATGGTACATACCATTATTTGGACCTACCGATTAACGTAGAATCCGAACCATTATCCCAATTTATTTTTTCTACCTACCATTCATCTTTCATCTCTCCAGTCGTTCTCTACAATTTCTCCGTAGTTTGCGGGAGAGCCACCACTCTCTGTCGTGAATACAATGGAAAAGGGAAAGGTGAGAAGCCTTGATTAGTTTCCCTCAAATTTTCATCTAATCTTTTAAATTGATGTATAAAAGAAATGTTACATTTTGATTTATAAACGGGGGGAAAAGTAATGAGAGAATTATGGAAAGTATGTAGCGCCCAATTGCACGCTGAAGTAGAGCCAACAAGAAACCTCACAAATGAGCACCCCGATGGCACTATGAAATCTTGAAATTATGCACACAAAGCGATCATTAAAATAATATACCATCTTGTAATAATGAATTAATGTAAGACAAAACGAATACTTGTAAATAATGTAAAATTACAATTTTCTATTATCAAAGTATTTTTGTAAGAAGACAAGTGAAATCGTTGAGCTCCCACACGAACGTACAAACACACTTACATTAGGAAACAGAAGCGAGCCGAAGGTCTGGCCACAGATAACAAAGTCGGTGGAAACAGCTATGTACACATGAATCCGTGAAAGAGAAAATCAACCTTGCTATAAATGTTGGTTGATAAGCACGGCTTGGTTCCCAAAGTCAGATCCACACACACCCTTTGACAAAACAAGCTCCACCCAGCAGTCCCAGTAGAGAACACACGCACATACCTTTGATCCGATAAGCTGCGCCCCGCAAACAGATTAAGAGAAGAGTAGCCACGCCCCCTTAATTGGCCTTAGTATAAATATGCTGGCAGAAACATTCTAATAATTATTCATTATTGTCCTTCTGATTAGTACATTATTAACATTGATGTTAGTACACATTCAAGTCAGACAGCCAGGTCGTCACAAAGACAGCCTTCAGCTTAAACATTAAGTAGGTCTGAAGAAGTAGGCCTTGTCACCGGTTATGGGGTGCTCCTCTCCCAAGGAGGTAGAGTCTATGACCGGTGACCCCTCGAAGGACGGAGAACAAGAGACCTGGTAAGTTTGTCCACCAAAAATGAAGAGTCAGCCTTAGACCGGTCACCACCTTAAGACCTACTTATAACTATATGGTTGTCCAGAAAGTTCTGACTCATTTAGAAAGCGGAAGTTTGTTTACAGCTTCTTGATGCAAAGCCAGCTGACTGGTATATATATATATAAGAAAAAAATTCCCGAATGTATACAATTTTGCATCATCTTAATTTTCACTATGTTCTAGTTATGTTGATAAAAAATAATAATAACTTGCATTTCGTTGGGGGTCGTAAATTACTATCCACAACATGCACATTGTCTCCTAAATTATTAAGAATGGTTCAACTCTTGCATGATTAGTGAGTACGAGGTTCTTGTAACTTCTTCCATATGCATTGGAAGAGTATCTCCGGGTTGAAGTAGAGGAGAAAATGATGCTTCTTTGTGCGCATATGTTGTAGGAAGGGGTAAATAGTCTTTGTACGTCTTATATCTGCAAGATTGATTCATAGGTTTTCGTCGTGAATCATATAAATAGAGAGCCAGTGGTTACTACTGGTATCTTTGTTCTCTGGTAAAACCCTTTATAAGAATCCCCTTGAGGAATGACGGGGAAAACAAAAGAAATTTAATCTGCGTAGAGACCAACGTGAAACCTTTTTGCTATACACCTAGAAATCAGTTAAGGTGAGTTAGGAAAATAGAAAAAGTTACTCCCATTTCTAACTAGCAAGAATATTTTGGCAGCTCAAATTTAGGCCTCGAAGTGTGGTATGTTGTACTTACTGATTCCATGAAAGAGAGTATAGATAAAATGTAAATTATGCCATTCACTTGAACATACCATCCAGACAAACCGTGATTGGTGGAATGGGAAACGTTTTGGCAGTAGCAGGTGCTGCAATCGCGAAGATGGCATAGTAGGTTTATTTGATAGAGGGACGAGCAATCATTTCGACCTTTATCTTCATCGAGGGTCAAATAAAGTGTTGGGAAGTAGCACGAAAGAGAATCTTAGGCATAAATGTGCTTATGTCTAAAATTAATAATTATTTAATGGAACGAGACACCGAAGAAAAAAATGTGCAGAATCGGAACGTCCGGATCTGCAGAAGTCGAGATAAATGAAGACTCTTTTGTTTGCAATGGATTATAGAGGGATAATAATTTTCATAATTTATGTATCTAAAATATGTGAAATGATGGTATTTCCGTTACCGAGTTCTTTGTGAAAGCAAACGCGTACTCAGTTTTAAGAGGACTAAACATGAAGGAGGGTGAGAGGCAATTCTCTTATTGTGTGGTTGCCATGAACTATTTATATATGACTGGTCTGAGAGTTAGGATAATGATGTTTGTACGGGCATATTCGCGTTTGGGCCAGAGTCTATTTCCAAAAGGAAATAAGGAAGAAGTGTTTAAAAAAATGCGTTGGCTACTACCAATTTAGTTGTAGCTGCGAATTTAAATACTTAAGCACTTTGCTAAAGAAATCAAGCATCCGAGTTTTCTCAGAAGGGTCATATGTGGAATGATTGCTCGACGCGATGGCAACAGCCTAATAATCTACTACTTGTAAATTTTGAAGCCGTATTGTGTAGAGGATATGTGAGCTCCGCTGTTCATGAAATTATCTATCTTCTCATTTACTTATTTCTCCATCGAAATGAACAAGAAATAAGTTAAAGGAATTAAGCAAAAACTAGCCGAGTGGGGAAACATGGCGTACGAGATATCGTCTGGACTCGAGGCGCTATCCGCCTAAGAAGCGAGACCAAAAATCAGATCAAGCAGGGTTCCTCGCCTCTGGTGATGGAGTCCATTCTACGGCCTTCAGCGACCGTACGAGTTGCTTTGAATGCTGTTGTGGCATTATCCCGGCGAGAAAGTTATGATAAAGCGAGATATTGGTCCCGTCATCCTGGACGACGGGAGAGGGACGTTGTGTGAATTTGCCCCGAATCTTTTTGACACGCTTCCATACAGTTGCAAGAAGTCTTCTTGCATTGCGTGAAAACACGTATTCTCGCCAAAAACAACGAGGGGCGTGATTCAAAATGAATCGCAATCTTGCTCTTGCCCGACGAAATTCATAAAGGGAGAAATCCTTCGGATGGCTTCTGTAGCGGTTATATTTATATCGCTTCCTAATAAGGAAGGGACGAAGTAAAAAACGGCAAAACTTTCGAAGGTTCGAAGCCAAGCTAACAGCGCTGAGGCTCCCGGAGAAAAAACTCAACGGCCCCATCAAGCCTCCTAAATTAATCTGACGAGATAAATATGCGAGAAATATCCTCGAATATTTAACACCGTGCTCAATCCCAACGCCAACGAGGTAGCTTCTCAATGACGGCCGCACGGCAAGAATTATTTTATACGGATGTGATCACTATCATGGAAGACGTCGACGACCTCTCATCCAAAGTCGGCGAGTGCATCAGGGGAGAACAGACAAGTCAAGACAGAAATGTTGAACGATTTTACTACATTGATATGTGAATTCCTCTAGAGCAATGACGCCGACCTCTCACTCCTCCACCAGATCCGCACGAGTCCGACCCCTGGGATTGATCGTGTAATACACCTAAAGGGGGTGTCTCCGAGAAGGAGAAAGGGCCTCGAAAACCGTATGATGACTGATTTCCTCTTCATTAAATGCATCTGATGGTTGAAGGTAGATAAATACAAGAGAATACCTCCCATCCAATTTCAGCTGAATTGCCAAAGCATGAAATGAGGTATCGGAAGGCCAAGAGAGGACGGAGACATCGCATCAGTTATAAATTACATATCAACCCACCAGATCCCCATTTGGAGAGAGTGGACGCGAAAGCTTTATACCATGGAAGCATAAGCAGGATGGGGGAGGGGGTGCACCCAACATGGATTTTTATAGAGAAATAGCTAAATGGATGCGGGAAACAAAACAAGCCTCCACAGTTCCTTCCAGTCGGAGCTCATGACAATTCTACTAAAGAATATCGCTCTCCGGACTTATTTTAAGGAGGTTGTTTGGGGACCACCTTGAGGACGAAATCTGCGCAGGAATGGCCGTAAACCTTGCGGATATAGGCTTCCTGGGAATATTGACCGCAGAACACGTCATTAGCGCAGTCGGCTTCGAGGACTTACTGGAAAAGGTCCGACTCGTTACATTAGCCCCTCATACTTTTCCTTAATGCTTTTGCCGGCAGGATTAGGTGGTTAGGTTACCCTCGTCTTTAGTAGCAGTCCACCCCTCCCAGGGTGCCCTGTCCAGCTTTAGACAAAGCGAGGGAGTTGTAACTACTTAATGCTTTCTTCCTTTCTGGGGGTGGTGGAATAGACATAGAATTAGCTGGTGTAGTTCATCTCCACCTTCCGTGGATTTACTTCCTTCAATCTAGCGACTCGGTCCAGAAGCGTAACGGATTCATGTTCCTCGAAGCGGTCATGCGATAGAGAAATGGACCCTCGGTATTAACTAGAGCAAGGCTTGCGGGTATTTTGCTGTCAACAGGTCCAAAGTAGCCCTGGGGATAGAAGGACACATAGAAGAGTTCTCATTGGGCGCAAGAGCTACATACTCTTGGGCGTAGAAGGGATGGAATCAGGTGTTTTCTCAAGTAGGGAGGTGTATTGTGAGGAAGTAGGGTACGATGTACCGCAATTCACACACTAATTTAATACCCGAAATTTCTATTCCTATGACGAAACGAATGTCTTCACCCGGGTAGCGGTACCAGCCAGCACACACTGACTCGAGTAGCTTCTCTAGGTCAAAGGTGACAAGTAAGGTATGGATAGGTTTTAGACCCCTCTTTCCTCTCTCAGTACCCACTCAACACTGATCTGCCTCTGGTCACTATCCAGTACCCCTTAAGAAGTTTAGGATAGAATGTGGGGTAACCTGTTCAACCAGCGAGTATAACATATCACCCAATTTGCTAGTCTGGGTAGTATTGCCCAGATTAATCGGAAGGGTACCATTTGAAAAACGGAAGATCCTCGCTTCTCTACCGAGAAACACGGCTATGCCCTGATGCCCTAACGCTGAAGGAACATTGTGCCCTTTGGACACTTTTGTTCCGTCAATTGAATGGATGAATAAGAATCATTTGAAGCCTTCAGAGTTGAATACCCCCAATGTGCGACTCATAGAGAGCCCCCTCTATGAGGGGGCTCTATGACGGCGATGTAGTGTTCTTTCCATTCCCATCCTTCCTCCTGAACGCGCGCCAAGCTAGACGAACCTGTCCCTCTCTCCGGAAGGGGTAGATCCTTGGCTTTTCTTGCACATTTTCTTCTTTTATTAGTTTGGGACTACCCTCTCTCCCCGGAGGAGTCCTTCTCAAGGAGGCGACTCTCATTGGGGGCACGTCCAGTCAAGGGTATCTCAAAGGGAACAGACGGGATTGCCTCCACATTAGAAAGGTAATCGCTTTTGAGGGACACGCCGGAAGGTGATAGAGGACAACCCCCGTTTTGCGCTGACATAGGAGAGCTGAAAACCACCCTCATCGTCAACAGAATCCGGGAGGGGTCAGTAAGGAAGCACAGTGGAAATCGTTTTCCATTTTATGGAAGGAGCCCTCTGTGGTTGGCTCGTGAGATGCTAAAGCACAGACCCTTTAATCGTTCAAAGATGGTGGACGGAGAGCCCGTCCGCCAGGATGTACGTTGCCTCTCTCCTCGCTTGCCCCAACACCAAGGATTGACGAGGTTTCACCGTGTTGCTGCCTTTGGGAAATCCTAAAGACCCACCGGCCACACTAAAAAGTTCCAATACTTGTGATCACTATAACAAGAAAGGGAGTGGTTGTAAGTTATATTTAGCGTCCAGCCACTTCTGCCTATCTAAGATTTTAGGGCCTTTCAAGGATAACGTCCCTTAATGCGTCAGTGATGCTGTTCGTATCAGACTCCGGCCGACCTGGAAGGTCCTAATCAAAGAGAGGTTTTCAGAAGTGATTCCTCGCCAGAAAGGTACCTAGATTAAGATGATCCCAACCCTACTAAGTCTGTCTTCTCCTTGACAGGATGGCCAGGATCTGAAGATTTGTTATTGGACTCACCCAAAGGCAGGACCTGAGACTCTTAGTGGGCCTGACAGCCCTCGACATAGCCAATACACCCTTAAGCATGGTTGTGGTCAGTTCATTAAACGCAGGTATGGGTTTTACCAGGGCTCAAACAACTTATTCATTAATCTCTCCACAACCACTAGAACCTATCAAGCCTTGTCTCTTTCAATCTACGGGTGTTAAATATTAATGTTATAGGTGGGGTTTGCTGAACTCTTTTATGGGAAGGCATGATGTAGCATATCATGTCCTTAGTACTACGTAGGAGAGCTGTTAAATAACAGATAGGGTGTTTATAAGGAGTCCAAGGTCTGCTGACCAAAGTCGCGTGCTATCAATTATTCTGATTTATGACCTTACGACCTTCAAAACTTTCAATAATTCCCGGACTAACCTTGACACTTATATCATTCGAAAGAGAATGTAAAACAACATAAGAGTTTCAAATTTCGTTAGAATCAGAAGAATTGTTAAGTCAGAGATCACAGAGAAAGGGGAAGATACGCGCCGCCTCGCCCTTCAATAGAGAGAGAGACAACAGACGCCTGGGCAACCCTTTTTGTCTGCGCTAATGGAGGTGCGAAATTATGAGAAGCGTGAGACGCCGCGATGACCTGAAATTCGGCCATCACAAAAAGTTGCGACAAGTGTGAGAGCTCAGAAGGTCCCATCTGAAGTCGGACAAAGTTCGCGACTGGCTGGCTTAAGAACCTTCTTACGCTCACGCTAAAAGGCCGAGTCTATTCTCGTCTGCTGATGCGTCTGACCCTAGAACCCTCGCCTTCGGACGGATTGAGGAAAACCCCCATTCGACCCCTATAAATCCTCCGACACCAAAGTTGTAAGGCAGTATCTGCCGTCTACCCTGCTCCTTCAGTATCCTCTGTCCGTCCCCATCGGTACCCGCTATTCGCGTCCCGCTGGACTCTGCACAATTCTCGCAGAATTCCTCAGACTCCCGGTATTCTCATTAATTCTCGAGAGTCTACCTCGACCCGCTTTCCCCACTCCTCGAACGCAGCGCGTTAATCTCGATTCGTGTTACTCGAAAGCAAGATTTTAGTTCACCCCCGTAATAGTCATTATCCAGAGACTATTGTTTGGACTTTGCGCCAAGGCAAGGATTACTCCCTCATACCAAATCTTCGAGGTAACATCAACGCGCAACTCTCGTGTGCAAAGTGCCTCCCCTTCCCCGTGTAAGCCTCATCATCGGCTTGGTTATGCTCAAGGTCGTTCGAGCGTCCTTCGGTCAATATTGTCCGTTTGTTTGTGCGGTGACCGTCCTCACTGCTAAGATGGGTGTAAATTTAATGTGTGTTTGTGTATAGCTCATTCTAAAACTCCTTTTGACCTTGTAAAATAATATTGATTGCATACTGTGATAGAACGAGTTGAATCTGTGTTAAATTCAACTCCTATCCCATATTAGTTAAAACCTCGAGGAGGCCCACGTGCATCTTCGATTCGAGGCTTGGAGTCTTATCAACAGCTACCGGACGTCAATGTTTAAACAAGGAGGTTATCGTCCCCCCCGTTCGCCCCCATACGCCGACCTCGCCAGATCGAGTTAGGCTTATGGACAGATAAGGCATTTTTCTCCGGCCCGGCTGTGCGTTCCCTCCAAGCTTTCACTCCATTTTCCCCCACGCTAAGGAGATGTCCTGGCTATTTATATGGAAACTTTACCACTAAGATCAGATTGGAGATCCAGATTTTCGTCGCGAAACATCACCACGACCCTCTCTCCCTTTGTGCGCCAAGGGACCTCGACCTCGAGATTCACCATCACTTGTCCAGAAGGAGGACAATATTCCTTGAGTGCCAAAGGTTCGAGCCTTTCCGACGTCAAGTCCCCAAGGCTTCCCCCCCTGTTGTTCAAAGGAGAACAGCATTAGAACAGCCATTGTTCGTTTTGAGCCCTTCGCCAAGAAACGGTTCTCATCCCCCCCCTGTTGTTCAAGGAGAACAGCATTAGAACAGCCATTGTTCGTTTTGAGCCCTTCGCCAAGAAACGGTTCTCATCCCCCCCCTGTTGTTCAAGAAGAACAGCATTAGAACAGCCATTGTTCGTTTTGAGCCCTTCGCCAAGAAACGGTTCTCATCCCCCCCTGTTGTTCAAGGAGAACAACATTAGAACAGCCATTGTTCGTTTTGAGCCCTTCGCCAAGAAACGGTTCTCACCCCCCCTGTTGTTCAAAGGAGAACAACATTAGAACAGCCATTGTTCTTGAGCCCGTAGACAAGAGACGGTTCTCATCCCCCCCTTTGTTCAGAAGAGAACAACCTAGAACAGCCATTGTTCGTCAAGCCGTTCGTCGAGTAACGGTTCTCCTTTCCAAGACGCCACGTCAGGATCCTTTTATCCCCCCCCTTCGGCTGGAACTCGCTAGCGGACCGAATATTCCTTCAAGTACCTTCCACTGCACCCTAATGAAGTTACGTAAGCCAAGCGTCACCTTTTGAGTATTGATCCCTTATTTGTCAATTCTATCCTGTGCTTTAAATGGTTTATCGAACCATCCCATCTCTTTAACTCCATATTTGTTTTACCTTTTTGGATCCCTTAAATCCTTGGATTAGCCCGAGTCTCCACGACCCTTTCCATTCTGTTTGTCAATAATTTCCGTTTTTGTGTTTGCTGATAGTTATTATTAATAAAACTCTATTTTATTAATGATAGCAATATTATTATCCTTGAGCTCAGTTCCACTTCTTAAGCATTTTGAAGATACATAATATCGGCCGCCAGACAGTAAAAACGCACTCTAGAGATAATTAAGGAAGTTCCCTCAACGAATAGTGATATATGGTATATCGTCGGGAGTCATTCTACGACATATATATATATACTATTTAAATTTGGTATCAGGTGTGTAAGGTTTAACGCTATATCTTTGCAAACACTGGTCTCAGTCGAGTAAAGCATAGTGTTATTCGTTATAATAATAGAATATAGTAGTTCCCTTTTGTTTTAACGATTGCTATCCCCTTTTTTTTTTTAACTTAAGAAGCTGGAGTCGCTCAAGGAACGGTTATAATAATTTGTTTGTGTTTTTTCGTGATTTTAGTCAGTGGTTATTTTGAGTAAGAAACCAAGTACGAATAGGTCAGTGCCCATATTTAGGTAGGCTAATTCTATAGAGGCATAATTCTTGTTGCGAGGAATTTTAGTTGGTTGACTAGTGCGCCCCCAAGTGCAAAGATGACTCAGTTTGAAATCTTTAAAGCGCAAGGAGAGTCCTGTGGACTTTCCGGAAAAGAACTAATTGAGTACATTCAAGAGGAGCAAAGAAGAGAAAGAGAGCTTCAGATTGAATTAGCTCGGATTAAAGCAGAAGTTCAAAGAAAAAAGGTAGAAAAAGAAAGACAACGAGAAGAACGGGAAAAAGAAATCCAACGAGAAGAAAGAAGGACGGACTCGCGCTCCTTCCCAGGAAAGCTGACAAAGTTTCCGAGCCCCGTAAAACCCCAAAACTTCTTTCTCCAAAACCAACAACGGGACTCCAAACCTCCCGTTAAGACTTCTCCTCCATCTCTCTTCCCGAAGCGACCAACCATATGCTTCACCTGTGGTGTAGAAAACCACATGAGCTGGAATTGCCCCCAAAATTCTAGGCTTAAAAGCGGACCAGCCCACCAAGTTCACCAGATTAATGCGACCCCGGCTCCCTCGGTGGTGCAGACCCAAGCAGAAACTTCTCCCCCTCCGTCAGGCCACCAGGTAAATTTTGTTTTTGGTAAAAGTTCATCGGGAACTTTGAAATATGAGGAGGGCAGCGTGGACAGCTGCCGAGTTTTGACTCTCGTCAGGGACACAGGATGTACATGCTTCATCGTGTCCGACGAACACCTCCCAGTGGCCTCTCACCACGAAAAATTTGCGGTGGTACATGACCAACTTGGGCGGGCGAACCGATTCCCCGTCGCTAGATGTTACCTGCAGTGTCAATATTATAATGGCTGGGCTGAAGTCATTGTAGCACCCATAAAATTCTGTTCCGTACTTATAGGACAGAGCCCCCAAGTAAGTTTCGACCCTGTGTTTCAGGCCGCCCTTCCTCAAGGCCGAGATAAGAAAGAAGCCCAGGAGCCCGTCCCCATCAGAACCCCGATACCGTCCGATTTCTCGGAGACCCCTAACCAGGACTTTAGGACGGCAAAAGAGGAGTGTGAATCACTAACACCCTTAGGTGATAAGGCCCCAGACAAGGACACGGAGACTGTCCCTGGACCCCAAGAAAAAAAGAACCCCCAACGCGCCCATGGAGATACCTTCGTAGAACTGGACGAAGCATCGGCGCTTGAAGAGGATTGCCCCGCGGAGTCCCTTAATGTAATCCAGACAGTGTGCATCCAACCTGATGCCGATTACCCTCCTCCTTCCCTACCAGGCGAGTCTTTAGAACCCTCTGACCTGGATAGTGACGCGCAGCTGACACCACGTCCGAAGAGTCAGCTACAAGAACTAATTAAATGGAGTCACCATTTACCCGCCCTATTAGTTCTTTTCGAGCAACTGCGTGAAAATGGCCTCACCATTGGCCCCAGCAAATGCCATTTTGCTCACGAAACCATCAAATATTTGGGTTTCAAAATAGGACCAAGCCAGTTAGGTCCCCAAGAGAACAAGATTAAGGCAATCGCCGACATGCCCCTCCCGATTACAAAGAAGCCATTAAGATCGATCCTAGGATCAGCTTCTCCCTATCAGCGATTTGTTCCGAATTTCGCTGCAATTTCGGCCTTCCTCAGCCCCCTTCAAAAAAAGAATTTACCCGATCGTTTACGTTGGAATGATGTCGCTGTTTCCCAGTCTAGTCAGCTCAAGAGTAAGTTCATTTCTGCCCCCATTTTAAAGTTGCCCAACCCGGAAAAATCCTTTGGGATTATGACCGACGTGAGCAACGAGGGCATTGGAGGTGTACCCCTTCAATACGAGGATGACAGAACGAGTCATCCAGTTGCATATGCTAGTCGTCAATTATTACCACGCGAAAAGAGATATGCCACTAGAGAAAAGAAAGCTCTATCAATTATCTGGGTCATAGACAAATTCAAGCTGTACTTGATATGTAAAGAATTTCAAATAGAAACCGACCACCGTCCGTTAGCCTATATTAGGAATGTGAGACACTCAAACGGCCGCATCATGCGCTGGAGTTTACTCTTGCAAGAGTATCAGTTTAAAATAAATTAGATAAAAGGTTCCGATAACCAGGTCGCTGACGCACTCAGTAGGAATGCGTTACCGAATAGCGTAGAATAATTGTATTCATAGGATTAGTATCTCCATGTAGGTATATACCGTCTTGTACGACTTAATTTAAGATTCTTTTGTAATATAATTAATTAATGTATATGTCTGAATTTTGTGGCTCAATGTCTAATTTTTTTTTATGTATATATATTTGTTCTTATTAATTTACGTATAAATTATTTTGTCCCGTATGTACTAAGTTTATAACATTTCATTGTTCCATGCCCTTTTTTTTTATTAAGTTGTATTAAAGGTTATTTTCCCCTGTAATCTAAAGATCAAAATAATCATGTATTGAGGTAATACTAGTTAGGTGCAGGAAGATACGGTTGGTACAAGAAAACGAGTTCCCTACAACGGAGCTCTATCGTTGTCCCTTCTCTCTTTTTTTTTTCGAAGTGACAACTTCCCCTGGAATGGAGGGGTGTGATAGAACGAGTTGAATCTGTGTTAAATTCAACTCCTATCCCATATTAGTTAAAACCTCGAGGAGGCCCACGTGCATCTTCGATTCGAGGCTTGGAGTCTTATCAACAGCTACCGGACGTCAATGTTTAAACAAGGAGGTTATCGTCCCCCCCCGTTCGCCCCCATACGCCGACCTCGCCAGATCGAGTTAGGCTTATGGACAGATAAGGCATTTTTCTCCAGGCCGGCTGTGCGTTCCCTCCAAGCTTTCACTCCATTTTCCCCCACGCCAAGGAGATGTCCTGGCTATTTATATGGAAACTTTACCACTAAGATCAGATTGGAGATCCAGATTTTCGTCGCGAAACATCACCACGACCCTCTCTCCCTTTGTGCGCCAAGGGACCTCGACCTCGAGATTCACCATCACTTGTCCAGAAGGAGGACAATATTCCTTGAGTGCCAAAGGTTCGAGTCTTTCCGACGTCAAGTCCCCAAGGCTTCCCCCCCTGTTGTTCAAAGGAGAACAGCATTAGAACAGCCATTGTTCGTTTTGAGCCCTTCGCCAAGAAACGGTTCTCATCCCCCCCCCCTGTTGTTCAAGGAGAACAGCATTAGAACAGCCATTGTTCGTTTTGAGCCCTTCGCCAAGAAACGGTTCTCATCCCCCCCCTGTTGTTCAAGGAGAACAGCATTAGAACAGCCATTGTTGGTTTTGAGCCCTTCGCCAAGAAACGGTTCTCATCCCCCCCTGTTGTTCAAGGAGAACAACATTAGAACAGCCATTGTTCGTTTTGAGCCCTTCGCCAAGAAACGGTTCTCACCCCCCCTGTTGTTCAAAGGAGAACAACATTAGAACAGCCATTGTTCTTGAGCCCGTAGACAAGAGACGGTTCTCATCCTCCCTTTGTTCAGAAGAGAACAACCTAGAACAGCCATTGTTCGTCAAGCCGTTCGTCGAGTAACGGTTCTCCTTTCCAAGACGCCACGTCAGGATCCTTTTATCCCCCCCCCTTCGGCTGGAACTCGCCAGCGGACCGAATATTCCTTCAAGTACCTTCCACTGCACCCTAATGAAGTTACGTAAGCCAAGCGTCACCTTTTGAGTATTGATCCCTTATTTGTCAATTCTATCCTGTGCTTTAAATGATTTATCGAACCATCCCATCTCTTTAACTCCATATTTGTTTTACCTTTTTGGATCCCTTAAATCCTTGGATTAGCCCGAGTCTCCACGACCCTTTCCATTCTGTTTGTCAATATTTTCCGTTTTTGTGTTTGCTGATAGTTATTATTAATAAAACTCTATTTTATTAATGATAGCAATATTATTATCCTTGAGCTCAGTTCCACTTCTTAAGCATTTTGAAGATACATAATATCGGCCGCCAGACAGTAAAAACGCACTCTAGAGATAATTAAGGAAGTTCCCTCAACGAATAGTGATATATGGTATATCGTCGGGAGTCATTCTACGACACATACTAGTAAAGTTATTTTTCTACCCGTTTTTATGTTATCCCGGAACCTCAAGATAGTCAACTATTGGTCAACTTATTTAATTTGCACTCTGCTTATATTGTAAACTTCCCACGTACTCGAAAAGCAGAAAGGGTGAACTTGACCCTATTCTATGACATTTATATTAAACTAGTGTAAGGTGTGTAGGGTTAGCCAACGACATCTATATTAATCTAGTGTAAGGTGTGTGGGGTTAACCTACGACAAGTTACAACTTTATTAGCCAAAAAAAAAAACGAGAATCGCCCGACCGACATAGTGAGATATAGAGTCTCTAGGCAGTGACTGTATCGGTGACAGTTGCAATCAGTCTTTGTCTTTCTTACAGGTACTGGAGCCAGGAGGAAACAAGGACACCCAAATGTTAACCATGGTTGACCATGCCACAGCTGACAACCTCCTATGAACTGGGGACCCGGAAGGGTTGTTACTCCTCTGGATGCCAGGTTCAATGTTCCTGCTGGGGTAGTGTTGGATTCTGCCAACATATCTACCAGCAAGCGGCAAACTACCACCAAAAAGCTTAGATTGATTTTAATTGTTGTTGGTTCAGTTGAATTACAACGAATCAACTTTTCAAAAAAAAACAAAGAAGAATAAACCAAAATAGTGAAATTATTAAGCGACTTCCTTCGTATAATGAATCGTAAGAATACGGCCATGGGCGATTAGTCAATTGACCGATTAAATATGGCTGGCTAATTACAAAGTTATTCCCCGTGGATTTTGGAAATTATTTTATAATAATCTATATAAATCCAATCTCTGTCGATCCAATCAAAGTTGAGGTCATTATCGTTTTCCCAGACCTTCATCCTCCTTCAGGAGACAAACAAGTTAAGAAGTCTATGGTTGCCCTTATCAATCTGGCGCCCCGTTGCTTTCATACGAGTCAAAGAAGCAGCCATACGTTTTTGGACCGCAGTCATTAAAGAACTAGACCCAGAGGTGGGTTTTACTTAATGTCCCCGGTTTGATACCGGGTCTAAGAGCCAGAATTATGGGGTGGTTTTCACTGCAAAGGGGTCCCAAGAGATAATTTCCTTACACGTGCCAAGTGAGCAAAGGAAAATTGCTCTGAACGCGAAAGACCTTTTTCGCACTCAAAAATATTCAGAACCGGGAAATAATGGACTTACATTTATTAAAGTATATTCATGCATTTACTGACCTCTAATTCCAAACTATTTACAGATAATACACTAAATGCGCAATAAGTTCAAAGATAAACAATATTTACACAAACACTGTAATAGCAATGGTGAATAATACTTACACAATAGACGAAATAGGAAATGAATTAATAAGTGAACAAACAGTACATGACTAAAGACATTTACACTCAAAGGACAACCAAGTCCCTTAAAATCTACGCAGACCTTCACAGTAAATGGGTTAGATAAAACACAATGGCCACCATCGAGAGCTAGATTTACCGAGAATACTAAACATAGAATACATAATAATCTTTTTATTCCAGTGTAAATTTCATTTTATTCGATCGTAGATTTTATTAGAGTGTATTTTATTTTATTCGTGTGTAAGTTTTATTTTATTTGAATCTAGATTTCATTTCATTCGATGTAGATTTTATTTTATTCGAGTGTAGATTTTATTTTATACAGGTGTAGATTAGATTTTATTTGACTGTAGATTTCATTTTATTCGAATTTAGATTTTATTTTATTCAACTGTAGATTTCATTTTATATAATGGTAGATTTAATTTTATTCGACTGTACATTTCCTTTTATTCGAGTGCTGATTTCATTTTATTTGACTGTAGATTTCATTTTATGTGAATGTCGATTAATTTTATTTGAGTTTAGATTTCATTTTATACGATGGTAGATTTTATTTTATTCAAGTGTTGTTTACATTTTATTCGAGTGTAGATTTCATTTTATTCGAGTGTAGATTTCATTTTATTTGACTGTAGATTTCATTTTATTTGAGTGTAGATTTTATTTTATTCTAGTATAGATTTCATTTTATTCGACTGTAGATTTCATTTAATTTGAGTGTAGATTTTATTTTATTCTAGTATAGATTTCATTTTATTCGAGTGTAGATTTCCTTTTATTCGACTGTAGATTTCATTTTATTTGAGTGTAGATTTTATTTTATTCTAGTATAGATTTCATTTTATTCGAGTGTAGATTTCATTTTATTCGAGTGTAAATTTAATTTTATTTTGAATTTCGAATTCATTTTATTCGAGTGCAGATTTCATTCGATTCAAGTGTAGATTTCATTTTATTCGCGTGTAGATTTCTTTTTATTCGAATGTAGATTTAATTTTATTCGATGTAGATTTCATTTTATAAATAATGGCAACGCACAACTTCACCTCTCGACACGTTAAAATATAACAAATTGAGTTTGCAAACCTTACTGTAAAATGAGACTGTTTAGATTGCAAGTATATCAAATTATTAATGATAGGAAAATATTGGGCGCTACAGATACAAAAATAAGGGAATAACTTTATGTCGGAAGGTATATTTTAGACATGTTAATCTTGCGCCCTGGAGCTTTAATACATATATAGTATACGTAATTATATGTTAGTATGGTGTAATAATGATATTTATAGGGAATAGAGAAGCTGAATACATTTTTTTATTTAGGGTGCAAAAATTTGTATCTACATATAAGACATTCGATCTGTTCCTACGGCCACAATGTTGCTCGCTCATAGCTAACGGTCCCCGCGTGTGCATAAACTGCCGGGCGTACGATGTGAAATTTACTCGGTGTAAGTATATTATTTGTTATTGTATGGTATTATATGATAAGGTAAGTGCGCAACTCTCCTGAATCTCCCCTCACCCCACAAATAATAATAATAATCAGCGAATAAATATATTTTTATGTCACAATATAAGAATTTCAAACAATCTGTATTTATTTGCGACACGACTTTTTCTCCCATCGCACAAAATCCTTATTGACAAGTGTTAAACCATAGACTTCGTTTAGCTGCCCTTTGCCTATAAATAAAAAAAAACAACAAAAAAAACTGAAAGATATATAATAAGAAATAATCTTGTAGTATATTTTATAGCGATGGATTTAAAAACACGCGATGGAGGGCGGAGAGAAAATCCTAAGGAGATAAAAATTAAGAGCTCTAAAGCCCCCACCGTCGAACCCCTCTTTTTGAGAATTATCTCTTACATGCTTGTCAAATGAAAGACCCTTTATCACGTGATTACGGGACAATAACTTTTATTTCTCTTGTTCATTTGCCCCTCTCGCACACCTGCGTCGATCCAATGGAGATGTTCCCCCTCCTATAATCTCTATAGCTGGAAGACCGACTCCCCATTTTATCAGTACGCCCCGCACAGCCCCCTAGTCCTTGTTGACAGACGAACAACTTTTGAATTTGGTAAAGCGGATAAATAATTATCTAGAACCTGGAGGTGGACATAAGAGGTTATCTTTTGTCACATAATATCAGAAGATTGGGATCGATCTTACAGACGCCTTTTAGTCAAGTGGACGTGACTATATAAGTTACTACTTTGGTCCGTAGGTAGGTCGGTCGGATGGTAACCATTTTACTTTTCAATAAGTGTTTTAGTAATAACATTGTAACTCTTCGCCCTTGTGTTGTTTTACATTCTCTTTCGAATGATATAATTGCCAAAGTACTCCCAAGGTTGGTTCTAGCATTATTTGGCAATAACATCATAACTATTCGGCCGATTCTAACGGAATTATAAACCCTTATGTTGATTTACATTCTCTTTCAAATTATATAATTGCTAAGGTCCTCCCAAGGTTAGTCTGGGAATTATTGAATGTTTTAAAGGTCGTAGGTCATAAGTTAGAATAATTGAGAGCACGCGACCTAGATCTGTTGACCTTGTTTTAGAAGCAACACCCTCCGAACCTTTTTGACCTCCCTACCGAAAGAGCTGATTCATAAGAGGGTAGAGTCCGACTATTCTTTTAAAGCATCAGAGTTGATTCTCGAATCCTGGAGGTGATTTAATGAAGAAGAAAGCGACTGGGGATACCAAATTGGCGGTCTCAAATAGGACTTCTGCCCACTCAAAGAGGCTGAGAATGTCCAATTGTCGGCCTCTGATCGGACTTCTGCCCTCTCAAGGAGGCCGTAGATGCCAAATTGTCGGCCTTAGATCGCCTACTATCCTCTCAAAGAGGCAGGGGATGTTCAATTATCGGCCTCTGATCGTCCTTTTTCCCTCTCAAAGAGATTTCAAGGGAAGGAACTTCGTCTCTTTCCCGCCGCTTCTCATTCGGTCTCAAGTGAATCATTCATAACAAAACGACCCATTAAGATGATCTAAATCAGAGGTCTCCAAACTACGGCCGGCGGGACAGATCCAATCCGTGAAGTCAGTTCATCAGGCCCGCGGCTGCACTGTGCAACAAATGAACATTTGAAATCAATTCTCTTGATTGGATGCCACAATTACAAAGCAAATATTGATGATATCTTAAAAGCTAAACGCCAGTTTTACAAATCTCACTAACCTCTTTTGCTATTTAGTTTGTGAGACTCAGATATGTGCGATCTGGGTGTAATAATACTATCTTATTGCTAACGACGCCTTCTTTGGTAACTTTTTGGTAAATAAATATGTTTGTTGTCTTTATTTTTTGTTTATTGTTAAATAAATGTTTTTTGTCTTTATGTTTTGTCTATTCACTATATTGTAATGAACAAAATGGTTATGCGGCCCGCGCTCGTCATTCTCTCAGTTATCTGGCCCACTGAGAAAAAGGTTTGACGAACCCTGATCTAGATGAAGGATATTTACAGTAGAAGATTCATTGTCACTTTATGCAAGGTAACGGACTGGTCCTCGTGGATTGGTACAAAGATACTAGTAATAATAAAATTTAATATTTATCATCTCTCACCTGCGACTCCCTTCGATTGACGACAATTGCGATTTATCTGATATCGATTTGCAGCCAATCATCACCGTAGATGGAGGGTAGATAGATAAACACCCCCTACTTCACTTATCTACTTAATCAGCCACCTGCCATATGGGTATATACCAACAATCTTGATGGTTCCCTGTATATAAAATCCCCCCCCCTCTCAATAAAACCTCGCTATAAAGGAATAGGGGGTAGATGGAAAGGAGGGATTGATAATTTTATCATCCTATAATAGTAAGGAAAATTTCCATGTACGCATTCATGGTATTGGTTACTATGGAAACGAGTACTCACCTTCACATTCCGTTGGGTACAGCCGGAGGGGGGGATGTACGCCCATCATCTAAGGCAAATGACTGTGTCCCATCGACCAATTGTGCAGCCCTTAAAAGAACTGTATTAATTGACTATTTGAACCTTCTCTTTTAGCGTCGCCGGACACGGGATCGTTTTCGCCCACCTGTGAGGGCACGCTATACGATACAATAGTAAGGTAACCAGTAATTTATGCAGATGGTATGCGGTTATTAACCAAAATGAGGACCAAAAAAGGAGAAAGAAGGAAATAGAATAATATATTTAGACCATTATGGGAAATGCTAAAAATAATTTAAACTAACTTAAATTCTAGAAGAATTACCCTAGACTGTAAAATACATTTATGAAGCCACCCCTCTAAGTCTTGCACATGCAACTTTTTTCATACATGGGGTGACAAAAGTAGGCAGACGGTTGTCAATGTAGGATTTATTTTTATTCCCACTTCGTAACCGCACCGCCCTCTTGCCTATACGAGAGAAAAAGGTGCTCAATTTCTCTAACTGTATATTTATACTCAATTATATAGATATTTAAAATTTATATATATATATATATATATATATATATATATATATACTCAATTTATATTCAATTATACTAAAATTATACTCAATTTATACTCAATTATACTCAACTTATAATCAATTATACTCAATTTATACCCGATTATACTCAATTTATACCCAATTATATTCAATAAAAAAATTATACTCAATTTATACTCAATTATACTCAATTTATGCTCAATTTATACTCAATTATACTCAAATTATACTCAATTTTACTCAACTTATAATCAATTATACTCAATTTATACCAATTATAATCAATTTAAACTCAATTATACTCAATATATACTCAATTTAAATTCAATTATACTCAATTTAAAATCAATTATACTCAATTATACTTAATTTATTGAGTGGACTAAGTAGTCCTTGCTTGCTCCCTATAAGTATGTAATTTATAATTATATATTTACACTTTATATATTTACACTCAATTTCTTTAACCTTACATTTGCACTAAATACACTTTTCAATGTTAGATTGATTTGACTTTATATTTACACTTGGTTGTAGTATGTAGTAGTAGTAGTAGTAGTAGTAGTAGTAGTAGTAGTAGTAGTATTAGTAGTAGTGGTTCACCATCCTGCCATTATCCAGGCGGATCTGCAACCGGAACATGAAATAGACATAAAGGTCAGTATGACAATAGCTGGTGAGCCCAAGGGCACCAGGGACTGTCTTTGGGGAGAGGTCCCCCAAAGTATTGTGTCTTTGACACCAAACAGCGTTCAGGTGGAAGCCTTCGTCACTTCGGGGGAGAGGGACCTGTTCCGCGTCAGAGGTATGTGGATATAGATACTCCTCGGCAGGATTCCTTGGGACAGAGAGTTTGTCTGTGTTGTGCTGTGAATACGGGAGAGGAAAGAAAGCAGTGTTGTGATTGGATATGTGTGAGGTGTAAGATCTACCTACCCGAAAACGGGGTGAGAACAGCGCGTCCACCAATCGGTAGCCAGATCTCTACGTGCGCTGACCTTTGTGCCCACTCATGCCACACATGCCCAGCTTGCTTTTTGGGCATGTCCAGCTTGTCTGCTGGGCATGTCCAAGTAGAGCTGATATCATAAGTTTAATAAAAAGCAAAATGTCACAAAAGACGATCAAACTACCTCACTTGAACACTAGTAAAGTTAGGCCATCTCTCGGTTGACTTAGTGATGAAGTATCATCAATTTTAGTCGCGTGTACGCGACTCTATAAGTTACTGTGTCCGTTCGTAGGTCTGTCGGTCGGATGGCAACCATTTTACCTTTTAATGAGATTTTTGACAATAACATCGTAACTATTCGCTGATTCTACCGAAATTTGAAACCCTTATGTTGTTTTACATTCTATTTCGAATGATATAATTGCCAAGGTCCATCCAAGGTTAGTCCGGGAATTATTAAAAGTTTTTAATGTCGTAAGGTCATAATATAGTCATAAGGTCATAAGTCAGAATAATTGAGAACACGCGAGTTAGGTCTGTTGACCATTTTCTCTTTTATGTTATTCTATTTCTGGTTATATTATCATATATTTTGATTTTTATCAGGTGTTTCCGTATGCAAGGAGCTTTTGGAGCCAACGCTGAGGAATATTAAAGTTGAGCAATTACTCTCATTTATATCTTTCATTCACTTTTAAAGACAAAATCAAGTTTATCGAAACAAATCAAGTATTAAAATTAAACACATCTTTTGCTGGTGCCTTTTTTATGTTTGTTTACAATACCGGCAAATTCACATCATTAGTTTACCTATATATTTACACTTTAGTTGGGTGCCCAGAGCCCCAACACTCTCTTATCCCCTTACCATAGCTGCAGGAAGAAGGATCAAATTCAATATATCTGCAAAGACCTATAAAGGAAGATAAAGATGAAATTCATTATATCTACAAAGACTTATGTAGGAAGAGAAAGATAGAATTCAATACATCTGCAAATGCCTCTGCAGGATGATAAAGATAGAATTCAATATATCTGCAAAGACCTATGCAGAAAGATAAAGATAGAATTCAACATATCTGCGAAGACTTATGCAGGGAGATAAAGATAGAATTCAATATATCTGCAAAGACTTATGCAGGAAGATAAAGATAGAATTCAATATATTTTTAAAGAACTATGCACCAAGATAAAGATAGAATTCAATATATCTGCAAAGACCTATACAGGAAGATAAAGATCAAATTCAATATATCGGCAAAGACCTATAAAGGAAGATAAAGATCAAATTCAATATATCTACAAAGACTTATGTAGGAAGAGAAAGATAGAATTCAATACATCTGCAAAGGCCTCTGCAGGATGATAAAGATAGAATTCAATATATCTGCAAAGACCTATGCAGGAAGATAAAGATAGAATTCAATATATCTGCAAAGATCAATGCAGGAAGATAAAGATAGAATTCAATATATCTGCAAAGACTTATGCAGGAAGATAAAGATAGAATTCAATATATCTCCAAAGACCTATGCAGGAAGATAAAGATAGAATTCAATATATCTGCAAAGACCTATACAGGAAGATAAAGATCAAATTCAATATATCGGCAAAGACCTATAAAGGAAGATAAAGATCAAATTCAATATATCTACAAAGACTTATGTAGGAAGAGAAAGATAGAATTCAATACATCTGCAAAGGCCTCTGCAGGATGATAAAGATAGAATTTAATATATCTGCAAAGACCTATGCAGGAAGATAAAGATAGAATTTAATATATCTGCAAAGATCTATGCAGGAAGATAAAGATAGAATTCAATATATCTGCAAAGACTTATGCAGGAAAATACAGATAGAATTCAATATATCTCCAAAGACCTATGCAGGAAGATAAAGATAGAATTCAATATATCTGCAAAGACCTATACAGGAAGATAAAGATCAAATTCAATATATCTACAAAGACTTATGTAGGAAGAGAAAGATAGAATTCAATACATCTGCAAAGGCCTCTGCAGGATGATAAAGATAGAATTTAATATATCTGCAAAGACCTATGCAAGAAGATAAAGATAGAATTCAATATATCTGCAAAGATATATGCAGGAAGATAAGGATAGAATTCAATATATCTACAAAGACTTATGTAGGAAGATAAAAAAGGAATTCAATATATCTGCAAAGGCCTATGCAGGAAGATAAAGATCAAATTCAATATATCTGCAAAGACTTATGCAGGGAGATAAAGATAGAATTCAATATATTTTCAAAAAACTATGCACCAAGATAAAGATAGAATTCAATATATCTGCAAAGACCTATAAAGGAAGATAAAGATCAAATTCAATATATCGGCAAAGACCTATAAAGGAAGATAAAGATCAAATTTAATATATCTACAAAGACTTATGTAGGAAGAGAAAGATAGAATTCAATATATCTGCAAAGACTTATGCAGGAAGATAAAGATATAATTCAATATATCTGCAAAGACCTATAAAGGAAGATAAAGATCAAATTCATTATATCTACAAAGACTTATGTAGGAAGAGAAAGATAGAATTCAATACATCTGCAAATGCCTCTGCAGGATGATAAAGATAGAATTCAATATATCTGCAAAGACCTATGCAGAAAGATAAAGATAGAATTCAACATATCTGCGAAGACTTATGCAGGGAGATAAAGATAGAATTCAATATATCTGCAAAGACTTATGCAGGAGATAAAGATAGAATTCAATATAATTTTAAAGAACTATGCACCAAGATAAAGATAGAATTCAATATATCTGCAAAGACCTATACAGGAAGATAAAGATCAAATTCAATATATCGGCAAAGACCTATAAAGGAAGATAAAGATCAAATTCAATATATCTACAAAGACATATGTAGGAAGAGAAAGATAGAATTCAATACATCTGCAAAGGCCTCTGCAGGATGATAAAGATAGAATTCAATATATCTGCAAAGACCTATGCAGGAAGATAAAGATAGAATTCAATATATCTGCAAAGATCAATGCAGGAAGATAAAGATAGAATTCAATATATCTGCAAAGACTTATGCAGGAAGATAAAGATAGAATTCAATATATCTCCAAAGACCTATGCAGGAAGATAAAGATAGAATTCAATATATCTGCAAAGACCTATACAGGAAGATAAAGATCAAATTCAATATATCGGCAAAGACCTATAAAGGAAGATAAAGATCAAATTCAATATATCTACAAAGACTTATGTAGGAAGAGAAAGATAGAATTCAATACATCTGCAAAGGCCTCTGCAGGATGATAAAGATAGAATTTAATATATCTGCAAAGACCTATGCAGGAAGATAAAGATAGAATTTAATATATCTGCAAAGATCTATGCAGGAAGATAAAGATAGAATTCAATATATCTGCAAAGACTTATGCAGGAAGATACAGATAGAATTCAATATATCTCCAAAGACCTATGCAGGAAGATAAAAGATAGAATTCAATATATCTGCAAAGACCTATACAGGAAGATAAAGATCAAATTCAATATATCTACAAAGACTTATGTAGGAAGAGAAAGATAGAATTCAATACATCTGCAAAGGCCTCTGCAAGTTGATAAAGATAGAATTTAATATATCTGCAAAGACCTATGCAAGAAGATAAAGATAGAATTCAATATATCTGCAAAGATATATGCAGGAAGATAAGGATAGAATTCAATATATCTATAAAGACTTATGTAGGAAGATAAAAAAGGAATTCAATATATCTGCAAAGGCCTATGCAGGAAGATAAAGATCAAATTCAATATATCTGCAAAGACTTATGCAGGGAGATAAAGATAGAATTCAATATATCTCCAAAGACCTATGCAGGAAGATAAAGATAGAATTCAATATATCTGCAAAGACCTATAAAGGAAGATAAAGATCAAATTCAATATATCGGCAAAGACCTATAAAGGAAGATAAAGATCAAATTTAATATATCTACAAAGACTTATGTAGGAAGAGAAAGATAGAATTCAATATATCTGCAAAGACTTATGCAGGAAGATAAAGATATAATTCAATATATCTGCAAAGACCTATAAAGGAAGATAAAGATCAAATTCATTATATCTACAAAGACTTATGTAGGAAGAGAAAGATAGAATTCAATACATCTGCAAATGCCTCTGCAGGATGATAAAGATAGAATTCAATATATCTGCAAAGACCTATGCAGAAAGATAAAGATAGAATTCAACATATCTGCGAAGACTTATGCAGGGAGATAAAGATAGAATTCAATATATCTGCAAAGACTTATGCAGGAGATAAAGATAGAATTCAATATATTTTCAAAGAACTATGCACCAAGATAAAGATAGAATTCAATATATCTGCAAAGACCTATACAGGAAGATAAAGATCAAATTCAATATATCGGCAAAGACCTATAAAGGAAGATAAAGATCAAATTCAATATATCTACAAAGACTTATGTAGGAAGAGAAAGATAGAATTCAATACATCTGCAAAGGCCTCTGCAGGATGATAAAGATAGAATTCAATATATCTGCAAAGACCTATGCAGGAAGATAAAGATAGAATTCAATATATCTGCAAAGATCAATGCAGGAAGATAAAGATAGAATTCAATATATCTGCAAAGACTTATGCAGGAAGATAAAGATAGAATTCAATATATCTCCAAAGACCTATGCAGGAAGATAAAGATAGAATTCAATATATCTGCAAAGACCTATACAGGAAGATAAAGATCAAATTCAATATATCGGCAAAGACCTATAAAGGAAGATAAAGATCAAATTCAATATATCTACAAAGACTTATGTAGGAAGAGAAAGATAGAATTCAATACATCTGCAAAGGCCTCTGCAGGATGATAAAGATAGAATTTAATATATCTGCAAAGACCTATGCAGGAAGATAAAGATAGAATTTAATATATCTGCAAAGATCTATGCAGGAAGATAAAGATAGAATTCAATATATCTGCAAAGACTTATGCAGGAAGATACAGATAGAATTCAATATATCTCCAAAGACCTATGCAGGAAGATAAAAGATAGAATTCAATATATCTGCAAAGACCTATACAGGAAGATAAAGATCAAATTCAATATATCTACAAAGACTTATGTAGGAAGAGAAAGATAGAATTCAATACATCTGCAAAGGCCTCTGCAGGATGATAAAGATAGAATTTAATATATCTGCAAAGACCTATGCAAGAAGATAAAGATAGAATTCAATATATCTGCAAAGATATATGCAGGAAGATAAGGATAGAATTCAATATATCTACAAAGACTTATGTAGGAAGATAAAAAAGGAATTCAATATATCTGCAAAGGCCTATGCAGGAAGATAAAGATCAAATTCAATATATCTGCAAAGACTTATGCAGGGAGATAAAGATAGAATTCAATATATTTTCAAAAAACTATGCACCAAGATAAAGATAGAATTCAATATATCTGCAAAGACCTATAAAGGAAGATAAAGATCAAATTCAATATATCGGCAAAGACCTATAAAGGAAGATAAAGATCAAATTTAATATATCTACAAAGACTTATGTAGGAAGAGAAAGATAGAATTCAATATATCTGCAAAGACTTATGCAGGAAGATAAAGATATAATTCAATATATCTGCAAAGACCTATAAAGGAAGATAAAGATCAAATTCATTATATCTACAAAGACTTATGTAGGAAGAGAAAGATAGAATTCAATACATCTGCAAATGCCTCTGCAGGATGATAAAGATAGAATTCAATATATCTGCAAAGACCTATGCAGAAAGATAAAGATAGAATTCAACATATCTGCGAAGACTTATGCAGGGAGATAAAGATAGAATTCAATATATCTGCAAAGACTTATGCAGGAGATAAAGATAGAATTCAATATATTTTCAAAGAACTATGCACCAAGATAAAGATAGAATTCAATATATCTGCAAAGACCTATACAGGAAGATAAAGATCAAATTCAATATATCGGCAAAGACCTATAAAGGAAGATAAAGATCAAATTCAATATATCTACAAAGACTTATGTAGGAAGAGAAAGATAGAATTCAATACATCTGCAAAGGCCTCTGCAGGATGATAAAGATAGAATTCAATATATCTGCAAAGACCTATGCAGGAAGATAAAGATAGAATTCAATATATCTGCAAAGATCAATGCAGGAAGATAAAGATAGAATTCAATATATCTGCAAAGACTTATGCAGGAAGATAAAGATAGAATTCAATATATCTCCAAAGACCTATGCAGGAAGATAAAGATAGAATTCAATATATCTGCAAAGACCTATACAGGAAGATAAAGATCAAATTCAATATATCGGCAAAGACCTATAAAGGAAGATAAAGATCAAATTCAATATATCTACAAAGACTTATGTAGGAAGAGAAAGATAGAATTCAATACATCTGCAAATGCCTCTGCAGGATGATAAAGATAGAATTCAATATATCTGCAAAGACCTATGCAGAAAGATAAAGATAGAATTCAACATATCTGCGAAGACTTATGCAGGGAGATAAAGATAGAATTCAATATATCTGCAAAGACTTATGCAGGAAGATAAAGATAGAATTCAATATATTTTCAAAGAACTATGCACCAAGATAAAGATAGAATTCAATATATCTGCAAAGACCTATACAGGAAGATAAAGATCAAATTCAATATATCGGCAAAGACCTATAAAGGAAGATAAAGATCAAATTCAATATATCTACAAAGACTTATGTAGGAAGAGAAAGATAGAATTCAATACATCTGCAAAGGCCTCTGCAGGATGATAAAGATAGAATTCAATATATCTGCAAAGACCTATGCAGGAAGATAAAGATAGAATTCAATATATCTGCAAAGATCAATGCAGGAAGATAAAGATAGAATTCAATATATCTGCAAAGACTTATGCAGGAAGATAAAGATAGAATTCAATATATCTCCAAAGACCTATGCAGGAAGATAAAGATAGAATTCAATATATCTGCAAAGACCTATACAGGAAGATAAAGATCAAATTCAATATATCGGCAAAGACCTATAAAGGAAGATAAAGATCAAATTCAATATATCTACAAAGACTTATGTAGGAAGAGAAAGATAGAATTCAATACATCTGCAAAGGCCTCTGCAGGATGATAAAGATAGAATTTAATATATCTGCAAAGACCTATGCAGGAAGATAAAGATAGAATTTAATATATCTGCAAAGATCTATGCAGGAAGATAAAGATAGAATTCAATATATCTGCAAAGACTTATGCAGGAAGATACAGATAGAATTCAATACATCTGCAAATGCCTCTGCAGGATGATAAAGATAGAATTCAATATATCTGCAAAGACCTATGCAGAAAGATAAAGATAGAATTCAACATATCTGCGAAGACTTATGCAGGGAGATAAAGATAGAATTCAATATATCTGCAAAGACTTATGCAGGAGATAAAGATAGAATTCAATATATTTTCAAAGAACTATGCACCAAGATAAAGATAGAATTCAATATATCTGCAAAGACCTATACAGGAAGATAAAGATCAAATTCAATATATCGGCAAAGACCTATAAAGGAAGATAAAGATCAAATTCAATATATCTACAAAGACTTATGTAGGAAGAGAAAGATAGAATTCAATACATCTGCAAAGGCCTCTGCAGGATGATAAAGATAGAATTCAATATATCTGCAAAGACCTATGCAGGAAGATAAAGATAGAATTCAATATATCTGCAAAGATCAATGCAGGAAGATAAAGATAGAATTCAATATATCTGCAAAGACTTATGCAGGAAGATAAAGATAGAATTCAATATATCTCCAAAGACCTATGCAGGAAGATAAAGATAGAATTCAATATATCTGCAAAGACCTATACAGGAAGATAAAGATCAAATTCAATATATCGGCAAAGACCTATAAAGGAAGATAAAGATCAAATTCAATATATCTACAAAGACTTATGTAGGAAGAGAAAGATAGAATTCAATACATCTGCAAAGGCCTCTGCAGGATGATAAAGATAGAATTTAATATATCTGCAAAGACCTATGCAGGAAGATAAAGATAGAATTTAATATATCTGCAAAGATCTATGCAGGAAGATAAAGATAGAATTCAATATATCTGCAAAGACTTATGCAGGAAGATACAGATAGAATTCAATATATCTCCAAAGACCTATGCAGGAAGATAAAGATAGAATTCAATATATCTGCAAAGACCTATACAGGAAGATAAAGATCAAATTCAATATATCTACAAAGACTTATGTAGGAAGAGAAAGATAGAATTCAATACATCTGCAAAGGCCTCTGCAGGATGATAAAGATAGAATTTAATATATCTGCAAAGACCTATGCAAGAAGATAAAGATAGAATTCAATATATCTGCAAAGATATATGCAGGAAGATAAGGATAGAATTCAATATATCTACAAAGACTTATGTAGGAAGATAAAAAAGGAATTCAATATATCTGCAAAGGCCTATGCAGGAAGATAAAGATCAAATTCAATATATCTGCAAAGACTTATGCAGGAAGATAAAGATAGAATTCAATATATCTTTCAAAGACTTATGCAGGGAGATAAAGATAGAATTCAATATATCTCCAAAGACCTATGCAGGAAGATAAAGATAGAATTCAATATATCTGCAAAGACCTATAAAGGAAGATAAAGATCAAATTCAATATATCTACAAAGACTTATGTAGGAATAGAAAGATAGAATTCAATACATCTGCAAAGGCCTCTGCAGGATGATAAAGATAGAATTCAATATATCTGCAAAGACCTATGCAGGAAGATAGAATTCAATATATCTGCAAAGACTTATGCAGGAAGATAAAGAAAATGTAATGGGTAAATTTCGGTTCAAAGAGAAAAACACAGAGAAGGGAAAGGAAATAATAATGAAAATATGGAAGAAAAGAGAAAGTCTAATTGAAAATAGATCCGAAATATAATTATTGACCGTCAATAATAGAAAATAAGTAAATAATGATAAGGGGGTACTGATAAAAAGGTCAACTCCAAGATACTCCTGTTCCTGTACCTAAAAGGGAATTTTCCCTTACATAGTAAATAATTAATGACATCAACAAAAATATTTTAATATTTAATATCAAATTAAATGGCAAAAACCTAGTGGTAACTTATAACCCCCCCACACACACAAACAAAAATAATAATAATACGGATGAAGTAAAGATCTAGTCTTAAAAGGAAACAAGGTCAACAGACCTAAGTCGCGTGCTCTCAATTATTCTGACCTTATGACCTTACGACCTTCAAAACATTTAACAAGTGGGGCAATCCGACAATAGGTAGTTTTCTTTTCATTATTCCCGGGCTAACCTTAGGAGGACCTTGACAATTATATCATTTGAACGAGGATGTATAACAACATAAGGTTTGAAATTTTGTTAGAATAGGCCGAATAGTTACGATTTTATTGCCAAAAATCCCATTGAAAAGTAAAATTAATAACCATCCGACCGGCTGACCTACGCACCGACAAAGTCATTTATAGAGACGCGTACATATGACTAATAAAACAAAAAACCGGATGAAGATAGGGGAGAATATCGGTAGAATAGGAAGAGACTCGATGAAATAAGGGAGAATAGAGTCCGAATACATCTTGTTTGTTTAATCCCAATCCGATCTCTGTCAGTCGGATTTTACCTTGACACTTCACCCTTTGGGCTACCGTCGTCCTACACCCCAAAAGAAAAAGTTTAAAAGAATTCTTCGTTCTCAGGATGGGCAGATTTAACAACCCCTGGCCTTCGCAAACATAAGCTCCCCTTTAGGGGCAATAAACGAACATGAAAATTAACTCTGTCAAGGCCGAAACAAGACCCCAAAATAATTACTTTTTCAACCGAGATGAAAATCGACACAAATCAAAATCCGTTTTCTGTATAGGGCTGAGTAGAGGTAAAAAAGGGTAGACTAAAGAAAATAAAATTAAAGAAATAAAGTTATTGTTACGATAAGATAATAAATGATTTCCCCAAATATTTCTTTAATACCTTCGAAATATGACGAATGATAAATAATTTGAATTATTCTCACTTAAAGTAACAGCTAAATAACTCTTAGTGGAAAAACGATATATTTCGTACTTTAACTTCAGCTTTTAAAGATCGGAATTTTCCAGATTAGTAAATAGTTGTCGGCGGCCTTTAAACGTTTATAACACATCCCGTGCAGGGGAAATGTTATGGTTCTTCAGTTATTTTTCTCCCCCAATTTGGATGAGATGAAACTTAGATAAAAAATGCTTTAAAAGAGATGGAAATCAAAATCACAGCTCAGATGGATTGGACCAATCACCTGATTGGTCCAAACTAATATTCTAATGTAAAATAATAATGCATAAATAGCATCCATTTTTTCTATAAATTTTACCCTTTAGTAATGCCCATAAAGATCAAAATGACAATCGTCCTTCTCATCGCTACGAGATACCCGACCGGATAATGAAATGCACATAAAGATCAAAATAAAACAGTCTAACAAAATTTAACTTTTTGTCGACTACAAAGATTAGAATAACATTTTTTTATGTAGTTTTATGTGTAGATTTCGAAAATGGAACTCATTTTTATCGAAATGACTCCAGTTTTTTGTAAGTTGCCAATTACTATTTTTGTCAAATTTTGAAGATTTTAACGAATTTCATTCTTTTATTTCATAGTTTTCAGGTTATTTAACTAAATAAAATTTTAAATCAAGGCAACAATTTTAATTAAAATGCCAAGAGAACAGGATAACAATAGCCCAGATAAATTCTCCTACATATGTGGTTCAGTAACATTTAAAAGACATCAAAGAAAAATTCCTTCTCTAGTGTAAAAACTATATAATTTGTATTTTGGATGTAAAATTGGCTTCCAAGATAAACTATAGGCACCGCTTATCTGTTGCACGACATGCTTTAATTCTTTATCAAAATGGCTTAGAGGAAAAATAAAAAGCCTTCAAGTTGCTGTTCCAATGGTATGGCGAGAGCCCCAAGATCATGCCACTGACTGCTATTTCTGTTTGGTAGACATACCAAAGTAAGTAATTGTTTATTGTCCACTCTACCTATATTTTGAAGTAGTATACTGTAATATTATTTTTTTTAAATATAAAATTAATTAAGTTTAGAACCACTTTTTGTGATCACACTTATATACATAACTATAAATTAAATTTGATCCATATAATTTCCATACTTTTAGGTAAAACAACGAAGTGCGCTTCAGCTGTGGCATATCCTAACCTTAGATCTGCTATTCGGTCGATACCTTACTCAAAAGACATTCCAGTACCTGAACCACCTGCAGAAATTGTTTTGTCTAACTCTGATGAATTAGATATGGAATCATGTGAACCAAAACCTGAAATTTAGGTTCCTGAAAATGTTGATACTACTCCTAAACCTTTCTCACAACTTCATCTAGATGATCTTGTAAGAGATCTAAACTTAACAAAGAAATAGAGTGAATTACTGGCCTCGAGACTGAAAGAAAGAAATTTAGTAGCAGAAGATGTTCGAATTACTAAGTTTCGCATTCGATCAAACAATTTAGAGGATAAATTTTCATTTGACAACAATTTATGCTACTGTAATAATATTCCACGTCTCTTTGAAGAATTAGATATACATTATGAACCCAGTCAATGGGGACTTTTCATTGACGCTTCTTTATATAGCATTAAAGCCGTGCTTCTACATAATGGAAATAAACTACCATCGATACCAGTAGCTCACTTTGTTGTTTTAAAAGAAACTTATGAGAATTTAGATTTCATTTTAAAAAACATTAAATACAGTGAACATAAATGGTTGATTTGTGCTAAACTTAAGGTAGTAGCCATTTTAAATGGTTTGCAGTCAGGCTACACAAAATTCATGTATTTTGGGGGCCAGTGGGACAGTAGAGCTCGTGGAGAACATTACATACGCTCAAAAGGGCCTTTAAGAGAAGAAACAAAAGTAGGTTGTCATAATGTCATACGTGACCAATTGGTTCCTAAGGAAAACATAATTTTGCCACTACTTCACATAAAATTAGGTTTAATGAAACAATTTGTGAAAGCCTTAAAGCATGACTAGCCATCCTTCTTATATTTAAAAGCGAAATTTGCTAAGATTAGTGATACTAAAATTAAAGGAGGAATCTTTGTTGGGCCTCAGATTTGACAACTTATGGTAGATAGTGAGTTTGAGGCAAAATTGAACAAGACAGGATTTGAGGCCTGGCATAGTTTCCAAGGTGTATGTAATGGTCTCCTTGGAAGGCACAAATCAAAATATCACTACATTCTTGTTCAGAATTTGATTAGGTCTTATAATGAGTTGGGGTGTAGTATGTCACAAAAGGTGCATTTTTTGCATTCTCATCTGTCTTTCTTTCCAGAGAATCCAGCAGACGTCAGCGATGAGCATGGTGAAAGATTCCACCAATATATTGCTACTATAGAAAATCGTTATGAAGGAAAATGGAGTCCTGCAATGCTTGCTGACTTCTTTTGGACCCTTCACAGAGACAGACAAGATGTTGTACATAAAAAGAGGCCTAAATATTCGAAAAATATATGACTATTGTATAGATTTCAGCAATTTTGAAAAAATCTTAAATCTTCATTATTTTTTTGAATATATTTTTATAATACCACACTCGGAAATATATTAAAAGGATTTATTAATTTCTTTTGATGAATAAGCTTTTTGTTTCAACTTATCTTTGTACTTTTTGTCAAAAAACAATAAAAATAATAACAAATATTTCCTCCCTCTATATACTGAATAATCTAATATTAATAAAAAAATAAATGCGCAGATTACAAAAAACTGAAGTCATTTCCTAAAAAAATTTATTTCATTTTCGAAATCACGCAAAAAGCTACAAAGGAAAACTAATTTCTCATTTCTGTAGCGTACGAGATCCTCGACCGGATAATGAAATGCACATAAAGATCAAAATGACAATCATCCTTCTCATCGCGTACGAGATCCTCGACCGGATAATGAAATGCACATAAAGATCAAAATGACGATCATCCTTCTCATCGCGTACGAGATCCTCGGCCGGATAATGAAATGCACATAAAGATCAAAATGACAATCGGGACCTCTCATCGCGTACGAGATCCCCTACCCGATAAGGAAATCCACATAAAGATCAGAATAACATTCCTTAGGGAACTAGGCGTCGGTCCTCGTGGGAAGGGGGCTATATCGTCTTTTGCCCCAATGACCCCCCCCCTCGTGGTCCCAGCGCACAAGCATTTGCCTCTGAGTACTCCTCCATAGATGACACTAGTGCTCCACGTCGAATAGGAAATACTAGTACTCTGTGAAGACTGGGAGGAAAAAATAGCCGTATTGTCTATGCGTGCGGAACAGGGCTCTCTCTACCCCGTCGGGATGGGTATCAGCGTACCCTCCAATGGGCGGCTAGCCAGTGACGACGCTTGGATGGGATCGACCCCCCCTCCCCCCTGACGCTAGAAGTCCGAGTTCCTTTCCGTCGAGTAATAATAATCTGATTTAAAAGTGAAATCCTCAGTGAAGTCCCGCGGGCCTTTCATGCCTGATCTTTATTATTGACAGGAGCTCTTTGAAGGGCTCTTTTAAATGCCCCAAAGGGGTCTTTTAAGTACACTAAAGAGCTCTTTTAAGTGTTCTAAAGCGCTCTTTTAAGTGCCCTAAAAGGCTTTTTTTAATTGCCCCTAAAGGCTCTTTAAGTGCTCCAAAGGGCTCTTTTAAGTTTCCCAAAGGCTCTTTTAAGTGTACCAAAGGGCTCTTTTAAGTGTTCCATAGGACTCTTTTAAGTGTCCAGAGGGCTCTTTTAAGTATCGTAAAGGGTTCTTTTAAGTGCCCAAAGGGCTCTTTTAAGTGCCCCAAAGGTCTCTTTTAAGTGCCAAAATAGCTCTTTTAAGTGCCCAAAGGACTCTTATAAGAGTTTAAAAGGCTCTTTTAAGTGCTCCAAAGTGCTCTTTTAAGTTTTCCAAAGAGCTATTTTAATTGCTCCAAAGGGATCATTTAAGTGCCCCAAAGGACTCTTTTTAAGTGTCCCAAAGGACTATTTTAAGTCCCCCAAAAGCGCTCTTTTAAGTGCTAAAGGGCTCTTCTAAGTGCTCTAAAGAGCTCTTTTAAGTGCTCCAAGGGGCTCTTTTAAGTGCTCCAAGGGCTTCTTTAAGTGAACTAAAGGGCTATTTTAAGTGCACGAAAAGAGATCTTTTAGTGCTCCACAGGGCTCTTTTTAGTCCCCTAAAGAACTCTTTTAACTGCTCTAAATGACTCTTCTAACTGCTCCGAAGGGCTCTTTTAACTGTCCTAAAAAGCTCTTTTAAGTGCTCCAAAGGGTTCTTTTAACTGTCCCAAAAGGCTCTTTTAAGTGCTTCAAAGGGTTCTTTTAACTGTCCCAAAAGGCTCTTTTAAGTGCTTCAAAGGGCTCCTTTAATTGTCCCAAAGGGTTATTTTAAGTGCACGAAAAGAGCTCTTTTAGTTCTCCACAAGGCTCTTTTTAGTGCCCTAAAGAACTCTTTTAAGTGCTCTAAATGACTCTTTTAACTGCTCCAAAGGGTTCTTTTAACTGTCCCAAAGGGCTCTTTTAAGTGCCCCAAAGGGAACCGTTTAAGTGCCTACAAGAATCAAGGTTAACGTTTGTTCTTCTATTTGCCTTCTCTCATTTTACTTCTTTGGCTATTAATATTTCCTTTTGTCTTTTTTCCCTTTAATTTCGAACATCTCTGGCTCTTAATGGATCACCTCTTTTATCCTTCTATATTTAATATCTTTGGTTATAAATATCTTCTTTCCTTTTTTTCCCTTCTATATTGAAATTATTTGGCTACTTAATTTCCCTTCTTGTTTTGTTTTTTCTATATCGAATATCTTTGGCTATTAATATTTCCGCTTGCCTTTTCCTTTTTATATTGAACATCTTTGGCAATTAATATGTCCTCTTGCCTTTTTCCCTTTTATTTTGAACATCTTTGGCTATTAATATGTCCTCTTGCCTTTTTTCCCTTTTATTTTGAACATCTTTGGTTGTTAATATGCTATTGTTGGCTATTAATGCCACTGTGCCTTATTTTATTCTACATTAAGCATCTTTAGCTATTAATATATCCTCTTGTCTTTTTCTTACTATATTGAACATTTTTGGCTATTAATGTCTTCTTTCCTTTTTGCCTCCTCTTTTGAATATCTTTGGGTATGAATTTATCCTATTGCCTTATTTTCCTTCTATGTTGAACATATTTAGCTATTAATGCCACTGTGTCCTATTTTATTCTATATTAAGCATCTTTAGCTATTAATACATCCTCTTGTCTTTTTTCATACTATATTGAACATATTAGACTATTAATATGTGGTCTTGCCTTATTTTCCACCTTTGTTGAACATCTTTGCTATCAATATGATATCTCTTTCAGCCTTCTATGTTAAACGTCTTATTCTTGTTTACTATATTTTCTTCTTCCCGGTAAATACATTACCTCTACAGGGGCTCGGAGGGGTGCGTTATCAGGGAGGGAAGGGGGGTCTACACCCGTGAACAAGTACTCAAATTATGAGAGACATTGGTAAGAAATGTTTGATGGAACCTCGACTAACGGTGGGGGCGATTTCTGTCAGTATGAGTAAACACCCAAAACTCTTGATACAGTCTTGCGCAAATTGCGCCTCTGTAAATATGTGATACTGCACATTAGTGGAATTTTGCAGCTTTTTCTCGGCTTGAATTAAATGGCGCTGTCTCCGTTCCTGTATGAATGACGTCCCTTTTGTGCAGCCTTGCCATCTCATTGTCAGGCTTCCTCGAGCTACGAAGTGTGTTTAAATATGTACACTCATTCTCGTGTAGGCGTGTGTAAGAATGTGTGGATTTGAAGGGAGTAAAAGGAGTGTAGATTTTGCGAGATTTAATTCTAAATTTAGGGAATAGGAGTAAGCGAGAGTAAATATAAGGTAAAAAGTGTGATAAATAGGAAGAGGAAAATTATTAACCGAGAACTACAAGTTTGTATGAAGCGAACACGTCCATAGTCGCTGGGGAATTGATTATTTACAATAGCTAGTGATTTTATTTACATCTTGACCCAGGGTATCACCGAAATATGGTATGTACATCTTCAATTTTGTAGTTTTATTTGTAGTTAAAACAATGACCCACGAAAAGGAAACTAAACTTCAAATTACAACTAAATAAGATATAAATCAATAATAATGGACGTTATTTAGAAGCCGTGTATTTAAATATATAAAAATCTTATGTAAAATAACTGTAATGGAATGATTTAATTTAAAATAATGTCTTAGATAATTTTCACAAGATTGTATTTTTGAAATATCTTGTGAGGATTCAAGTATTAACTATGCAGAAGGAATTTGACCTTTCTCAGCCTCTGGTGTCATCCTATCCTGTTGCCAGATTTCGTTCATGTGTCGTATCCCTTCATTATTAACTCATTCTTTTGTATTTTTATTTATTTATCCTATTTTTATTAATATAATTATAATACTAGGGTCACATTGTCTCACTGTAATTAAATGGAATTTTCCCACTTTACAACCGTTAATATTTCCATAATTTTAGTCTACTTCGGTTTGTGTGCATCTTTGACCGATTGGCTAATAATGTCCGTTTGATATCCTATTTTAAATATCTATTTTAACCAGTGAACAAATTTTAACTTGGGATAACACTCTCACCCTGAACATGGAAGTTTTATGTCCGTTTGTTTGTCCTCTGATCCCAAGGTGCACTTATATTTTATCTCTCCAAAGCTTTCTAAAAGATCTTCGTTATTCATTTGTTTGGGAAACGTACACATATTAAACGCACATACACCTAGATCATGCAGGAAGTGCGACTCGTTCTTCGATTCCTGTACACCTTCTTTCTTGGTTTGTGTTCCCCCCACCCCACTTCTTATTAAATTTTATGGGGCTGCGATTTGAGTACTATTCGGTGGTCAACCTCACTTTATTCCTATGTGACATAGGTTGCGTTTTCAGTCAACTCGTTCTAGGAACTTCATTACCTCAACTTCTGATTTATTTTTTACAAGTTTATTTTGAAGATTTTAGTTAAGGGGTCATTAGACAAAAACCAGTTTTCTTGTCAAGCCACTTTTGGTAAGTACTCCAACGTTTCCAAAAAAGTGCCGGGTCATGTAGCAAAGGTGGCGACATAAGGTTAGTATTTGTGTTTCTTTAGTGTAAAGCCACATATACTATTGCATCGTTGTTCCCTACCTTCCTTTTCTTGACTTTTGCTCATATTTCCCTTTCATTATTTCATTTTTGTCTGTTCCGCCGCAGTTCAGGTACTTTTGGGGGTTCGTCCTTACAGTCTCTCTAGGTATGATGAGCTCCAGCATCCGGAAAAATTCGTTTGCATTAATGGATAGTTTATGGTCCTGTTTGTCCAGGGCGTAGAATTTCATGCACGTTTGGATGTACTCATACACCTCTGTGTCGATCGGTTTCACTGGTACTCAAAGAACATAAGAAAAGAAGGAAGGTGCAATAGGTCAATCAATAACCTATACGAGGCAGCTCTTTTGTTTTCATTACCAAGTTAAGTACAACCTAAGTATACATACTAATCCATATATCTATCAGTCAATTCTTAAAACTTGCTAGTAAATCTTATGTCTTTATTGGTCAAAGATGATTCGGGTAATATAATCTTTATCAATCGTGTCAAGTCTCTAAACCTTACTATTTCTGTGACATGAGCCCAAAGTTAGTTCTTAAGTATCTCTTATCTAATTTTATCTGCAGAAATTCCGTAAAAGATTAGGTCCAACCTTCTGCAGATGAACTAATAATCGTCAGATCCTTTCAACTAGTGGTTTCAGTCTACTTTTCCTCGTGTCCGTTCTAGTCTTTTCATAAATCAGCCTGCTTGTGTCAAGGAGAGCCTGATTACCGCCACCTCAAGTTCTCTGTTGACGATTTGGGTCAATTTGCGGCTTCTTACTTCCTCTTGCGACACTAAGAGGAAGACTGCATTTCTTGGTCCATCCGTCCAAGCGGGTCATTTGTGGAGATGTTTCCCCTTCCGGTAACCTGTTTTAACTTCTGTCACGAAACGTGGCGTCGAATATAAAAAAAATAGAGATAAATAGAGCATAACCTGCAACAACCGCAGTACTAAAATAACCCAATTAATCAACACTGTAGTGAAAATAATAGTGATCTTTTGAGATAGTACCGAACGGTTCCTCGTCAAATAAAACTGAACTCTACAGACTGATGATCGCTGGTGTGAGTAAGTATGAAAGAGCTGATGATAAGGAATTATTTTCAATCAGGTTCTGATGTTTCGGACGTTATCGATATCCAGTCAATCTGATTTCTCAATATCTAGTCCCACACATCCAAGCAGGGGGTTAAAAACCCGGCATTGTATTAGATCAAAGGAACGAAACGACTAGAGAGATTCACAGGTAGGAGTAATAAAGGTTCAACAGATATTCCTCCTTTCAAGTTGGATGAAGAGTGGTAGTATGCAATAAGTGCAGTATATAATACAGGAACTTTTCTCGGATAGACCTACTGCTAAATCTACTGTATTAATTCAGTTCGAAAATAACACATAGATTTAATACTTTTAAATAAATTTGTTTTATTATTGAAAACTAATTGCCACTTTCTTTTTGGATGTATTTATATGTAATTTATCGTAAGCAGTGCTCTAATTCTTTTTTACATTATTTCTCTAGTCACCATAAAAGTATTAAAAATGTGTTTTTTTCCTATATCTTTTTTTTTGCTATGCCTGATAACATCAAGCTTTTAAGCTTAGGGGTGGATGCGTGGCTAGTTTGCGCGCCAACCACAAAGGCCGATAGTTGTTGGTGTCATAAAGAAGGGGTGCGTGCATTTCATCCTCCCCATCATACAGGCACAGTATCATTTGGGCGGTGGTATTTGGAGGTGCGAACGAAAAAGTTAAATTAATGAAATATGTTCTCAGACTTATTGGTCCCATTAGCTCAATCGGTAGAGCACTAATCTGCATAAACAGAGGTCTGAGGTTCGAGTCCTTGTTGAACGATGTGTATTTTTCTCTTTGCTTTTCTCAGGGTCACCTCCAGGAGAATCGTTTCTCTCTTGTTTATGTGTATCACTTTTTCTCACACATTCCGTTATCAAGTTTTTAAGCTTGGGGATGGATGCATGCTAGTTTGCGCGCCAACCACACAGGTCGATAGTTTTCAGTCACTCAAAGAAAGGATGAGTAACAATCTTGCAATAACGCAATCCTAAATATGCGGTTAAAAGGTTATTTTTTGGCAATCCAATCTTCCTCAAAGCCCTCGGAAAGAGCTCTTCTCACATACACACGAAAATAATACTTAAAATAAGCGTTCTCTCAGATAGCCAAAAAACTATCTTTCGATTGGCCATTTCAAATATCACCCCTGCTTATCGAAGAGAATGGAAAATTTCTTTTCTCCCCTTTTTCCTCGCCTTATAAATCGAGAACAATTATTGCAATTACGCAATCATAATTATGTGGTTAAAAGCAGGGGGGACATTTGAAAAGGTCAATCGGAAGATAGTTTTTGGCTATCTGAGAAAACGCCTATTTTAAGTGTTACCTTCTCGTTTATGTTAGAATAGCAGCTTCCGAGGGCTTTGAGGAAGACTGGTTTGCCAAAAAATAGCCTTTTAACCGCATAATATATATATTAGGCTGTCCCAAAGTCATATAAGTAAAATTAAACTCGGTGGTATCGATGCCAGCACACTTCACCCTTGCTCATACATGTGTGGAAATGATTCAGATGAAGTTTCATCAGAATCGATCCATATTTTCTGGTAGCACAAAATGATTGTTTCTCTTGAGAAAACATCACGAAAGAGAGAAAAAGGCAGAAAACTGAAGATAATTTATTCAAAGACGAGGGTCAGAGACAAATTATAATACAGAACATCAGCTAATAAGTTTCAGATCCCGGAAAGGCCGCTTCAACACCTCTTCGGCTGTCTTAGACGTCCTTGACCACCTTGGTCTTCAGCTGCTCCTTTATTATTTTATGCACCGCCCCTGTGTGGAGCAGGACTGCCGTCAGGAGGAACTGCGTCTGTTCTTCGCTCTTGGTCCGCTGACCGAGGAATCGCTTTACGAGGGCGATCCCACGCCATGCCATGTTGTTGGTCTCACGGAGGGTGGCAATCCGCTTCTGGGCCAGCTGTTACAGGAGGTTGGATGGCAAGGTCGCCACATTTTCGTCGAGGAAGGTCTGTTCTTTCAGAAGGCCTTTGATGAGGTTCGACGATGGGACCGTTGCCCTGGTAGAAAGTGGCTCCTGCAGGTTAAGGTTCTTTCCCTGAAGCCGTCGTGAGCTATTCTGTAATTCTGATCGTGTCTTCATGGCCTGGACGATAGCGATCTTCTCCCTCTCGTCCACTCTCTCGTCGAAGAGCGCCAGCTCAATCATGTCATCCGACAGGTACCACAGGTGTCGGCTCATGGCACAGTCCGCGACAGCGGCCACGCTCCGATCCCCGTAGTCAGCGATGTCTTGGATGAAGTCCCCTGTCGTTCTCCTGGACATAGGCGGCAATGGACGCTTCGTTCCAGTAATTGATGTACACCATTGCCACGAACAACGACATTTGCATCATTGTCTTCTCTCCCCGACGGGTCAGTTGGAGCTGATCGGCGAAGAGCGTGATCTTGATGGCGTAAATCTCTTTCGTCATCCAGCGGGCTATATGATAAGCGCCAGGAACTCTGAAGGACTTTGGCATGTCACCGCCCAGGAACGCAAGACAGAGCCAGATCAGCTCTTATAGTCTTCGTGCGGATGAGATCCAACCTCCAAGAGCTGGCGCAGGAGGTTGGTCATGGACTGCCGTCGGGTGTCCTGCTCGGCCGACAAGGAGTCGGTGTCCAAGGGCTTGGCCTTACTCTGGTCGAGAAATAACCATCGTGTCTGCAGTCTCTTGAAAAGGGCAATATCCGGACCAGAAGAAGGACCGTGGCAGCATTTAAAGACGTCCTGCAGCACAACCTCAGACATGGTGCCGACTCGCAAACCAGAGCAGGGGGCGGTGAAGCTCCCACTCGATCCGCGTACACGCCCCTTGCACGAGGCCAGTATTGGACGCTGTGGTGTCGAACCCCATACCGATGATGCGGGTTTCCAGGCCATTTTCCCGGACAAGCTTCAAGACTGTCTCAGTCACGTCTCTTCCTGTTCCTTTAGTGGAAACAGGGACGCCCAGGAGTTCCTCTGTGTCCTCCTCAGTGAGCAAGACCCCGATCCTCTCCTCCAGTGATTTGCCGTCCGTGATATTAGGGAGGAGCTTCCCGTCCCAGTGGAGGACCAAGGGTACTTCCTTGGCCAAGGCCAGCGAAGCCGCAATCTCCTCTCTGTTCTTTACTCGAGCGCAGTGAACAGAGGAGCTGGACAGGGTCAGTTCGTCGATGTTGTGGCCAAGAGCGATGGCAGGCGCTGCGAATGACGAGGTGGCAGCTCAAACCGACAGGTTGTCCCGACCTCAGGACAGGGTCATCTCCTTGTTTAACTTGTTCGCTGGACGGCGACGACAAAGTGATTTTGCGGGCATTGGACCGAGGAACCTATCATCGTATACGGTCGATGATGACGACCTCGAAGATGTCTCGAGAGCGACTTCCTTCGTCAGCATGGAAGACAAAGTTGCGTTCTCCCTTTCTCGTCAGTCGTACTCTCGCTTCCTCTTCAGCCAGGCGAATTCCTGTTTCTTCACTGAAATTTTGGCGACCCCAGCCATTGAAGAGCTCGTTCTGTCTTCATGTTGGGACCTCAGGAACTCCTTGTTCCCCTCTGGTATTCTTGAGGTCAGGGCATCTGCGTGGGCCATGCCGAAGATGTCTTCCAAGGAGTCCTTTAAAATCTCTCGCTTTGCCACCTCCCTCTCTGTCGTGCGATTCTTCAGCTTTTTGATTGTTTTGAAGTCGCTGAAAAGCTTCATGACGTTCTTCTTGATGTAAGAAGGGTCTGAGGTTGGGATGTTGGCCTTCTTCCAGACGTCGAGGAGTTTGGTGGTGGTGGAACCAGCGGCTGCCGTGACGAACTCCTCATTATTGACATGGTGGAACAAGAACACGGCCAACACCTCCTTCCGAGAGGGCAGTCTGTTCCTGGAAAAGCTTTGAGAAGAGTCCACATCAAAAAGGGTATCTTGTGATCGCCGAGCACGTGCCATTGTGGTTCAACATTTTAAGGAAGAGAAGAAAAACCATTTCTTAAAGTGGTCAAAATCGCTCAAAATACACGAAGTAGACACTTCGTGTTACCGGTAAATATAGACGAAATTAAATAAAATTTTCCAGTATTTACTATCACACGAGAGGCAACCAGGGCGTCATGTGCTGAAGTGTGTATCACCATCTTGAATTTTCTAGGACACACTATATATATATATATATATATATATATATATATATATATATATATATATATATATAGAGAGAGAGAGAGAGAGAGAGAGAGAGAGAGGGAATGAGAGATTTTTAAATGAGACTCAATCCTCCGCATACCAATTATTAGATTAAATTTTATAGATTTACAGAAAGTTACTAAGACTTAACGCAGTTGAATATAAAATGATATTAAAGAATAAAGTCACTTTTCCTAATAAAAGTGGCGACTGGAATAAACTTCCTAACCCAATCAATTGAACACTTAAACCATCGTAATATTCATCTATGACCACATTTGACAACGACGCAAAAGAACTTGTAGGTGATTGTCTTATTCCAAATCAGGTTTCAGTGTTAAAACTCAATAAAGACAAAATATTTGGTAGGTGAATCTAGTCTACGGGGAAATTATTTTGGGGTGGTTAATTTTGGCCGGTATTTTCTTCCTCATGATGTCGGGTCATAAAAAGAATATATCTTTTTAGTACCTCTGTAATAGCCTCTTAAATAATTTCAGAACTCTTGAAAGGAGGCTACCCATTTCTCATTTATGCCTATCTTTTTTGCGCACATTTATAAGTAATCAATCATACTTTATAGCTATCATAAAATTGAAATTTTTACTTAGTTTTGCAAAAATGTGCTCTTTTTCTCTCTCTCTCTCTCTCTCTTATACACGCACACACCCACTCACACACACACACACACACACACATATATATATATATATATATATATATATATATATATATATATATATATATATATATATATATATGAACGTAGGGGAAGTTAACTACCATCTACAAGATGGACAAAAGAAGACAATAAGAAAAATGGAAAGTTTCCCAAGGAAATTAATCAAGGCGAAATATACAGATGGTCTTTAACGAAATCTGCGTTCAAGAAACACTGCTACCCATCGTCAATCACTGGAATGCCAGTATTCCAGTGATTGACGATGACGGAGGTTTCCGTCGAAACTTGGTTTCGCGAATAAATTGATCTTATCACTGTGGTTTCTTTCCTGCATTTACATGTACGTTACTATACTTCTATGGATATATATATATATATATATATATATATATATATGTACCACGAAAGGAAACTGAAAATGTCGGATAAACGAAAGTACTAACTCCATCTGCTTTTTATTCAGTTTCCTTCCGTGGTACATATTCATATTTATAGTTATCATGTGCTAACTTTCGTGATATTTCCGATATATATATATCTATGTATATATATATATATATATATATATATATATATATATATATATATATATATATATTCTTTCTCTTCACTTTTAGCTACTCTTACGTGGGGTTGGCGTTTCTGACAAGCTTTCGCCACTCACTCCTGTTTTCTACGTGTTCTCTTTTGAGTCCCTTTCCTTCCAGGTGTTGCAGATTATTTTCCATCCAATGTCTTTTCTGCCTTCCACGGATACGATTTCTTTCTTCCTCCATCCGAATCACCCTCTTTCCTACATAATCATTCTCTCATCACATCACGTGCCCATACCACTGTATTCTCTTTTCCTGTATTTTCTTTGAAATTTCCGTCACTTTTATTGTTCCTCTTATTCGTTCATTCCAGATCTTATCCATCCTCGTCCCTCCCCAACTTTACCTCAGCATTTTCATCTCGGTGACTTCTAGCTTCGTCTCTTGGGTCGTTTTTATTGACCACGTTTCCACTCTGTTTAACAGTGCTTCTCTAACCGCTCTCTTATGCAATTTTCCTTTGTCATAATTTTAATCTTTTTGTCACGCAGTATTCCAGATTTCTTCTTCTAATTATTCCATTCCGTTTTGATTCTATGGGCAATTTCAGCGTCCAAATCTCCATCACTCGTCGCAGTGGACCCCATATATCTAAAATTCCTCTCCTTTCAAGATTTCCTCCCTCATTCTAAGCTCTTCCTGGGCGTCATCCAAGAAACTCAGATACTCCGTTTTTCTCCTACTGATTTCCCCCCATCCTCTAATGCTTCTCTCCAAAGCTCCAGCTTCATTTTAATCTCTAATCTACTAGTGCCGCATAAAACAATGTCCTCAGCAAAAAGGATGCACCAGGCAGGAGGGTCCCTTATCCCTTCACAAATGACATCCATTATTAAGTCGAAGGGACGACCCTTGGTGTAAGCCGACTTTGACAGCAATCCATCCTGTCAGACCCATACTTCTTCTGACCCGAGTTCTCACATCAAAATACATATCATGTATCAGGCGTACATACTTTTCTTGGCACACCTTTACTTCTCATACTTCTTCATACTTCTTTTCGGGTAACCCTGTCGTCTGCCTTTTTTAGATCAATAAAAACAATGTGCAATCCTTTTTCTTTTTCACGGTATTTCTCCATCTTCCTTCTTAAAGCGAAGATTGCGTCAGTTGTTTCCCTGCCAGGCATGAAACCAAACTGCTCATCCTCTATTGCTGTTTCATTCCTCAATCTTTCTTCTATTATTCTTTCCCAGATCTTCATAGTGTGAGACATTAACTTTATACCCCTTTAGTTCCCACATTCTTAGATGTCAAACTTATATTTATATATTGGTACTATGATACTATCTTTCCATTCGTCTGGTAATTTTTCTTGCAGGTAGATTTTCCTCATCAGATCCCACAACATGTCTACACCCTCATCTCCAAGAGCCTTCCATACTTCTGCTTGGCTAAGGTCTGGCCCAATTGCTTTCCCGTTCTTCATCTTTTTCAGTGCCATTCTCACCTCCTCCCTACTTATCTCAGGTGTCAGACCAACATTTGGTACTCCCTCCCCATAGATGGCTCTGGGATTTTATTCGCTGAGTAGTTTTCCATAGTATATCTCCCACCTATCCTTGATCCTATCCTCCCCATTTAACACTATGCCTTGATCATCTTTCACCTGCTTTACGTGGTTAAAATCCTTCGAAGCTTTGTCTCTTTCCTTCGCAATTCTGCACAAGCTCCTTTCTCCTCTTGGTGTTTCCAATTCTTCTTCCACCTTTTTCCAAGCTCGCGCCTTAACAGCAGCCACCGGTGTTTTTCACCTTTGTTTGCTAGCTTAAACCTTTCCGTCTTTGTGTAATCAAGATAGCTTCCACTTCGCATCTTTTTTCCCTTTTATTGTCGCTTGCACTCCTTCATTCCACGCCCACATTTCTCTATTTTCTGGAGGCAGCTTTCCTTATGTTTTTTCCAGTACTTCTTCTCCAAATTTTCTAATCACCAGGCTGTTCTCTTCTCACCACTGTTGAACTCCCGCATAAGGACGAGTTCTAAACAGCACTTTCTCCTTAAATTCCCTTATCAACTCTTACTCTTTCCGTCACCACCATTTTATTTTTGGTTCAACCTGCTTCCTTCTGCTTTTTCCTATCTCCACTCCACTCAGTATCTATCACTACAACATTGTGTGGCGCGTGAACACTATCCATGTTTAACACCTTACAGTTTCTCACTTTCCTCCGATGTTGTCGCCTATACATAAGAAAATCTATCTAGCTCTCTCTACCATCACTCTTATAAGTTACATAATGCCTTGCCCTGTTCTGGAAGAAAGTATTGCATATTGCTAAATCAAAGGATGTAGCGTAGTCGATCACTCTCTCTCCTTCTTCGTTCATATCTCCCATACCCGATCCTCCATGCACTCTATCTACAACGGCTCTCTCTCTACCTATATGTCCATTCAGGTCCGCTCCTATAATCAGTTTCTCTTCCACTGGTATCGAGTGTGTCTCATTATTTATCTGCTCCCAAAAGATTTTTACCTCTTCCCCATCGCAGCCAATTTGGGGTGCGTATGCACACAAGATGGTTATTGTCTCCTGAATCCTTAGTTTAATGCTCATCACCCTGTCACTCTTACTGATGGCAGCTATACTGTTGTTAAGGTGTTTTGATAGCATGGTACCAACCCCATTTCTCCCTTCATGACTCACTCCGCTCAGAGGTAGCTTAAAGCCGCCTTCTTTGCTTTGTTTCCTTTCCAATGTGCCTCCTGTACACGTAATACCTCTATCTTTCTTCTTTCCAACAAGTCAGGTACTTCTCGACCTTTCCCAGTCATTGACCTCACGTTCAACGTGCCCAATCTCAGTTGGACTACCTCCTTTAGCCGATCCCGTCCCTAAATCGGATGCTCTAGTTCCTTTCTTGCAGCGGTCAGGAGAAGCCCCTGCGCGTCGCTTCCTGCTGGGTACGCCCTAGCATTTTCCGAAGCTATGTTTAGGTTGCTTGGCATGTTAAGTTTAACCAGCGGATGCCCTTCATGACGCCAGCGTTCCCCATTTACCCGGGCATACGACCGGCAGTATGATGCGCCAATACACCACACTGGCCTGGGATATATATATATATATATATATATATATATATATATATATATATATATATATATATATATCGTTTGCTGTCTCTTTCTCTTTATCGCTCGATCTTTCTTCGACATTTTCTCTCTTTCTCTCTCTCTCTTTACATTGGATCTCCTTTTCTCGCATTTGTTTTTTTCTGTCTTTCACTCAAATTTTCGTTAAAAAATCACTCTTACCTCACTTTTTGCATTTATTATCCTTCGTTTTCAATTTTACCTGCTCTAATTCTTATATTATACCTTAATAAAAACTATAGTTTGACTCTTCTTTCGTCCAACTTATTTTCTTTATGAATTATTCTCTCTAATAAATTTTCCTTCCTACCTTCGTGGTAGAACACAAAAATGCCTGGTACGAGGGGCGGTCAATAAGTTTTGTCAATCGGTACGGCAAAACAGAGGAAGTGGGGTGGCTGTTTGTGGGGGTTTTAGGACAAGTTATGACAAGTCAGGACCTGCAGCCGCACGCTCCTGCCTCGTCTATTTAAGAAGCAGTAGCTGATCGCAGATCGTCAGTCACAAATTTTTCAACAATGGAGAACGTTGAGCACCGGGCAGTGATCAAACTTTTGACCAAGGAAGGCAAGAATGCAAAAGAGATCCATGAACGCATGGTTGCAGTGTACACCGACACCGCCCCTTCCTATGCAACCATTGCTCACTGGAAGAGGGAGTTTCGTCATGGTCGTGAGTCCCTTGAAGGTGATCCCCGTCCAGGACGCCCGTCAGACGTGACCAACGAGGAAAATGTGGCCCGTTTGGAGAGGAGGATCCTCGAAAATCGACGGGTGGAGGTCGAAGAAATCAAGCGAGAACTTGGAATATCACTTGGAAGTGTTATTAACATCATCCACGACAATTTGGCCATGACCAAGGTCTCTGCCCGTTGGGTCCCTAGAAACCTCACCCTCCATGATCGACTTCAACGTCGTCAAAGTCCACAAGGCCAGAGTTGCACAAGCTGCCCTGTGCGAGTGCGGATTTGAGGACCTCCTTTATCCCCCCTACAGTCCAGATCTGGCCCCTAGCGACTACTTTTTATTCCACCAGCTCAAGGCTGCACTGCGTAGAGGCCGGTTTGGGGACGTTGAAGATGTCCAGCTCGCCGCCCAGGAGTGGATTGAACAGCAGTCGGGAGATTTCTGGTTGTCGGGAATCTGAAGCTTCAGGGACAAGTGGCACAAGTGCATTGAAGTCGAGGGTAGTTTTTTTGAAAAATAATAAAACACTTTTCCTCATATCTCGTTTCCTTATATCAGAATTGCAAAATTTATTGACCGCCCCTCGTACCTAATAACTAAAAGCGTCGGTACTCGCTGGTGCATAGACTACACGGAAGGAAACTTCTAGTCTATCACTCGTGACACCCACTTCATGTTCTGCGAAATTGAGGTGACAATGGAGAGGAAGCAGAGAATCGTTACCGCTGCGAAATGGCCGTAGTGAGGAAAGGCGTTGGCCAGTTAGAAGAGAAATGCCTCCGAGAGTTGACTCAAGTGAGAAATTAAATCAGTCACTTTGGGAGGACTTGAGATTACTGAGATGCACTTCAGGTCCATTCCTGAGAGGACTTGAGATTACTGAGATGCACTTCAGGTTTATTTCTGAGAGGACTTGAGATTACTCAGAGGCACTTCAGGTCCATTTCTGAGAGGACTTGAGATTACTCAGATGCACTTCAGGTCCATTTCTGAGAGGACTTGAGATTACTCAGATGCACTTCAGGTCCATTTCTGAGAGGACTTGAGATTACTCAGATGCACTTCAGGTCCATTTCTGAGAGGACTTGTGATTACTCAGATGCACTTCAGGTCCATTTCTGAGGGGACTTGATATTACTCAGATGCACTTCAGGTCCATTTCTGAGGGGACTTGAGATTACTAAGATGCAATTCAGGTCCATTTGTGAGAGGACTTGAGATTACTGAGATGCACTTCAGGTCCATTTGTGAGAGGACTTGAGATTACTGAGATGCACTTCAGGTCCATTCCTGAGAGGACTTGAGATTACTGAGATGCACTTCAGGTCCATTTCTGAGAGGACTTGAGATTACTCAGAGGCACTTCAGGTCCATTTCTGAGAGGACTTGAGATTACTCAGATGCACTTCAGGTCTATTTCTGAGAGGACTTGAGATTACTCAGATGCACTTCAGGTCCATTTCTGAGAGGACTTGAGATTACTCAAAGGCACTTCAGCTCCATTTCAAACACAGCAACTTCAGCGCCAAAATAGGGGAGAGGGTATTGCAATTCTCATGGAAAGTCAGACAAGGATAGGAGAGTGGGGTCGAGTGGGAGAGAGAGGTACACTGTTTTAGATAGAGATAGAGGGACATTTATTTTATTATCCCTCACCTGGGTACTGCTTACTTGGGCATAGTTCGTCGTAATTTTTCCCAATCCTAACGTTAGGCCAGAGTAAAAACGAATAAACCTGCAAAAGGCAATGCAAAGCAAAAAAAAATAAATAAACGGTAAAACCATCAAAAAGAAACAAAAAAGGCAAAAAAAAGAGTACACTTTAGGGTCGTGGGCAGGCGTCCTCTCCCCGGCGCAGGGACAGGCCACTACACCAAAGAGAATCAAATAAAATGAATTAGTACAACTGTCGTAGAATGGAATTTCGACGGTATACCATATATAACTATTCGTTGAGGGAACTATTCAATTATATTTAGAGTGCGTGGTTATCTGGTTGACCGATATTATTTATCTTCAATATGCTTAAGAAGTGGAACCGAGCTCAAGGATAATAATAAGGCTATCATTAATAAAATAGAGTTTTATTAATTAAACTATCAACAACACACAAAACGAAAAAATTTTACGTAAACAGAGAATAGAAAGGGTCGTGGGAATATCTGTCAAATCCGAGGATTAAGATTTGGGAGAGATTTAAAAAAAAGGTAAACAAATGAAAATGAAAGGGATGGGATGGTTCGCTAAACCATTTAAAGCAGAGGATAGGGTTGACAAAAAGGTTAAATACTCAAAGGTAACGTTCAGCTTACGTAATTAAAAGTTGTTGTGCAGAGGAAGGCGACGCGAAGGAATCTTCGGTCCGCTGGCGAGTTCCAGCCGAAGGGGGGGAGATTAAATGATCCTGACGTGACGTCTTTGGAATGAGAACCGTTTCTTAACGAACGGGCTTAAAGAACAATGGCTGTTCTACGTTGTTCTCTTCTGAACAACAGGGGAGTGAGAACCGTCTCTTGTCTACGGGCTCAAAGAACGATGGCTGTTCTAACGTTGTTCTCTTTCTGAACAACCGGGGGGAAGGGTGAGAACCGTTTCTTGTCAACGGGCTCAAAGAAAAATGGCTGTTCTAATGTTGTTCTCTTTCTGAACAACAGGGGGGGGGGGTGAGAACCGTCTCTTGTCAACGGGCTCAAAGAACAATGGCTGTTCTAACGTTGTTCTCTTTCTGAACAACAGGGGGGGACTTGTGGACTTGGCGTCTTGAAGGCTCGAACCTTGGCACTTAAGGAATATTTTCCTCTTCTCGACAAAGATGGAGGATCTCGAGGTAGAGGGCCCTGGGGCACAAGGTGAGACCGGATCGGCGGGATGTCTCGCGAAGATAATCTGGATCTCAATCTGCTCTTATTGGTAAAGTTTCCATATAAATAGTCGAGCCATCCCCTTGTCGTAGGGGACAATGGAGTGGGGGCTTCGAGGGAATGCCCAGCCGCGCCTGAGAACAATACCTTATCTGCCCATAAGCCTAACTCAATCTGGCGTGATCGGCGCATGGGGCGAAACGAGGGGGGAAAACCTCCTTGGTTAAATATTGACTCAGGTGGGGCGATAACGCGCCCGGCTTCAAGGCGAAGATGCACGTGGGTAGCAACGTGTTTCTAAACAACATGTGATAACGGTTGAAATTAAGCGGCCTCAACCCGTTCTATCACACCCCTCCATTCCGGGGGAAGTTGTCACTTCGAAAAAAAGGAGAGAAGGGACAAAGATAGAGCTCCGTTGTGGAGAACTCGTTTTCTAGTACCAACCGTACCTTTATGCACCTAACTAGTATTACCTCAATACATATGATTATTTTGATCTTTTGATTATAGGGGAAACTAACCTTTAATACAAACTTAATCATAAAAGGAACATGGAGCAATGTAATGATATAAAATTAGTACATATGGAACAAAATAATTTATAAGTAATTTAATGGGTACAAATATATATACATACGAAAAAAAATAGACATTGAGCCACAAAATTCAGACATATACATTAACTAATTATATTACAAGAGAATCTAATTTAAGTCGTACAAGACGGTATATACCTACATGGAGATACTAATCCTATGAATACACTTACTCTACGCTATTCGGTAATGCATTCCTACTGAGTGCGTCAGCGACCTGGTTATCGGAACATTTTATCTAATTTATTTTAAACTGATACTCTTGCAAGAGTAAACTCCAGCGCATAATTCGGCCGTTGGAGTGTCGTACATCCCGAATATACGCCAACGGGCGGTGGTCAGTTCCTATCTGAAATTCTTTTCCTATCAAGTACATTTTAAACCTGTCTATAACCCAGATAATTGCTAGAGCTTCCTTCTCTATAGTCGCATATCTCTTTTCGCGTGGTAATAATTGGCGACTAGCATATGCAACTGGAGACTCGTTCCGTCATCCTCATATTGAAGGAGTACACCCCTAATGCCCTCGTTGCTCGCGTCAGTCTTAATCCCAAAGGATTTTTCCGGGTTGGGCAACTTTAAAATGAGGGTAGAAATGAGCTTACTCTTGACCTAGCTGGCTTTGTCCTATGTTGAAACCCAAGTATTTATGGTTTTGTGGGCAAAATGGCATTTGCTGGGGCCAATGGTAAGGCCATTTTCGCGAAGTCGTCGCTCTAAAAGAGCTAATAGGGTGGTTAAATGGTGACTCCATTTACGAGTAGCGACGTAGACGTTATCGAAGTAAAAGGATACATTCGGAAGTTCATCTAACAACCTTCTCATGAGACGGTTATAGTTGCTACAAGCAGTCACGAGGCCAAAAGGAAGGCACTTAAATTGCCATTTAAGCCCTTTCTCCGATACTCGCTCTATCTGCATTTCCCGCACCTCCCCCTCCCCCCGTTGTTGTTGTTGCCATAAATCGAGTTCTGAGATGAACTTGGCGTTTTCAAAAAGGTGGAGGTTTTGGTCTACCAACGGGATGGGCTCAGCGTCGAACACAGTTACCGAATTTAACTTCCGGAAGTCGATGCAAATCCCATAAGAGCCATCAGGTTTCTTGACCATGACGATTGGGGAACAATAACTAGAAGTGGATGGTTCTATTATGTCTAAACTAATTAAATTATCAACTTCGGCGTTAAAAGCTTGGCGTAAATGAATCGGCATGAGATAGGGTTTTGAACGGACGGGTTCTAAGGTTGTTAATTTAATATCATGCTCGAAACTAGTAGCGCATCCAGGCTTCTCTGAAATAACGTCGTCGAACTGACATAATAGTTCTTGTAGCTGACTCTTTTGATGTGGTGTCAGCTGCGCGTCGATATCCAGGTCAGAGGGTTCAAAAGGCTCGCCTGGTAGGGAAGGAAGAGGGTAATGGGTATCAGGTTGTATGCACACTGTCTGTATTACATTAAGGGACTCCGCGGGGTAATCCTCTTAAAGCGCCGATGTTTCGTCCAGTGCTACGAACGTATCTCCATGGGCGCGTCGGTGGTACTTTTTCAATAAGTTGACGTGATAGAGCTTATCGCCTGCTGGGGTACCAATGAGGTAATCTACCGGTCCTCGTACCTCGCAGACCGAGTACGGATCCTTCCATTGGCTCAGTAATTTATTACTTGCTGTGGGAAGGAGCAGGAGTACTTCATCACAGGGCTTAAATTTACGATCTTCAGACCTGACATCAAAATAGGTTTTGTATTTTTCCAAATTGACATCGGCATTTTCATAGGCGATGTTTGCGCATTTCTCAAGCCTCTGGCATAGATCCAAGACATAGGCGTAGGATGACTGGAGTTCTTGATCCAGTTGGGGCTTGATTAACAACTCCTTTAAAATACTGAGTGGCCCGCGTACATTACGTCCATAAAGGAGCTCGAACGGGGCGAAGCCTAATGTACGGTGAGGAATTTCCCGATAGGCGAATAGGGTGACCAGGAGATATCGGTGCCATTCGCGGGGCTGCTCGGCACAGATCTTCTTAATAATGGATTTTAAATTTCCATTTAATTTTTAGCACATTCCGTTTGTCTGTGGCCGGAAGGAGGTGGTAAAAAGGGGCTTTACCATGAGCAGCTTCCCCACGTACTCCCTCAACTCAAAGGGGAATTGTCGGCCTCTGTCGGAGAGTATTTCCTTGGGGACGCCTACCCTTGAAAAGATGGAAATGAGGACCTCGGCGCAAGAAATACTGTCGATTCGGCGAAGAGGGACAGCCTCGGGAAAACGGGTAGCAAAGTCTACTAAGGTGAAAATTTAGCTGTACCCTTCGCTTGAAGAGGGATGGATAGGGCCAACCAGGTCGATGGCCACTCTGGAGAAGGGTTCAGTTATGACGGGTCCCCTTTGTAAGGGAGCAGGTTTGACCCGCCCCTTAGCGGACGTCTTCTGACACACATCGCACGATCGACAATGTTTTAAGATGTCAGCTGCAGCACCCGGCCAATAAAAATATTTAAAGATGCGCTGGCCCGTTTTAGTATGACTAAAATGACCGGAAAAAATGCTGCCATGAGCTACTTTGAGCACTATAGGGACATGGGATCGTGGAAGGCATAGGACAGTAGTAACAGCGTTATTACTGTCCTCGGCGGATCGATAAAGTAAGCCACCTTGCTCCAGGTACCTGATGACTTTGGGTCCACGGACAGTCCGCGTGTCCTTGTTTTGGGCCTTATCTTATAAGGGTGTTAGTGATTCACACTCCTTTTGTGCCGTCCTAAAGTCCTGGTTAAGGATCTCCGAGAATTCGGACGGTATCGGGGTTCTGAGGGGGATGGACTCCTGGGCTTCCCTCTTAGCTCGACCTCGAGTAAGGGCGGCTTGGGACACAGGGTCGAAGCTTACTTGAGGGCTGTGTCCTATAAGTACGGAACAGAATTTTATGGGTGCTGAAATGACTTCAGCCCAGCCATCATAATATTGACACTGCAGGTAACATTTAACGACGGGGAATCGGTTCGCCCGCCCAAGGTAGTCATGTACCACCGCAAATTTTTCGTGGTTAGGGTCCACTGGGGGGAGGAGCTCGTCGGACACGATGAAACACGTGCACCCTGTGTCCCTGACGAGAGTCGATACTTGGCAGCTGTTCACGCTGCCCTCTTCAAATTTCAAAGTTCCCGGTGAACTTTTGTCAAAAATAAAATTTACCTGGTGGCCTGACGGAGGGGGAGAAGTTGCTGCTTGGGTCTGCACCACCGGGAAAGCCGGGGTGGCATTAATATGGTGAACTTGGTGGGCTGGTCCGCTTTTAAGCCTAGAATTTGGGGGGCAATTCCAGCTCATGTGGTTTTCTACACCACAGGTGAAGCATATGATTGGTCGCTTCGGGAAGAGTGATGGAGGAGAAATCTTAACGGGAGGTTTAGTGTCCCGTTGTTGGTTTTGGGGAAAGAAGTTTTGGGGTTTTAGGGGGCCCGGAAACTTCGTCAGCTTTCCTGGGAAGGGGCGCAAATCCTTCCTTCTTTCCTGGTTGGGGGGTTGGTGAGAAGTCCGATTCTCCTTGGGGTATAAACTATGGCTTGCGGCATAGACATCCGCTTCTTTGGTACACTCTTTAAAGGTCTGGCACCGACGATCCTTGACGAACGCGCGGATCTCCGTCGGGAGAGACGCCAAAAATTGATCCCGCAACACGAAGTCTGTTAAGGACTCGTAGTTGGGATCAACCTTTGAGGACTCTAACCAGAATTTAAAATTCCTCTGAAGAATGTATCCAAATTGACGGAACGTCTGTCCGGGTTTAATACGACCTCCTCGAAATTCTTGTCGGTAGGAATCGGGAGTCATATTATGAGCGGCCAATAACTCAGCTTTTAAGGTGCTGTAGTTAATTGTACATTCAGATGGTAAGGATATGAAAATCTCACGCAATTTACAATTTAACAGTGGAAGTAATTTGACTACACCTTCAGCCTCCAGATCCATGTTATTGATTTCGAGGATCTTTTCGAAGTGGGCTAAAAAGGCTTCGGAATCCTCTCCATCCCTGAAATTGGGGATCTTAAGTGGGAGATTGGGCGGGGCTTCTGAACATGAAGTGGCTCATTGTATTTCGGCTTCTACACAGCCATTTCAATCTGATGGTGAAGCTCAGCTGGTCTTTTCCGTTCCTCTCTTTCTTCTTGTTGGATTTCTCTTTCTCTTTCTTTTCTTTGCTCCTCTTGAACGTACTCAATTAATTCTCTTCCGGAAAGTCCCAAGGATTCTCCTTGCGCTTTGAAGATTTCGAACTGAGTCATATTTGCACTTGAAGGCGCAATAGTAAACCAACTAAAATTCCTTGCAATAAGAATTATGCCTTCTAGAGAGTTAGGCTACCTAAATATGGGCACTGACCTATTCGTAATTGGTTTCTCGATCTAGATAACCAATGACTAAAATCACACACAGAAAAAAACAACAAATTATTATAACAGTTCCTTGAGCTACTCCAGCTTCTTAAATTTCAAAAAAGGGGATAGCAATCGTTAAAACAAAAGGGAACTACTATATTCTATTCTTATAACGAATAACACTATGCTTTACTCGACTGAGACCAGTGTTTGCAAAGATATAGCGTTACACCTTACACACTTGATAGCAAATTTAAATAGTATATATATATATATATATATATATATATATATATATATATATATATATATATATATATATATATATATATATATATATATATATATATATATATATATATATATATATATATATATATATATATATATATATGGACTCTCGACGGTATACCATATATAACTATTCGTTGAGGGAACTATTCAATTATATTTAGAGTTCGTGGTTATCTGGTTGACCGATATTATTTATCTTCAATATGCTTAAGAAGTGGAACCGAGCTCAAGGATAATAATAAGGCTATCATTAATAAAATAGAGTTTTATTAATTAAACTATCAACAACACACAAAACGGAAAATGTTTACATAAACAGAGAATGTAAAGGGTCGTGGGAATATCTGGCAAATCCGAAGATTAAGATTTGGGAGAGATTTAAAAAAAAGGTAAACAAATGAAAATTAAAGGGATGGGGTGGTTCGCTAAACCATTTAAAGCAGAGGATAGGGTTGACAAAAAGGTTAAATACTCAAAGGTAACGTTCAGCTTACGTAATTAAATGTTGTTGTGCAGAGGTAGGCAACGCGAAGGAATCTTCGGTCCGCTGGCGAGTTCCAGCCGAAAGGGGGAGGGATTAAATGATCCTGACGTGACGTCTTGGGAATGAGAACCGTTTCTTGACGAACGGGCTTGAAGAACAATGGCTGTTCTACGTTGTTCTCTTTTGAACAACAGGGGGGGGGTGAGAACCGTCTCTTGTCTACAGGCTTAAAGAACAATGGCTGTTCTAACGTTGTTCTCTTTCTGAACAGCAGGGGTGAAGGGTGAGAACCGTTTTTTTCAACGGGCTCAAAGAACAATGGCTGTTCTAATGTTGTTCTCTTTCTGAACAACAGGGGGGGGAGGGTGAGAACCGACTCTTGTCAACGGGCTCAAAGAACAATGACTGTTCTAACGTTGTTCTCTTTCTGAACAACAGGGGGGGACTTGTGGACTTGGCGTCTTGAAGGCTCGAACCTTGGCACTCAAGGAATATTGTCCTCTTCTGGACAAAGATGGAGGATCTCGAGGTAGAGGGCCCTGGGGCACAAGGTGAGACCGGATCGGCGGGATGTCTCGCGAAGATAATCTGGATCTCAATCTGCTCTTATTGGTAAAGTTTCCATATAAATAGTTGAGCCATCCCCTTGGCGTAGGGGACAATGGAGTGGGGGCTTCGAGGGAATGCCCAGCCGCGCCTGAGAACAATACCTTATCTGCCCATAAGGCTAACTCAATCTGGCGTGATCGGCGCATGGGGCGAAACGAAGGGGGGATGAACCTCCTTGGTTAAATATTGACCTAGGTGGGGCGATAACGCGCCCGGCTGTAAGGCGAAGATGCACGTGGGTATCAACGTTTTTTTAAACAACATGTGATAGCGGTTGAAATTAAGCGGCCTAAAACCGTTCTATCACACCAACCTCCTCCAAAAGTCTATAAGACTGTACAAGAACTCGTCCAGAGTACACGAGACAAGCGGTAGCAACCCCGCTAAGCCCGTTACCAAGGCAGGTAACGTGAGCGGAGATCAGCCAGACTGGGACATTCAACAAGAATCTACCGAACAGTCTGCGGGACAACGCAGTTGTCGCAATGAAGCGCAGGCGAGCGTTCCATCAAATGACGGTAGATCTCGCGAGTGTGTCCATTTAGAGACAAGAGAAAGCAACCTGGAGCCGTAGCTGCATTGGGGGTTAGGTCCATGAGAACAGGCGCGGCGCAATGTCATGCAACTTTCCACGCAGCCCTGATCCCTACTATGTAGTCGGTGTGAGGAAGAGCGAAACGCTGGACTGGAATCACAGTCCTCGCAAACTCTTTAGCGCTCTCACCGGCGCGCTCATTCCTCGCAATTTCCATATGACCAGGAACCGAACAGAAAATAATATCGACATTCGCGGCAGCCATAGAGTCACTGATACCGCAAACCAGGGATTGTTGAGATTCCAGTGCCCAAAGAGCACTCAGAGCGATATGTGTGCCTCTAAAGATCACAATCCAGTCTCCGAACCGAGCACAATGTGTTATCTCCCGTAATGAGCTATATATTGCCACCAGCTCGGTTGTGAAGACTGTCGCAGCACCTGGTAGATCCCCACTGACTTCAAACAGAGGGGATATCATGCGAAAGCCGTCTACCTTCTGGGACTTGGATCCATCCTTATGCACTGGAACGGTTACAGCGTGACACGAAGTATGCTCCAACAAGGCCGAACACAATACTCCCGGCGTTGTGGAAGCTTTATGAACAGAGGCGTGGCGACAAATAGTCAAAGGTGGTACCCTCTAGGGTGATGTTCTGGGCAGAACTAGAGGCGCCATGGGCATGAGAGCTACACTGTGCTCTCGAAGGAGTTTCCCAGCTCTAGACCCAAAGGGCTTAGGGTATGACTGGCGAGATTGGCTGCGGATGTGTTGAGAGCCTTTAGCGACTGAGGGAGGCGCTTGTCTCGCGCGTACAGACGCGCATAATGGACTGTGGACGGCGCAGAGCGAGTCGCATCTCCCGAGCATCAACAAGTAGGCTCTCACTGGAGCTAGTGATAAAGGCAACAGTCTCCAGGAGACCAATGTGGTGGATTGAGTCTACCTTCTGTAATACAAGCTCGGCTGCGTGTCCATAAAACTCGTATCCGTAGTCAATCTTCGAACGAACAAATTTTCAGTGGAAAGACAAGCAGTAGCCCGATCATTACCACAAGTGCTGAAAATCACGTAGCGATGAATGTCCATGGCGCGGGTAAAGAGGCCCTAAAGCTGTGAATATGAGCTTCCCATGTAAGACGTCAGTCGAAAAAAGACCAAAGAAACGGTGTTAGTCCACCACTTCCAGGCGAACCCCGTTTAAGAAAAAGTCCGAGTCGGGCTGGAGCCGTGGATGGCGGCAGAAGTGCAGCATCTTAGTCATGGCCAAGAAAAACGGAAACCTGTGTGTTTCGGCATAGCGAGAAACATTGTTCAATGCCTGTTGGAGTCGACGCTTCGGAGTTGGCATCTGGGCTGCACCAAAAGAGATCGAAAGGTATCCACGTAGAGCTTAACGAGAACTTCGTCCGGCAGCACTGAGGTAAGTCTATCAAGAAAGGACTCACAGATGGAATTTTCAAGGTGGAGCAGAACATCCGACGTGAAGTTTAACTTGCAGAAGAGGCACTGAGCAGAAGACAGGCGACCTACGCTGTCCAGATAAAGGCTAGTCTAACATTCACCAATTTCTCTATCAACTTGCTAGTAGGAAGTTATAGTGATTGTGCAGACCCAGGCTGGAGTAGAGTAATCCCTCCCCGGTTTGCCAAAAGTGAGCACAGTAGACATTCGTAAAGAGTCTAAGAGGATACACTGTGTCAAGATCCTTTTGAACAAATAAAAAATGGAAATTCTTCGTTCGCCTAGGTGTCGAAGTATGGCATACGAGACATCCATTGCGTACTAAGCGAGAGATGAACGCAACTCACTTAATTTAAGCTGGCTTTGAATGTTCCTCCGCCTCTGGAGGCAAAGTCCAGTGGGCTCCATTCAGTGATATCACGGAGTGCATTGAATGCTGGCGGAACAGCATCCCAGCTAGAGAATGCGGAGAAAGCGGTTGCAGGGACTCCGCGACGGACGGAGAGTACGAGATTACGGTCCAATTCTACTGGGGACCGGAAAGGTGGTGCTGTGAAATTTTCCCAGAATCCTTTTGACTCACTTCCACACCTTTGCTAGAGAGGTCTTCCTGTTAAGTGAAGACACGTATGCCCGCCAGGAAGAGCGGTGGGAGTGCTTCGAATTATACCGGGACCTAGCCCTAGCTCAACGAAGTTTACCGACAGTGAAATCGTTCAGGCAGCGCTTATGGCGAATGTAGGTATAACGCTTCTGTTTGAAGGCTGTCTTACACTGATCACCACCACCCAAGCGGTCTGCGCATTTTGAAACTCCTTGAAACTTCTCGAACTTTCAGGAATATTCTTGAATATTACTTCAGAAATATTTATACAGGGATTCACAGTTCCGCTATCTTTTCAGCTCTAGCTACCATAGTGAACACATCAGAAGAGATATACCATTAAGAGACTGTGATCATTCTCCAGATGCATTCTGTTATATATGCGCACAATTCATCTAAACAAGAGGAAAAAAGTTTAGTGTAACAGCATCTATCAGGATCTGTGAAACTTATAAAGCATAGTTTTGTATGGCGCCTCATTTTGCTTTTCAACGCTACAGGAAAACTTTGCACGGTAAGAAACTTGTTTGTTGTAAATACTAAAATATTAAAAGTCGCAAGTACTTAAGCTATTATATTTGTTTCTAAACCAAAAGAATAATAAAGTATACTCTTTTATTTTAACAGAATGTATAGAATGAAATAAGAGTCATGACGTTTGCGCCATACCTATAATTTGACATGAACCCACTGACCACTCAAGTAACTGCTATCCCGATCTCCCATCCTCTATTGTACCAGTAGCACACACTACTAATCTTCCGGTACCTACCTCTTCAGAAAAGAATAAGCCACCCTCAGAAGAGAGCAACAATTCAGAAGATGATAAAAGAAAGAGAGTCAGAGATATGACTGTTGATAGGAATCCGTCCTATCTAAACCAAAGACACCTTAATAAACTTTTCATAGATATTGGTTTGTCAAAACCAAGTGCTAAGCTTTCGATTTCCAGGCTCAAAGAGTGAGGTTTGCTGGATAAAAATGTTCAAATGACAGATCAAAAGAAACGTCATAAACTTGTCTCAAGATTCTTCACTTATCAAGCCGGACTATGATGTATCGTATCTGTTTGATACAACTGGAATTGCTTGTAATTCAGATGATTGGAAGCTCTTCATTGACATCTTCTCAAGAAACATTAACGCTGTACTTCTTCATGATTAGAATAAGCATCCATCCCTTCTCTCACTCAGTATATCTCAAGGAGGACTACAACAGTGCCAAGTTCCCGCTACAAGCTTTGAATTATAATAACTATGGGTTGGAAGTGATTGGAGACTTCAAAATAGTAGCATTTTTGATGGGGCTCCAGCGAGGAGTTACCATGTTTTCATGTCATCTCTGTCTTTGGAAGAGTAGGGATACCAGAGCACATTACCACAAGAATCACTGGCCTACAAAGAACTGAGTTATCTGATGAAGAGTACAATGTTAAGTATGAGCAATAGATAGACACTCTAAGGGTGTTGTTTCCTCCATTGCATTTAAAAATAGGTTTCATGATGCAGTTTTTTAGAGATCTTAACAAAGGGTCTACAGTCTACACCCTTCAAGTACCTTCAAAATTTATTTCCCAAACTCTCTGTGGCAAAGGTGATGGTTGGTGTCTTTGTATGACGACAAATCAAGAAAATCATAGTGTTCAGAATTTCATAAAAAGCTCGCTATAACGGAAAAAGAAGCCTGTAAGAGTTTTGGGTCAGTGTGTTAGGGCTTTTGGGGCAACACAAGCCTTACAATTATGGGGAACTGGTTGAAAACTTAGTGAAAAGCTATGGCCAAATAACTGCAGGATGTTTCTGAAGGGGGACATTCTTGATGGCCATTATGACAAGTTTAAGGAGAATGTGGAAGCATACTCAGAGGAGCAAGAGGAGCACTTCCATCAAGATTTACTGAACTAAGAACATAGATACCAAGGAGTATGTAACGAAAATATGGTGGAAAACTACATTTGGAGTCTTGTAAGGGAAAGTGATTTACATCAAAAACGGAAATCTAGGAAAAATTTTCCCCTCTAAATATGTGCTTGTTTTTTTATATATTTCATGCGGAAGTTTCAATAAAATTATATAAATTTTATTCTGATTTTGTTTTAAGCCTTACAATGGATGAAAAACCAAAGTTTTCCTATTTTTAGTAAATATTTCATCATACAAGACAAAAATCAAAGTTTAAAACTAATAATCGCTATTTTCTATTGTTTTGCAATAAAGGAGTTGGAAAATAACACTTACTCTCCAGGAAAAAGAAATTTTGCATAGTGTATATAATCCAAGCATTTTTCTAAATCTATTTATTCAGGATAACGAAGTTTCTAGCTTGTGCGCTCATATTCCAATTTCTGGGAAAATAAGACAGCATCTATCAGAATTTGTGAAACTTATAATGCATAGTTTGGTATGGCACCTCATTTTGATTTTCAACGCTACAGGAAAACTTTGCAAGGTAAGAAATTTAGATTTAAATTACTTACATGAGTAGATTGCAATAACTGTACAAATTAGGCTAAATCTTAATTCACTGTATGCAATAATTGAACACTAAATAAATAATTATTATTATAAAGTTTGGGTATATAAATGTTTTTGATATTTATAGTAAAGATCACACCTTACCACTAAGCGATGAAATATTTTAATTAATGACTATTCGAACAATAATATTGACTATGGTTTAGTATGTCGTTTTACATTCTATTTTGAATGATATAATTGCTAAAGATAGATGATAGATCGCTCCTTTAAAAGAACATCATAGTAGAGGACGCACGTGTAATGTATCTGCTTCTTCCTATTGAGACAGTGATGGAGGATGTTTTGGCTGTTTAGAAAGAAACCCTGATATGAGCAAGAGAAGTGAAGATACGTAAGAAATTTTACCTTCACCTGGACAAAAACCCAAAGCAAGAAATGGCTTAAAGGTTCCAAAATTAACACTTTGTTACGACCATCAAAAAGTTCAAGTCATATAAAATATGTGAATAGTATTTAAAATTTTGAATTCCCATTCACCAAAGAATGACAAAGAATAAGCGGATTAGATGTACGATAAAGATGAATAGCACAAAATTAATAACAAAAGGTTTAAATCATTAATTATTTACCAAATTAATGCAGAAAAAAAACACCTTTATCATGTATGTCAAATTTTGGGGTTCTTCCATTTTTTAATGGTGCTGAAATAATTTTTTTCGGGGTCTAATACACTTTGGATTCAATTATGACTATTATCCCTTGAATGAATATACGGTATTTATTATATCATTAGAATTATTAAAATAATAATAGTTAATAATAAAAAATAACATACACCAGTAACTTTTATTTGAACTTCTGTCCAAACTATATATTCTTTTTTTTATTTTGAAACCAGGCAATGGCTTCGCCACGGGGGAAGCTTGCGCTTCGCTACTAAGATTTAAATTTTAAATCTAGAAAAAAGCAGCCATGGTTGAATTTTTATAAATTTTATGAACTTCGCCAATTATAATAATTTTAAAAGGAACTCTAAACTAAATTTCCCCCCTTTCAAAATATTACGTTGCTAAAATGTAAAGTTATAGAAGATATATAAAAATAAATTTTCTGAACTTCACCATTTGAAATTTTGGTGGTTTTAAAAATTCACAAAATTTCGATACTTATAATGGGTGTTCCAATAACTTGGACCGATTTTAAATGAGTTCAGTTTAAGCGTCTAATGATTTTTTCCTTTTTCTTTCAGATTTAACAACTTCAGTCTTTGGAAATTTCAACCATGGAAAGATTAACAATCGAACAATGTGTTAAAGTTATCGAAGCTTATTACGAAAATGGACTTTCAAACAGAAACGCATTTCGGGCACTTCGCCATTTTTTTGGTCAACATAATCGACCAACCGAGAGTGCAATTGGCAAAATTGTTCGTAAATTCAAACAAACGGGGTCGGTGGCAGATATGAAAACGGCATTGCGTGCTCGTTTACGCCGTTCAGCTGAAAACATTGCTGCAGTGCGCGAGAATGTGGCCGAAGATCCAGAAACCTCTACTCGTCATTGCGTGCAGGAATTGAACCTCTCCACAACAACGTTACATCGAATTTTGACAAGAGATTTTTCTCTACACGCTTAAAAAATTCAATTGACACAAGAACTGAAGACTGCTGACCATTTGAAGCGCCGTACATTCGTCAATTGGGTGCATGAGTAAAGTCAGCCGATAATGATTTTTCGCAAAAATCATCTTTAGTGATGAAGCCCATTTTTATCTTGGTGGATTCGTTAATAAGCAGAATTGTCGCATTTGGGCTGATGAAAATCTCAGGAAGATTGTTGAAAAGCCACGGCATTCACAAAAGGTCACTGTTTGGTGTGCAATTTTGCTAGCGGAATCATTGGGCCGTATTGCTTCGAAAATGATGCCGGAAATTTTGTTACGGTGACAGGCAAGCGATACCGTGCCATGATAACCAACTTTTTATAACCTGAATTGAATTTTATGGATGTCGAAGATTTGTGCTTACAACAGGACGGCGCCACATGCCACACAGCCAATGCAACAATGGCTTTGTTGAATGAAAAGTTCCCAGGTCGCATCATCTCTCGAAACAGCGAGGTCAATTGACCACCACGATCGTGTGACTTGACGCCTTTAGATTTCATCCTTTGGGGTCATCTCAAAAGTAAGGTCTATGCCAACAAGCCAACAACAATTCAACAGCTCAAGGATGAGATAATAAGGCATATTGGTGAGATCGAGGAGCAACTATGCAGAGTCGTCATGAAAGATTTTGACAATCGAGTGGAGGTGTGCCGCCGAAGCCTTGGCGGATATTTAGGCGATATTATTTTTCACACATAATTGCCATGACTCAAATAACACGATCCAATAGTGAAATCAATAATTTTTCACCAATAACACAGTTTTATTTACTGCTAACTTCGATCCGTCTTAATGGAACACCCTTTATATATTACTGAACTTCACCATTTTGTTTTTTGATATTATAAAAGAATTATTAGAAATAACTTTGATAAAAAACATAAGTCATAACCAAACGAAGATGAAATTATTATTCAAATACTCAAAAAAATCCCCTTCTTAAATTATAGAGTTAGTGAAGAAATGATGATGATGATGGTGATAAATGGATCTTTTTAAAATTAGGTGAAAGTTACCGCTGCACAATCCACTATCTGCTATGACATCCTAATCTACTCGTATTGCATCTTGCGTCTTGAAAAAGAGGAAAAATAAAAAGTATAGTAGAAGTTGAGTGGATTGAGATTGTAGAGTAAAGTAAGAAAGGGAAAAGTAAAGTTGATTGTACTTGCTAGGTGACCAGCCATCTCTTTGATTCTTCTTACTATATCTGATTTTCCAATCTTCTTTCGCTGTTGGTTGGAGGCCCACCATGCCTATTTTGCTATTCGCTTATTCTTCGTTTACTTTTACTTTTCAGTGCAGATGTAATCTTTCATGTTAGACTTAGCATTTCAAAGCAACCTCAGTTATATGTGTAGACAGGTGCCGATACACCGTCTCGTGACCGGTTTCCCGCTCATAAAGTTGCCTCTGTTGGTTATCCTATATAGTTGCGAGATTTCCATAGATCTTAAGTCTTCTTATCTAGAAAGTCGTTCAGGTTATGCCATACATTACAGGAATTGCTAAAAATCTTGTTTTGGTGAAAATATAATGTAAAACCTTCGATATTCAGATCATTGAACAATATGAAAGACAATCACTCACCAGTCAGCAGCGGAAAAGCCCAGGATGACAAACAAACTAACCTAAACTGACTTATACGCCAGGGGCCAAAGATTTCTTGTCCAACGGAGTGAAGCAGGAAAGGTGGAGCGCAGAAATCAAAATTTTCACAGGATGTCCAACGAGGTGAGCAGAAAATGTCGAGACAAGAAATCTAAATATTCACAGGCTGCCCAACGTAGTTGGCAGGAAATGTCAAAAGCAAAAATCCAAATATCCACCGGCTGTACAATAAAGTGAGCAGGAAATGTGGATAGCAGAAATCTAAATATTCACAGGCTGTCCACGCAGTGAGCAGGAAATATCGAGAGTAAAAATAAAAATATTCTTAGGCTGTCCAACGCAGTGAGCAGGAATTCTCGAGAGCAGAATTTCAAATATTCCTAAGCTCTCCCACGCAGTGAGCAGGAAATGTCGAGAGCAGAAATACAAATATTCACAGTCTGTCCAACATAGAGGGCAGAAAATTTCATGAGCAGAAATGCAAATTTTTACAGGCTGTCTAATGCAGTGAGCAGGAAATATCGAGAGCAGAAATCCAAATATTCAGAGGCTGTCCAACGCAGTGAGCAGGACATCTCGAGAGGAGAAATCCAAATATCCTCATTTGTGCAAAGCAGTGAGCAGAACGTGTCAAGAGCAGAACTTGAAATAATCATAGGCTGTACAACACAGTGAGCAGGAAATGTTGACGGTAAAAATCCAAATACTAACAAACTGTCGAACGCAGTGAGCAGGAAGTGTCTAGAGCAGAAATCTAAATATCCACAGGCTATCCAACGCAGTGAGCAAGAAATGTCGAGAGCAAAAATGTAAATATTCACAGGCTGGGCAACGCAAGGAGCAGGAAATCTCAAGAGTAGAAATCCAAATATTCAGAGGCTATCCAACGCAGTGAAAAGGAAATGTCGAGAAAAGAATTTCAAATATTCACAAGCTGTCCAACGAATTGAGCAGGAAATGTCGAAAGTAAAAATCCAAATATTCACAGGCTGTCCAACGCAGTGAGCAGAAAATGTTCAGAACAGAAATCCAAATATTCTCAGGCTATGCATTGCAGTTAGCACGAAGGATCGAGATCAGAAATTCAAATATTCATAGGCTGTCGTCCATCGCAGTGAGGATAAAATTTCGAGAGTAGAAATCCAACTATTTACAGTCTGTCCAACATAGTGAGCAGGAATTATCGAGAGCAGAAATCCAAATATTCACGGGCTGTGAAAAGCAGTGAGCAGAAAATGTTGAGAGCAGAAATCAAAATATTCTCAGGCTGTCCAATGCAGTTAGCAGGAAGTGTCAAGAGCAGAAATTCAAATATTCACAGACTGTCCAGCTTAGTGAGCAAGAGATTTCGAGAGTAGAAATCCAAATAATCACAGGCTGTTCAACACAGTGAGCAGGAATTTGCGAGGGCATAAATCCAAATATTCATAGGCTGAACAACGAAATGAGCAGGAAATCTCGACAGCAGAAATTTAAATATTCACAGGCTGTCCAACGCAATAAGCAGTAAATATCGAGAGCAGAAATATAAATATTCACAGTCTCTCCAACGTAGAGAGCAAAAAACCAAAAATATGCACAGGCTGTCCAACGCATAGAGCAGGAAATCTCGAGAGCAGAAATCCAAAAGTTAACAGGCTATCCAACGAAGCGAGTAGAAAAGGTCGAGAGAAGAAATCCAAATTTTCACTGGTTGTCCAAAGCAGTGCGCAGAAAATGTCGAGAGCAGAAATCCAATAATTAACAGGCTGTATAACGCAGTGAGCATGAAGTGTCGAGAGTAGAAATCTAAATACTCAAAATCTGTCCAACGCAGTGAGTAGGAAATTTAGAGAGCAGAAATGCAAATAATTACAGTCTGTCCAACGCACTGAGCAGGAAATCTCAAGAGCAGAAATCCAAATATTCACAAACTGTCTAACGCAGTGGGGAGGATATTTCGCAAGCAGAAATCCAAATATACACAGGCTGTTCAAGGAAGTAGCAGGAAGAGTCGATAGCAGAAATCCAAATATTCACAGGCTGTCCAACGGAGGGAGCAGGAAATGTCAAGAGCAGAAATCCAAATATTCACCGGCTATCCAAAGAAGTGAGCAGGAATTCTCAAGAGCAGAAATCAAAATATTCACAGGCTGTCAAACGCAGTGAGCAGGAAATGTTGAGAGTAGAAATCAGAATATTCTCAGGCTGTGCAACATTGTGAGCAGGAAGTGGCGAGAGTGCAAAGCAAAATGTTCACAGGCTGTCTAACGCAGTGAGCAAGAAATGTCGAAAGCAGAAATCTAAATATTCACAGGCTGTGCAACGCAGTGAGCAGGAAATGCCGAATGTAAATTTCCAAATGTTCACCGGCTGTCCAAGGAAGTGAGTAGGAGAGACGAGAGGAGAAATCCAAATATTTACAGGCTGTCTAAGGCAGTGAGCAGGAAATATTGAGAGCGCAATCGAAATAATCTCAGGCTGTCCAAGGCAGTGAGCAGGTAATTTCGAGAGTAGAAATCCAAATATTCAAAGGCGGTTCAACCCAGTGAGCAGGAGTTCTCGAGAGCAGAAATCAAAATATTCACATGCTGTCCAACGCCATGAGCATGAATTCTCTAGAGCAGAAATCCAAATAATCATAGGTTGTCCATCTCAAAGAGAAAGAAATTTCGAGAGCAGAATTCTAAATAGTCGCACGCTGTCCAACGCAGTGAACAGAAAATTTCAAGAGCAGAAATTCACATATTCACAGGCTATCCAACGCAGTGAGCAGTAAATATCCAGAGCAGAAATGCAAATATTCACAGCCTCTCCAACATAGAGAGCAGAAAAATATCAAGAGCAGAAAAGCAAATATTCACAGGCTGTACAACGCAAAGAGCAGTAAATGTCGAGAGCAGAAATTCAAAAGTCCACGGGCTATCTAACGCAGCGAGTTGGAAATGTCGAGAGCAGAAATCCAAATTTTAACAGGTTGTCTAAAGCAGTGCGCAAAATATGTTGAGAGCAGAAATCAAAATATTCCCTGGCTGTACAAAGCAGTGAACATGAAATGTCGAAAGCAAACATTCAACTATTCACAGGCTATCCAACGCAGTGAGCATAAAGTATCCAGAGCAGAAATCCAAATACTCAAAAGCTGTCCAACGCAGTGAGTAGGAAATTTACAGAGCAGAAATCCAAACAATTAGAGTCTGTCCTACGCATTGAGCAGGAAATCTCGAGAGCAAAAGTCCAAATTGTTACAGGCTGTCTAACGCAGTGGTGAGAATATTTCGCGAGCAGAAATCCAAATATTTACTGGCTCTCCAACGAAGGGAGCAGGAAGAGTCGATAGCAGAAATCCAAATATTCACAGGTTGTCCAACGCAGGGAGCCGGAAATATCAAGAGCGGAAATCCAAAATTTCACAGGCTATCCAACGCAGCGAGTAGAAAATTCGAAATAAGAAATCCAAATTTCAAAACGTTGTACAAAGCAGAGGGCAAGAAATATCGAGAACAGAAATTTAAATATTCACAGGCTGTCTAAGCAAGTGAGCAGGAAATATCGAAAGCAAAACTCCCAATATTCAGTGGCTATCCAACGAAGTGAGCAGGTAATGTTCGAGAGAAGAAATCCAAATATTCACTAGCCGTCCAACGCAGGGAGCAGTAAATGTTAAGAGCAGAAATCGAAAAAATTTCTAGGGCAAACCAACACAGTGAGCAGAAGGTGTCGAGAGCAGCTATCCAAATATTACCCTGTGTCCAACGCAGTGATCAAGAAATGTCGAGAGAAGAAATCAAAATATGCACAGGCTCTACAACGCAGTGAGCAAGAATTCTCGAGAGCAGATATCAAAATATTCTTAGGCTGTCAAACCCAGTGAGGAAGAAATATAGAGAGTAGAAATCCACATATTCACAAGCTGTCCAACGCAACTAGCAGGAAATGTTGAGATGAGAAATAAAAATATTCACAGGCTGTCCATCGCAGTTAGCAGTAAGCTTCGAGATAGGAAATTCAAATATTCATAGGCTGTCCAGCGCAGTGAGAATGACATTTCGAGAGTAGAAATCCAACTATTCCCAGTCTGTCCAACGCAGTGAGCAGGAAATGTCGAGCGCAGAAAACTAAATATTCACAGGCTGTCCAACGCAGTGCGCAGGAAATGTTGAGAGCAGAAATGAAAATATTCTCAGGTTGTCCAAATGAGTGAGCAGGAAGTGTCGAGAGCAGAAATCCAAATACTCAAATGTTGTCCAACGCAGTGAATAGGAAATTTACAGAGTAGAAATCTAAATAATCACAGTGTGTCCAACGCACGGAGCATGAAATCTCGAGAGCAAAAATCCAAATATGCACAGGCTGTCTAACACAGTGGGGAGGATATTTCGCGAGCAGAAATCCAAATATTCAGAGGATGTGCAACGAAGTGAACAGGAAGAGTCGAGGTCAGAAATCCAAATATTTACAGGTTGTCCAACGGAGGGAGCAGGAAATGTCAAGAGCAGAAATCCAAATATTCTCAGGCTGTCCATCGCAGTGAGCAGGAATTTTCGAGAGCTCTAAACCCCAAAATTCATAGCCTGTCCAACGCAGTGAGCAGGAAATGTTGAAACCAGAAATCCAAATACTCACAAGCTGTCCTAAGCAGTGAGCACGAAAAGTAGAGAGCATAAGTATAAATATTGAAAGGCTGTCCAACGCAGTGAGCAGGAAATGTCTAAAATTAAAATCAAAATATTCACCGACTGTCCCCCGAGGTGAGCAGAAAAGGCGAGAGAAGAAATCCAAATATTCACAAGCTGTCTAACGCAGTAAGCAGGAATATTGAGAGCGCAATCCAAATAATATATGGCTGCCCAACGCAGTGAGCAGCAATTCTCGAGAGCATAAATCCAAATATTCATAGGCTGTCCAACCTAGTGAGCAGGAAATGTTGGGACCAGAAATCCAAATACTCACAAGCTGTCCTAAGCAGTGTGCAGGAAAGGTAGCGAGCAGAAATCTAAATATTCAAAGGCTGTCCAACGCAGTGAGCAGAAAATGTCGAGAGCGGAAATCTAAATATTCGTAGGCTGTTAGAACGCAGTGAGCAGGAACTTTCAAGAGAAGAAATCTAAATAGTAACGGGTTGTCGAGCACAGTGAGCAGGAAATCTCAAGAGGGAAAATCCAAATATTGAGAAGCTATCCAACGTAGCGAGCAGGAAGTGCCGAAAGTGGAAATCAAAATATTCACGTGCTGTCCAACGAACTGAGCAGTAAATATCAAGAGCGGAAATCTAAATATTCAACGTCTATCCACCGAAGTGAGCAGGAAATTTCGAGAGTAGAAATTCAAATATTAACAGGCTGTCCAACGCAGTGAGCATGAAATGTCGAGAGCAGGTATCAAAATATTCTCAGGCTGTCCAATGAAGTGAGCAGGAAATTTCGAGAGCAGAAATCAAAATTTTTATAGGCTGTCCATCTCAATGAGCAAGAAATGTCGACACCATAAATCCAAATTTCACACGTTGTCCAAGACCGTGAGCAGGAAACCTCGAAAGCAGAAATCCAAATATTCACTGGCTGTACAACGAAGTGAGCAGGAAATTTCGAGAGCAGAAATCCAAATTTTCATAGGCTGTCCATCTCAGTGAGCAGGAAATTTCGAGAGCAGAAATCAAAATTTTCATAGGCTGTCCATCTCAGTGAGCAAGAAATTTCGAGATCAGAATTCTAAATATTAACAGGCTGTCCAACGCAGGGAGAGGAAATTTCGAGAGCAGAAACTCAAATATTCAGAGGATATCCAACGCAGTGACCAGGAAAATTTGAGATCAGAAAACAAAATATTCACAGGCTGTCCAACTCAGGGGGAAGAAAAGGTTGATAGAAAATATCCAGAAGTTCAGAGGCTATCCAACGCAGCGAGTAGGAAATGTCGAGAGCAGAAATCCAAATTTTCTCAGGTTGTCCAAAGCAGTGCGCAAAAAATTTTAAGAGCAGAAATCCAAATATTCACAGGCTGTACAACGCAGTGAGCACAAAATTTCTAAAGTAGAAGTTCAACTAGTCCCAGGCTGTCGAAAGCATTGAGCAGGAAGTGTCGAGATCAGAAATCCAAATACTCAAAAGCTGTCCAACGCAGTGAGTAGGAAATTTTGAGATCAGAAATCTAAATATTCACAGGCTGTCCAACGCAGTGAGCAGGAAATGTCGAGAGCAGAAATCTAAATATTCAGAGGCTATCCAACGAGGTGAGCAAGAAGTTTCGAGACCAGAAATCCAAATATACACAGGCTGTTATTCTCGTGAGCAAGAAATATCGAGGACAGAAATTTAAATATGCACAGGCTGTCCAACGAAGTCAGCAGAAAATGTCGAGAGAAGAAATCAAAATATTCACAGTCTCTCCAACGTGGAGAGCAAAAAATTTCAAGAGTTGAAAACCAAATATTCACATGCTGTGCGACGCAGGAAGCAGGAAATGTCGAGAGCAGAAATCCAAAACTTTACAGGCTATCCAACGCAGCGAGTAGGAAATGTCGAGAGCAAAAATCCAAATTTTCCCAGGTTGTCCAGAGCAGTGTGGAAAAAAATTTAGCGCAAAAGTCTAAATATTCACAGGATGTACAACGCAATGAGCATGAATTGTGGGAAGCAGACATTCAACTATTCACAGGATGTCGAACGCAGTGAGCAGAAATCCAGATAATCCTAAACTGTCCAACGCAGTGAGTAGGAAATTTCGAGAGTAGAATTCGAAATAATAAAATGCTGTCCAACGCACTGAGCAGGAAATCTCTCGAACAAAAATCCAAATATTTACATGCTGTCCAACATCTTGAGCAGGAAGAGTTGATAGCAGAATTACAAATTCACAGGCCTTCCAACACAGCGAGTAGGAAATGTCGAGAGCAGAAATTCAAATGTTCACATGTTGTACAAAGCAGTGCGCAAAAAAATGTCAAGAACACAAATTCAAATATTCCCAGGCTGTACAACGCACTGAGCATGAAATTTCGAAAGCAGACATTTAATTATTCACAGGCTACCCAACACAGTGAGCAAGAAGTGTCGAGAGCAGAAATTCAAATACTTACAAACTGTTCAACGCAGTGCGTAGAAAATTTCGAGAGAAGTATGCCAAATAATCACAGCCTGTCCAACGCACTGCGCAGGAAATCTCGAGAGAAGAAATCCAATTATTCACAGGCTGCCCAACGCAGTGGGGAGGAAATTTCAAAGGCAGAAATTAAAAATATTCACAGGCTGTCCAACGCAGTGAGCAGGAAGACTTCATAGCAGGAATCCAAATAATCACATGTTGTCCAACGCAGTGAGCAGGAAATGTCCAGAATAGAAATCCAAATATTCAGGGGCTGTCAACCTAGTGAGCAGGAAATGTCGCGATCAGAAATGCATACATTCACAGGCTATCCAACGCAGTGAGCAGTAAGTGTCGAGAGCAGAAATCCAAATATTCAAAGGCTGTCCAACCTAGTGTGCAAAAAATGTCGAGAGCAGAAATCCAAATATTCACAGCTGTCCAAATCAGTGAGCAGGAAATATCGAGAGCCTAAATCCAAATATTCACAGGCTGTCCAACACAGTGAGCAGTACACTCGTTAGCAGAAGTCCAAATATTTTTAGGCTGCCCAACGCACTGTGCAGGAAATCTCGAGAGCAGAAGTCCAAATATTCACCGGCTGTCAAACGCAGTAAGCAGTACATGTCGAGAGAAGCAATCCAAATATGCACAGGCTGTCCTACGCAGTGAGCTGGAAATGTTGGGAGCAGACATCCAAATAATTCAGGTTGTCCAAGGCAGTGAGCGGCAATTGTCGAGAGTAGAAATTCAATCATTCCCAGGCTGTCCATCGCAGTGAGCATGAAATCTCGAGAGTAGAAATGCAAATATTCACAGGATGTCCAACCCAGTCAGCAGGAATTTTCAAGAGCCTAATCCAAATATTCATAGTCTGCCCTACGCAGTGAGCAGTAAATGTTGAGACCAGAAATCCAAATATTAGCAGGATGTCCAACGCAGTGAGCAGGAAATGTCGAGAACAGAATTCAATATATTCACCAGCTGTCCAACGCAGTGAGCAGGAAATCTCTACAGCAGTATTCCAAATATTCAAAGGCTGTCCAACCCAGTGGGCAAGAAATGTCGAGAGCATAACTCCAAATATTTTCAGGCTGTCTGACGCCGTGAGCAGCAAGTGTTAGAGCATAAATCCAAATATTCACAGGCTGTCCATCGCAGTGAGCCGGAAATATCGAGACCAGAAATCTAAATATTCATAGGCTGTCCAACGCAGTGAGCAGGAAATTCGAGAGCTGAAATACAAATATTTAAAAGCTCTCCAACGCAGTGAGCATAAAATGTCGAGAGCAGAAATCCAAATATTCACAGGGTTGACAGAACAAACCTCTCAGATTCATTACCCCAACTCCATAGAATATATGGACACACATGGCAAGGATTTCTTGTCCACGGGAGTGAGCAGAAAATGAACGGATCAGAGACCAATTATTCACAAGTTTGGCATAACAGACCTCAAATATGCGATATCCTTGCTCCATACATTATATGGCCCCTTTATAATAACGCAAAAACAGGAACCGAAAGAAATACTACTCTATTAAACCATTATAATATTGTTTTCAGGAACGTCATAAAAACGAGGGACCACAATCAAAAAACGAATCATCTTTACTTTCAAAGGAAAAAAAACGACAAAAATACTGATGGAGGATTCTTTGAATATCTTAAAATGGTAACTATACTCTATAACAGAAATAAATATATAGACACATGCAAAGTCAAAACACCTAAGTCGTGTGTTCTCAATTATTCTCTCTTATGATCTTATGACCTTCAAAACTTTCAACAAGTGGGGCAATCCGACCCATTGTTAGATTTCTTTTAATAATTCCCCGAATATTCTTGGCAAGACCTTAACAATTATATCATGTGAAAGAGAATATAAAACAACATAAGGTTGTCATACATGTTTCTTTAGAATCGGCTGAATAGTTACGATGATACTGCCAAAAGACCCATTGGAAAGTAAAACGGTTACCATCCGACCGACGACCTACGGACCGACGTAGTAACTTATAGATTCGCGACCACGCTACTAAAAATCCACCATCTATTCCAGAAGAAGGACACTTTTCGAATACATCTATTTCCCTTTTGATCAGCAGCCTTCTCATATTTCTTTAAAATCGGCCGAATAGTTACGATGATATTGCCAAAAGACCCATTGAAGAGTAAAACGGTTACCATCTGACCGACGACCTACGGACCGACGTAGTAACTTATAGATTTACGACTACGCGACTAAAAGGTCACCATCTATTCCAGAAGAAGGACACTTTTCGAATACATCTTTTTCCCTTTTGATCAGCAGCGTTCTCACTTAAAAAATAACACCCTCTATATTCTACCAAAGACCAAGACGACACCTCACCAGCCTGGTAGAACGAAAGGTAGCGCTCCCTGAAAGTGATTACCATCCTCTTCCCCTGAAGGTCGGGGGTGAGGGCTCAGACTACAAGCTTCGAGACGAGGGGAAGAACTCTAGCGCAAAGCATGGAGGCTAAATCAGCGAGGAACCTGAAGTACGCGACAAATTTACACTTATATTATTGTTCTTTCTTACTTTACTTTTTACCCTAACAGCATTATCGACACATTCAGCTCCTTCACTACAGACACCTGGTACCATCTAGCTTACCAGCGATTGCCATACTGACCTTTATGTTAATTCATTATCCAGTCGGGATCCGTCTGGATAAAGACAGGTCGACGAACCACTACTAATACTACAAATAATAATAATGCACCTACTACTGCTGCTACTACTATTACTGCTTGTTTACTTGTTTAGGGAAGTCCATCGAGGTCAAAGATGATGGATGCCCTCATAGTAGTCTCGGTTGGTGGGTGCGCCCTTGACTGTAGAGACCGATGCGTGAACGGCAGCGGCGTCCATCCTTGGGGCCCTGGAGGTCTGGAGCCGGGGCTGGAGGGGGACGAGGTGCCCTCTCGTGACGGCTATGACGACGCTCATTTCGCTGTCGAGTTCGTTCCATTTAGAAGTAGGTCACTCCTCGAAGACATGCAGAACGCCTTGTGGCTCTGTCGGCAGCTGCAGTTTCGAGATGGTCTGGGATGATGTGAAAGTTCTTCAGTGTCCTCTTGGCTTGATCTATGAACCTCTCTTTCGGGCCACCGCAGGTGCGCCTCTCCTCCGTCAGTTGTCCATCGTGGGTGCGTTTTGGCAGAAGATCAGCAGGCATTCGAAGCACGTGTCCTAGCCATCTCAGTTGTTTGCTAAGGATGAGGCACTCAATACTTTAGATCCCAGCACGCTCTGTATATCAGTGTGGTCAAGTGGTCATGCTAAGTGAGACCAAGAATCATTTTTATGCACTACATGTGGAAAGCATACATGAGCTTAATGTGTTTCTGGTTTAGAGTGAAAATTTTCCCCCCATACAGCAGCATGCTGAGACAGACAGCTCTGTACACAGCAACCTTCGTCGCGAGTCGAAGGTTGTGGTTCTGAAACACGCGCTTGCTGATCCTGCTGAAGGATGCCGATGCCTCGTTGAGTCTTCTGTTTACTGCCTCATCAACAAAGCAGTCTCAGATAGCACGCTACCAGGGTATTTGAATTGAGGAGTGATCTTGAGTTCAGCTCCTGCGACACTCATAACAGGTGGCACCTTCGGGGCAGCACCGGACCACTGATACATCACCTCTGTTTTGTCGGTGTTGATGACGACCCCAAGATTACTGTAGATGTCGTAGATGACGTTCAGTACTTCTTGTAAGTTTTCCGAGAAGTGAGAGACTAGTACGCAGTCATCCGCGTCTTGAAACCCGAACACTTCATCGTGTGAGGTTTTGTTCTTGCTTGAAGACGGCGTAGGTTGAAAAGACTTCCGTCGAGCCGGTATGTGAGACCAACACCATGACCAGGTTGAAATCCTTCCCGGAAGAGGATGGTGGCTGCATCAAGGTAGATGTTAAACATGCCAGTGGCAATCACCCACTACTGTTTAACTCCAAGCATCACGCCAAAAGTTGAGGTTTCCTCTCCACCAATGACCACGTTCGCCTTCATGCCGCCATGGCATACCCGAGTAACTGAAATGAATTTATCAGGGCATCCAAATTTCTACAAGACACGTCATAGCATCTCCAGGTTGACTGTGTCGAAGGCCTTCGTCAGGTCACTGAAAGCAAACATAGATTTTGGTGCTGTTTACGGCACTTTTCTTGTAGTTTAGCCGTAAAGATCATGTCCACGGTGCCCCGCTCTCTTCGGAAGCCACATTGGATTTCAGGGTACACTTCATTAAAAATGTTCTTGTTCAGTCGTACTAACAGCACCTTAGCCAGTACCTTACCTGCAATAGCCAGTAGGGAGATACCCCATCTATTCCCACACAGTACTCGGTCTCCCTTCTTTTATAAATTGAGATGATTCTGGCGTCTTTCCACTGTTGCGGCACGCGTTCAACTTCCCCCATCACAGAGATCATTTCGTGGAGCCGGATGTGCAGAGCGTCACCGCCGTGGTTGAGAACTTCACCAGGAATGCTATCGACACCTGGTTTCTTATTATTTTTCAAGCTACAGATCGCATTCGTTGCTGGTAGGGGTACCATCCATCTCGTGAACTATAAGCCTGACAAGAATGGAATCGAGTTGTCCGGGGTCATGGGGATTACGGGTGCTAAGAAGATTGCGGTAGTGTTCTTGCCAACGGTCTAAAATTTAGTCTTTGTTTGCGATTAAGATTGTTCCATCCTTGGAACGAACTGGTGCAAGGACGTGGTGAGTTGGGCCAAAGACTTGTTTGAGAGAGCTGTAGAAGTTCTGGAGGTCCCCAGAGTCCGCGAAGCCTTGTAGGTCTGCGGCAATTTTGAGCCGCCATTCATTTTCCATGACTCGAGTGTCCTCTGAGCTTCGGCTCTCTTGCTTTGCCACTGTTGCTTCAAGTAATCTGAGGAAGGGTTGTGTAGGGGTGGGGCGTCTGATGTGCCTTGTTTTTTTGCCCCTAGAAGCTCAAGAACGTCAGTAATATTTGCGTCAAACCAATTTTTGTTCTTTCGCTGAGTAAAGCCAAGGACCTCTGTCGCAGCATCGGTGGTAATCTGTGCAAAATAAGTCCATACTCAGCCTCCTCCTCCTACACTACTACTTCTACTACTACTATCACTACTACTACCTCTACTACTACCACTAGTTCCACTAGCACTACTAGAGGAGAAAAGATCGAGCTCCCTTCTTGCCTCGATTTCAGGCTTCTTCGCGTGACTCACGTTCCTCGCTGCAAAGTTTTGGCCCATCAATCTTCTGCTGTATGTCATCGCCCTCTTCCTTACTTTCGCTCTTTTCCGCCGTCATCTCAATTGTGCCACACTTCGAGTTAAAATTCAGCTTCTTTTTTTTTTAATTGAAGGTGAACATTCTTAATTTGAACTCAAAGTATTTTGAATGTCAACTATTTTAAATTGTACTTCAACTTAGAAATTTGCAAATAAACTTTTTTAATATGAAATTCAACTTTTTAAAATTTTAAGTTCATTTTTTTAAATATGAAAGTCAACTTTTTAAATTTGAAGTTCAATTTTTTGCAATATGAAAGTTAACTTTTTCATTTGAAGTCCAATTTTTTTTAATATTAAAGTCAACCTTCTAAATTTGAAATTCAATTTTTTAATATGATAATCAACTTTTGAAATTTGAATATCAATTTTAAAAATATGAAAGTCAACTTTTTTTCAATTTGAAGTTCATTTTTTTAATATGAAAGTCACCTTTTTTAATTTGATATTCATTTTATTAAATATGAAAGTTAACTTTTTAAATTTAAACTTAATTCTTTTTAATATGAAAGTCAACTTTATTATTTGAAGTTTATTTTTATAGGAAAGTCAACTTTTAATTTGAAGTCCAATATTTGAATATGAAAATACCTTTTTTAAAATTTGAAGTTCATTTTTATATATATGAAAGTCTCAATTATTTAAATTTGAAGATCAATTTTTTAATATGAAAGTATTTTTTTAAAAATTTGAAGTTCATTTTTTTCAATATGTAAGTCAACTTCCTTAATTTTAGGTCAAATCTTTTAATATGAAAGTCAACTGTTAAAATTTAAAGTTCTTTTTTTTAACATGAAAAGGTGTTCGGAAGTGATTGCTTTTGCGGGCCGATTCATTGGCGTTTCAATTTCGAAAACTATTGCTTTCATTTGCTAAAATCTGACCTCTTTTTGTTATTTAGTTATTAAAATTTATTCCCGTTTGTTATTATTTATGCCAATCATTGAAACGTCCAAATATGCTCTCCTTCGATCTACCATTCTCACTTTGTTGCTCGAATTCAAATTTACGAAATATTTTTCTATCAGTTTCTCTCCTACGCATAACATACCCATTATATGTTCTTTTGTGTTGAGAAGGAGAGGAGTTTTCGCATCGTAGCCACTTCTAGAATAGTAATTAAAGCGAAAACAAATAGGACCCCACTCGCTCGTCGCTAATTGGCCCTATTCCATGGCAATATAAAGCCATGATGGTGCATGTAATTAAAGCTCCTTCAAAGCCTAAGAAACCTCATTAACTACGGGCGGTGGGAGCAAAGAAAGGTCGTTTGAGGCAACGACGGAATACAAAGGGGTCGTTTATTAATTTGGCTCATCTGTCCCATCTCTATGAGGGATCTCAACCCTCATCCCCTGTGTATACCCCACGTTTATTTCTCCTTATCTCCTCTTCCTTCAATTATATATATTTTTTTATCTCAAAGAACTTTTATTGAGAACAATCATAAGTACCCAGCGTTGGCCGGGATAAGAAGTCCTGTCCCAAATAAATACAGATAAATATTTTTTTTTAAATTCTTCTATTGTTGCACAAAAAAGTCTTTACTTGCTGATTATTATTATTAGGAATATTATTATTATTATTATTTGTGGAACGAAGTCATATTCAGAAGAGATGCACACTCTACCTATCATATAATATCATATACCATCATATACTACCATATACTCTCATATACCATCATATACTATCATATACCATCACATTAATATCATCTACTTTCATATAATATCATATACCATCATATACTATCCTATACCATCACATTAATATCATCTACTTTCATATAATATCATATACCATCACATAAATATCATATACTCTCATATATCATCATATACTATCATATACCATCACATAATGTCATATAATATACTTACAATGAGTAAACGTTTCACATCATTCGCTCTGCAGTTTGCGCGCATGCGTGAATGACCCATTAGTTAGGACCGAATAAAGTTTGGCCGCAGGAATAAATCGAGCCTCTTATAAATCCAGATTTATCAAAGAAGATCCTAAGCCAACCCCGATATTCTTCTGAACTGAAATAAGACAGAAATTCAAGAAGAAATTGTGCATAAGTAAACGTGTATCCCCTCAAAATGGGTGAAGTACAGAACTTAAGGTTCTCCAAGAATCTCAAGTGATCCCGAACCCCAACGTTCGGGGTCATTAGCAAGCTCACTCGTAACCGCACTTGTCTGTGACAGTTCCTCAAGAAATGTCGCGAGGGCTTTAACTCCCCCCTCTAATAGTTCTAGAGAGCCAAATTTCTCTACTACTTAAGGCCACCGTTAGTAGGTGGATGAAGTATCAGAGGCAATACCCCCCTTTTAGAACTGAAACCAGGAGTAGCAGGAAGCCCTTCCGACCCCAATGCCCCAAGAGAAAGTCGTTGGTCTCTCTGCAACTCCTCTAAATCTCCCCTATATCTTTTTCGCGCCTGTTTAGACCCATCAAAGGGTGAAACTAGAGAGACATGATCTAGTGAACCTCAGGCGAAAATAGCCGATTTAACACCTCTAGCCACTAGGTGGTGCCACCTGGTGGTCAACTTATATCATATTTGAACTCAGTGATCTCAATTACCTTTGGTAGCATTGTTTTTAGCTGGCTACATTTAGCTAGTGACTCGCTGCGGACAGAAGATGAACACAACACGAAATTTGCTTGACCCATAGACCCGCTTCGCCACAGTTAAGAAGGCGCTAAACGTTAAAAAAAAGCCTGCTTTGGGTCGACGGGTTCTACTCCCTTGTTGAAATCTCAGGTCCTGTTTCTGGGTGTGTCGGTTGGTCTTCAAACCACAGACCTTCCAATCCTGACTGTCTCGTCAACAGCTAGCGAGGCTAGGCGAGTGATACCCCTCCGAGCTGGCTCGCTACTCGGCTGTTCAGGAGGTACCTCACTCGGGAGTAATAAGTAGTACCTTAGAGTTGTGCCTCTGGAGAGACCAACATCTATTACGGACTCACACAACTTCAGATTATGCGGAAAATCTTTTAAATGGAAGAGGAAGAGGGAGGAATGACGGATGTATCTCGCCATCCTTTCCTCACTATTTATTGGGTCTGAAGCTGTGGAGAGTTTGAACTGCAGCCTCACAGGGTAACCTTACTTTTCTCTACACGATTGCCCAGAATTTAGAAGAACCATCTCATATAACAAATTTGTGGCACTATGGTGACAGACAGGACATTAGTGGTCAGGGTACATCTCTTCCAACATCCTGGCCTGGCAGAGGGGCTTCTTTTGTACCCCCCCTTCCATCCCATCTGTATCTATAAGACGCTCGATCTGTTCCTGCGGCCTCAAGGTTGTTCGCTCCTAACTAACGGTCATTCACGAGTGTGCGTAAACCGCCGGGCGAGTGATGTGAAGCGTTTACTCATTGTAAGCATATTATATGATAAAATGTAATATTATATGATATTATATGATGGTATATAATGGTATATGATAGTATATGAGGGTATATGATAGTATATGATAGTATATGATGGTATATGATAGCATACGATATTATATGATATGGATAGTGCGCAACTCTCCTTAATCTGCCTTCACCCAACAAATAATAATAATCAGCCAGTACAGATATCTTTGTAACACATTATAAAAATTTTAAAAAATATGCATCTGTATTTATTTGCGACATGACTTTTTATGCCGGACAACGCAGGGTACTTATGGTAGTTTTCAATAAGGAAACTACGATTGGGCTGTTCTCTCTTAAGATTCAAGACCGCATCCCCGTCTATTTCTTCACTGCCAGTTCATTGTCCGAGACAACACACTTAGATTTTGATAATCTCCAAGGAGATTCCAATATGGGCGTTCAAATTTTAAACACACTTGACATTAAAAAGGATTTATGTGTCTTAACCTCGAATGATCTAAAATTTTCCTAACTACATTATAGAGCCACAAAGATCAATAGGTTTGCAAGAGCACATGCTAAACATTTTGTGTTTAAATTGAAAGATATCATTCTTTCCTTATATAAAGCGATTGTAAGAACTCATTCAGACTATGCGATACAATTCTGGTCCCCGCACGTGCAAAAGGAAATTGTAATTTTGAAACGTGTCCAACGTCGAGGGACGAAATTAATTCCTGAGCTTGGAAGTAGATCGTACGAAGAAAGGCTGAGGTACCTCAATTTACGAGGGGTGGTCAATAAGTTTTGCGAATCGGTAGGGAAAAACAGAGGAAGGGGGGTGGCTGTTTGTGGGGGTGTTAGGACAAGTTATGACAACTCAAGACCTGCAGCCGCACGTTTTTGCCTTCGTCTATTTAAGAAGCAGTAGCTGATCGCAAATCGTCACTCCCAAATTTTTCAACAATGGAGAAGGTTGAGCACCGCGCAGTGATCAAACTTTTGACCAAAGAAGGCAAGAATGCAAAAGAGATCCATGAACGCATGGTTGCAGTGTACATCGCCACCGCTTCTTCCTATGCAGCCATTGCTCACTGGAATAGGGAGTTCCGCCATGGTCGTGAGTCCCTTGAAGATGACCCTGGTCCAGGACGGCCGTCAGATGTGACCAACGAAGACAATGTGACCCGTTTGGAGAGGATGATCCTCGAAAATCGACGGGTGAGGGTCGAATAAATCGAGCGAGAACTTGGAATATCACACGGAAGTGTTATCAACATCATCCACGACAATTTAGCCATGACCAAGGTCTCTGCCCGTTGGGTCCCTAGAAACCTCACGCCCCATGATCGACTTCAACGTCATCAAAGTCCAAAAGGCCAGAGTTGCACAAGCTGCCCTGCGCGAGTGCGGATTCGAGGAGCTCAACCATTCCCCCTACAGTCCAGATCTGGCCCCCAGCGACTACTTTTTATTCCACCAGCTCAAGGCTGCACTGCGTGGACGCCGGTTTGGGGACGATGAAGATGTCCAGCTCGCCGTCCAGGAGTGGATTGAACAGCAGTCGGGAGATTTCTGGTTGTCGGGAATTCGAAGCTTCAGGGACAAGTGGCGCAAGTGCATTGAAGTCGAGGGTAGTTATATTGAAAAATAATAAAACACTTTTCCTCATATCTTGTTTTCTTATATCCGAATTGAAAAAACTATTGACTGCCCCTCGTAACATACTTGGAATACCTTGACTCGTAATGTTGTTGAGAAAACTACATTAAATATGTTTAAGAATAAAATCGATAAATATTACTTTAAAATATGACCCTACAGAATTAAGAGTTGTGGAGCTAGTTATCCATATCTCCTTTTTCCTCTCGCCTGTCTGTCCTTTACCTCCGACCTCTCTTTTCTCTTTTAGGAACGAGTTTTGAGTGGATCTTTGTTTGTTCGTAATTCTGTACCTGTGCTCGCAGGTCTTAGGTACTTTGGGGTTCCCAAAATAGTCAGGCCTCCTTCAGGCCCGTTTTAAGGATACGTAGCATAGTGAGAAAGGTATCCCCCTCATGTAGATAAAGGAGGATCCTACCAATAAGGTCCGCCTGTAGGGGGACTTTGTCAGAAACAACAAAAGGAGTCGTTCTCCATTGCTGAGTCCTTAAAGGAAGTGTCTAATGACAGGATGAATTTCCTTCAGCTCAAGCTGCGCATTGGAATAGGACTGACATAAGGTAGCAAAACAAAATGTGAAGGAGAGAGAAAGTAAAATGAAAGATTTCCCTACTCAAGGGAATACCGAGGACATATAATAGTAAATTTGCCCTCGCCCGCCTGGATTTACCCAAGGGCAGGTCATCATGTGGTTGCAGCTTTCCATAAGTAAATGGCTGAAATGGTTTGAACTAGTGTCCACATCGTTGAAGAATTTATGTAAATCTTTAGGGCAACTGCTACCCTTTCTTGCCTAAATTTGTCCCTGTGTCTCCCTATGAACATGAAATTCATCACTTTCCAATTTAAATCTCTTTTGATTCACTCCTGCTGTCCGAGTCACTGCCTCAATGTGAATAGACTCAGGCATTATGGCTCGCTCGCGAGGAGTTAATATAATTTTCTATCGCAACCAAAGAGTTTAGATCGAAAATGAGTCCCTTAAGTCTTTTTTGACACCCCTTTTCCGCGGAATTCCCTTTCATTCGTAGCACGCTGGCCGTCTTGAACGCCGTTTCCGCAGTCATCGTCTAATTGCAAGACAACCTTCAGAAACAACTGATATGCCTTTAAGCCCTAAAAGCTACGATCGAACGACTTTAAATTGTATTTCCATTTAATTTTGTTTTAAGTTCGTTTGTTTGTCGATGGTATATCTTCACTGAATAGGATGTCATCTTTCAGATATATCGAAGGGTATCTAAAGGATTTGTGGGTAGGTTTGCTCACGATTCACATCCCTTTTTCCATCTGAGACACCAGCCTCATTCCTGATCCCTTGTCCATAAGCAAATCAAGTTCATTCTCTTTCTTCGCCTTTTCTAGTCCTATTGCTTCTCTAGCAGCTTTTAGAACGCGTTCCCACACTCACTGAACTCCACATTTATTGGTGGGGACCGCTTTACCACCAAGTTTTAGTTGAGTGAGGTTTCACTCCCGTTTTGGCAGACTCCCTTCCCCCCTCAAGCAGATGATATCCCGTACTACATACTTCGCCACTTGGGCGAACAGCGCTCGGTCATTCTCTTAGCCAAAAGAATCTAGTCCGAGGCTGTGGTAGAAACTATACTTGATTATCTATCTATCCCTGGTAGTAAGTACGAATAACAAATACTTATTAAGAAGCCGATTTAATAAATCGACCATCTAATTTAGTGGGGGGAAATGATCAGGTGGGGAAATGACTCGCGAGCAGATCGCAAACCGGAGAGAGACCATTCCACAACTTCTATTTTTTTGCTCAATTTATCTAAACTTCGGTCTGTGCAGGTTGATTGAGAGAATGGGGAATCTTTAGTTAATCTTTATTTTGACATAGGACCTATTTTCGTTCTATTGTAGCCTCTTTAATTTCATCTCCGATTTTCTACTGCTCCCCCTGTAAAGAGACCACTGCGACGCATTTTGGGTAGGTAACAGCAACATTTCTCTATTTGTTTATATATAGGAAATTTCGATATACGAAAAAAAACATGCAAATAAATAAAATTATGGTTGATAAGATATATGTAAATTAAAGTTAATAGAAAAACAAAAAGCTTTATAGGTTGATTTTATATAGACTTATACTTGAAGGAAACGAAGAGAACCAATCTTCGTTGTAGTGTTGAAATTCTTTTAAGTTTCTGATTTCTGATAAATCGAAGTTCCTTAATAAACTAAGTCAACAGACCTAAGTCGCGTGCTCTCAATTATTCTGATTTAGGACCTTATGACCTTCAAAACTTTCAATAATTCCCGGACTAACCTTAGGAGGACCTTGGTAATTATATCATTCTAAAGAAAATGTAAAACAAAATAAGAGTTTCGAATTTCGTTAGAATCGGCCGAAAAGTTACGATTTTATTGCCAAATAATTCCCGGACTAACCTTGGGAGGACCTTGGCAATTATATCATTCTAAAGAAAATGTAAAATAACATAAGGGTTTTAAAATACGTTAGAATCGGCCGAATAGTTACGATTTTATTGCCAATTGATTCCCGGGCTAACCTTGAAAGGATCTTGGCAATTATATCATTCGAAAGAAATGGAAAACAACATAAGGGTTTCAAATTTCGTTAGTATCGGCCGAATAGTTACGATGTTATTGCCCCCCCAAATTCAAAAGTAAAAGGGCTACCATCCGACCGACCGACCTACGGACCGACATAGTAATTTATAGAGTCACGCGCACGCGACTAAAAAAAGTAGGTACCATGGATCTTAAATCTTTTGGAGGCCTTTTTTATTTCTCAGTGTGACATGTAGTTTAACGTTGGATTGGAAACACCGAGAAGACGAGCACAACTTAATTACCCGATGTAGCTTAATTCTGCTGCAATAGGTAGCGGTGTTTCCATTCGACTGGTGCCCAGTGCCGTCTACTCCTTAGAGCCAAATATCTATCTCACACTTGGGTTGCTAACAAAAATGTTCTAAGACTAATTTTACTATCCAGTGGTAAATGAGAAATATGGAATTCCATTGAATTATACAAGTTTAGAGAAAAATGTGACATTATAATATTTCTGAAAGCCACACTGACCAAGGGATAACAAAATTCAGACTCTTCTACTCCAAAATACCATTGGAGGATATGAGCAAGGTAATTAACACTTGATTGGTGACGTAATGAGCTAGTGGGATCAAAAGATCATGTAAAGGAGATTACATTAGAATGTTAGGTACATTTCAGATCACCATGCCTTCGAAAGGACATCGATCTTTTTAAAAGGGTTCAAGCCATGGTTACTAAGCTAATTCCATTGGTTAAAAATAGGAAATGGATCCCCCAACACTACAATTAGTCCCCTTCAACTTGCCCATAACTTTGCGTCTCTAGTTATTCTCCGTCGAGGACGGTTCTTTGGCACCCTACCCCGGAACCGCCAACTGCCCTGGCTCCTCATTAAATTTCTAATTTCTTCTTAAATCTTCTTTCATACATTTGAAATCCTAGACACCGTAACTCCTCGTTACCTGTCCTCTACACTGACTATATCCAGAAAACAGAGAGTCCTTTGCTCGGGAAGTGCCATCCTGATTTCGGCTCCTCGCACTCCTCTCTGCCGCATGGGTGATCTCACTTCTCTGTAGTTGCTCCTAAGCTGTGGAGTGGACTGCCCGATGGCATACGCTCCTCCCCCTTGTCAGGCGCTTTCAAGTAAGCTCAGAAAACCCAACTCTTGTGTTAGGCCTGTTCTTAGTCGATGGACGGGCACCCTTCGAAGGTTTACGGTCTTGAAGGGCGCCATATAAAACAATTATTTTATTATTATTCGCGGCGGGTAGGTTTATTCTCTCCAGAGATTCATACAGGGTGGTCAAAAAGAAATATTCAAGATTCTTCGTGGTTGCAAGAATACTGATCACGGGTGATAGTTGGAGTTTCCCCGGCATCAGCCGAGTCTAGTTGGAAAATTCATCTAGAAAATAGTGGGGTACTGAAACCGACCTTAACTGCGGTAAAGTGGAGGGTGGGGGGGGAGTTTGAGAGAACCTTTTTTTCTGTTTTCTCAACGGTACCCCTTTCTTTATGGCTCACAAAATCAAATGTAGGCTCTTTCCTTGTACTCTGTACCCCCTCTCAAATTCCATCCTATATAAATTCCTAGCAAAAAATTGTAAACTCCGGAATATTCAGCAATAAATTAAAATATATTGGACGTTCACTACATATTTTGATTCGAGTCGAAATTATCCAGGCGAAGAGTTAAGTTCATTTGCGAAAGATAACATTTATTAATGACATTTAACGGTATAAATCCAGTCATTTTTAAAGTATAAGAGATTTAATTAGCTCTCGGTAATTATTCGTTGGATGTGTTTTATGTGCAATTAGATCACTTTAACGACCAATCAGAGATGCTAAAACTCGTTCTGACAATTCATTTTAAACGTGTTAATCAAAGCTTTTATACGTTAGAAATAAGCTGTGGTAGTAAAACAGATTGCCACAACTGAATAACCTTGTACAACCGATAGAGAGAGATAGATATAGACAGACGGTTAGAGGATAAAAAGTAGGAGCCAGCCAGACACAAAAGACCTTTAGACCGAAAAAAAATATTCCTCGAAATTGAAGCGCAATAGCAAAGAGGACCTCACGCTGAAAGTTTGTAGGCAGATATAAATAAAGTGTTGAAGCTTGAGAAAGTGAAAATGCGGGGAAGATATATAGGCATACATCTTCCTGCATGAATTTGAACCAGGGGTGGGGGAACTGTTGATGTTGGGGCTGGGAGTACACATATTTCAGATGTCAGCTGCAACAAGGTAACTCATTCTTCACCTAGCATGTCATTACGAGTGCATACAAGGAGACATATGGAAAAAAGACCTTGGGGGGGAGAAAAACCTTGTGGGGAGGAGAAATCTTTGAGGGGCATGAAGAGGGAAATGGGGGGAGAAGGCAGACATCCCCCCCTGCAACTGAACCCCATAGGGAGAAAAAAAGTTGAGTAAATCAATCAACAACCGAATACAAGATTGGTGGAAGATTTATCGATACCCGCTAAGGAAGGATCTAATCTAAGAGATGTAATCTAAGGGATCTAATCTAGGGGATGTAATCTAGGAGAACTAGTCTAGGGGATCTAATCTAAGGGATATAATCTAAGAGATCTAATCTAGTGGATGTAATCTAGGAGAACTAGTCTAGGGGATCTAATCTAAGGGATCTAATCTAAGGGATCTAATGTAGGGGATGTAATCTAGGGGAACTAATCTGGGATGATGTAATCTAGGAGAACTAGTCTAGGGGATCTAATCTAATGGATCTAATCTAAGGGATCTAATCTAGGGATGTAATCTAGGAGAACTAGTCTAGGGGATCTAATCTAAGGGATCTAATCTAAGGGATCTAATCTAGGGGATGTAAACTAGGGGAACTAATCTGAGATGATGTAATCTACGGGATCTAATCTAAAGGATCTAATCTAGGGGATGTAATCTAGGGGAACTAATCTGGGAGATGTAATCTTGGGGATCTAATCTAAGGGATATAATCTAGGAGATGTAATCTAGGGGAGCTAATCTGGATGATCTAATGTAGTAGATATAATCTAGCGGAGCTATTCTAGAGGATATAATCTAGGGGATCTAATATAAGAGATCTAATCTAGGGGATCTAATCTAGGGGATCTAATCTACGAGATTTAATCTAGGGGATAATCTAGAGGATCTAATTTAAGGGATCTAATTTAGTGCATCTAATCTAGGGGGTCTAATCTAAGGGATCTAATCTAGGGAGCCTAATCTAATGGATCTAATCTATGGAATCTAATCCAAAGGATCTAATCTAGGTGATCTAATCTAAGGTATATAATCTACGAGATCTAATCTAAGGTATCTAATCTACGAGATCTAATCTATAGGATCTAATCTAGAGGATCTAATTTAATGGATCTAATATAGTGCATCTAATCTAGGGGGTCTAATCTAATGGATCTAATCTAGGGGATCTAATCTAAGGGACCTAATCTGGGGAATCTAATCCAAGGGATCTAATCTAGCTGATCTAATCTAGGGGATAATACAAATTAATGACCAGAATGGTGAGTTGCGCCTCATCATCTGCTTTTTTTAGAATGTGAATATAACCAAAACTCGATGCATCTTCTGGTTTTAAAATGTTGTTGTTTTTAGCTCCCAAGGCGTAGATGGCATCTCCACTCTCCCCCCCAATAATTGTTTGGGAGATTAAGGGAGATATCTTTTGAGCCTATACTCTGTGTTGTAGGCCCCCGCCAACGTTATCACAATTAAGTGGGGTCGCGCTTTCTTTTTAACTGATGGGAGGCTGTTGCATGCTGTGGAAATTGTATGTGCAAGAAGATGGAGATAGTAAAGGAAGTATCACTTTAGATGTTTTTAATTTTACTACTGTTTACATTTGGTTATTGTGTTTATAATTTGAGCCTAATTGTCTTCTATTGCTTTTCTTCTTTTATTTCCTAAGTATATTTTCAAAATCGCATTCAGCCACTTTTAATGATTCTGGTGCTTGTTTTTTTTTATTCCTGGTAAATGTATTTTAATTATTAATTGCTTTATAGGAAGACGAGCAAAAAAATCACTTTATTTAGGTACTTTAACCGAATTTATTTATTTGTTTCATCTCTTTGTGGTCTCACTAAGAGGTCTTTAAACTTAACTGCTCAATATCGTCTTTTTTGATCCATTTTCCTCACGTTCCTCGGTTTTCGAAGACCAGACGGAGCGAATTTGTAGATGGTTTGATTTTCCTCGTAGGTTTAACGCACCAATTGTGTATATCAATATGTGTATAAAAATGAGGGAAAAAAACAAGAGTCAATAGGTAGAATGAGAAAAAAACAAGAGAAGGGAACAAAATGAGAAAAGAATGGGAAATTGCTACAGTAAACCACATGACCTTTAAACACTGCGGCTATAAAGGCGGATTTGGAAGCCATCAGGAGCAAATTCCTAGGACAGAGAAACTGGACAGGACGAGTTGACTACCCTTTTCGACAGACTCCTTTTTAGTTTTCCCCCGAGGGGTTGGAATATCTAAATTAACGAGAACCATAACATTTCATCTTAGTCTAAATGATGGTGGTGGAAATTACGTTAGTGCTGGTGCTTTCAGTCGACTTTCACCTTCGAGATCGAAGTTTTCATTTTTATTTCTCCTATTATAAGAGCATTTGCCTCTTCTTTACAATATCATTTATGTATATTCAGTGATTTTTATCTTTACTATTAAATATTTGCATGTTCAACGTATTAATCAATTATTTTGGCTATTTATTCTTCCTTCATTCGGTCTACATATTTTTAACCATTAGTTCTTCCATCTGCCTTATTCTCTCTCTCTTTTTAGCTATTCTCGGATGTCTTAATTTTGGTTCCTTTATGACTCACAGTGCTCTGAATTTCTCGCTCTTCGTCTTAATGGATGGGAGACAAAATATATCAGCAAATAATTGCTAAGGTTTGATTTATTGATAAATGGCATATATTAAGGTGTGGAAGAAACTATACTTACTTATCTATCTCCGGTAGTAGGTACGAATAATAAATACTTAATGAGAAGCAGATTTGATATATCGACCATCTAATTTAGTGGGGGGGGAAATGATCAGGTGAGGAACTGACTCGCGAGCAGATCGATTTTCGATTTTGTTCGATGCGAAAGTTATAACAAAAAATAAAAGATTAAAGGAATTTTAATATCATTCCCTTAACTTCTTTCTGAATTGTGTTTTTGGTTATGATTACAATGTTCCCATTTACATATTATATATATATATATATATATATATATATATATATATATTAATATATATATATATACAAAGAAAGAGCAAATACAAGTTTTGCGGGTGCTAACAACAACCACCACAGGGCTTTCACCATATTCTTATTTTCTGCCTTTCAAAACAATTTTGAAGACAAAGAAAGATGCAGAAACCTTGTATAGTAAACTATATATACATATAGTACAAGAGAAAGAGAAACTTGGACGTGAATGAGCAACGAGACAAGAAACAGGAGTTTTTTAGAGGTAAGAGAAAAGGACATTAGAAGAACATTAGAATCAAAGAGAGCAGAGGGCGGCACAATGAAGGCAATCCTTTACCGAAAAGATAGAAATAACGCCAGGGATGGAGCAGTGGATAACGGCACAAATGCACCACTTTCTTCTTTGCTAAGAAAAACCGAAACTTGCGAGCTTCGGCATAGTAAGCGATGCGGTCCAATACGTGTTGGAGTCGACGCCCAGAGTTGGCATCTTTGTCGTAGAAAAAGAGATCGAAAGGTCGTCCACGTAGAGCGTAGCGAGAACATCTTCGGCAGCACCGAGGTGATGCTGGTGATGCTCAGGGCAAAGAATGCGCCCTGAGCACATATATATATATATATATATATATATATATATATATATATATATATATATATATATATCAGGCTTCAACGAAAGTAAAGTCTGATTTTCTAGAATAAAGTTTTAGTTATTATTTATTAAATTATTGCTTCTTGTTATCGTTTAGGGAGGCTACGATGATTAATTTATACTTTTATCTTTCAAATTCTAAAATTCTTGTTCATAATCTTCTTCTGAATTCACCCCTATTTCCCCCCATCTAAAGATCACAATGGACATGTTTTAATCTGAGTTTCAGAAAGGTGTCAATTCAAGTACAGCGACAAAATCCATTCCAATCACTTATGTGGATGAGGCATTGAATGGAAGAAGTTGCAGGTGGTGGTTTCCCCGTTTCGGAAATGGGTATTTTATTTCATTCTCCCCTCTGGCGACTGCCTTCAAGGACATAGGTCGCCATAATCAAAGGTTTAGCCTAGTGCTATGTTACTCTAAGATTCGCAAACCAAGCCAAATGAATAAAAACAATAAACAAAAAATCAAAACAAAAAAAATAAAAAAGAAAGCACGATACGGCGTCGGGCCTTCCCCTGGGGAAGGAACATTCGACTAATAACAAAGTCAATTAAAATAGAGGAGGCCAACATCCGTCCCGAGGTCAAAGGTTAAGCGGTAGTGACCTCGCTCGTCCCGAAACGGGGACAGGTAACGTGCGCGAAGTTCGCTTAGACTTAGACATTCAACAAGAATGTGCCGAACAGTCTGGAAGACAACGCAGTCTTCGCAGTAGGGCGCAGGCGAGCGCTCCATCAAATGGCTGTGCGTCCTGCGAGTGTGTCCAATTTGGAGACGACAGACAGAAACCTGAAGCCGTCGTAGCATTGGGGGTTAGGTCCATGGGGACAGTCGCGGCGTAATGACATGCAGCTTTAAGTTCCCCCCAGCCGTTTCCCATCTTCTTTGTCAAGCAGCCTGATGGACTGCCCTGATTCCTGCCACGTAGTTGGTGTGAGGATGAGCGGAGTACGTTGGTCGTCAAGTCCTCCTTGGCGTCCTTATCTGACCTCTCATTGCCCTCAATTCTCATATATCCAGGAATCCAGCAGAAGGTAATCTTGATATCCACTCAGCATAGCGGTAACCAATTGCATCACGGATACTGCAAACCAGAGAGTGTAGAGCTTCCAATGCTCCGGGAGTACTCAGGTCGCCTTGTGAGTCGCTAATGATCACAATCCAATCTCCGAACCGCACACGACGCATTATCTGACGTACCAAGCGGTGTGTTACAACCAGTCTGCCGAGAAGACAGAGACAGGAACTTAAAACATAGGAGATACAGCGTGGAAGCCGACCCTTTCCATAGACTTGCAGCCACCTGTGTACACTGGCATGGATCTAGCGTGCCAAGAAGTGTGCTGCAAAAAGGTCAAACGCCATACTACCAGCGTTGCAGAAGTTGGATGCAGAGGCATGGCGACAAATAGCCAAAAGTGGCAGCCTCAAGGATGGCGTCCTGGGCAGAAGCAGAAGGGCTACCGGCCCGAAAGCTACGCCGAGCTCTCGAAGGCGTTTTCTAGCCCTAAACCAAAAAGGCTTAGGGTATATGTGGCGTTTCTTGGCGACATTGGCACCGCCGAGATCGGCTGCGAATGCAGTAAGAACCTTTGGCAACAGAGGGAGGGGTGAGGTTCATGCGTACAGGCGCCAATCCAGTGGCAAGTGTACAGTAGTGTGTGACAAGTGTATGGCGCAGAGCAAGTGGCACCTCCCCAACATCGATGTGTAGGTTCTTGATGGAGACGTACGGAATGCACCACTCGTCAGATGGAGACCGGTGTGGTGGATCGAGGCCACTTTCCGCAATACACGCTCGGCTGCGGATGCATAAAACTTGCATCCGTAGTCAAGCTTTAAAAGAACAAAGAATCGGTAGAAATGCGAGGCATAGCCCTATCAGCACCCCCATGTGCTGAAGGTCATGGAACGAAAAATGTCCATGGCCCCTAGTATAAGAGTTCCTAGGGCTGGGAATATGAGCCTCCGAGGTGAGGCATTGGTCGAAAGCAAGAACAAGGAAATGGTGTGAATGCACTACTTACAGGCAAAGCCCGTTTACGAACAGAGCTGGGTTGGGATGGAGCAGTGGATAGCGGCACAAGTGCACCACTTTCTTATTTGCTAAGAAAACCCGAAACCTGTGAGCTTCGGCATCGTAAGCGATGCGGTTCAATGCGGGTTGGAGTCGACGCCCAGAGTTGGCATATTTGTCGTAGCTAAAGAGATCGAAAGGTCGTCCACGTAGAGCGTAGCGAGAACATCTTCCGGCAGCACCGAGTTGATGCTGGTGATGCTCAGGGCAAAGAATATGACACTGAGGATACTTCTCTGCGCGACACCCTATTTCTGCTCCATTGGGCCGGAGAAGCCCCCCCCCCTGTACAAAGAATCGCCCATCTCGCAGAAACTCATAAATAAAGATTGGGATGCGTCATCTCGTCCCCATCGTGTGGAGAGTCTTCATGATACCGTATAGACATACGTTATTATATGTCTTCTCCAGATAAAAAAAACACCGTGGTGTAGTGCTGTATACGAACGAAGGTCTCACAGATGGCATTTTCCAGTCAGAGCAGAGCATCATAAGTGGAGTGGAACTTGTGGAAACCACACTGTGCATAAGACAGGTGGCCTCCGTTGTCCAGGAAAAACGCTAGTCAAACATTTATCAATTCATTTATCAACTTGGACGCGCAGGATGTTAGAGAGATTGGGCAGAAACCAGCCGGGGTAAAGGTATTTTTCCCCGGTTTGCTCAAAGCAAGCATAGTAGCCATTCGCCAGGAGTCTAGGAGGATACCCTCGGTCCATATCCTGTAGAACAAATCTAACAGAAAGGCCATGCTTCGCTCACCTAGGTGTGAAAGAATGGCATAACGGCCATCTTCTGGACCGGTGGGAGTGCCCGCGCCCGAAGTGATAGCGGAACGCAACTCACTCAATGTAAACCTGTCATCGGAGGGTTCTCCGCATCTGGATGTCAAGTCCAGTCGGCGGCCTTCGGCGACATCACAACGTGCATCGAATGCTGGAGGAGAACCATCCCGGCTGGAAAATGCTGAGAAAGCAGTCACGAAGCACTCCGACACGGACGAGGGGTCCTGGAGTCCAAGATTGCGGTCCCATTCTACTAGGGTAACGGAAAGATGGTCCTGCGAAATTTTGCCCCGAATCCTTTTGACTCGCTTCCAAACCGCTCCTAGAGGGGTCTTCCCGTTAAGTGAAAACCCGCATGCCCGCCAAGAAGAGCGGCGAGCGTGCTTCTAAACATACCAGAACCTAGTCCTAGCTCGACGAAATTCACCGACAGTGAAATCCTTCGGGCGGTGCTTATAGCGCATGTAAGCATAATGCCTCTTTTTGATGTCTCTCTCACACTCGGTTTACCACCACCCAAGCGGTCGGCATGCAAAACGGCCAAACGTTCTAGGAATAGTAATTAGTCCCACGGCGATGAGGTGCCGGAGAAAAACTCAACAGCTTCATCCACCGATCTAAACTCCTCGACTAGGACAGAGAAATCAGTCATTTCCTGAAATGCGGACCACTGCATCCACCGCCAGCAACCATGGAGTGGGTGGTGTTTCAGGCGGCAGCGGTCTAGAAAATGATATTTGAAAAGGAAAGTGATGACAACAATGGAAGTCATCGATCACCTTAAAATCAGGAGTTGCATCTTGAGAGCGCAGGGATATATCAGGACAGGAAAATGAAACGTTTTTCGAGCAGTGATGCGTAAACTCATCTACATTTATGACACTTATCATCAGATCGTTGATGAGGTCGGAAAGGAGCTGAGCCCTTTGATTGATCGAGTAATCTTCCCAGGGAGGATGTATACCATTCAATTCCTTGATCAGTAGAAAGGGCCTCGTCAACCATGCCACGACGCGACGGAAGTCCCCGCGTCGATGTCGGCTGTTAGTGGAAAGTACGCAGAACTAAAGCTATACCTAATATCCAGGTTCATTTTCACTACTGCTGACTGAAAGGAGGTATTAAAATCAGATAGAAAAACGGAGACAACATGCGAGATGTAAATCATGCTCCTCCTGTCTAGCTCCCAGCCCGTTTGCGGCGGGGTCGCAAAACCTTTATACTACGGTAGGAATAGCAGGGGGCACGCGCCCTGCATGGTCACCTTAAAAGATAGCTAACGGTAAACGGGAGGAGACGAACCTCTGGAGCTTTTCCAGTTGGCTCAGAGACTACAAACAATTCCAACGAATAAAAATGCCACCGAGGCCTAGCTCAGAGGAGATGTGGGGCCCTCTTCGAAGAGAATATCCTAACTGTAATCGCTATACGCTTCCCGGAGGCAGAGCCCCGGACGTTTATTGGTCGGACAATGCGCTGAAGGCGCTGTCGCCTTCGTGAACTTATCGGAAATTGTTGGGCTCTCTATGCGGGCAGTATGTCCTTGGAGGCGTGTGTTCCTCTTTGGGATCATGAAAAGTCTCCGAGCCACCCAGTCCTGCCATGGATTGGGGCGTAAGAGCAGAAGCATCTTTGGTGTTCCCCTGGTTTCCGAGGCAGCTTTCGGAACAACGAAAGTCGGCCTCACGACCACAGAGGTGTTGCCTCCTGTGACTTTAACGATACGATAGAGGGACGCAGTCGTTTCGCTTTACAGGAAACGGTCACGTTGGAGGATGGGGAAAGCCCTGGTTTTAGTCGAAGCTAGAAGTAAACCCTTTTTGTCGCCAATTATACCAAGGGAGCGCCCAGTGTGAGTAGATCCAGCAGGAGAGCTTCGAATGGGCTCTTAAAGGGCCGTGCTTGTAGCCCCTGAGGGGCCAGGAGCAGAATGTGCATTTGGGGGGAATTGAGGGATATGAAGTCCCACAAGCAAGTCATTAGCCTCAGGAAATGAGAGATGATCCTCAGCCTGAAAGACCAGATTTCATTCTCCAGGAGACCGAAATATCCTTGTGTGCGAATCTCCCAAATTGACACATTTGGCCATAGACGATGGGGACTTATCGTGTACGGCCTTGGAGCAATTTACATAAACCTCGGGTAGAACTGAATTTTCACGTCTACACGAATGATTCGTATGGACGAACTGGTGGCAGTATTAGTACCTCCTGGGGAGTGGCACGAATGCCTACAAGCGGTAAAGATACTAATCTGCATGCACTGTCTCAAGGAGCCTTTCACGGTCGAAACCGACGAAGATTGTAGGACTGGGTCTCGAGGCCCCTTTCTGTAATCTCATCACATGTTTGACCTTAACCGACTTTGGTTGGCTAGGTCTAAGATATCTTCTCAGAAGTAGTCCACCAATTCCCGGGCATAGACGACTCAACGGCAAGCCATTTATTGCCCGAAGCGCACTGATCATGGCCGACTCGGAAGGGTCCAAAGCATTCTCTAGAAGGCTCCCATCCGAGAAACGGTTCATTTTCGGCTCTCTACCAATCAAGCTGGCCAATGCTCTTCTCAGATGGAGCAAGCTGGCTAGTGCTCTTCTCAGATGGATCATGTTGCCTTTGGAGTAATGCTGCTTATATTAATTGCTTGGTTAGGATTGTAGCTTCGGCATTTATAGATGGGGCTGAAGTGTTTACTGAACACTTTTTATGATGGTCGTTTACTCGATCAATTCTTTTTGCTATTAAACATTTTTGCCATTAACTTTATTGCTAGAAATATTTTCAAATTTAGACCACAATGAGTTCTTTGGCCGTCCAATAAGAATACCATGATTTCTCTGTAAATCTGTATATTTTGGCATATTAAATATTTTAAAATAAAATATAAAAAATATGCATTAGTAGCTGAGGTAAAACTCCCCCCAAAATAAATGTAAAATTTCCAAATTTTCGACTAAATATTGCTAAAAATTCAAGTTGATAACGCTATGGAACCTATATAACAAAGACCACTGAGGCTGATTCTGTGATCTTATATTATTATACTTACATGAAATTTTATGTTTGTATGTTTTTTTTCCTGTTTTTCCCAGTTTTACCCAGTTTTTCCCAGTTTTACCTAGTTTTACCCGGGAAAAACTGGGTAAAAGGGTCAATAGGTTTTTCCAAACCAACCCTGCTCACTAAAGCATCACCGATCCCAATCGAGGAATCGGTCTTTGCCAGATTTGTCATCGGGAAATAGAGATTGGCAGGCACGACGACAGCCTGTAAACTAGTAATGTAGGATTGCAGGACTGTAGAGGGCACGGAGCGGCCAGCCATGCTATCCCTTGTCTCACTAAGGGGATTGGCCCTATCTACTCGCTTACATCGGGAGGGGTCGGTTTTGCGCCACCTGTCTGCTCACTTGGTAGTCTCCTGTGCTGTAAAAGTTTGGACTGACGCCCTTGGAGTCGCCCTTGGGCGCCTCCAAATCTCATAATGTGATCATTTACACATACTCGGTCCACGGGTGCTGTATCGATGGGCCTTTTACAACCCGGCCGGCCATTCAGGCGAAATAGTCCTCGAGCTTTAACCATAAAGGATTCGTGTCTGCGTAGCCACCTTATGTGTGTACTGGAAGGAGATGAGCAAAGTCGACGGTCCAACACACTCAGGGCCTAATGCTTGCCTTAACCAGCGGGAATTTGGCCCTCGCAACAGGTAGTGACCTCACGGTTTACACTGCTCCTAGACTAAGAACCCTTAAGAGGACGAAAGTGCACTGGGCAACCAGAACCTCTGTGGATAGAAGAGCAAGTTTGGAAGGGGGTTGGCGGGTATGTAATATAGAGAAGTAGAGATAGGCGGTTCCACTAAAGAGTAGAGTGCGTGATCGGTTTCATTATCAGACCCTGAGTGCTAGATGGAACCAAGATACCATACAGTCCAACAAGCCATCATGGCTACCGGACCGAACCCTGTCAAGTTGGAAACAGTCCTACTTGTACAAAGTACGGGTAGAAAATGGTTGAGGAGATAGTCATAATTAAAACAACAATAACACAACAAAATAATAATAATAATAAAGAAACAAAGTAGCGCTGAGAGGGAGCGAGAGGGTAGCGCACCAACAACTTTTCCAGGTGCCATCAGTGAGTTCAAATCAACTCAATGACAAGGATTCCCTAATTTTTCCTCAGGCCGGAAGATGTGCAGCTCATACGGGTACCGAGTGTAACAGACTGTAAAGAAAAGGGACGCCAAGAAGAATACCTCCTTCATTTGTTTCATGAATTCCTTCCCTCTCTATGTCTCCTAAGTATGACTCCACGTGGAGTAATCTCTGAATCTAAAGAGAAAAAATAAAGAAGAAAGAATTTGAATATCCGTCAGCCGCCTCACAGGTGCAGTTAATTAAGTTGGGCGCTAAAAGCTTTTACCTCGCCGAGGAAATGCTAATCTCCCTAGTCGGGAAATGCTAGCCGAAGTTTCCCACCCACATCGTAAAGGCCATTAAGACGTGAGTCAGGCGACAGATGCTAATCCATCTGGCCGCTGGAAGCGGTCAGCAAGACGTCTGAGCCTGACAACGAAGAGAAACCAAAAACATGGCCGAAATATAAATACCCTGGGTTTTAGAATATCGGCAGATTGAGTTTAAGAACCCGTCGCCTTTGGTTCAGATCGTGAGTCTGTTTCTCCAAGTCCCTGGTATTCGATTATACCATCAAGGTTGGATCTCACCAGGCAGATACATCTCTTTTGTAAAGGCTTACTCTGTTCAGAGCAAGCCTCTCATCTGGAACCCCCCTCCCCCCTAACGGATCTCAAGTTTCCCGTGTGAGACTTCGCGCCGAGCCGCATCAGAGTCTCGATTTTTGGAGATTAAACTTCTCTGGAGAAGAGGTGCCATCGTCCGTCTTCAAGGAGGATCGTGAACTCGTCTTCTGCCCTCCCCCCCTCTCGCGTCAAAATCAGGATAGTCAACCGGAGGGAGCGGCTTTAGGAGTGCCTTTTGATTGCCCGAGCCGCAATCACTGAATGGGATGGGATACGCCTTCTCCGTCACCCCTTGAGAAAACCAGGGCCAAAATCTTACAGACGACGTGGTTGGCAGGTCGAGATGATGGATCCGGCTTCACAAATGGTCGTAGGATTACATAACACAACAATTTCACGGATGACAAGAGCCACAAGGGCCTATCAAAGGTCATCAGCATCTGTCAAAGCCACCTACAAAATGCATCCATAGGATTGTGTCAGATCATGCATCTACAATATACAATTTAAACAATCCATAGGATTGTGTCAGATCATGCATCTAAATATACAATTTAAAGAATCCATAGGATTGTGTCAGATCATGCATCTACAATAGACAATTTAAACAATCCAGAGGAAAGTCTCAGATCATGCATCTACAATATACAATTTAAAGAATCCATAGGATTGTGACAGATCATGCATCTACAATATACAATTTAAACAATCCATAGGATTGTGTCCGATCATTCATCTACAATAGACAATTTAAACAATCTATACGATTGTGACAGATCATGCATCTACAATATACAATTTAAACAATCCAGAGGATTGCTTCGAATCATGCATCTACAATATATAATTTAAACAATCCATAGAATTGTGACAGATCATGCATCTACAATATACAATTTAAACAATCCATAGGATTGTGTCAGATCATGCATCTAAATATACAATTTAAAGAATCCATAGGATTGTGTCAGATCATGCATCTACAATAGACAATTTAAACAATCCATAGGATTGTGACAGATCATGCATCTACAATATACAATTTAAACAATCCATAGGATTGTGTCCGATCATTCATCTACAATAGACAATTTAAACAATCTATACGATTGTGACAGATCATGCATCTACAATATACAATTTAAACAATCCAGAGGATTGCTTCGAATCATGCATCTACAATATATAATTTAAACAATCCATAGAATTGTGACAGATCATGCATCTACAATATACAATTTAAACAATCCATAAGATTGTGTCAGATCATGCATCTACAATAGACAATTTAAACAATCCATAGAATTGTGACAGATCATGCATCTACAATATACAATTTAAACAATCCATAGGATTGTGACAGATCATGCATCTACAATATACAATTTAAACAATCCATAGGATTGTGTCAGATCATGCATCTAAATATACAATTTAAAGAATCCATAGGATTGTGTCAGATCATGCATCTACAAAAAACAATTTAAACAATCCATAGGATTGTGACAGATCATGCATCTACAATATACAATTTAAACAATCCATAGGATTGTGTCAGATCATTCATTTACAATATACAATTTAAACAATCCATAGGATTGTGTCCGACCATTCATCTACAATAGACAATTTAAACAATCCATAGGATTGTGTCCGACCATTCATCTACAATAGACAATTTAAACAATCTATACGATTGTGACAGATCATGCATCTACAATATACAATTTAAACAATCCAGAGGATTGCTTCGAATCATGCATCTACAATATATAATTTAAACAATCCATAGAATTGTGACAGATCATGCATCTACAATATACAATTTAAACGATCCATAAGATTGTGTCAGATCATGCATCTACAATAGACAATTTAAACAATCCATAGAATTGTGACAGATCATGCATCTACAATAGACAATTTAAACAATCCAGAGGAATGTCTCAGATCATGCATCTACAATATACAATTTAAAGAATCCATAGGATTGTGACAGATCATGCATCTACAATATACAATTTAAACAATCCATAGGATTGTGACAGATCATGCATCTACAATATACAATTCGAACCATCTACAGAAATGTGTCAAAAACAAAATGCATCATCATCAAGACTTATCAAAATCAATCATAATATTGATATATGCGCAGTTCATTTGGGTCGCCGGGCCGTTATGGATGGGGTCCATGGGCAGTAGAAGGAAGTGACAGAGTAAAAGGGGTGGGTGGAAGGAGGGGGGAATAGTGAAGGAGAGTTGGTACGAAAAGGCGTGGTATGGGGTTATTGGAAGAAGGAAAGCCAGGCTAAGTTGGTACCGGACAGGGTGCTGACTCACGTCGGTACGGCGGAGAGGAAAGCACATCGTAGTAACCCTTACGGAAATCTTCTTGATAGGAACCAAAATGTGGAACACCAGGATAAAAGATTATAATATTTTGATCACATCTTGACTGGAAGCAAAACGAGAGACGACAAAGATAAAAGATTGCATCATTTGGATCAAATCTTATTGACAGGAACCAAGATGAGGAACACAAAGAAAAAGGATTATAATATTTGGATGCTATCTTGAGTGTAAACAAAATAAGGCACGACAAAGATAAAAGATTACATCATTTGGATTAAATCTTCATGACAGGAATCAAGATGCGGAACACAAGGTAAAATATGATCATATTTGGATCACATCTTGACTGGTACCAAAATGAGGCACGACAAAGATAAATAATTCCAACATTTGGGTCAAATATTCCTGACAGGCCCCCGATGTGGAACACGAGGATAAAAGCCTATAATAGTTGGAGTACATCTTGACTGGAACCAAAATAAGGGACGACAAAGAAAATAGTACATCATTCTGATTAAATCTTCATTAGAGGAACCAAAATGTGGAACACAAGGATAAAAGATTATAATATTTGGATCAAATCGTGACTGACACCAAAACGAGGAACAGCAAAGATAAAGATTGCATCATTTGGATCAAATCTTCATGGGAGGAACCAAGATATGGAACACAAGGATAAAAGATTATGATATTTGGATCACATCGTGACTGGAACCATAACGAGACACGGCAAAGATAAAATAATATCATTCGGATTAAACCCTAATGACAGGATCCAAGATGTGGAATACAAGGCTAAAAGCTTATAATATTTGGATCATATTTTGACTGGAACCAAAATGAGTAACGACAAAGATAAATGTTTGCATCATTTTGATCAAATATTCTCGACAGTAACCAACATGTAGAACACAAGTTAAAAAGATTATAATATTTGGATCACATCGTGACTGAAACCCAAACGATGCACGGCAAAGATAAAATAGTACATCATTCGGATTAAACCTTCATGACATGAACCAAAATGTGGAACACAAGGATAAAAGATTATAATATTTTGATCACATCTTGACTGGAACCAAAGTGTGGCAACACAAGAAAGAAATATTATAATATTTGGATCAAATTGTAATGACAAGAACTAACGTCGAACACAAGGATAAATGATTATAATATTTCTATGAAATCTTGACTGGGGCTAAAATGAGGCACGAGAAAGATTAAAGATTGCATCTGTTGGCTCAAATCTTCATGAAAGGAACAAAGATGTTATAAACAAAGATAAACATTTTAATATTTGCATTACATCTTGAGTTGAACGAAAATAAGGCACGACAAACATAAAAGATTACATCATTTGGCTCAAATCATCATGACAGGAACCAAGATGTGGAACACACTGATAACAGATTATAATATTTGGGTCACATCCTGACTGGAAAAATAGTGAGGCACGACAAAGATAAAAGATTCCAACATTTGGATCGATTCTTCATGACAGGAGCCAAGATGTGGAACACATGGAGAAAACATTATAATATTTGGATCACATCGTGACTAGAACCAAAACGATGGATGACAAAGATAAAAGAATACATCATTCGGATTAAACCTTCTTTACTACAACCAAAATATGCAACACAAGTTTAAAAGATTATAATATTTGTATCACATATTGATTGGACCAAAAGGAGGCACAACAAAGATAAAATAGTGCATCATTTGGATGAAACCTTCATGACAGGAACCAAAATGGGGAAAACAATGTTAAAAGAATTTAATATTTGTTTCACAGCTTGACTCTAAGCAAAATGAGGTACGACAAAGAAAAAAGATTGCATCATTTGGATCAAATCTTCATGACAGGAACCAAGATGTATAACACAAGGATAAAAGTTTATAATATTTGGATCACATCGGGACTGGAACCAAAACGAGGCACGAGAAAGATAAAATTGTACATCATTCGGAGTAAACCTTCATGACAGGAACGAAAATGTGCAACTCAAGGATAAATGATTATAATATTTTGATCACATCTTGAATGGAACTAAAATGAGGCTCGACAAAGATAAAAGATTACATCATTTGGATCAAATTTTCATGACAGGACTCAAGATATGGAACACAAGGATAAAAGATTAAAATATTTGGATCACATCTTGAGGGAAACCAACACGAGGCACGAGAAATATAAAATAGTATATCATTCGATTTAAACTTTCATGAGAGGAACTAAAATGTGTAACACTAGGATAAAAGCTTATATTTGGATCAGATCTTTAGTGGAATCAAAATGAGGCACGACAAAGATAAAAGATTTCATCATTTAGATCAAATCTTCATGAGAGGAACTAAGATGTGGAACACAAAGATTAAAGATTATAATATTTGGATCAGATCTTGACTGGAACCAATATGATGCATGATAAAGATAAAAGATTGCATCATTTGGATGAAATCTCCATCACAAAAACCAAGATGTGGAACACAAGAATAAAAGAATATAATATTTGGATCACATCTTGACTGGAAATAAAATGAGGCACGAGAAAGATAAAAGATTGCATCATTTGGATCAAATCTTCATAATAGGAACCAAGATATGGAACACAAGGATTAAAGATTATAAGATTGGGATCACATCCTGACTGGAACCAAAACGAGGCACGACAAAGATAAAATAATATCATTCGGATTAAACCCTAATGACAGGAACTAAGATGTGAAACACAAGGATAAAACATTATAATATTTGGATCACATCTTGACTGGAACCAAATGAGGCACGACAAAGATAAAAGATTGAATCATTTGGATCAAATCTTCATGACAGGAACCAAGATGTGGAAGACAAGGATAAAAGATTATTGTCGTAGAATGACTCCCGACGATACCATATATAACACTATTCGTTGAGGGAACTTCCTTAATTATCTTTAGAGTGCGTTTACTGTCTGGCGGCCGATATTATGTATCTTTAAAATGCTTAAGAAGTGGAACTGAGCTCAAGGATAATAATATTGCTATCATTAATAAAATAGAGTTTTATCAATAATAACTATCAGCAAACACAAAAACGGAAAATATTGACATAAACAGAATGGAAAGGGTCGTGGAGACTCGGGCTAATCCAAGGATTTAAGGGATTAAAAAAGGTAAAACAAATATAGAGTTAAAGAGATGGGATGGTTCGATAAACAATTTAAAGAACAGGATAGAATTGACAAAAGGGATCAATACTCAAAGGTGAAGTTTTGGCTTACGTAACTTTGGCACTAGTGGTACAGTGGAAGGTGGCACAAAGGAGTTTCGGTCCGCTGGCGAGCTCCAGCCGAAGGGAGGGGATAAAAGGATCCTGACGAGGCGTCTTGGAAAAGAGAACCGTTACTCGACGAACGGCTTGAAGAACAATGGCTGTTCTACTTTGTTCTCTTCTGAACAAAGGGGGGGATGAGAACCGTCTCTTGTCTACGGGCTCAAGAACAATGGCTGTTCTAATGTTGTTCTCCTTTGAACAACAGGGGGGGGATGAGAACCGTTTCTTGGCGAAGGGCTCAAAACGAACAATGGCTGTTCTAATGCTGTTCTCCCTTGAACAACAGGGGGGGAATGAGAACCGTTTCTTAGCGAAGGGCTCAAAACGAACAATGGCTGTTCTAATGCTGTTCTCCCTTGAACAACAGGGGGGGAAGAGAACCGTTTCTTGGCGAAGGGCTCAAAACGAACAATGGCTGTTCTAATGCTGTTCTCCCTTGAACAACAGGGGGGGAAAGAGAACCGTTTCTTGGCGAAGGGCTCAAAACGAACAATGGCTGTTCTAATGCTGTTCTCCCTTGAACAACAGGGGGGGAAGCCTTGGGGACTTGGCGTCACGAAAGGCTCGAACCTTTGGCACTCAAGGAATATTGTCCTCCTTCTGGACAAGTGATGGTGAATCTCGAGGTCGAGGTCCCTTGGCGCACAAAGGGAGAGAGGGTCGTGGTGATGTTTCGCGACGAAAATCTGGATCTCCAATCTGATCTCAGTGGTAAAGTTTCCATATAAATAGCCAGGACATCTCCTTGGCGTGGGGGAGAATGGGGTGGAAGCTTCGAGGGAACGCACAGCCGAGCCGGAGAACAATGCCTTATCTGCCCATAAGCCTAACTCAATCTGGCGAGGTCGAGGTATGGGGGCGAACGGGGGGACGATAACCTCCTTGTTTAAACATTGACATCCGGTAGCTGCGATAAGGCGCCAAGCTTCAAGGCGAAGATGCACGTGGGCAACATCGTGGTTTTAAATAATATGGGATAGGAGTTGAATTTAACGCAGCTTTAACTCGTTCTATCACACCCCTCCATTCCAGGGGAAGTTGTCGCTTCGAAAAAAAAAGAGAGAAGGGACAACGATAGAGCTCCGTTGTGGGGAACTCGTTTTCTTGTACCAACCGTACCTTCCTGCACCTAACTAGTATTACCTCAATACATATGAATATTTTGATCTTTAGTTTACAGGGGAAAATAACCTTTAATACAACTTAATAAAAAAAAAGGGCATGGAGCAATGAAATTATATAAAATTAGTACATACGGGACAAAATAATTTATACGTAAATTAATGGGTACAAATATATATACATACAAAAATTAGACATTTAGCGTTACAAAATTCAGACATATACATTAATTAATGATATTACAAAAGAATCTTAAATTAAGTCGTACAAGACGGTCTATACCTACATGGAGATACTAATCCTATGAATACAATTATTCTACGCTATTCGGTAACGCATTCCTACTGAGTGCGTCAGCGACCTGGTTATCGGAACCTTTTATCTAATTTATTTTAAACTGATACTCTTGCAAGAGTAAACTCCAGCGCATGATGCGGCCGTTTGAGTGTCTCACATTCCTAATATAGGCTAACGGACGGTGGTCGGTTTCTATTTGAAATTCTTTACATATCAAGTACAGCTTGAATTTGTCTATGACCCAGATAATTGATAGAGCTTTCTTTTCTCTAGTGGCATATCTCTTTTCGCGTGGTAATAATTGACGACTAGCATATGCAACTGGATGACTCGTTCTGTCATCCTCGTATTGAAGGAGTACACCTCCAATGCCCTCGTTGCTTACGTCGGTCTTAATCCCAAAGGATTTTTCCGGGTTGGGCAACTTTAAAATGGGGGCAGAAATGAACTTACTTTTGAGCTGATTAAAATGGGAAACAGCGACATCATTCCAACGTAAACGATCGGGGAAATTCTTTTCCTGAAGGGGGCATAGGGGGGCCAAAATTGCAGCGAAATTCGGAACAAATCGCTGATAGGGAGAAGCTGATCCTAGGAACGATCTTAATGGCTTCTTTGTAATCGGGAGGGGCATGTGGGCGATTGCCTTAATCTTGTTCTCGTGGGGACCTAACTTGCTTTGTCCTATTTTGAAACCCGAATATTTAACGGGTTCGTGGGCAAAATGGCATTTGCGGGGGCCAATGGTGAGGCCATTTTCACGCAGTTGCTCGAAAAGAGCTAATAGGGTGAGTAAATGGTGATTCCATTTAATTAGTTCTTGTAGCTGACTCTTCTGACGTGGTGTCAGCTGCGCGTCACTATCCAGGTCAGAGGGTTCTAAAGACTCGCCTGGTAGGGAAGGAGGAGGGTAATCGGCATCAGGTTTGATGCACACTGTCTGGATTACATTAAGGGACTCCGCGGGGCAATCCTCTTCAAGCGCCGATGCTTCGTCCAGTTCTACGAAGGTATCTCCATGGGCGCGTTGGGGGTTCTTTTTTTCTTGGGGTCCAGGGACAGTCTCCGTGTCCTTGTCTGGGGCCTTATCACCTAAGGGTGTTAGTGATTCACATTCCTCTTTTGCCGTCCTAAAGTCCTGGTTAGGGGTCTCCGAGAAATCGGACGGTATCGGGGTTCTGATGGGGACGGGCTCCTGGGCTTCTTTCTTATCTCGGCCTTGAGGAAGGGCGGCCTGAAACACAGGGTCGAAACTTACTTGGGGGCTCTGTCCTATAAGTACGGAACAGAATTTTATGGGTGCTACAATGACTTCAGCCCAGCCATTATGATATTGACACTGCAGGTAACATCTAGCGACGGGGAATCTGTTCGCCCGCCCAAGGTAGTCATGTACCACCGCAAATTTTTCGTGGTTAAAGGCCACTGGGAGGAGTTCGTCGGACACGATGAAACACGTACATCCTGTGTCCCTGACGAGAGTCAATACTCGGCAGCTGTCCACGCTGCCCTCCTCATATTTCAAAGTTCCCGCTGAACTTTTATCAAAAACAAAATTTACCTGGTGGCCTGACGGATAGGGAGAAGTTTCTGCTTGGGTCTGCACCACCGGGGGAGCCAGGGTTGCATTAATCTGGTGAACTTGGTGGGCTGGTCCGCTTTTAAGCCTAGAATTTTGGGGGCAATTCCAGCTCATGTGGTTTTCTACACCACAGGTGAAGCATATGGTTGGTCGCTTCGGGAAGAGAGATGGAGGAGAAGTCTTAACGGGAGGTTTGGAGTCCCGTTGTTGGTTTTGGGGAAAGAAGTTTTGGGGTTTTACGGGGCTCGGAAACTTTGTCAGCTTTCCTGGGAAGGAGCGCGAGTCCGTCCTTCTTTCTTCTCGTTGGATTTCTTTTTCTCGTTCTTCTCGTTGTATTTTTCTTTCTCGTTCTTCTCGTTGTATTTCTCTTTCTCGTTCCTCTCGTTGTTTTTCTCTTTCTCGTTCTTCTCGTTGTATTTTTCTTTCTCGTTCTTCTCGTTGTATTTCTCTTTCTCGTTTCTCTCGTTGTTTTTCTCTTTCTCGTTCTTCTCGTTGTATTTTTCTTTCTCGTTCCTCTCGTTGTATTTCTCTTTCTCGTTCTTCTCGTTGTATTTTTCTTTCTCGTTCTTCTCGTTGTATTTCTCTTTCTCGTTCCTCTCGTTGTTTTTCTCTTTCTCGTTCTTCTCGTTCCCCTCGTCGGATTACTCTTTCCCTTTCTATTACTTCCATTTTTCTTTGAAATTCTGCTTCAATCCGAGCTAATTCAATCTGATGGTGAAGCTCCTCTTGTCTTATCCGTTCCTCTCTTTTTCTTTCTTTCCTTTGCTCCTCTTGAATGTACTCAGTTAGTTCTTTTCCGGAGAGTCCACAGGACTCTCCTTGCGCTTTAAAGATTTCGAACTGAGTCATCTTTGCACTTGGGGGCGCACTAGTCAACCAACTAAAATTCCTTGCAACAAGAATTATGCCTCTATAGAATTAGCCTACCTAAATATGGGCACTGACCTATTCGTACTTGGTTTCTTACTCTAAATAACCACTGACTAAAATCACAAAAAAACACAAACAAATTATTATAACCGTTCCTTGAGCTACTCCAGCTTCTTAAGTTTAAAAAAAAGGGGATAGCAATCGTTAAAACAAAAGGGAACTACTATATTCTATTATTATAACGAATAACACTATGCTTTACTCGACTGAGACCAGTGTTTGCAAAGATATAGCGTTAAACCTTACACACCTGATACCAAATTTAAATAGTATATATATATATATATATATATATATATATATATATATATATATATATATATATACGTAGGTGAGTCAAAAAGTTCTCAGACAAATGCCAGATTATTGAAATGTTCGATTTTGTACAAGTAAATACAGGGTCAAACACGACTTTCATGTTTTTTGAACAATTCCTACAAAATTCGTCATTCAATTTGTCGAGACTCTTTGTATTAGATGTGCTTCAAAAAGGTTACTTTTTTGAACCCATAAAATGGCAAATTTTGAGATAAGAGCGAACATTAAATTCCTGACTAAACTTGATTGGAAGCCTGTTAAGATTATTGACGCTCTACAACAGGTTTATGGTGACTCTTCGCCATGTAGAGCGGTAGTTTACGACTGGATTAAGCGCTTCAAGGGGGGCAGAGAAGAAGTTGAAGATGATCCACGTGAAGGGAGACCCTCCACCTCCATTAACCCAGAAAATGTCGAGCTTGTGAGGAATCTAGTGGATAAAGATCGCCGTATTACTATTGATGAAGTTGCCAATGCATGTGAAATCTCTCATGGCTCAGCATTTGGAATTCTAACTGAAAATCTTGGCTTGAGCAAGCTTTCAGCACGTTGGGTCCCAAAAGCGTTGCGAGAAGACCAGCGGAATCATAGGGCCAACCTTTCTTTGGCTATTTTGACCAAGATTGAAGCAAACGAGGATAGTTTTTTTGAGCGCCTCGTAACGGGAGATGAAACTTGGGTGTATCAGTTTGATCCTGAAAGTAAAAATCAATCAAAAGAGTGGCACCCAAGGGGGGCAGCAGGGCCTATCAAGTTCAAGACAGAGAGGTCCGTTAAGAAGATAATGGCTACAGTTTTGGGGGATTCGGAGGGAATTATTTTAATAGACTTCTTAGAAGGACAAAAAACTGTTACATCCAGCTATTACGAAGGAGTTTTAAGGAAGCTGAAAACTTCAATAGCCAAAAAACGACGAGGAAAGCTCCACAAGCAAATCTTGTTCCACCATGACAATGCCCCTGCACATTCGTCCAAAGCTGTGAGATCTCAGCTACGGGAATTTCGATGGGAAACTCTTGCTCATCCCCCTTATAGCCCTGATTTAGCACCCTCTGACTTTTTTCTGTTTCCAAATTTAAAGGGACACCTAAAAGGAACCCGGTTTCAATCATTAGATGAAGCAAAAAAGCAGGTCATTACTTGGTGCCAGAGACAACCCCGTGAATTCTACAAAGATGGTCTTTACCGTTGGATTCATAGATTAAGAAAGTGTATAGATGTTAATGGAGCTTATGTAGAAAAATGATTACAGTATTATTACAAATAAAAATTTTATGCCATTTATCTGAGAACTTTTTGACTCCCCCTCGTATATATATATGTGTCGTAGAATGACTCCCGACGATACCATATATAACACTATTCGTTGAGGGAACTTCCTTAATTATCTTTAGAGTGCGTTTACTGTCTGGCGGCCGATATTATGTATCTTCAAAATGCTTAAGAAGTGGAACTGAGCTCAAGGATAATAATATTGCTATCATTAATAAAATAGAGTTTTATTAATAATAACTATCAGCAAACACAAAAACGGAAAATATTGACATAAACAGTATGGAAAGGGTCGTGGAGACTCGGGCTAATCCAAGGATTTAATGGATTAAAAAAGGTAAAACAAATATAGAGTTAAAGAGATGGGATGGTTCGATAAACAATTTAAAGAACAGGATAGAATTGACAAAAGGGATCAATACTCAAAGGTGAAGTTTTGGCTTACGTAACTTTGGTACTAGTGGTGGAGTGGAAGGTGGCGCAAAGGAGTTTCGGTCCGCTGGCGAGCTCCAGCCGAAGGGGGGGGGATAAAAGGATCCTGACGAGGCGTCTTGGAAAAGAGAACCGTTACTCGACGAACGGCTTAAAGAACAATGGCTGTTCTACTTTGTTCTCTTCTGAACAAAGGGGGGATGAGAACCGTCTCTTGTCTACGGGCTCAAGAACAATGGCTGTTCTAATGTTGATCTCCTTTGAACAACAGGGGGGGAATGAGAACCGTTTCCCTGCGAAGGGCTCAAAACGAACAATGGCTGTTCTAATGCTGTTCTCCCTTGAACAACAGGGGGGGAATGAGAACCGTTTCTTGGCGAAGGGCTCAAAACGAACAATGGCTGTTATAATGCTGTTCTCCCTTGAACAACAGGGGGGGGGAAGAAAACCGTTTCTTGGCGAAGGGCTCAAAACGAACAATGGCTGTTCTAATGCTGTTCTCCCTTGAACAACAGGGGGGGGGGAATGAGAACCGTTTCTTGGCGAAGGGCTCAAAACGAACAATGGCTGTTCTAATGCTGTTCTCCCTTGAACAACAGGGAAGGAAGAGAACCGTTTTTGGCGAAGGGCTCAAAACGAACAATGGCTGTTCTAATGCTGTTCTCCCTTGAACAACAGGGGGGGGAAAGAGAACCGTTTCTTGGCGAAGGGCTCAAAACGAACAATGGCTGTTCTAATGCTGTTCTCCCTTGAACAACAGGGGGGGAAGCCTTGGGGACTTGGCGTCACGAAAGGCTCGAACCTTTGGCACTCAAGGAATATTGTCCTCCTTCTGGACAAGTGATGGTAAATCTCGAGGTCGAGGTCCCTTGGCGCACAAAGGGAGAGAGGGTCGTGGTGATGTTTCGCGACGAAAATCTGGATCTCCAATCTGATCTTAGTGGTAAAGTTTCCATATAAATAGCCAGGACATCTCCTTGGCGTGGGGGAGAATGGGGTGGAAGCTTCGAGGGAACGCACAGCCGAGCCGGAGAACAATGCCTTATCTGCCCATAAGCCTAACTCAATCTGGCGAGGTCGGCGTATGGGGGCGAACGGGGAGACGATAACCTCCTTGTTTAAACATTGACATCCGGTAGCTGCGATAAGGCGCCAAGCTTCAAGGCGAAGATGCACGTTGGCAACATCGTGGTTTTAAATAATATGGGATAGGAGTTGAATTTAACTCAGCTTTAACTCGTTCTATCACACCTATATTATTTGGATCAGATTTTGACTGGAACCAAAATGAGGCTCGACAAAGGTAAAAGATTACATCATTTGGATCAAATCTTCATGACAGGAACCAAACTGTGTAAGACAAAGATTATAATATTTAGATCACATCAGGATGGAACAAAAATGAAGCACGACAAAGATAAAAGATTACATGATTTGGATCAAATCTTCATTACAGCAACTAAGATGTGGAACACAAGGATAAAAGTTTATAATATTTGTATCACATCTTGACTGTAACTAAAATGAGGCACGACAAAGATAAAATATAACATCATTTGGATCAAATCTTCATGACAGGAACCAAGATGTATAACACAAGGATAAAAGTTTATAATATTTGCATCACATCGTGACTGGAACAAAAATGAAGCACGACAAAGATAAAATAATACATCATTAGAAGTAAACCTTCATGACAGGAACAAAAAAGGTGGAACACAAGGATATAAGATTATAATATTTGCATCACATCTTGACTGGAACCAAAACGAGGCACGACAATCATAAAATAGTACATCATTTGGATTAAACCTTCTTGATAGGAACCAAAATGTGGAACACAAGGATAAAAGATTATAATATATGGACCACATCATAAATGGAACTAAAACGAGGCACGACAAACATAAAATAGTACATCATTAGGATTAAACCTTCATGAAAGGAACCAAAATGTGGAACACAAGGAGAAAAGATTATAATATTTGGATCACATCCTGAATGGAACCGAAATCAGGCACAACAAAGATAAAAGATTACATCATTTGGATCAAATCTTCATAACAGGAACAAACATGTGGAACACAAAGATGAAAGATTATAATTTTTGGATCAGATCTTGACTGGAACCAATATGATTCACGATGAAGATAAAAGATTGTATCATTTGGATCAAATCTTCATCACAAGAACCAAGATGTATAACCCAAGGATAAAGGTTTATAATATTTGGATCACATCTTGACTGGAACAAAAATGAGGCACGACAAAGATAAAATAATACATCACTCATATTAAACCTTCATGACAGGAACCAAATTGTGGACGACAAGGATGAAAGATTATAATATTTAGATCACATCATGACTGGAACCAAAATGAGGCACGAAAAAGATAAAAAAATTGCATCACTTGGATCAAATCTTCATGAAAGCAATTAAGATGTGGAACACAAGGTTAAAAGTTAATAATATTTGTATCACATTTTAACTGTAACTAAAATGAGGCACGACAAAGATAAAAGATTGCATTATTTAGATCAAAACTTCATGACAGGAACCAAGATGTTTAACACAAGGATAAAGATTATAATATTTTTGATCACATCGGGACTGGAACTAAAACGAGGCACGAGAAAGATAAAATAGTAAATCACTCGGATTAAACCTTCATGACAGGAACCAAAATGTGGAACTCAATGATAAAAGATAATAATATTTTGATCACATCTTGATTGGAACCAAAATGAGCCTCGACAAAGATAAAAGACTACATCATTTGGATCAAATCTTCATGATAGGAACCAAGATGTTTAACACAAGGATAAAAGATTATAATATTTGGATCACATCGGGACTGGAACCAAAACGAGGGACAAGAAAGATAAAATTGTACATCATTCGGTTTAAACTTTCATGACAGGAACTAAAAGGTGTAACACTAGGATAAATGATTATATTTGGATCAGATCTTGAGTGGAATCAAAATGAGGCATGACAAAGATAAAAGATTTTATCAGTTGGATCAAATATTCATGACAGAAACTAAGATGTGGAACACAAAGATGAAGGATTATAATAATTGGATCAGATCTTGACTGGAACAAATATGATGCACGATAAAGATAAAAGATTGCATCATTTGGATCAGATCTTCATTACAGGAACCAAGATGTGGATCACAAGGATAAAAGCTTATAATATTTGGATCACATCGTGGCTGGAACCACTATGAGGCCCACAAAGATAAAATAATACACCTTTCGGATTAAAATTCACGAGAGGATCCAAAATTTGGAAGCCAAGGATAAAAGAATATAATATTTGTATCACATTTTGACTCGAACCAAAATAAGGTTCGAGAAAGGTAAAAGTTTACATCATTTGCTTCAAACCTTCATGACAGGAATCAAACTGTGGAAGACAAGGATAAAAGATTATAATATTTAGATCACATCGTGACTGGAACCAAAACGAGCCATGACAAAGATAAAAGGGTACATCATTCGGATTAAACCTTCATTAATACAACCAAAATGTGCAACACAAATTTTAAAGATTATAATATTTGTATCACATATTGATTGGACCAAAAGGAGGCACAATAAAGATAAAATAGTACATCATTCGGATTAAACCTTCATGACAGGAACCAAAATGTAGAAAACAAGGATAAAAGATTATAATATTTGGATCACATCTTGACTGTAACCAAATTAAGGCACGACATAGATAAATGATTGCATCATTTGGTTCAAATCTCCATGACAGGATCCAAGACGTGGAATACAAGGATAAAAGCTTATAATATTTAGATCATATTTTGACTGGAACAAAAATGAGGAACGACAATTCAAATGCTTTCATCATTTGGATCAAATCTTCTTGACAGGAACCAACATGTGGAACACAAGGAAAAAAGATTAGAATATTTGGATCACATCGTGACTAGAAGCAAAATGATGCACGGCAATGATAAAATAGTACATTATTCGGATTAAACCTTCATGACATGAACCAAAATGTGGAACACAAAGATAAAAGATTATAATATTTTGATCACATCGTTATGGAACCAAAATGAGGCACGACAAAGATAAAAGATAACATCATTTTGATCAAATCTTCATGACAGGAACCAAGATGTATAACACAAGGATAAAAGTTTATAATATTTGCATCACATCGTGACTGGAACAAAAATGAAGCACGACAAAGATAAAATAGTACATCATTAGAAGTAAACCTTCATGACAGGAACCAAAAGGTGGAACACAGAGATATAAGATTATAATATTTGCATCACATCTTGACTGGAACCAAAACGAGGCACGACAATCATAAAATAGTACATCATTTGGATTAAACCTTCTTGATAGGAACCAAAATGTGGAACACAAGGATAAAAGATTATAATATTTGGACCACATCATAAATGGAACTAAAACGAGGCACGACAAACATAAAATAGTACATCATTAGGATTTAACCTTCTTGACAGAAACCAATATGTGGAACACAAGGGGCTAAGATTATAATATTTGGATCACATCTTGACTGTAACTAAAATGAGGCACGACAAAGATAAAAGTTTGAATCATTTGGATCAAAACTTCATGACAGGAACCAAGATGTTTAACACAAGGATAAAAGTTTATAATATTTGGATCACATCGGGACTGGAACCAAAACTAGGTACGAGAAAGATAAAATAGTAAATCATTTGGAGTAAACCTTCATGACAGGAACCAAAATGTGGAACTCAAGGATAAAAGATTATAATATTTTGATCACATCTTGATTGGAACCAAAATGAGGATCGACAAAGATAAAAGACTACATCATTTGGATCAAATCTTCATGATAGGAACCAACACGAGGCACGACAATCATAAAATATTACATCATTCAGTTTAAATTTTCATGACAGGAACTAAAAGGTGAAACACTTGGATAAAAGTTTATATTTGGATCACATCTTTACTATAACTAAAATGAGGCACGACAAAGATAAAAGATTGCACCATTTGGATTAAATGTTCATGAGACGAACCAAGAGCTGGAACACAAGAATTAAAGATTATAATATTTGCATCACATCTTGACTGGAACCAAAACGAGGCACGAAAATCATAAAATAGTGCATCATTCAGATTAATCCTTCTTGACAGGAACCAAAATGTGCAACACAACGATAAAAGATTATAATATTTGGACCACATCGTAACTGGAACCAAAACGAGTCACGTCAAAGATAAAATAGTATATCATTCGGATTAAACCTTCATGACAGGAACCAAAATGTGGACCACACGGATAAAAGATTATAATATTTGGATCACATCTTGACTGGAATCAAAATGTGGCATGACAAAGATAAAATAGTACATCATTCGGATTAAACCTCCATGACAGGAACCAAAATGTAGAACACAACGATAAAAGATTATCATATTTGGTTCCCATCATGACTGGAACTAAATCGAGGCACGACAAAGATAAAATAGTACCTCATTCGGATTAAACCTTCATGACAGGAACCATAAGGTGGAACACCAGGATGAAAGATTATAATATTGCATCACATCATGATTGGAACCAAAATGAGGCACAACAAAGATAAAAGATTACTTCATTTGGATCAAACCTTCTTAACAGGAACTAACATGTGGAACATAGGGATAATAGATTATAATATTTGGATCTCTTCGTGACCGGAACCAAAACGAGGCACGGCAAAGATAAAATAGCACATCATTCGGATTAAACCTTCATGACAGGAATCAAAATATGGAATACAAGGATAAAGGTTATTATATTTGGATATCATCTTGACTGGAACCAAAATGTGTTAAAACAAAGATAAAAGACTACATCATTTGGATAAAATATTTTTCCCCGTAACTAAAATGTGGTTATACAAAAACATTAGGTTCAATTATTTTGATCACCTATTCTTAACCCGACCCAAAATTAGCATCAAAAAAGATAAAAGGTTTCATTATTTCGATCAAATACTCTTGACTGGAACTAAAGTGTTCCACATATAAAAAAATAATAATTTTGATCAAATCTTTATGACCAGAACAAATATGTATTACAATAAATATAAAACTGTACATCATTTGCAACCGGATAAAAGTTTAAAGAATTTGCATCAAATAATTTTGACTGGAACTAAAATTTGGCACAAAAATGATAAAAGTTTACATCATAGGTTCAAATCTTCTTGACTGTCACTAAAATGTGGAACAACAAAGATAAAAAGTTACATCATTTGGATCAAGTCTTCTTAACTGGAACTCAAATGAGGCATTACAAAGATTAAATCATATGGCTAAAATCTTCTTAACCTGAACCAAATTTAGGTACAAAAGATAAATGGTTATAAAATTTAGATCAAATCTTCGTGACTGGAACCAAAATGTGTCACAACAAACATAAAAACTACAATATTTGAATCAGATCTTCTTGACTGGAACCAAAATGTAGCACAACGAAGATGAATAAATATTGATATTTGGAGCAACATTTCTTTCCTGGAATAAAATGTGGTTCAAAGATAAAAGACTACTTCATTTAAATCAAATCTTTACTGGACCCAAAATGTGGCACAGCAGAGATAAGAGATTACAGCATTTGGATCAAATCTTCTTGACTGGAACCAAAATGTAGCACAATAGCTCCCTGTCAATTGTTAGCAGTGGTTTTGAAGATAGCGAACAGCTCAATCTTTGTAACATACCATCTTACACTTGGTAACTGGAAGAGCAGGACCCTTAACCATTCCCAGTTGTCCTGGTCTGCTCTAACTAGATTGAGACTACCTGAGTTTTAATCTTCCAGACATTTCCATTTCACAGTTTTCTCCACTTTCTTTAACTAGCCTCTTCTCCCCCTCTTTTCTTGCTTAACCGCTAATATCGGAGACTAGTCACCGGCTATCCTTCGTCCATTGATCGCTAGAAGGAGCCTGCCGATGACGATGAGGGAGCTTGCTCCCCTATTTCTCACAGCCCTGTTTGGGCTACCTGGTTTTGCAAAAGTTCTGTTGCACTCAGGTTTTTATCTTTCGTGTGATAGAAAAGTTTCCCTCAAATAAACGTAAAATACTACTTTTCCAGCACCTGCCATTAAAACATCTTTTCCATCGTCTGCAGGCTGGCCACAACAAGTCCGACATCCGCCCAGCGGCTCAAATTTAGCCGGTGACCCTCGACAGAGTCGCGGAGAGGCTCAAGAACCGGGAAAATCTTAAAGATCGATCGCGTTCAGCCAGACTTCAAGTTGTCAATCGTTTGGCAATGTAAGAAAGGCCTTTGAAAGTGCTCCGAAGCTCAAAATGACTCCGCTCGCGAACAAGAAGAACAACTCGGTAGCTACGGTGTACAGAGACGTCAAAGGAGGAGGGCCGAATAAAGCTTGAATGGTTTGGAAAAGCCTCTGTTTACCGATCGTATGCGAGAATAATGTCGGTTGCGCTGTAGTCACCTTCTTAATGACTCGAAGAGTCATGGCAATCGAATTATCAGATTCTCTGACTAAAACAACCTAGACCGTCGATCCGGTCACCAACAAGCAGAACGATCGCGTGGTAAGCTTCGGCCAGGGCGTCTCCGAGGTCCGCAACGTCTCCACGACCAAGCACCCGCCCTCCTTGAAGATGCTCGGCGTCGTGGCTTTGAATGGCGAAAAGATGTTGAGACCGGCGAAACGAGTGCGTCAGGACATTTTTTTTTCAATACTCGGTAGTTAGTTTTACATCTCCATTCTTCACACCCTTTGCCTCTTCTACAGGTAACCTCTAGAGGCTTATTTGCCCTCACATCCCGATACTTTACCCTCTATTTTCATCACTTTCCTCGTTGCTGTTTCGCTTTAAATTTACAAAGAGAAGATCAGTTACGTGGGACCTGACCTGAACTCAGAGTGGCTCCATAACTAACTTTCCTACCATAACTCACCTTCAGTTAATTGTGTTGTGAATGTCTTACATTTAGAAAATAATGATGTGGCAGACGAGTCTGAAGAAGTTGAAGAAGCAATTCTTAATCTTCACTCTATCAATGACATGTCCCGGTACCGGAAGAAGCGGTGTCGCTACCGGGAGGAGCGGGATCACTACTTGGACGAGTAGTGTTGCTACTAGTACGACCAGGTCGCTACCGGTACGATCGGGGTCACTACCGGTAAGAGCGGAGTTGCTACCGGGACGAACGGGGGCGCTACCGGGATGAGTGTGGTAGCTACCGGTAAGAGGGGTGTGCTTTCTGGGAAGAGCAGTGTCGCTACCGAAACGAGAAGTGTCGCTGTCGGTAAGAGCGGTGTTCCTTCTTGGAAGTCCGGCGTCGCTACCGGAACAAACGATGTCACTACAGGAACGAGCGTGTGTTGCTACCAGAATGAGTGGTGTCGTCACCGGGACCAGCGGTGTCTCTACCGCGATCCTAACAGGATGAGCGAGGTAATTACTGGGACGAGCGGGGTCGCTACGGGACGAGCGGTGTTATTACCTGGACGAGCGGTGTTACTACAGGGACGAGCGGTGTTACTACCGGGACGAGCGGTGTTACTACCGGGACGAGTGGTGTTACTACAGGGACGAGCGGTGTTACTACCGGGACGAGCGGTGTTACTACCGGGACGAGCGGTGTTACTACCGGGACGAGTGGTGTTACTACCGGGACGAGCGGTGTTACTACAGGGACGAGACGTGTTACTACCGGGACGAGAGGTGTTACTACCGGGAAGAGAGGTGTTACTACCGGGACGACCGGTGTTACTAGCGGGACGATCGGTGTTACTACCGGGACGACCGGTGTCGCTACGGTGTGTCTTTTGTACTCGGGACGGGTTCGTACATTTTATTTGACTCTCTTTGGTGTTGGTCGCATGATCCTACGCCAGTGGGAGACTAGCTATTCGGACGCTGGAGCGTTCTTCCTACTTCTTTCTGTCTGTTTCTTGTGGTTTCGTTTGTTATTTGTTTTATTTTCTCTGTTTGTTTTTCTTTGTTTCCTTTGTTGTTGTTTTTAATTTTAAAGTATCCTATGCTCGCCGCAGCGAGAAATGGACGATGAGGTGCGACAAGCACCGTAACAGGTGGCCCCGCCCCCACTGTTGCCATATCTCCACAGATCAGCTGACCGCCTTCTCTCTCTCTCTCTCTCTCTCTCTCTCTCTCTCTCTCTCTCTCTCTCTCTCTCTCTCTCTCTCTCTTCATATGTAACGGTGCTTGCCGCAGCGAGAAATGGACGATGGGGTGTGACAAGCACCATCACAGGTGTTCCCCCCCTATTGCCATATCTCCACATATCAAGTGCCCGCCTTCCTTTCCAACCCCGTTTCTCCAACTTACTCTCCGTCTTTCGTTTTGATCTGTGGAGATATGACAACAGTGGGGGAGGGGCGGTACCTGTGACGGTGCTTGCCGCACCCCATCGTCCATTTCTCGCTGCGGCGGGTATAGTAGTCGGCTGAATTTTTAATTGCGGCAAACTGTGCCTTTGGTGGTGGTCGCAGGAGAGGCGCTGTACTAAAAACAAAATCTATCAATGGAGCTTCCATGCAACTTGAGACCGAGGCAAATATTGGATCATTTTGGTCGTCAAAAGGTGCAAAGGTTTTAAAAATTGGGCTCGAGGAGGCGATAAACAGGATGCAAGCCGCAGGTCAAACAACGCTGCTTTGATGTTGTTGTATCCAAAATGGCCAAAGAAAAGACGCTTTTGCGAGAAATCTTTTTTCGAAGAGATGAGTTTCGGATGCGCCAGGTATCACCCTCATTCTCATTATTTCGAAAGAATGCATGGAAGAGAGAGAGAGAGAAAGAGAGAGAGAGAGGGAGAGGGAGATTCCATACTGTCAGATCAAGTCCCAATTACGATGAACTTAATTAAAAAAGTGTACAAAGAGATATTTAAACATTTACACAAACGCTAATATATATATATATATATATATATATATATATATATTGATAATTGAGCAATAACGTGAAAGTTATTGCGGTTAAGTAAAGGTAATAATAAGAAGTCCATAACCCGCTAGAAAAGTCTCCTTGGAGTTCCTCAACCCTCTTCAGGAGCACCACATCTACGACTAGGCAACTATCCATTTCTCTAAAAAGAGAAATTTCAAGAAGCCTTTTTTACGAGATAGCGTTTACTTTAACAAATAACGAGAAAATATATAATGTTCTCGCGGCTCTTCATCTATCTAATCCTTTTGATAATGACCTATAACGTCCATGCCAAGGCGGTTAGGTTAGGGTAATAGTAAGATTTCCTTAAGAAGATGTGGATTAAGACTGTACTGTAGTTTCCTTAATGATGAATGATAATATAGAAATATCCATGTACTTTAAGAAGTACTGGGGGTTGAAATTCACACAAACAAGCTGATGGGATGAAAATTGTCATTTCAAACTGTTTGTTGGTGAGTTTGGAGTTTTAACTCTGTCTGTTACAACAACTGAACTTCATAATTGTGTGAAAGTGATCGTTGAATATCCTTTGATGTTTGTGTAGGTGTGTCAATTTCAGCTCATCACACCTAAAACTCAATGGCACGGTGAGGCGAACCAGTTGAAGGTAAAAAGGATTGGTTAAAGAACCCTTTTTAAGTTGCAAATAAAATGATATTTGATAATGTTTAGGGAGCAGATCGTATTAATCAAGTTACCATCATCATAATCATCATTTATGTCATTTGCCTCCCCTCCCCCTCTCCTGGAAGACCCCCTTTCTCATATTTCTGAATTTTTGTCGGTATTGTGCAATTTTTTGCCAATTTTTAGTAGATCTTTGAAGATCATCTCTCCATCTTGTGTTTGGTCTTTCCGGTCGTCTTTTATTAAGTGGAGATAATCGGTAATTTATTAATCAAGTAGTGCTCATTTAATCACTTATATTTTATGTAATTCTTTTAGCCACGGCAGTGCTTAGAAGGCCTTGCGGCTATACAGTACCGAGTGAAAATTAATTAACTTTCAGAGAAATTAGGCACTGTCCAATATGGCGGCCGCCTCAGCCGTGAGATAAAGTCATCTAATAGAAAGTATTGCGGCCTAACTGACTCAATGGAGGTTCGGAGATACGCTGGTCACCAACATGACCTAACTAATGGTAGCAAGACTTTTCAGGATAGATAATTGTCCCGGAACAGTCATTTTGTGAATGTGAAGCAGGAACTATAAAAAATTACAGAACTAGCAAAGTTTTGTTAGTTCTTTCTCTAATAACGGCAAACATCGCACTTACATAACAATCACTCCATTAATGGAGATAAACGGCAAAAGCTACATTAAATCTCCCCCTCGGGTAGCAACGTTTAAAAAGCGCGTCATTAATGCACTGGAAAATTTGCGTTTCCGGCTTAGGGGCAGTTTATTAGACCCTCTCCCCCTTCCCCATTCATTTTAAATTTTGAGGTGGAGTACAAGATGAGATTGTGCTCTCCAATGCGTAGTTTGCTATTTCGTTCATGTGATTTAATGTGCATTTTTTAATCGTTCCTTTCGTACAGGATTCTGTTACAAGGGAATCTAGCTCCAACAAGTTACTGTGTCGAATCGTAGGTCGTCGGTCAGGTGCTAACCATTTTACCTTCCAATGAGTTTTTTTGGCAATAACACCGTAACTATTCAGGCGATTCTAACGAAATTTGAAACCCATATGTTGTTTTACATTCTCCTTCGAAGGATATAATTCATAATTAATATACTGTAAAACTAAGATGAAGAGTTAAATCAGTATTAAATTTTAACTGACAAGAGTTTCGGGAGATTATTGCTAGTCAAATGAGTCCGGCGTCATTTCCAGAATCGAGGGTGCAGCGTTTGTCCTTCGAGGAAACTCTTCATTTTTCTTGACTATAGGAAAACCTCCAGAGCGAGTGAGAAACCTTAAACTTGTGCCTTAATTCAATAAATAGACCTCTGTCCCTTTTTTATAATTATAAAGGGATACTATCAAAGGCTTCCCTGAAGTTATACAAGCGTTAAGTTTGTTCCTATGAGTTCGTTAGTAAATTTCTATAAAGATCCCAAGTAACTTTCAATTCCCTAAATTACCCTCCGTTAAGAGCAAATGCCATTTCATATTAAGCTGCCTAGGAATTAATGGACATAAAATTGGAGGAATTGCAAATTGAGGTAAGGATACACTTAGGTTTGTATACAATATTGTTTGAAAACAAAGTAACCAGAAAGGAACCGAAGTCTTTTCCTTCTTGTCTTAAATTGATGAAAGAGCGGAATGATCTCTTCTCCAATTTGATCAGAGCTGACCTGGACGACTTCTAGGGACGCGTTTTAATGTCCCATTAGCAATGCCCCATTGGTAATTAGAAAACCATACATTAATTTTATGACTCCTTAGATTTTATTACCCTTTAATTAGATGGTATCTCCTATATTATAAAAGAGCCTCAATAACCAACCCATAATCGTATCTGGTCATTTCAATTTTATAACTTAATTATGAGTTAGAGTTGAGCTGATGGCTCGTAAACCATTTTAATGGAAATAAGTGACAAACTAGTAATAATCAATTGGCCAATTATAAGCACATTTTTCGTTTATAATTGATATATTACAATAAAACTTTAATTACAGTGATACTAATGACGGCGGAGGGTTTTATTTAGCATGTAGGCTTATTCCTTTATAAGTTGCTTTTCTTTAGAATTACAGAATAACGGAGCTGTAAAGACAAGATGGTCCACTTCATGGCTAGCACAGAAAGCTATATGATCTCAGATCAAACATCTAAACAAAATCTCTATTTCGAAATTGTACTCTTTATCAACTGAATCCAAAGTGTTACCATTTATGTTGTAATCATTAAGCAAGTTTCGACAGCCTAAATTCATGTATTTACACTTTAAACACTTTAACAGTAAACTTCATTTGCCACTTTTAGGATGTGTCTCGAACCCGTTGTAAATTTTCGAAATCAGATCGGGACTTTACGCTACCGCCTTAGCGCCATCTGTGAATTTAGATATATTACATAAATGATCCACAGATCATTTACTTAAATTATAAAATATAGTGTATTCAAGACGGATCCCAAGGGATCCTTAATAATCACGGAGGCCTTAAGGTGAACTAACGCCATGGATGGTGACAGCTTTCCTCTTATACCATGACCCTTAAGCTTTATGCAAAAAGCTTTTGTGAAGGACGGTGTCAAACGCTTTTGAAAAGTACAAATAAATTACATGGTTATAATTTTGCTCACCAATAATTTTATCATATTGTTAAAGAACAAAAAACGTTTTCGTCGAAATCTATGCTGACTACTTTTTATTAAATTCTGATTTCTAAGTGATTAACGATTGTATCCCTAATGATAGACAAATAATTTAATGATTAATTACACAAGCCTGCGTTTGAAAATAAGTTTTCTGTTCCTCAGGATTTCTTTGTGGTTTCTTAATGAATCAAACCTCCTGAGCTCAAAAATGAATGTATTGTTGTTCAGTCAGGTCAGATTTTCTCAGTACAGCATACGTCATTTTCATTGAGATTACCTCATTTTTCTGAAAAAAAATTTCAAAAACCTTCTTCTATCTAATAATGCATTATTATTTTTATATCATAGAAACATGAATATACGTATGTAAACTATAATCCTTTTAATAAAACAAAAAATTAAAGAATGCAACATAATGAAAATAATTATAATTTCCTAGAAAAGACGCCCTTAACGACTTTCGTTTGTGCCTCTCATCTGGTGCATCACGCTTCAAACACCAACAGTAGTCAGCAAACATGTTTACGTCCCATTTATCCTGGTACCTGGATTCCATTGTTTTTATGTCCTGGTGGAATCTTTCCCGCTGTTCTTCACTGTAATTCCCGCAGTTGTTGGGAAAATAATCCAGATGGGACTGTAAAAAGTGTATCTTTATAGACATTCGAGCTCCCAAATGTTTGAAACTTGTTAGATGGTTGACCAGGGCAACACATTCTGGGCTTCTTTAATTGCCTAGAAAATTGTTAAATAGAGCTTTTAAAGCTTTCCAGGCATCTTTTTCTATGTCCGTCATTGATGCCTCAAACTGCTGATCTCTCATCAGGTTCCTGATCTGAGGTCCATCAGTGATTTATGGAAATTTTTTAAAAGCTTGGCCTTCTTTATTGAGGGCTTTGACATAATTTTTCATTATGCAAGCTTTATATGCAGTGGAGGAAGCAGTATTTTGTGAGGAGGCACTAAAGGTTCAGCTATTACATTGTTTGATCCAATTTTCAATACTTCTCGTGGAAGCTAAACCTTATTCTCATAGTGCATACTATCTGCACGACTGTCTCATAAACATAGGAAACAGGGATGCTTCGTGTTGCCTGTTTGCATCCTAAGTATAAGAGACGCTACCTGAAAAGAAATTTAGCAGGGTATGTAAATTCAAAGTGTAATATTTCTAAAAACAAATTCAAAGTAATATTTCTTGAAACAATAAGAATATGAATATGTACTGAAAAATCCTGTCTGCCGATGCACTAAATCATTGTATTGGAACTAATTGGATATATGTACATCTTATTTTGAGTTTATTGAGTTATGTTGTATACCTTCTCAATTAGGATAAGTTTCCTATTAACCCAAAAGGATGCATTAACCTATAGGGACACACTTCAACAAAAAATTATAACTAAAAAAGGACTCATGATTTCCAAATTTGCATTCTTGTAAAATGTAAGTTGACCCAAAGGTGTATACAAGTATTAACAATTAAAAATGAAAATGTCAATATCAAAGAGCTTAAAAATGCCAAGTGTAAAATGATCTTACCTTTAAGTCACCACATATCCTCCAATTGTGGGTAGAGTAATTTATTGCATCCAGCAATTTTTCCATATTTTCATAACTTTCAGTAAGTTGGATTGAATGGCTTATAGGAACGGAAGCTATCTTGTTACCAATATTCAGTAACGCAGCTTTTAGACTTCTACTGGAGGAATCTATGGAAAGTCTCTATTCTAATAGGCTGTAGGGAATTCCAGGGGCCTCAACATGTCCTTTAATATTGGCGCAGTATACTAAAGAGCTGGAAGAAGGTGTAAAAAATAGCTTCGAAACTCTTATTCTCTATTTCTGTTCCATAAAAATGTTGTTTCTTTAACGAGAAGATTACTTTCACGAAGTCGAAAGCCAAGAAGTTGTGCATTCTCCTTTGAAAGCCCCAGATCCCTAGTCAGGTCATTTAAATGAACTTGAGTGAATGGTCTTGTGACCATATCATGTGTGGACACCTGATAAGACTCAGATGTGTCATAATCTTGGTCAACTTCCATATTAATCTCTTCATGGATCTCTATATGTTCACGGGGAGAAGGTATAGGAATTCCTGGACCATGGGGCAGGGGTTTTATGGCAGAAGGAACATCCGGATATGCCACACTATGTGGAAAATATAATTGCATATTACATAAAGAAATTGATTTGGAGTTGCAGATAGTACTTAAATGTTTAGTAAAAGATATGTTCATGCTGAAGTGAACTATGTTAGTTTTTAATTTTATGCTAAGTCTATGCATAATAATTACATTTTCAGGAGCCAGTATAATACAGAAAGCTTAAATACTTGATAAAAGGCTCACCTTTAAGATTTGTCATGCAAAAATAGCAGTCCGTAGTGTGGTCCTTGCCCTCTCTCCACACCATGGAAACACGAAAAGAGAGAGACTTCTGTTCGCCCTGACCTCAGCCTCTTAAACTTATGTAGCGTCCCTTGCAGCAGATATGTAGTGCAAATCTTTTATCTTGATCTCTTAGCCTTACTCCAAAATATGCATGATACAAAGATTTAATTATAGGAGAGATTGTACATTGTTGCTCGGAAAAGTCACTTTGCCCCAAACATAGCAAAATCTGTCGGAGCTATTCTTACATTTTCAGTTCATTTTTAACTCAACCACAGAATTTACTATAATGCTAAGCAAATTCTAACCTGCAAAAATATAAACTTATTAACATAGTTAATTAAAATGTACACAAAATTTACTGCGAATACAGCAGTGCAAAAACCATTGAAATTATGATGTAATATAGGACATGTATAAACTATAAAATTATTATCACCCGCTGTATCGCCAAAACTGGACCTGATAGAGAAAAACGGATGCCAGATTCGGGTTTAGGGGGTCAATTTTATTAAGAAACACTACAGAAAACCAAAGGTACATTTTTGACGCAGACCAGTGTTATAGATATTGTAGCGGCATGTAAAAATATTTCCCGTAAAAATGTAAATTTTTACAGTTTAACCTTTAAATATCATTTTTTGTAATTTAGCATTTTTACCAAAATTATTTAGTTACCCTTCAAACATTGTCGTTTTATTCAATAAATAAATGTAATTCAGATTTATTGTATTTAGCATTATTTTTATATTTCCTAATCTTATATTTGCATATTATTTTATTACTAATTATTTTCATATATAAAATAACCTATGTAATTTTAATAAGTCGAAAACAACACGAAGGCACACAGCAAGACAAGAACAAGAAGCAGACGGACAAGCATCGAAGAGTCATCACCACTTCACCAGAGTTAATCGCCCAAGAATGTTACCATTTGGCAACTATTAACCGTGAGAGTAGAAGAAGAAGGTTGCCTCGTTTGTCTCATAAGAGCAGCTACGGTCTGATTGGAGATTCCTCCTGTTTCCGTGGCTCTCAAAAGAGACAGAAGCAAGCGTGGACGGGTTGATTGGAGATTCCTCCTGTTCCTGTCCTGCTTGTAGAGAGCATTTCTCTTCTCCCCTTTGCACCCGTGGCGCTGATGGGCGAACAAGAGTGACGCCACGATGCAAGGGTCGGCGTCCATATCCACCACGCCGATGTCTGCCAAGCGGACGCGGAATGGGTTAAGTCCACCCTCGCCGAACGAGACCTCCACGCCGAAGAGGACCGCCCGAACACTGGAGCCGGAGTTCTCACAGGCAGAGGAGGCCCCCAGCGATGATAGCGGTCGCCTCGTCATCGACGAGAGCCCCCAGACCGAGGAGGCCCAGCAGGAGAATGAGGCAGGCTGGGTAACAGTGTCTCATTCCCGACGAGGACCTCGGCACAAGTTTAAACTCGTGCACCAGAGCAACACTATCAGTGCCTACCAGGCTGTGACGGAGCTGGAGAGAACACACCCTGGCCTGCGGATAGTTATTCGCCCTACTCTCAACGGCGAATACGTCCTCACCCCGAAGGACGATGGGTCGGAGGCCATGCTGCGCCGCCTTGCCGAGGAGGGGGATCGAGTGATCCTGCTCGACCCCAGAGTGAAGAGGCACAAGTTGGTACTTCAACGGTATCCGACCACTCTGCCACTCCAGGCCGTCGAGGCTCACCCCCACGTGCTCTCGGCAACACGGCTCCTCGCACACAGAGACAAGGTCCCAACCAGGCAGATCCTTGTAGTGTACGAGGGGCCGCCACCACCCAAGCTGGACCTGGGCAGCTGGGGCCGCTACGCCCTGCGCCCCTACCAAGGTGAGCCTGTTCGATGCTACAAGTGCCAGCGCTTCGGGCATCTCCAGGCCATGTGCCAAAACTCCGTCAAGTGCGGCGTGTGCAGCCAAGCGCACCCGACGGAGGAGTGTATCGGTCGCCTCAAGGCCAGCGAGTCCACCACGGCACGGTGCCCCAACTGCACCAAGGGGCACCACGCTTGGAACACGAAGTGCCCCGAGCGACAGAAAAGGATGCCACGGGGTCACCGGCGGCGGCAGCAGCAGCAGCAGCAGATGGAACCACGTGCCCCCCCAACCCAAAGAAGAGAGCGTCGGTTCATTGCCGCGCCACCCCCAATCGGGTCGGCGTGGGTTAGCCATCAACCCGCGACTCTCGGCCTGCCCGGCACACGACTGGGGGGTACACAGGAGGGGGAGCGGCAAAGGCAGGGGCAACCACGTGGGCCTTCCCAGCAACAAGGCAACCGACGCCTTGTTCCAGCGCCACCACCAAACAGGCCGGCGTGGGCTTCCCACCCACCCCTTACCCCTCAACAGCCTGGCACAAGTCAGGTCGAGACAGGGGAAGAGGACAGGCAGGGAGCGAGAGAGGGTACTAGTAGCTGCACAGCCAGCAACTCCGCTCACACCTCCACCCAGCAACCCACCCCCTCTGTCCCCAAGCCACAGAGGAGGAAGGGACACAGGCGTCGGGCCCACCGCGCCCGCCCAGACGAGGAGCAGTCCACGGTGCTACCCAATGCCCAACCAGCGACAGGGTCTCAACGTGGACCCCCAGGTTATTGCGAGGGACTCAATGAGGAGGGCAGAGCCATCGTGGACGTCATCCTCGCGTGTGTCGTACAGCTGGTGAAGAAGCTGCTCGATCGCCGGCAGGGCACCGCAGCCCCCACCGAGCAGGACCTCGACGCACTCCTCCGCGAAGAGGTGTTAACCGCCGTCACAGAGGGTGCCCTCCAGCCCCCACCATCATCTACCACGCCGAGAGGTCCCACCCAACACCCTCTGCACCCACCGCACGCCCACAACCAAGATGGAGGCACGGATTGACAGCCCAGCCCACGCACCGGCGCCCACGCTGAGGGTGCTGCAGTGGAATGTTCAGGGGCTCCGCCCCAAGAAACATGAGCTGCTGCAAGCCGTCTTCCAAGAAGACCTGGACCTGGTTCTCCTACAGGAGACTCTCACGCCCGCCAGCTTTGAATGGCGAGTCGCAGGCTACACCCTCCACTCGCTACCGGCTGGTGACGGAAATGGGCGTGGCTGTGCAGCCCTCATACGAAACACCATCCCGCACAAGAGGATCGCCGCACCCGTGTACTGTGGTGACGGCGTGGAGGTCCTGGCACTGGAGCTACAGCTGGGGCCGCTCACTCTGACTGTATACAATATATACAGGAGCCAGCGGTACCCGCTGGATGTTGGGGAGCTGCTCTCCCTCGCATCCCACTCCAGCCTCCTTGTGGCGGGCGACTTCAACGCCCACCACCCCGTGCTGCAGTCTGTGTCACCCACTAACGTGACCGGGCGCCACCTGGCCGACCTGCTCGAAGAAGTTCCTGCCGTTCGACTACTGAACACAGGGGAGGCCACGCACGTCCATGGGGGGCGGCTCGACCTCACGCTGGTGTCGGGCGACCTACAGCCCGGTGCCACCTGGCAGGTCCACCCTACCCTCACCAGCGACCATTACGGGACCCTCACCACCCTCACTGTGGCCCCACCAGCTCCTCCTCTCCCGCCGCCCCAGTGGAACGTCAGGAGGGCGGATTGGGCAAAGTTCCAAGCCTCCCTGGCCGAATGGTGGTCCACGTATGTGCCTCCGGTGGACCTGCACCTGCAGGAGAGGGACCTTACGGCGGCCATAGAGAGTGCAGCTTACGCGGCCATGCCCAGAATAGCCTCAAATCGCCGCTGGCGCCCGGACTGGTGGTTTTATAACGAGGAAGTCCGGGAGCACAATCACCGCGTCAACGTCCACAGGAGGTTGTACGAGAAGCACCCAACGGCCATCAACCTGCAGCTCCTGCAGGACGTGGTAGCCCGCGCGAGACAGGTGTCCCTTAGCGCCAGGGAGGCAAAGTGGCTGGAGTGGTGCGCCTCTTTCAGCCAACACACCTCCCTCGGCCAGCTGTGGGGGAGTTTCAGGAAGGCCTCAGGCGCCGCCCCGACCCGCCCAGCTGCCCACCCACGCCCACAGCAAGAGGCAGATCGGCTGGCGAACTGCTTTACAGCGAGGGGTTCTAGCGAGCAGCTTCCTCCCCACACCAGCTACCTCCAGCAGCAGCTACGCCCACAGCGCGACGAAGAGGTCAGGGAGGCGCGGGGCCAGCCGCACGCGACGGACCAGCCTTTCACGCTCGAGGAGCTGGCCAGGGCGAAACGTCGACGTGACACAGCGGCGGGAGCCGACGGAGTGCGGTACTCTATGCTGGCGCACGCTGGGCCCGCCGGGGACGCCGCGCTGCTAGCCCTTCTGAACGCGTCGTGGTTGGCAGGCCGTCTGCCGCCCTCCTGGAAGGACGCAGACATCCAGCCCATCCCCAAGCCGAAGGATCACACCACCTTCAGGCCAATCTCCCTCCTGAGCTGCACCGGAAAAACGGCGGAGAAGATGGTGCTGACTCGCCTACAGTGGAGCGTGGGAAGCCTTCATCACCACGTGTTCGGCTACACCAGGGGGGTGAGCACTGCGGACTGCCTCATCACCCTCCTGGCTCACGCCAACAACCAGCCCACCATCGTAGTCTTCCTTGACCTCGAGAAGGCTTTCGAGCTGGCTAGCCCCCGCGCCATACTGGCCGCCCTTGTGAGGAAGGGCATCCGAGGGAGACTGCTGGGCTGGCTCCAGGACTACCTTCACCAGCGCCGAGCCCGCGTGAAGTTCCAGGGCCACAAGTCTTCCTACCTTACTTTCGAGAACGGGACACCCCAGGGCGGCATCCTCAGCCCGTTCCTTTTCAACGTGCTGATGGAACAACTGGTCGCCCTCCCCTATCGGGAAGGAACCATCCTCCTCAGTTACGCCGACGACCTGGCACTCGTCGTCACCGGGCGCGGCGACAAGCTCGCGCGGGCCCAAGAAGCGCTGCACCTCATCACTGCCAAGTGCGAAGAGCTGGGGCTCAAGATCTCGGCAGAGGAGTCCCAGGCCATGGCCATCAAGACTTGCACACCTGCTGGCCAGCAGCTTCGCGTCCAAGGAGTCGGCCTGGCCTGGACCGACTCCTACCAGTACCTCGGAGTGTGGGTGGACAGACGGCTGTCCTTCACGCAGCATGTCACGCACCTGAGGCAGCGGACGCAGGCCCGGCTGAATGTGATGAGGGCCATGACGCGGCCGAGCGCTGGTGCAACCTTCCCCGTCCTCCGCCTCTACTACCTCCAGGCAGTGCGCTCCCTAGTCGACTACAGTGCACCGGTCCTTGTAGCGCTGCCCCGGCAGCAGCAACAGCGCCTGGAGGTAATACAAAACACCGCCATGAGGACCATGTTAGGGGCACCCAGGTGGTGCAGTGCCTGTGTCATGCAGAGTGAGGCCAACTTGGTGCCCCTCACAGCCAGGGTGGATTGCATGGTGGCCTGTCGGGTGGCCAGAGTGCTCCAGCGCGACGTGGAAGGTGTTGCGCAGAGGAGACTCAGAATGGCCGTGGTGCAGGGCATCGAGTGCCTGCGTAACAACAGGTGGCTCGTAAACGTCAGCCTAGCAACCAGCTCCCTCAACCGGGCAGGGAACTGGCTGTGGCGCGACCCCGATACCCCCAACCCCGCCTACGTTCCACCACCACCATGGGACCCCCCCGCCGCACACTTCACCGCCACACAGTTGCCCGACAGCAAAGCGAACTGCCTCACCGAGGAGCTGCGCCAGCACGCCCTCATGGCCATGTCTGAGGTCACGGAGCCAGGCAGCGCAGTGTACTTCACCGACGGCTCCGTCGACCCCGAAAGCGGGAGGTCCGGCGCCGCCTTCGTCACGAGCGGCTTGACGCAAGCGTGGAGGACATCAGACCACTGCTCCACCCTCCAGATGGAGCTGGTAGCAATCCTGCACGCCCTCCAGCACGCTCTGCTCCGCCGGGAGGCCACTGTGGTGATACACACTGACTCTCGGTCGGGCCTACAGGCGCTGCAGCACGCCCACGCCCACACCCGGGACAACATTCACCTCACCACCACCATCCTGTGCACCCTGCAGGACCTGGCAGCTCAGGGCAGGCGTGTCCGGCTCCACTGGATTCCCAGCCACGTTGGCGTGCGCGGCAACGATGCTGCCGACGAGGCTGCCAAGCGAGCCGCCCACGGCCCCATCAACACCTGGACCGTGCGCCCCAGCCTGCAGCAGCTCAAGGTGCAGGTTAAACGCAGGGCCGCCCACAACGCCCACCAGCAGCACCAAGAATGGGAAGCAATCAAGAGGCAAGCGGCGTGGTATGCTGCAGCCACAGCCTATCGCCCACTGAACCCATCCTTCCAGCAGCCCAGAGCGAACGGCGTGCTGCTACAGCGTGTGAGGCTGGGCTACTCCACGCGGGAAGAGCTACACGCCGACTTTGTGGCAGGGAGGTGTGAACACTGCGGCGGCCGCTCCCGGCGCCCACTGGTGCACTACCTCCTCTCCTGCCCAGCCACCGCCCGCCTCAGGCCAGAGCGAGCGCCAGCCCCTCCCCCTGTAAGAGGCGCCCTACTCAGGGCGCGAGAGGCAAGAGCCGCCCAGGTGGTCCTCTACACCCCAACTAACGAGCTGCTGGAGGTGCTGAGAACAACACCCCCTCCGCGCTGATCGCCGCTCGCGCCCAGCCGGGCGACAGGTGATGAAGACCGACGCCACCCACTTGCAGCAGATAAGAAACGCGTGGGACGCTCCACCACGTCTTACTGCACGCCAAACACTGACGGGCTGCCCGTTTTGTGCAATGTGTGCATTTATACATGTATTTATACTATTGTATCATATTATTACTGTATTTGTCTTTTTGTTTTTTTGTTTGTTTTTATTTTATTATTATTTGTATTATGATTATGTATAAATGTACGCTATTGCACAATAAACCTATACAATCGAAAACAACGTAGCATTCAATTACAACTCTACTACTTCCTTGTTCTTCTCTCTACATTTTTTCTTCCATCCTTCACACCTAAAGGGCTAAGCACGAATATGTGGGGCAGGGGCACTATCAGTGTTGCCAATTTAGCGCGTTTTAGCGTTGCTTAGCGCGAATTATTTTTTGTTGACGCGGCCGCGCTATTTTAGCGCTTTCGCATTTTATTTTCGCGCGTTTTTACAGATTTAGATTATATCATTTGATAATCTATTTTCCATCGATGTCAAATCTGTTTGAGGGCTGCCAAAGTTTGTACGTTCGTACAAAATTGCTACCTTTTACCTCCTAGCTGTTGTACACTTATACAGAACCCTGGCTAACAGTATATTACGAAGCCTGATATTTTTGGTACGTTTAAAAAGTTTTTGAACTGGCTGAGAACGCCATCAATGAACATGTAAAACGCAACTCCTTTAAAACGCTGCATTTGAAACTGTTTCTTATGAATTTAGCTCATACAAATACTAAAACGATAAATATATAATCAAATTCAAGAAAAAATAATAAAGTGATCTACTTTAGTTACACCAAGTATTACTCTCAAACTAGAAAACAAATTATTGTATCCTTCTTGGATTTGATTGAATTGCAGGAATGCAATGCTGAAGCAATTTGCAGTGCAATTAAGGAAAGCTTGAAAGAACATTCCCTCGACTTAAAGAACTTGGTTGGATTTGGTACAGACAACGCCTCCGTCATGACGGGAATTAACAATGGCGTCTATGCACTCTTTAAAAGAGAAGTTCCTCATTTGACTCTGATCAAATGAATTTGTCATTCTCTTCAGCTTGCAGTGTCTCCTGTTGCAGCCGAATGCTTACCTTGGCATTTAGACTCCATGATTAATGAAACTTATAACTGGTTTTCGCATTCCTCCGGCGTCAAGAAAATATAAGGTGCTACTCGCCTCAATAAACCACGGTAATTTCCCGTTAAATCTTGTCTCCCCTAGTCCGACCTAGATGGCTCTCAAGAGAAGTTGCTGTTTCAAAATTTTGGAACAATGGGTTGAATTGCGTTGCCATTTCAGTATAGCAAGGAATGAAGAAAGATGCTTTACAGCTGAAACTCTATATTCTTTGTTTAACGACAAGAAAAAACTTTGTTTTTCTTGTGTTTCCGAAACAAATACTTCCTCAAGTTCAAAAGGTTAATAAAATTTTGAGGCGCAAATACAAGACCCGAAAAAAGTACTGAAGGATCTCCAATTTCTGATAAATTCTATTACTTCAATTATTTTAATGCAAGGGAAAACAATCAGCAAGATGAGTGTCTTCGGGATTTTATAGACCCGAAACCTTATCTCTGTCATCAGTTTGAAAATGAAATCTGGCAATGCAACTTTCCTCAACAAGCAAAAAACAAAATACGTGAAAGATACATTAAATTCGTCATTGAGCTTGTGCAGCAAATTAATCAGCGACTACCAGATAATATAAAAGTTCTAGAATCCATAAAAGTTTTAGTACTACTGAGTGCCTTAAACCCACCAAACCACCAAATGTAGACCTTGTGAAACCTTGTTATGAAAATGATGAGACCATAACTAAAATAGATTTTCAATGGAACCATCTACGGAATGTATCCTGGGTTAAAGTTTCGAATACCATTTCATTCTGGATAGACGTTTCTTTGTATAGGGATTCTGTGGGAAAAAATCCGTTCAAAGAACTCTCTGATTTAGCATTAAGACTACTTATTTTGCCGGATTCCAATGCCGATGTGGAAGACTCTTTAGTGTCATCAACATTGTTCATTCAAAATTGCGCCACTGCATGAATTTAAAAACATTCAGAGAAATTTTAGCCGTAAAATATGGTCTAAAGCGTAGTAATAAATGTTGCTTCAATTATAAATTGCCAAATGACATCTTGTGGAAAATTGGAACGATGAATGCATATGACGCCTCAATCTCAGAGGAAAAGGTTGACGAAGACAATGACGATTTGGAAGAGAGCAGTGATTTAGAAATCTTGGATTTGGAGTAAATTAAAAGTAAATTGCTTTACATTCATTTGTTTAAAATTTAATCCACGTTTTAACGTATTGCTTTAACTTTCCTATTTTAGCGCGTTTTAACACAAGTTTGGCGCTTTTTAGCGCGTTTTAGACCACGATCTAGCGCGTTTACCTTTGAAACATTTGGCAAAACTGAGCACTATGTAAGAATGAATAGTTAAAGGATGGAATACACACCGTAGTTCGAATTCCACGTAAAGCTGTAAGACCACCGACCAACTTGGTCTCTTTCAAGTCGACTACTCTATTTCAAACTTTGCTATCTCTCGAAAACAACGGCTCCTATGGTATCAATAAAAATAAAATAACCAAAAATCGAAACACAATGTAAAGCGAAGGCGTTACCCAGGCAACCTGGCACGTATCACCATCAGCCTGATTAAAAATCATTTATCACAATCAAAACCTCTCCTCATTTATATCAACACCACTCAACCCACACTTATACAATCATTTCTACCTTTTTCTATCTCTCTCCCATACTTTCACTTCTTATTTTATCCCTATAAATAAGTCCGAAAAGCTATGTTTAGTTTAAATTTTATTAAAACCCTACACTATTAAACTGATTGGTCTAAAGTTATTTAGATTGTATTTTTTAGCCTTTCTTAAAAATTAGTCACGTTGGCTTTTTTAAAACTAAATGGCACGATGGTTTCAGTCAAAGATTGGTTGAAATATTTTCAAAAGCGCTTAACCAATTTTGTATTTTGTTTGTTTGTTTTTTCTTTAAGTGAATTACGTTGATCTTTGTTCGGTCCCGAAGACTTTCAGGATTTTTTTTTTATTTATAAAGTTTATTATCTCAGATTCCATAATTCTAGCATCTGAAAGTACTAGATTTTCATCGCAACGAGTTACATCTGATACAGTTGTTAGAGTATTTAGCAGTGCCAGTTTAACCTAGTAGCACATGTAGCAAGTGCTAAGGGTCCCGCGGGGATGTAAAAAAATAGTAATAATTAATTTTTTTGCCCTTAGGCACAGAAGGCCGAGACAACATAATTATTCATTTTCCTGATTTTTGATATTATTATTATATATGATATTACTATTAATAAGAAAAAATATAGAAAACTTCACTAGAGCATACTGCATAGTATAATAGGTCTGGCATTATGTTATAGTAGTACTCGGTGTTTTTCTTTAAATAGGAATAAAAAGAGTACAAAATAAAACCCTGATTTTTTCAGTTGAGTCCTTCCAGCCATCCTAACAGTTCTTTTAAATTCCTCAGATAATTTTTTTCCTCTCTGTAGAGGAAAATGGGGTTGGGGAGTGAGAGTAAGATACAATATATATATATATATATATATATATATATATATATATATATGCTTATTGACTCACAGGAAAATGAAAAGAAGAATCCAAGCACTTTCGAACTATATTTGCAAATATAGTTCGAAAGTGCTTGGATTCATTTTTTTATTTTCCTGTGGGTTAATTTTCATATTATTGCTTTCCTCGCGTGCTACTTTGTGAGTTTTTTCATTATATATATATATATATATATATATATATATATATATATATATATATATATATATATATATATATATATATCTATATATATATATATATATAGGGGGGGGCGCTGTTCCTTGTGTTCCGGGCCCCGCAGCTCCTTAAAGCGGTCCTGTTCTTTGGTAGAAACGCTCACAAAGTGGTTGTTAAGAACTTTTGTTAAGTGTATCATTTACAAATGAACCATCGTTTGACGTTAGCGGGCCTATGTTCTCTTATATTGGCTTCCTTAATTTACGTATGGATAAAAATCTCTGTATTAGGCTCTACTACCCTTTGATAATCCCATTTCATGTTTACTTTTTTAATCGCGTGCACGCCATTACTATGTCGTCAGTAGGTTGACGGTCAGATGGTAACTATTTTACTTTTCAATTAGTTTTTTGGCAATAACATCGTAACTATTTGGCCGATTCTAATAAGTATGAAACCCTTATGTTGTTTTACATTTTTCGAAGGTTATAATTTCCAATATCATCCTAAGGTTAGTCCTGTAATTATTTGACACTAGCATCGTAACTATTCGGCCGATTCTAACGAAATTCAAAACACTTCATAATATTTTACATGTTCTTTCGAATGATATAATTACCAAGGTCCTCCCAAGGCTAGTCCGGGATCATTAAAAGAAAACTAACTATGGGTCGGATTGCCCCACTTCTTTAAAGTTTGGAAGATCGTAAGGTCATAAGGTCATAAAGTCATAAGTCAGAATAATTGAGAGCACGCGACCTTAGGTTTATTGACCTTGTTTAATAGTTTATTAACTTGCCTACGATGAACAATATTTCGAACTTGATAATCTACTGAAATATAACAGGTTTTCCAGTTTATATTTATTCCTTTCTTTAATAGTTTGTTTTATGTCTTTATTTATTTATGGTACGTGTTTAGTTTTATTGGATTTTCGTGTTTTGTAATCACACTATGTTCACTATGTTCTATGTTCAAGAATGGCCGTATAAATGCTTCATACATTTTTTTTCACTTTTCTTAACTAGTTCATTTTGCCAGTTTAAACTAGAGTTAGTCCGAAAATCTTGTCACCTCCTAGCGAAAAGTAATAAGAACATGTACTGGTTTTAGTGTATTCACTTTCATTGACACTGTCACACATCGACAAGGTTTGTATTATCACCATCATTTTCGGGGCATAAAATGATGTGGCGCCATGTCCTGTGTGATAGTTTACGAAACTGTTCTTCAATAATTGTTACAAAGGCGGACTGAACAGCGTCAGTCAACAGTTGGGCATTCTAGTATTCCTCTTTTAAAACTGTCCCCTTTACAATACTCCACCTAGCATTGTCGCAAGGCAATCATGTACATATACATTGCAATCAGCCTCTCTTCCAAACTGTAGCAGCTCATGTCAGTCATCTGAAATACAATATTCAAAACAATATTAACAAGGGGTGACAAGACATTCGGACCACCCTGTATTGAACCTATCTCTGAAGGAATTACGGTGTTGGAATTCGGCAAAGAGTCGGTTGGTGCTTATGAGATTTAGGGACACAATTTGAATGTTATGTTGTTATGGTCACTGTTTCCAAGCGTTTCTCCAATGCATACATTTTACTAGATTTTCATCTGTAGATAATATTTAAATTTAATATATTTTGGTAACGAGTTGGTTATTTTCCTGTCTAAAGGAGTTAATGATTATTTATAAACCATAACAAACGCTCATCGTCTCGATCTGCTATTTCATTTTTAAAGGAGTCTACTCTAGAAAATTGAAGGCCCCATGAATAACAGACTGCTTATCCCCTACTAGACCCGAAACGATTATAAACATGTCCTTCTTTGAGTTCACCTTGACCAGGGGGCCTATAAACAATCACTGTGTAACAAAATTTCACTTTTGTCTTGTCCTTGGGCTAAAAGTGTTATTTTCCAAGTGTTTGTCGCTCTATTAAATAAAACAAAGGTCCATTTTAATACCCAAACTTTGCTTTTGTGTCTAGGACATTAAATCTTTAAATTAGCCCATTTATAGCAAATAACATTATTTTGATGCAAATAGTAAATATATAAAAAGTTTTTAAGGGTTAATTTCTTTCAGCTATGGTATAAACATGATATACTGCTTTAAAAGTTATAGAAACAGTAATACCCTAATAATAGCTATTATTTCCATTATATTTGTTTTTTTTTGCGACCTGGACAGCCATGGAAATTCTCTTACATTTCACATATATTCAGCACTAATTTACTGAAAAATAAACTGTAGAACTTTTTAGAACTTTCGAGGATTTTTTTATGTTTGAAGAATTTCTAGAACATTCTAGCAACGTAGATGACTGTATAAATACAAAGAATGTCTACTCAACATATCAGTTTAACTCTAGCCGTCACGGCGCAGACATCTTCACTCGTCATTGATAGAAGCATTCGTCACACATGGCATCAAGAGGTTGTAAGAATCCGACAGACGCATTTTGCTATGTCTGCGGTGAATTTATTAAGACAGGAGCGAAAAGGTATTCTGTATAGAGATCTGCTACAATGTGTGAGGCCTCAAGGCATATTTCGGTATGCCAGTCAAAGATCAAGACTTGGGGACCTCATTTCACTTGAGAGCTCTACAAAAAGAACTCTGAAAGGTAATATATATATATATATATATATATATATATATATATATATATATATATATATATATAATGTGTTTTATTTATTTGGATACTGGATTTTTTTTAACTATTATAATAACACTAAGTAAAAAGTATTTGTATATTTATACTTATGTTTTAATTTTGTTTTTTTACAGGATGGTACAGAGGAGAAATAAGAGCTATGAATTTCAAAATCCCACGAATTTGGAGGGAACCAACTGACCACTCACGCAATTGTTTCTTCTTCATGGTGAACCTCTCCAAAGGTCGAGCAGGCAAAAATGCGCCTGTTATCATATATCCAAACCTTCAGTCATCTATTGCACCAGTGCCACACAGTTCTAAGCTCCCCGTACCCACTCCTCCAAAAAGAGAGCAGCAGTTTTTAGAAAGGAAAAGCAGTTCAGAAGAGGATGAAGTCATTGATCTAGATTACAGAGCTGCAACTGAGGAGAGAAACCCATATTACCCCAACCAAAAAGATCTCAACGACCTTGTCAGAGATCTTGGTCTCACAATGTCTAATGCCAAGCTTTTAACTTCGAGACTCAAGCAGTGGGATTTGTTAGATGACTGTGCAAATATCAGGTCAGGTCAGAGAAAGCGTACCAGTGTTTTTCAAGCTTTTTCACACATCAAAATAAGTTTTGCTTCTGTCACAATGTGACCGGTCTGTTTGAGGCAATCGTAATCACCTGTAACCACAACGAGTGGCGCCTCTTCATTGACAGCTCGTCCAGGAGCCTCAAAGCAGTGCTGCTTTATAACGGGAATATGTATCCATCCCTTGGATTTGCTCACTCTGTCCAGTTCAAAGAGGAATACAGCAGTGTCAAGATCTTTCTAGATGCATTGGAATATGAAGAGTACGGTTGGGGGGCGGTTATTGGAGACTTCAAGATGGTGGCCTTCTTGATGGGTCTCTAAGGCGGCTTTATTAAGTTTCCTTGCTATCTTTGCCTTTGGGACAGCAGGGACACCGTGGCACAATACCACCAGCGGGATTGACCACAACGTACCGAGTTTAGTGTAGGGAGAAACAACGTCAAATGGTAGCCTTTGTTGGACCCCGAAGAGTACTGTTTCCTCCTCTGCACTTAAAATTGGGCCTTATGAAATAATTCGTCAGAGCTTTAGAAAAGGAGGCTGCAGCTTTCAAGTATTTCCAAGATTCCTTTCCTAAGCTATCTGCGGCAAAGGTGGAAGCCGGGGTCTTCGTCGGTCCTCATATAAAAAAAGATCATGGAGTACAAGGAGTTTCCCGAGAAGCTCACTAGGGTAGAAAAAGCCACGTGGGACAACTTTATTGCCGTGGTTCTGTGCTCCATAGGTAATCACAAAGCCGAAAACTATGTAGAGCTCGTTGATACCTTTGTGAGAAACTACGGCAAGGTGGGTTACAAGACGTCCATGAAAGTCCTTATTCTTGACGCTCATCTTGATAAATTTAAGGAAAACATGGAAGTGTACTCCGATGAGCATGGTGAGCGCTTTCATCAGGATCTACTGGACTTTGAACACCACTATCAAGGATCGTATAATAAAAATCTGATGGGAGATTATATTTGGGGGCTGATTCGTGAAAGTAATTTACAGTATAAGGGTAAATCATGGAAAACTAATAATTTCTAATATTTTAATTGTCTCATTTATGAAATTCTAGGATAAATAAATGTTATTTTTGTATCAAGTTGTTTCGTCTCTACAGTGGCGGCAACAAAAAAAGTGACATTGAATATTGGCAACAGAAATCGATACACAAAATCGCTTTTACTATTTTACTTGCCAACAATCCAATGAAAATGTGCGGAGCTTATGCCGCAAGTGGACGACTCTCCTGGGCTAAGACAACAGAACTGCGCTCTATTGGAACTCAGTGTCTCGTTTGAGCTCGTACAACGAGGTTTTAGTATATGGCACTCCAGCGTGCTGATTATCTGCATTCGTGCCTACATTTGACGTGCTATAACTTCTGTGCAAGTGGATACAATGGGGTGGAAAAAGCTTTCTATGACAGAGAAAAGCCGTGCTTTGACCCTATTAGAGCAGGAAAAGTCTTTTATTGATGTAGCAGCAGATTTGGTAACCTCAAAAATACGATTCATCGCCTAAAACGTGCAGCTGAGTTATTGCCACCAGGTACCATACCAAAGAGGAAGGAGGGCATTGGTGCAGCTAGGAAGACATCTCCAAGGACTGATAATATCCTTAAGGCGTAAAGTAATGTCAGACCCTTCTGTAACCTCCGCTTCAATCAAGAAAAAACACCCAGACCTCCTCCAGAACGTTGCCCTCAGGACCATCAGTCATCGCTTACAGAAGGACTTAGGCCTACCGTCTCGCCGCGCTGCCAAGAAGCCACTTCTTACCAAGGCTATGAAGATGGAAAGGCTCAATTTTTGCAAGACCTATAAACATTGGACAGCTGCCCATTGGAAGAAGGTCATGTTCAGTGATGAGAGCACCTTTAGGCTGGTCAGAGGAGAGTCAAAGATCGTGCGTCGTCCCAGCACTGTGTCTCGGGATGACCCGAAATATACCGTGAAAACTGTGAAGCACCCTGATAGTGTGATGGTGTGGGGTGCCTTTAGTGGAAAAAAGGGCAGAGGAGGTCTGTACTTCCTTGCCAAGAATGTAGCCATGAGGGGGACTAACTATCTTGAAGTTTTGAGGCAGCACATGCTGCCATTTTGGGAAATTCATCAGTGTGAATTTTTCATGTATGATGGTGCCCCTGCTCACAGGTCCCAGTTAGTAAAAAGGTTCTTCAATGATAATAATATTAGTGTTTTGGAGTGGCCTGGTAATTTCCTGGACCTAAATCCTATTGAGAATGCTTGGAATCTGATGAAACCCAAAGTTCAAGAGACAGCACCCGGCAGCATCAAGGACCTGATAGAATCACTGAAGCAGATCTGGGTTACGATCGACCCCACCTACTTCGCAAACCTCACTGAATCAATGCCCAATCGACTCAGGATGGTCATCAAGTGCAAGGGCAACATGACCAAGTAATAACTTTCATGAAATATTCATAATAAAATATGTAAGTTACATTTTTCTGTTTTATTTTCCCCGAATTGTCACATGTCACTTTTTTTGTTGCCGCCACTGTACTTTATGCAAATGAAAGCTCAAATTCGCCACGTCCTTCCAGAAGGAATAGGTAAATTTCATATATCATTATCCTGGAGACAAAAGCAAAGTTTGAAATAAATAAGAGTGTTTTTTCATGTATTTTAGATAAAAACAAATAGAAAATAACAGTTGCTACCCAAGGCAAAAATCGTGTTACATAGTGATAATCATTGTAAGTCCTAAAGTTTCAAACATTAATTTCAACTTCTAAGATGTCCGAATTTATGTTTAAATCTATTTTTTAATAGTGGTTTTAAGTTATTTTGATATCAAAAATAACTCTTCTTATTTCCTTTTCTTTATTAAATATTTTTTATCCTTGTGTTTGGAATTCTACGGTAAAGTCTATCTAAGACATCTAATTAACTTTCAGTGATCGCGACATCAAAATGTTCTGCTTCTACAATTGGTATAAGTTTATCGATTTCATTTATCACTCTGAGCATTCGTATAGAAACATGACAAGTAATCGCTAACACAAGGATTATATCCAATTTGATGACAATTACCTGTTACGCTGGTTGCGGATTCTTCTACACTTGATGAGGAATTTGGTCGGGACCTGTCAAAAGAAACTTTGCTGCATTATCTAATAATCTACCTAGCCTTGCCGAACCGATCGAGTTTAAATGTAATCCATCGTCCACGAACAGGTTATGAAGCTCGTAGAAATTAGTTCACAAGTTCACGAAGTGAGCACCTTCCTGAAAGAGAGCTTTAAGAGAATTACTAATTGTACGATGCCTTTCCATAAAAATTGCTTGCTGCTCTAGCTCTGGTTAGAATGCCTCAGAAAATAATCGTTACTCTTTACATTTAATCTTCTCAAAAGCACTCAGTACCGTGTCATGAGTTCTTCGCAGAGAGTGGAAAATAAGTTATTAGTACTGACATGCACGATGTAAGCCGTGTTACCGGTTGCTCTGATCGAGAAGTCGTCTAAAGATTCCTGGGTAACAGAATCGTTCTCTCTTACGTGGGTTTCTGCCCCAAAACTCAAGTTAGGTTCTTATAATTGAATCGTCCACTTTGCGAATTTCGTTGTATTCCTACTCTGGATCTAAGACAGAGAAGGAATTAGTTTTTTTTATTGGCAGGCTAAGACGAACTGGTTGTAAAACAGACTAATTTTGAACTGGTTTAGTTTCTGCGGAGGCTAGCGACCTCCTCTTATCCTGGGCACAGGTGGTTTGACGGTCAGATGCAGTGGAGTAGGGGGGTGGAGGTGGGGTCCCCGGAGACGGACTCCATCCTCTCCCTTAAGGTTGTAGCTTCCTCCCTTAGTTGCTGAAGTTCACTATCCAGCAGTCTGCATCCTGCACAGTTCCTACACGAGATGAAAATGCCCAGGAAATGAGCTAAAAGGAATTTTCCATTACAGGTGGTGCACACCTTTTTCTGCAAAGTCGCTGTAATTCTGGAACAAACAGAATAACAGATAAAGTCACAATAAAGTTATTCTTGAGCAAATAGGGCTTTAGAATTTACTTTCTGACGTGAAAGGATACCAAAATGTAGTTCTATAATTTACTTTCTGATGCAGAAGAATACCGCAAATGTAGCTCTAGAATTTACTTTCTGACGCGGAAGAATACCGCAAATGTAGCTCTAGAATTTACTTTCTGACGCGGAAGAAAACCGCAAATGGAGCTCTAGAATTTACGTACAGACGCGGAAGAATACCGCAAATGGAGCTCTAGAATTTACTTTCTGACGCGGAAGAATACCGCAAATGGAGCTCTAGAATTTACTTACAGACGCGGAAGAATACCGCAAATGGAGCTCTAGAATTTACTTTCTGACGCAGAAGAATACCTCAAATGGAGCTCTAGAATTAACTTTCTGACTTCCAAGAATACTTATTATTTTAAATATCTTAATTATATACATAAAACAAAGTTGAAGTAAACAAAATAGTGAGTTGAAAAAAAGAAAAGGGGTCTTGAAGAAAGGAAGATTGTGATGGAAGAGTTAAAAAGCCATCGGAAGGAAAACATCACAGGTCACATACACACCGCAATGTTCGTTTAGAGATGATATAGTATGAGAATTCATTCGATGTATATATAATACATATATATATATATATATATATATATATATATATATATATATATATATATATATATATATATATATATATATATATATATATATATATATATATATATATATATATATATATATATATATATATATATATGCATATATATATATATATATATATATATATATATATATATATATATATATATATATATCAAAACAATTGTTAAATCTAATGACAGATTCCAAATATGTAAATAAAACCACTGTGGGAGAGCGTAGTATTTATTATCTCGAGACCAGTTTCGGCATGACAAACTCCATGCCGAAACTGGTCTCGAGATAATAAATACTACGCTCGTCCACAGTGGTTTTATTAATATATATATATATATATATATATATATATATATATATATATATATATATATATATAAATGTATATATCTCTCAAAGTAGCACGAGAGAATGATGGAATTGAATCCTTTAAACCACATTGAAAGAGAAAACCGAATAATTTTTCCTTGCAGTAATAATTTTATTACCTTTTTTGAAAAATCCGTGCAGGGAAGCGATTCGAACCAGGCACACTGAGGCAGCGAGCACCGCTTTGATCACAGTTAAAAGTATGCCGTTAGTACACTACGCTACGACGAGAACCAAAAAATTCTCTGAATAGAATAGCTTTTAAGGAACACTTTCGCCAGTTCGAAAGGAGACTATGAAAGAAATAGAAAATTAATTGGGAATTCAAAGAATAAATGAGGAATAGGTTAACGCGTGGCAGGTAATAAAATTATTACTGCAAGGAAAAATTATTCCGTTTTCTCTTTCAATGTGGTTTAATGGATTCATATATATATATATATATATATATATATATATATATATATATATATATATATATATATATATATATATATATATATATATATATCGGGTGGCCCAGCAAAAACTTCACTAAATTGAACCTTGAATAACTCAGCCAAATGGAATTGGATATTAATTTAAATTCGTATACATCAATTTATATGTATTCTTTATTATTTCAAAAAATTCAACAAAATAACTATAATAGTATTGGTACAATTAAAAAAATAGGGACTCAAAAATTTGCTTGTCAATTGCTGCCAAAAAAGGATAATGTCTACAAAAAAATCAAAACCAATATACCTTTTTTGAAATAAATTATCCATATGTCATCCTTTTTTGGTCACATAGAACCCTTAATTACGTTTTATAGGAACAAATACACTTTCTTATATTAGATGGCGTCGTTATGTTATCCCATGCAAGATCTTTTTCCTTAAGTTCAGATTCACTGAGGATGTTATTCATTCTTTCGATAAAATGAGGACAACTTTCTTCTAATATATTGTGTGTTGTTTTGTTGATAGGAGAAGGCACAAAAGACATTTGTTGTTGTTTTTTTTGCTAAATCTTAAATATTCATGATAAAGGCGGGAAAGATGAGTGTCATTTTACCTTCAGCCCTAAACTCTGTTACTTTGATTATTTGTTGGCACTTCCAAAGTGAAATCTTTTTCATCGGTAACACAAAATTTCTTGGTTCTTGAGATGAATAATTATCATAGAACAACGTACAGCGTGTTTTTCTACGTTGTCTTACATTAATATTACCTCGAAAAATGCAGATTTCTTTTATGAGCTTTTAATTTGGGGGGGTTTTGAAATCCGTTTCACAGAACTGGAAAAATCTAATTCACTGGAGAGCTTCCAATGGCATAGATGAGTTCCAGGGTTTTTATCCTGACAAAACAAGTTCTTATACTTTAATAATTTTATTCTCTGGCGTAGCAGTTTTATTATGGCCGCCATTACCTTTCTCTCGAGCTATCGAACGAGTAGTTTTTTATCTTTTTAATTAAGTTATAAATACTTCTACGAGTCTAATTTTTATCTAAATGTTCGCGAAAATTACTCTTTTCATTACAACCCTTTATTTTTAAACCAGCTTCTAGTATAATTTTATCATTTAAACTTAACAGTATTGTGATAGGGGGTATAATAACACAACTTATACATAAGTTTAAAGTTTAAATAATGGCTGAAAGAAAAAAGGAAGGCTTATTATCATCATCATCATCATCATCATCATCATCACTAACTCTATAATTTAAGAAGGGGATTTATTTGAGTATTTGAATAATAATTTCATCTTAGTTTGGTTATGACTTATGTTTTTTTATCAAAGTTATTTCTAATAATTCTTTTATATTATCAAAAACATAATGGTGAAGTTCAGAAATAAATATAAGTATCGAAATTTTGTGAACTTTTTAAAACCCAAAGAATTACAAGTGGTGAAGTTCAGAAAATTAATTTTTATATATCTTCTTCTATAACTATATTTTAGCAACGTGATATTTTGAAAGGGGGGAAATTTGGTTTAGATTTCCTTTTTAAAATGATTAAAATTGGTGAAGTTCATAAAATTTCTAAAAATTTAACCATGGCTGTTTTTTTTTTATTTTAAATTTTAATCTTAGTAGCGAAGCGCAAGCTTCCCCTGTAGGGGGGGAGTGGCGAAACCATTGCCAGGTAGCCATAGTATTATGGTTATATTGTTGAAATATTTAGAGATAATAAAGAAAACATAAAAATTGTTGTATATAGACTTTCATTTATACTCAATTAAATTTAAGTAAATAATTCAAGTTTTAATTTAGTGAAGTTTAACGAGCTTCAAGCAAAACAATGGTATGTAATGGATAATAAATTACATATATATAGACTAAGCATAGGTATAAAGTGTACATGTACAGTGTTCCTGTTACGATAGATGAAACGTCATTTTATATATAAAAGAATATGTTAGATGTTGAATGCAAAATAAATTAATATAGATCTATAGCAAGGTACGTAGGATTACTAGTTCCGTTTGACCGAAAGGAAAATCGAGTCCAGTCCTTGAGCATCCTTCCTCCAGTCTCCTGAAAGTTCGATTGTGCCATCGAGATTTTCGCTGCCTCTTGATTTGAAGTTGTTACGAAGTATTCACTCAAAGCTTCTTCTCAACTTTACTAATAACTTTGCCATCATCAATTGTTATTTTGATAAGAAAAATATTACTTTTTTTATTTTAGGCATAAAATAATTTATTATTTAGTTTTGCTTTATATTTTTCAAAATTTCGCCGAGGGAATTTTCTCTTTGAAATTTCCCTTGAGGGGAGTTTTTTTTTATTAAAGTTTTTCTTAAGATCTCTTTGATAGAACCTTATAAATATCGAGGAGGAGATATGGTCGTGTTATCCGATGTTATGGCAGAATTGTTGTGATACGTAGTTTTTGGCCGTGCAGTCCATCATGGCTTTAGATCATCCATGACCAATAATGGATTTTCGTCAGTAATTTTTAAGGTTGTAAAAAACATCCGTGGCCATCTGTGTTTCAAACGATATAAATATTAGGTCTACATGTTAACAATCCGTACCTAATAAGATATTTGTGCGTTTCCTTTGACTATAATGACATGGTACACACTTACTATATGATATCAAATTGGCCATACTTGGTCGGAGACAGGAGGCTCGGCGCAAGGATGAGAGGTACGGTCATCAAACGCACCGGCTCTCTGAGAACTAACACAAGGGATGTAAACCTCTCCCTACCTTTAAGAAAATTAAAAAAAAACTAGATGGACATGATCTAGTTAACCTGCGGCGAAAATGGCTGATTTAGTATTTCTAGCCACTAGGTGGCGCCACCTGGTGGTCAACCTCTATCATATTTGAACTCAGTGACCTCAATTATCTTTGGTAGCATTGGTTTTAGCTGGCTACATTGAGCCAGCGATTCATCGCGGACGGAAGATGAACACGGCACGAGATTTGCATGACCCTATAGACTCGCTTCCCCGCAGGTACTAGGGACAAATTTTAAATTATTTTCTTCATGTGAGGTCCTACCCTACCTAAACGGGTTCGAACAAACATGGGTAGCTTACAAAGAAACAGCTCTAGATCTCCCTTGCAGTCCTTCTTCACTCCATTATTTGCAATAATGAAAAGTAGACCCATCTCCCCCCCAAAAAAAATGTAAATGAATGATCAAATTTTAAGTTTATCCACAAATAAGACAGGGAAGTAGTTCCCCCCTCAATGTTTTTCACCCCCAAATAAATATTATTATTTTCAAAATAATCCCAAGCACAATACAAACTAGATTTATGCTCCTGTGATGAACTGAAGGATCACCTAAAGACAGCGGTGAACCCGCATCACATGATGTAAAATATCAAGTACAAATCTAAATGAAGAAATGGCAATTTACACAGTTCATTTAATATTTTTAGTCGCGTGCGACTCTATAAGTTATTATGTTGGTCCGTAGATGGGTCGGATGGTGACCATTTTACTTTTCACTCAGCTTTTGGGCAAAAATTTCGTAACTATTCGGCAGATTCTAACTAAATTTGAAACCCTTATGTTGTTTTGCATTCTCTTTCGAATGATTGAATTGCTAAAGTCCTCCAAAGGTTAATCCTGGAATTATTTAGCAATAACATTGTAACTATTCGGCCGATTCTAACGATATTTGAAACCCTTATGTTGTTTTGCATCCTCTTTCGAATGATATAATTACCAAGGTCCTCCCAAGTTTAGCCCCTAAATTATCAAAATAAAACTAACTATGGGTCGGATTGACCCACTGGTCGGATTGACCCACTGGTCGGATTGACCCACTGGTCGGAAGCTTTGAAGGTCGTAAGGTCATAAGTCAGAATAATTGAGAGTACGCGACTTAGGTTTGTTAACCTTGTTAATCCTAAATCTAATTTAGAGGTCTTCGATTACGAAACAAACGCAAGTCATTTAAGAGGCAAATAAGTCAGCTCCGAATTGTCAGAGAACAGAGCTCGCTAAAGAGGAGACTCTTGGAGCACCTCCGAATCACGAAGGCGAGTACCGGAAATCAATTAGCGTCAGTCAAATCTAATCATCCCTTGAGAGAGGGAGAACCTGATTCCTTGAAGAAACTTTACAAGGAAACTGATGTTAAACAATACAAACTTAAATAATTAATCATTCTTCCTTAGGGCGGGAGTACACGAGCGACTTTATGTTCGCCACAGCGTGGCGTGTTTAAGACACTGCGTCTTGACTGAGCCACACCACAGAGTGGCCGGTGTGTATGTGCATAACGCCACTGCGGTACGCGCCGTGCCCTTCGAGGCCGCAATTCCAGCATTGACTCTGAGGACGAAGTAGTTGCATTACTTCTGCTTCTGAGGCGCCACTGTGGTCGTCGTGAAAGACAGAGAGTACTATGGATTCACCCAATAACTTCATCGAGGCTGACTCATGGACAATTTTACACCATAATGGGTGATTTGAGAGCAGACAGTGCAAAATCCTTCAACTCCTTCAGGATGTCTCAGGAAAGTTGTACTGAGCTCCTTCCCTTACTTGGTCCCTACCTCGAGAAAGCCAATACAAACATGAGGCGGAGCGTTCCAGCTGAGGAGAGACTTGCCATAACATTAAGGTATGTAAGTAATATCCGTAGCAGACCTTTATTATAGGTTCTGAACCATCAGAGTGTATTTCACTTTTACTGGAATACAGGATGCACTACGATTTCCTTTTGAAAATGTAACTTAATTATCATACTTTTTCCAAGGAAAAATAGTTAATATGCTACTGAAAATATTGGAATGTTATTTTAATTCAATGTTTTATTGGGTTTAATATTCATCCTAAATGCTGGAACAGTCAGACCATGGAGACATTGCCTGTGAAGTTGTAGCTGGTGCAGGGGATGGTGTGGGAGGTGGTATTGGTTAGCATTGTGTTGCTGTTGATTGTGAATGCATGATATTAGGGTACAAAGTGTGTGGTGCCTGACTCATTGATGAACTTGGACCTGGGAAGAAATTATGTTGTGGAGAGAAATATTGCCGATTAGCGAGTGTTGGGTGTTGTTTATACCTCTTAAGTATATTCATGAATTCAATTTCAATAATAAATCTATCTAGATCGAGTGTAGTCATGGTATAGTAACATGTGCTGTCACTTGTGAACTACTCAACATTGGATATGTGACTGCCAGGCAGCACGTGGCCGTCGCTCAGCCACAGTCGTTCGTGTGTGCGGGTCCTCGACACAGAGCCGCGCCACTCTGTGGCGGGGATCAGCGTCAACTCGCCACAGACGCTTGCCACAGACGCTCGTGTGCGTAGCGTGGCTTCTAAACAATGGAAACCTATGAGAATCCACATTCCCGCCACACACCGACGCGAAGACGTGGCGCCACAGCTTCGCTCGTGTAATCCGAGGAGCGGTGCCACTTTTATTTTCCAAGACCGAAAATAATTTGTTAAAGCATTGAAATCACCCACGGAAAGAGGAGGCGGGGCACGGCAAATAAGACTCAAAATCCCAGTGGTATGAACAGAGCCGTTGCAAAGTCTAATAGCTCCTCCCCCCTCAAATTAAATTTGTGGGGCTCCCATAACAATATATTACATTTACAAGTAGTGCCAGGCACGACAAATACTATTCTTAGTAGTGCCAAAGCTGCGGAATACTTACAAAAAAATGTGTATTCGAAAATTTTATATTTTCTTTAAGGGGGGTCGAGAGGGGGGGTTGCTACGGCTCTAGGTATGAAAAACCAAATCAACTCGTGAACGAATCAAGGGAAACTATGCTATAGTTGAGCTATAGTTGTCCTCTCCACGACCCGGTACGTTAAATTATTTAAAAAAAAAAAAACTATCTACAAATGAAAAATAATCAAAATAAAAACTATAAATGAAAAAAATATAACTGGAAAATAATTAAATGCAAATGATAAATAATCAAATTATCTTTTGGCAAGCGAATAATAACTCTAAGGCTACTTGAAAAGCTATCCCAAAACGAGGAAAAATGTTCGAAAAATTACCGGTCTCTATTTTGTAGATAATTCATATTTAACTTTGCTTAAAAACATGGGGTTTTCGTTAATTTAGAGACTGTTTTTCATAGGAAAAATTAAAAAGTGGGTTTTTTAATTAAAATAACTTCATTAAAAGTATAGAAGCAGCGCGTACAAGTTGGCGAATGGGTAGCCATTATGTTAACAAATTTAGTTTCAATTCATATTTAAGTTTGCTTAATAACAGGGAGGTTTTTATTTTAGAGATTGTTTTTACTTTGGTCTGGCTGTTTTTTTCTTGGATTAGCCTGGATCATAAAGGGATTGGGACGATAAAAACTAGTGACAACAGCTTGGAACGATATTATCTTCTTTTTAATTGACACTTCAATCAGACAGCAGTCAATGAGGACCCCATGACTGGTAAGAAGATTTATGTACAACATTATATCGTAAAGAATCATTTACCCAAGGTTTGGGGGCCTATCCGAAGCTAATTGGAGGTATTGAATTAACATATAAATGGAAATTACGTTAGGTTAGCCGGTCATTTACCGAACATTTACCAAACCGAGTATATCATAACATGAATCTAAATCCTGATAGAGGAGGAAAAAACAAGTCCCCCTAAATCATTTATATCAATTATCCTCAAAATATTAATCTCTTTTATATCACTCTAAGAAATATATCAAGTTAATTCTACAAATTCCGCTTGGCATAAAAGGTAACCAACAAGACCGATTTTCAACAAAACAAATATCTAGTTACATGAAGATAAAGCGTTCGGAGTCTTCGATAAAATTGATCACTTACTGTAAATTACCCGAAAATTTTATTTAAAAAATACCAACATTTTCTACTGAAACCCAATAGAACTTTAACTTTTAACGGAAGGATTAGCCGAGCCACTGCTAAAGTTTGCTACGTGGAAAGGGTAACCAACAAGACCGATTTTCAACAAAACAAATATCTAGTTACATGAAGATAAAGCGTTCGGAGTCTCCGATAAAATTGATCACTTACTGTAAATTACCCGAAAATTTTATTTAAAAAATACCTACATTTTCTACTGAAACTTAATAGAACTTTAACTTTCATCTAAAGGATTACTCGAGCCACTGCGAAGGTTTCTACATGAAAGCAAATGGAGGCCAACGAACTAACTTGGCTCCAATCACAGCCAAAGCAAAAGGGATTTGATTTATCATTACCAGAATTCAAAAGAAATGCTTCTTCCCAAACCGTTGAATTAATAAAAAATCATTGCAAAGTAAAATGGTTACCTTCCGACTGACCGACCGACCGACCTACGAACCTACACATGTTCCGTCCATTGTATCTTATCTATCTTGCTCATTCAATATGTATTTGGTTTGATAGTTTAATGAATTATTTATATGTATTTTTACTTTCCCCTAAGTTCTTCATATTATTTGTACTTTTAGGGCGTCATTAGTTCTCCTCCTTGCATCTGTCTATCCATTTCTCCCCACTTCTATCTCAGTGACTTGTGATGGCGTCCCTGTTAGCATTTTGATTAGATACCTTTTGTGAGAAGGGTTGGTTTGGGAAACTCCATTATCCTTTCTCTACCAGGCCCAAGAAGACCTCCACTAGTCCTAGTTTACATTGCGTCGGTAAATTCGGACACCCCTGCGGAAAGTTCTCATTCTAGCTTTTAAAAGAGGGGAGAGGCTGAAACCATATCTGATCTCCGAGAGCAGTGCATTTGTTTATTGCCTCGGTCTTTATTCTAATTTGTAATGTTAGAATGTTTTAAATTTTTATTTAATAACTGGTGCAGCTCCCCCCCCCCCAAAAAAAAAACTGATGAGGATCGGACGAAAATCGCACAGATTTCTTCTTAAATTCACTTTCCCCCTCAAACTTCAGCTGATTCTAAACTTAACAAGTCATAGTACATATACTCGGCCTGTTAGTTTTGCTTTAAGAAAATATCGAACTAAAATACGTCGTATCCAAAGAACACAGGTACAAGTACGAATTTAAGCCCCGTTGTGGACAGACAGTGATAGGCATTCTCAATTCCAGAAGAACCCCCGACCATCTCCCACCGGATATCGAGCTTGACACGAGATCACGAGATCACAATGCGAGAATCCTCTTACGAGAACTAGGGTTCGAACTCTATTGCGTTCAAGGATAGAACACAGCAGCTAACTCTTGATTTAAAACAAAACAAAACCGAACAACTTAACGGAGTCTAGGCTGCACACCAGAGCCGTGTGTAAATAAATCATTGGTACTACCATAACAATTAAGCAGAATTCATCTCCATTACAAGGGTGGAGGCGAGATTGTGTTCGGTGGACGCTGCTTGACGCAATCTCGATACCAGACTCCGCCACATCTTAGAAATAACCGTTTGGGTGTATGTAAAAATGCGTTTTGAGTGTACCAATCTATGGGCATGAGTTTTTTCGTGTATGTACGCGAGTTGCGTGAAATATTATCATCAGACCGAGTGTGTGTGTGCGTGTAAGTAAAAATGAGCTTACACTTAAGAGTAGAAGCTCGCTTCTGGCAGCCATTATAACTCTCTTCTATTACATACTCATCCGTTCCTTCTCTCTATTTCCACCACTCCCGTCTTTCGTACTCTGTACTACACTTCTGCACATTCTTTCTTTCTCTCTCTCTCTCTCTCTCTCTCTCTCTCTCTCTCTCTCTCTCTTTTTCACACACGCATACACACCAAAAGTTGTACAAACGTATGTTTAATGCTTCTTTCTCTTTCTCTCTCTCTGTACTTCACTTCTTTGTATATTTGCCGCAGCTGCCCCCCACCCCCTTCCCTTCCTTTTAGGGGGAAATCATTGCCCAACCCTCCCCCTCTTCGCCCTCCCCCCAAACCGTAACCAGGACTGCATCACTTTGGGTCGCACTCCCACAATACTCACACATCACGTGTACTAATCGCCATCACGCTCACCAGTGATTTTCATACTGACCTTTATGTCTATTTTATTATCCGATCGGGGATCCGCCTGCATCAAGGCAAGTTGGCGAACCACCGCTACTTCTTCTACTATTACTATTTCTGGTACTACTACAGTACACTACGTACCCGCATGTGACATAGGATGGAAAACAATTCCTTCCTCTCTGGGGAGTAGTACGAATACCACTCATGTTGTCAGTTGCGCGTCGGAGAAGGCGTGATTAAATGTGACCAAACGCTTGTGGGAAAACAGGCAAAAACCTGTAGCATACGGACCCTCTCCCTTAGGGAGTTAAGGGAGATTTCGGGAAAATAAAAAATATATATTTACACACAAAAATATAGCCACACACACACACACATATATATATATATATATATATATATATATATATATATATATATATATATATATATATATATATATATATATATAAATATGCCCACACACATACATCAGAATTGAGAATAGGATGCGACTCGCATGGGCGGGTTGGTCGCTTTGTGAGGGGGACGAAAAGGGCCAATCAGGACTCAGAGGGAGAATCGAAGGATCGAGGGTCTTCCCCCTTCAATGCTCTCTTCCCAACCCCCATTTATGGGAGGGGCCCTTTTATACAGTGTTCAGCTAAAGAATAACTTGTAAAATTATTACCGACGACCACTATTTAGGGGAAGGGGGGGGACTGGTTGAACCAATCGGGCGATTGATACGCAGGTGATGAAAAAATGGGGAAAGAGGGGATAGTAAAATAGGGTTGAGTAAAGAGAAGAATTATGAAAAAAATTCGTTAATCCTAAATCCATGAATCAATTATCTGGTCATATCGGTTTTTACATTTAAATAATTACTTTGTTTTTACTTTTAAATAATTATTATTTTATTTGCTAATAATAAATAGTAGTATTAATTCATAGAGGTGCACCACATGATGAAAAAATAGGGGAAGGGAGGAAATAATAAAACAGGGTTAAAAAGAGAGGTTAATTATAAAAGAAATTCGTTAATCCTAAATCCATGAATCAATTATCTGGTCATATCGGTTTTTACTTTTAAATAATTATTATTTTATTTGATAATAATAGTAGTAATAATTCAAATAGTGCACCACATCAATTAAGAGGAGCAAACACTAGTGTACTATTTTCTTATGAATTTTTTGAGCACCTATTATACAAAAGTTCCACCAGAGTATTCCAATTTGCTTTATCTTATAATCAATGAAGAAACCTCATAAAACATATGAAGTTAATACATTCTCGATCCATATCTTTAAATCTCCACTGCTTCTATGAAATCTCATTCTGTGTTGGGTGCTCCACGTACCATGCCAAACAATTGGATTAGAGATGTAGCATTTAACACACTGGTATCAAAAGCTATCTTTCCTTGGTCAGTAGATTATCTGCTAGACAGTCTCGGATTAAAGAAAGCAAACTATAGATGTGGACAGAAGTTTTAGCAGAGAGAAATATTGACACAATATAATCATCAATAGTACATTTCTGAATAAACTTATAGTGTGTTAAATTTTCTAAATCTATGTCATTTTGATTGCCCTTTATGCTACTGTAAAATTATTTAGATACCAAGCAATGGCTTCGCCACTCCTCCTTACGTGGGGAGCTTGCACTTCGCTACTAAGATAAAAATTTAAAATCTAAAAAAGCAGCCATGGTTAATTTTTTTCTAAATTTTCTGAATTTCACCATTTGTAATTCTTTTGGTTATAAAAAAAATCACAAAATTTCGATACTTATATTTATTTCTGAACTTCACCATTTTGCTTTTGGATATTATAAAAGAATTATTAGAAATAACTTTGATAAAAATAACATAAGTCATAACCAAACTAAGATGGAATTCTTATTCAAATACCCCAAAAAAGTCCCCTTCTTAAATTATAGAGTTAGTGAAAACCTTATGGCTCACGGGCTAAGATTCAAATATTTTTCACGCTAATGACAATGCGGGAAGTTCTCGCTGCGTCTCTCGTGTTTGCTATCGTCTCTAGTCGACAAATCTTTGTAAGATTTACTACCACACAAAGCTCAGATAGGCCCCTGACTCAATCAACTTGGCCCTTAGTAAGTCTAATTCCAAGTCCGTAACCATCAGTAGTCAATGCATTCATTCCCTCTTCCCAATGCAGCCCATGGAGAATCTTAGGGATCATTTGGCATTGATTTCATTATTTTTCTTGTTCCTCGAGGTGGGCAAATTTTATTGACTGCAATCTTAAACAGTTTTTTTTTTATTAAATTCAGTATTCTTTGGTAGGGTTGATCGAATCCCTAGCATAAATACAAATACTAACCTAAACAAGGAAAACTCCAACCAACCACGTAAAGAAGGGGTACGTGGTACAAGGCACATTGAACTTAATCGGGGTAGTTTGAAGAAGACCCATTTGGACAACCAGAGCTCCAGTTTTGCCCGTTCCAAGAATAACGGGCATCGCTTGACATCCTCCATTCAAAAGAGGAGGATACTTAATACCAGAAGCTTAGGAGGGGGGGGGGTTAAAATGACTAGTTTAGTATAAATGGGGGGGGAAATGATAATAGGAATCTGTGTTTGACATATTTTTTTATATTGGTGTTCCCTTTTAATTTTAATGTAATTTTATTTTTTAATTTAATTTAATTTTAATGTTAATTTTAATTTAATTTAATCCAATTCAATTTTTATTTAACTAATTTTAATTTATCTAATTTACACTAATTTAATTTTATTTTATTTTATTTAAATTAATTTAATTTATAGCAATAGAACTTCAGTGTGCATTGGGTTCGGAAAGGCACATAATTACCTAGATGTCAGCTGCAGCCTATCAAAGTGGGATAAAACACTGGTTCGGGAAAGGTATCCAAATACTTCAGGGAGACTAAAGCTCCTCTACCGAAACTTGGGAGGAAGGGGGGGGGGGCTACTAGCTACAATAAAGGGAAATGAAGCGATCCAATAACGGTCTTTCGGTCAATGGGAACTGTTATTTTTTCAAAGCTCCCCAGCATCAAATCATGAGCCCTAAATCAAAAAGAATAAAAAGAATTTAAAACAAAAAGAATAAAGAATCAAAATCAAAAAGAATAATAATAACCTCCCCCTAAAAAAAACACCTACCGAAAAACTAACCTGAGCCATGGCAACTCTCGTCACGAGGGGGTACCACTGGCATTCAACCAACAAAATAAAAACACCGAGGAATCTTATCCAAATTAACCCCTAAGGGTAAATGATCTCTCGGTCAATGGGAACTGCTATTTTTTAAAAGTTTCCCATCCTAAAATCCTAAGCTCTTAAATCAAAAAGAATAAAAAGAATTTTGAAATAAAAAGAATAAAGAATCAAAATCAAAAAGAATAATAATAACCTCCCCCTAAAAAAAAAACCTACCGAAAAACTAACCTGAGCCATGGCAACTCTCATCGCGAGGGGCTACCACTGGCATTCAACCAACAAAATAAAAACACCGAGGAATCTTATCCAAATTCACCCCTAAGGGTAAATGATCTCTCGGTCAATGGGAACTGCTATTTTTTAAAAGTTTCCCATCCTAAAATCCTAAGCTCTTAAATCAAAAAGAATAAAAAGAATTTTGAAATAAAAAGAATAAAGAATCCAAATCAAAAAGAATAATAATAACCTCCCCCTAAAAAAAACCCTACCGAAAAACTAACCTGAGCCATGGCAACTCTCGTCGCGAAGGGCTACCACTGGCATTCAACCAGCAAAATTAAAACACCGAGGAATCTTATCCAAATTGACCCCTAAGGGTAAATGATCTCTCGGTCAATGGGAACTGCTATTTTTTAAAAGTTTCCCATCTTAAAATCCTAAGCTCTTAAATCAAAAAGAATAAAAAGAATTTTGAAATAAAAAGACTAAAGAATCAAAATCAAAAAGAATAATAATAACCTCCCCCTAATAAAAACCCTACCGAAAAAATAACCTGAGCCATAGCAACTCTCGTCGCGAGGGGCTACCACTGGCATTCAACCAGCAAAATTAAAACACCGAGGAATCTTATCCAAATTGACCCCTAAGGGTAAATGATCTCTCGGTCAATGGGAACTGCTATTTTTTAAAAGTTTCCCATCTTAAAATCCTAAGCTCTTAAATCAAAAAGAATAAAAAGAATTTTGAAATAAAAAGAACAAAGAATCAAAATCAAAAAGAATAATAATAACCTCCCCCTAAAAAAAAACCCTACCGAAAAACTAACCTGAGCCATGACAACTCTCGTCGCGATGGGCTACCACTGGCATTCAACCAAAAAAATAAAAACACCGAGGAATCTTATCCAAATTGACCCCTAAGGGTAAATGATCTCTCGGTCAATGGGAACTGCTATTTTTTAAAAGTTTCCCATCTTAAAATCCTAAGCTCTTAAATCAAAAAGAATAAAAAGAATTTTGAAATAAAAAGAATAAAGAATCCAAATCAAAAAGAATAATAATAACCTCCCCCTAAAAAAAAAACCTACCGAAAAACTAACCTGAGCCATGGCAACTCTCGTCGCGAGGGGCTACCACTGGCATTCAACCAACAAAATAAAAACACCGAGGAATCTTATCCAAATTGACCCCTAAGGGTAAATGATCTCTCGGTCAATGGGAACTGCTATTTTTTAAAAGTTTCCCATCTTAAAATCCTAAGCTCTTAAATCAAAAAGAATAAAATGAATTTTGAAATGAAAAGAATAAAAAATCAAAATCAAAAAGAATAATAATAACCTCCCCCTAAAAAAAACCCCTACCGAAAAACTAACCTGAGCTATGGCAACTCTCGTCGCGAGGGGCTACCACTGGCATTCAACCAACAAAATAAAAACACCGAGGAATCTTATCCAAATTGACCCCTAAGGGTAAATGATCTCTCGGTCAATGGGAACTGCTATTTTTTAAAAGTTTCCCATCCTAAAATCCCTAGCTCTTAAATCATAAAGAATAAAAAGAATTCTGAAATAAAAAGACTAAAGAATCAAAATCAAAAAGAATAATAATAACCTCCCCCTAAAAAAAAACCCTACCGAAAAACTAACCTGAGCTATGGCAACTCTCGTCGCGAGGGGCTACCACTGGCAGTCAACCAAAAAAATATAAACACCGAGGAATCTTATCCAAATTGACCCCTAAGGGTAAATGATCTCTCGGTCAATGGGAACTGCTATTTTTTAAAAGTTTCCCATCTTAAAATCCTAAGCTCTTAAATCAAAAAGAAAAAAAAGAATTTTGAAATAAAAAGAACAAAGAATCAAAATCAAAAAGAATAATAATAACCTCCCCCTAAAAAAAAACCCTACCGAAAAACTAACCTGAGCCATGACAACTCTCGTCGCGAGGGGCTACCACTGGCATTCAACCAAAAAAATAAAAACACCGAGGAATCTTATCCAAATTGACCCCTAAGGGTAAATGATCTCTCGGTCAATGGGAACTGCTATTTTTTAAAAGTTTCCCATCTTAAAATCCTAAGCTCTTAAATCAAAAAGAATAAAAAGAATTTTGAAATAAAAAGAATAAAGAATCCAAATCAAAAAGAATAATAATAACCTCCCCCTAAAAAAAAAACCTACCGAAAAACTAACCTGAGCCATGGCAACTCTCGTCGCGAGGGGCTACCACTGGCATTCAACCAACAAAATAAAAACACCGAGGAATCTTATCCAAATTGAATCCTAAGGGTAAATGATCTCGTGGGGTTGCGAACCCCTTAAAATGAGTTATTATGGTCTAAATATATACCAAAGAAGCGACCAGAGGAGTAAGAAAGTTTGGGGGTGTTACTCTTCACCCAAGCTGCGTTGTTGGTAATGATTGAAGAACGGAGGGGTTATTATGCCACCAGTGAGCCGCCTCTTATGAAAGGTTTAAACTAATTTTAAAACCCATAAAAAAGTTTAAAAAATGTCGTTCCAAATGGTTTATATTTTGAGAACGAACCAATTTGATGATACGAACAAAATAAAACACGTAAATCAATAAAACTCTTAAATATAATATTCCTATCAAAGTAAATCGAAAAGAGTGGTAAAGAAGTAGCAACAATACATATACAAAATCTAAACAATAAACACTAAGCGAGAGAAGCAAAATTCCGGAAGACGAATAGAAATAGACACAGGAGATAATCCAAACTCTGGTGGACAAGTACAAAGAGCACACACTGACTAAGAAGAGCGAACACTGACTAAGAAGAGCGAACACTGACTAAGAAGAGCACACACTAACTAAGAAGAGCGAACACTGACTAAGAAGAGCAAACACTGACTAAGAAGGCCTAACACTGACTAAGAAGAGCAAACACTGACTAAGAAGAGCTAACACTTACTAAGAAGAGCGAACACTGAGTACAAAGAGTGAAGACTGACTACCAAAAGCAAGCACTTAATATACGAGTGCACACTGACAACCAATATAACACACTGACAACCAAGATACACACTGACTATCAACAGCGTACACTGCCAACCAAGATAATACGCTATCAACAGCGCACAGTGACAACCAAGATAACACACTATCAACAGCGCACAGTGACAACCAAGATAACACTGACTATAAAGAGCACATACTAACTACAAGAGCGAACACTGATTAACAAGAGCGAACACTAAATAGCAAGAGCGCACACTGGCTACCAAGAGCGAAGAGTGATTACCAAGAAGACACACTGACTACTAAAAACGCACACAGACTAATAAAAGCGAACACTGACTACCAAGAGCGAGCAATGAATATAAGAGCACACATTGAATACCAAGAGCGAATATTGATTACCAAGAAAGAACACTGAGTACCAAGATCGAGCACTGACTACAAGAGCGCACTCTGACTACGAAAATCGAGCAGTGAATATAAGAGCGCACGCTGACTACCAACAGCCCATAGTGACTATCAAGAGCGCACACTGACTACTAACAGAACATAGTGACTATCGAGAATGCACACTGATTACCCTTACAAAGTAAATCCTCATTGTTGTAGGTCAAGGTCAGATCCGTGACCTTCGCTCGCCTTGATCCGGACAGATGGAGCGAGATAAATGTTTGAGGGAATTTGAAACCCCGAAGTGCGTGGATATCACTAAAATTAAGTAAGAGTGCGGTTAGCCAAATTAATATAACTTCTTAGAGGTTCTGGGCAGAGAAACTGGTGAAACAAAATATATTTTACTATTTACAGACAAATTACAAATAAAAAGAATGGATTCGCAAAGTTACAATTTTAAGGTCAAAAGAGCTCGGGAGTTAAAGGAAAAACGGGAGGCGGATGGCGCGACAACAAACTAACACACACAATTCAAAGAAAACGGGACACTCTATACATGACAGGGTTACTCGCGAAGCCTACTTTTAGCAGTATGTTCTGGGGAGTTTCGGAGAGAGAGATTGCAAAATGGCAATTGCAATCACCACGTTTAACCTCGCGGGAAAGGATCGAGGGAGTACTACGCCGGATGGGAACGGAGCCGATTACAGAATAATAGTCACTTGCCGATAGACTATCGTTTAATCTGGAAGGGAGTCTGCCTTATCAGACGTAGCGCCGACGGAAGGGAACTTTAGCCTGGTTCACACGAACTCACGGAGCTTCCGCCGCTATCCTCGGTTTGCTCGGTCTATCCATCGGTCTTGTTATCGCCAGAAGTAATTCGGCTTCTCAAGGCACTGCTGGAAGATTTCCGTCCGCATGGCGCTTTTCTCTCTAATAGTAACATCTTCTTCCCTCACAAGATGAAGCTTCCGGAAGAAGTGAGATCCAAATAATAATTAAAGGGATTAATCGACTCAGTTGTTTTTCTTTGTTTTGTTTTTTGCAACATCAACGCTGATACAACAATGGAGAGTACATGGTACTAAATTCGAAAAAAAACGCAAATACATAAACAAATACAAAAGTGAATCCAACTAGATGTATTTGGGGCGGAGGGAACAATTGTATACCAATTATTATACAAAAAAAAACATTAATTGACGATAGTCACAATTATTACCATGACTTTAAATGGCGGCTTGTTTGCCTCAGGTCAATATCGACCTTGAGTTCTACACATACAAGAAGGTATGCAATGCAAAGAAATTAAAAATGTACAAAAAAAAATGAGGTACATGTCTTTCCAACTTAAAAAAAATTAATTATCAGAGTATATATACAACAAGCAAACACACAAAAAAGAAAATTCCTAAAATTAAAGCAATTGGCTCCAGGTTAATTTGGAAGAGGATCCAGAGGATTCCTGCTCAATCTGTCTGCTATTCAATTGTCAGAGCCTTTTATGTACAAGATTTTCAATTGGAATTTTTGGAGAAACAGACACTAACGCATAAGACGTCCATTATTTTTCTTAACATTGCGTAGGTAGGCTAGGGGTTTATGATCCGTCTCTATAATAAATTCATTGCCTGCCAAGAACATTTTGAACTTTTAGATACCCCAAATTATCGCAAGAGCCTCTCGCTCAATCACCGCATAATTCTTTTCATGGGGAAGTAATTTACGGCTAGCATACACGATGGGAAAGCTTTTGTCACTGTCTCCGTACTGAATTAAGGCGCAACCTATTTCGTCATTGCTAGCGTCTGTCCGAATGTCAAATGATTTATTGGGGTCAAGCAAATGAAGGATGGGTGCAGATGTTAATTTTCCCTTTAGTTGGTTAAAGCTGGCGATTGACAGCGAAGTCCAAACGAGGCACTCGGGGGACTTCTTTTTTAATAATTCACACAAGGGCGCAGAAATGGCGGCGAAATTTTGAATGAACCGTCGGTAAAAGGACGCTGAATCCATGAAAGATCTCAGTTTTTTCTTTGTCGCCGGTAAAGGCATTTCCACAATTGCTTGAACTTTGTCTTCCTGGGGGGGCTAAATGATCATTCTCGATAATTAATCGATAGTGTCAAAAGCGAAATGCACTTGCTGGGGCCGATTGTGAGATGGTGCTCCTGAAGTCTACGCAATAGTGCTTGGATGGCAGCCAGATGTTGGTCCCATTCTTGGTTAACCACGTAGATGTTATCGAAATAGAATGTTATATTAGGTAAACGTCTAATATTCATCTCATCATCCGATTGTAGTTGCTGCAAGCCGTGACAAGACCAAAGGGGAGCCGACGAAATTGCATGAACCATTTGTCTGTTGGAAAAGCCGTGTACTTTTTTACCTCTTCTCTTAAGGGGATTTGATAGTAGGACTTGCACAAATCCAGTTCCGTGATATATTTGGCCTTTTCGAACAAATGCAGATTTTGGTCGATGATGGGGATGGGTTCGGCGTCGAACAAAGTGACTGAGTTTAATTTCCTGAAGTCGATACACATTTGGTAGGACCCGTCTGACGTTTTAACCATGACAACATGGAAACAATAACTTGACTCGGAGGGTTCTATGATTTTAAACTTTAATCACTTATCGACCTTATTATTGAAGGCTGCTCATAGGTGGATTGGCAGGGAATATGGCTTGGATCGGATGGGTTCCTGTGTGGTTAGTTGAATGTTGTGCTCGAAATGAGCAGCACAACCAGGAATTTCGGAAATGACGTCACTAAATTTACCCAGTAGCGCCTGACTTGGTTCTTCTGGGTGGACGAAAGCTGGTCGTTTACCCTCATTTCTGCCGAAGGAGAATCAGTGGTGTCTAGAAAGACGTGCAATGGATACTCATTATCTTGCTTCACGCAGGCAACTTGTGCCACGATTAAGGGATCTAATAGATAATTTGACTCCATGGCCGATTCTTCGTCTATTGCCACGATATGGTTAGCACTCGCACGACGGTGGTATCTTTTTAACATATTCACGTGGAATAGTTTTCTTCCTGAAAGGTTTTGAATTAAATAGTCGACAGGGCCACGTTTTTCGACCACTTGATAGGCTCTTCCATTGATTTAGTAGCATATTATTGTCAGTCGGAAGTAACAATAATACCTCTTCGCCGGGCTTGAATTTCCTCTCCTTGGACTTACAATCAAACTGAGTCTTGTATTTTCCCAAGTTAGCATCGGCGTTTTGGTAAGCGATCTCGCACATTTTTCTAGTATCTGCCTTAATTCCAACAGATAGGCTTAGGAGGATTGAATTTATTAATCCAATTTTTGATTAGTGAAGAGCTCCTTTAAGATGCTTAAAGGGCCTCGAACGTTCCGTCCATACAATAGTTCGAATGGTGCAAACCCCAATATACCCTGCAGGATCTCTCGGTATGCAAAGAGGGCTACTGGCAGATATTAGTGCCATTCTCTGGGCTGTTCGGCGCACAATTTCTTTAAAATTGCCTTGAGAGTACTGTTCAACCTTTCGCACATACCGTTTCTTGCGGGGGTGAAATGGAGAGGTAAATAAAGGCCTTATCATAAGCAAATTGCCTAAATACTCCTTTAGCTGCGAAGTAAATTGTCGGGCCGCGATCTGATAGTATTTCTTTGGGCAAAGAAATACGAGAGAAGATCGTAATGAGTGCTTCAGCGCAGGAGATACTGCCGATTTTCTTAAGGTAAACGGCCTCTGGAAACCGGGTGGCAAAGTCGACCAGGATTAGCACGTAGCTATGGCCTTCACTTGACGGGTGGTGAATCGAACCGATTAAATCGATTACCACTCGGGAGAAGGGTTTCGGAGATACATGGTCCCTTCTGTAAAGGTGCAGGTTTAACTCGCCCCTTTATGGCCGTCTTTTGACAGATGTCGCACGAACGACAGTAGCGTAGAATTTCGTATGTTGCCCGGGCCAATAAAAATACTTGAAGATTCTCTGTGCCGTCTTCGTATAGCTAAAAAGGCCCGAAAAAGGGCTATCGTGGGTGGACTGCAAAATGAAATAAACGTGGGAGCGGGAGACACATAACGCTCTGGACTCAGGGTTATCGCCTTCAGAGCAGGCGCGATAAAGTAGGCCATCCTTAACGAGGCATGAGATCACCTTACCACCTCTATCGGCCTCTTGCACCTTATTTTGGGCGTTTGCCCAAAGGGGACGAAGAGAATCGCATTCGTTCTGATTCTTCGCGAATTCCTCGTTCGTTACATGCTTGAATTCTGATACGCAGGGGGTTTCAAGCGGCGCGAGAGTCTCTAATTATTTTTCCGCTTGGGAACGAGTGATCACGGGTTGAGCTACGGGGGTGGAGGATGCCCGTGGACACTGGCCAATTAAGACAGCGCAGAATTTGATAGGGGTTGCATCCAGTCAGTAAAATAAGTGCACTCAATGAAGCACTTGACAATGGGGAATCTATTTGCAAGCCCAAAGTAGTCGTACACTGCTGCAAATTTGTCGTGATCCGGGGCTACAGGTGGGAGCAGCTTATCCGAAACCCCGATGCAGCTACACCCTGTATCGCGTACGAGGGTGGAGATTCCACAGCCGTTGACTGCTCCGGTTTAGAATTTTAGGCCCCTAGGGGTGCTTTTATCAAACAAAAAGTTTACCTGGTGGCCAGCGTGATTCGAAATGCTCGAAGGGAGAGGAGATTCTGGTTGTGACATTGGTGGCGCGGACGTGGCACTGATTTGGTGTACTTGGTGACGAGGGTCGCTTAGAAGTTGCGAATTATGAGGGCAATTGCTCCTCACATGGCCCTCAACACTATAGGAATAAGAGACAATAGACCTCCTGGTAAATGAAGAAGCAGGGAAATTATACGAGAACAGTTTGACGTCACGTTGGTCGGACGAGAAGAACTTTTTAGGTTTTGAAGGGTCAGTCACTTTGACCAATTTGTTTTCGTTGTGGGGAGTAAATTTTGTCTTGCTAACCTTGGATTTAGGAGATGGAGGTTCCGCCTTCTTTCCTTCTTTAGGGTAGCTGGTATGGTAGCCGCATAAACATCGGCTTCCTCGATACATTCCTTGAATATAAAACACCTCCGGTCATTCACGAAGGATCTAATTTCTGTGGAAAGTAAAGCCAAAAGTTGATCCTTTAAGATGAAGTCGACTAAAGACTCATAGTCATCGAGAATTTTAGATGCATCCAGCCAAAAATTAAAGTGACGCTGTAAATATAAACAAACTGACGGTAGGTTTGGTTTGGCTGTATAGGGCAGTCCCAGAATTTTGCTCGGTAGAAATCCGGGGTCATATTGTAGGCTTCCAGTATTTCTGATTTCAACAAAGAGTAGTCAATTGTTGCCTCTGATGGAATCGAAATGAATATATCCCTGAGCTGAGTAAACAGTAGTGGCAACAATTTGGCTACTCCGTCAGCCTCAATATCCCAATGGTTGACCTCGAAAATCTTCTCAAGGTGAGTCAGATAAGACCCCATATCCTCACCTTCTTCAAATACGGGTAATTTTACGGACGCTGTTTGGGGAATGTCGGTCCTTGAATTGACGGAAAGCGTCTCAATTCGGGTCCTACTCATTTTTAATTCATGAAGACGAATTCTTTCCCTTTCTTATGGATGTCGAAGGAAGACATGCTGTCGAGTTTTACCAACTTTTACGCGATAAAACAAGGCACCACAAAGGAAAACGTAACGGGATTGTCGAGCCCGAATATAACTATAATTCACACGAATCACTTAAATACACAGCGGGAGTGTAGGTGTGGTTTTATTGACCCAAAATAAAATCGCAACACAAAAATACACATGACAAAAACACAAACGCAAATGTTTCGCCCGAAGCGAAATTTATTCCGTACGCACACTGCGATTAAGCGAGAGCCTAGCGCCTACCCCTTGAGCACGCCAAATCACACAAGAAAATATAAAAACAATACAATTTCTATTTTTCCTTTCAATTATGGCAGAGGAAAATGGGGCATAAAAGGACAAAAATTCCGCTGGGGAATACACGTGATGCAGTCACAAAATATCTCCAAACATAAATTCACAAAACAATGGGACATAGGTAAACATATAATCGTTTTGCAAGCAGTTCAAGCGCGAAAGTTACCAGTTAAATATATAAGATGAATATAATTGTTTCTCCAACGTTATCTAATCCAGAACCTTACACCAGTTTAATATATCTATGTCGTAGGTCAAGGTCAGATCCGTGACCTTTGCTCGCCTTGATCCGGCCAGATGTAGGGCGATTAATCTTTGGGGGAATTTGAAACCCCGAAGCGCGTTAATATCACTAAAATTAAGTAAGAGAGCGGTTGGACAAATTAATATAACCTCTTAGAGGTTCTGGGCAGAGAAACTGGTGAAACAAATTATATTTTACTATTTACAGACAAATTACAAATAAAAAGAATGGATTCGCAAAGTTACAATTTTAAGGTTGGATGAGATCGGGAGTTAAAGGGAGGCGGATGGTGCGCCGAGAAACTAACACACACAATTCAAAGAAAACGGGACACTGAATACATGACAGGGTTACTCGCGAAGCCTACTTTTAGCAGTGTGTTCTGGGGAGTTTCGGAGAGAGAGATTGCAAAATGGCAATTGCAATCACCACGTTTAACCTCGCGGGAAAGGATCGAGGGAGTACTACGCTGGATTTAAACGGAGCCGATTACAGAATAATAGTCACTTGCCGATAGACTATCGTTTAATCTGGAGAGAATTCTTGCTTTCGAACTCGAGGGGTGGGGGGCCGAATAAAAAGTTTACGCGTCGCGTTCAAGGGGATGGCTGATACTAATTTCTTGAGGCCTGCATCTGATATTTTATACGGGCTCGCCGAAAGTGATTTGCTCTAAGGTTCCGGAAGGGAGTCTGCCTTATCAGACGTAGCGCCGACGGAAGGGAACTTTAGCCTGGTTCACACGAACTCGCGGAGCTTCCACCGCTATCCTCGGTTTGCTCAGGCTATCCATCGGTCTTGTTATCGCCAGAAGTAGATCGGCTCTCAGGGCACTGATCGAAGATTGCCGTCCGCATGGCGCTTTTCTCTCTAACTATGACGCTCACAACTAACCACAGAAAGATTTGTGCTCTTTTAAATGTCTCTCCTAGTGACTGTCATCAAAGGCAGGGCCGCCGAAATTACATATTAGCCGATTTTAAACTTATACAAATAAAACAAAAAAGAAAACAACAAACCTTAAAGGCATTCTCAAAACCCCATGCCAACAAAAACTAAGAAAAAAACATTTACATGCCGTTATAAGGCCCATGATCTCAGGGGCCTGAGTGCGCACCCTAGACCCGAAAACTAAATAATTTGTAGGAAGCCACCCCACCCCCTCTAAAATAATAACCCTCAAACAATCCACAATCGAGAGTGAGCGAACCCGTTCAAAGAAAAAGAAACAGCCATACCCAACTCGCTCCTCCCGATACCGGGACAGGTAGCACACGTGAAGGTCTCCCAGGCTAACATTCTACAAGACCAGAAAAAGAAAGATCAGTTCATGAACATAACAGATAAATATCGAGTTAACCCCTCCCTCCTCTTCAAACATACTGTTTTTTCAACATTAACTAAAATCATACTTTTTCTTTAACAGAACTCCAAGAACTTTTCCTTCAGCGGATTTCCAAAGATTAATACAGAGCTTCTTATACAGCAGATCTTGTACAAATTCTTACAATCATCTCCTTCAACAGTTCCAACAAACTCTTAAGAGCTCTTCCTTCAGCGGATCTCCAACAAACATTTATGAGCTTCTCCTTCAGCAGATCTCCAAACACTCTGAGGAGCCTCTCCTTAAGCAGATATCTAACAAATTCTTAAGAACTTGTGCTTCAGCAGAGCTCCCTCAAATTCTTAATCTTACGAGCCTATCCTTAAACAGATATCCAACAAACTGTTACGACCTTCCCCATTCATCACTCTTCCAACAAACTCTTATGAGGGTCTCGCCCAAATCTCAGCGGACCTCTCTCAAATTTCACAGCCTTCGTTTCATCAAGAAAATAGAGAAAATAGAGGGATTTTCTCGTCTTTCCATGTCAGTTTCTCTTTAACATGTATGTATGATGAACAACCTAAAATATACAAGCTAAATTATATATATATTATTTACATAAATGAAAAAAAAATTTCATACATTTTCCTAGCTAACCTCTCTTCAGTATAAACATTAACAAAGGCGTAACTAAGCTTTTAAAAATATCATTAAATTCTTTATACTAAGTTTCTCATATTGTGTTCAAATCTTGTTAATTTAATGCATAAAATTTAATAAATATTTTGCGCTACGCTCTTTGAAATAATAATTAAAATGTCAGCGGCACAATTTTATTTTTTTTACACAGATAAATAGGCAATATCTTCAAGGTTAAAATAAAGCAAAATTAAGATAATTATAATTAATGTTTATTTCGTATTGCCTAAATTTATGACTGTCCTGTTTGTGGAAAAGAATGTATTAGTGGGTTAAACACTATTACAACTCGACTTGGCCCTTTTCCTGAATGCAGATGGCCAACTCGATTTGGCACTTTTCCTGAATGCAGTTGGCCAACTCGATTTTAATCTTTTCCTAAATGAGGTTGGCCAACACGACTTGGCTCTTTACCTGAATGCAGTTGGCCAACTCGACTTGACTCTTTTCCTGAATGCAGTTGGCCAACTCTACTTGGCTCTTTTTTTTAATGCAGTTGGCCAACTCTACTTGGCTCTTTTTTTAATGCAGTTGCCCAACTCAACTTTGCTCTTTTCCTGAATGCAGTTGGCCAACTGGATTTGGCTCTTTTCCTGAATGCAGTTGGCCAACTGGAACTTTGCTCTTTTCCTGAATGCAGTTGACTAACTCGACTTGGCACCTTTCTTGAATGCAGTTGACCGTTCTCTACTTGGCTCTTTTTTTTAATGTAGTGGCCAACTCGACTTGGCTCTTTTCCTGAATGCAGTTGGCCAACTGGATTTGGCTCTTTTCCTGAATGCCGTTTGTCAACTCAACTTGGCTCTTTTCCTGAATGCAGTTGGCCAACTGGATTTGGCTCTTTTCCTGAATGCAGTTGGCCAAGACTTAATAGGTTCGCATCGCTTCTTTACCTTTGTTTTCGAATAGGCATTCAGGTGAAATGAACCCAGTCGCAGGTTTGGGTTCTTTTTTTCCGCGTGGGCGCGACTCTTATAAGTTATTATGTCGTCCGTAGTTCGTCGGTCGGATGGTAACCGTTTTACTTTCCAATGAGGGTCTTTTGACAATAACATTGTAACTATTAGGCAGATTCTAACTAAATTTTAAACCCTTATGTTGTTTTAAATTCTCTTTCGAATGATATAATTTCAATGTCCTCCCAACGTCAGTCTGGGAATTATTAAAAGAAAACTAACAATTGGTCAGATTACCACACTTGTTGAAAGTATTGAATGTCCTAAGGTCATATAGTCAGAATAATTGAGAGCACGCGACTAAGGTCTGTTGGCCTTGATTGTTATTGTACTCATATTTTGTTCGTTCGCATTTAGAGAGAGTACAGTTGTGAAGTGCATATTTCCAATATACCAGACTGGTGTAAGCTTGGCTACTGGTGTTTTCCGCATGGTCCAGATAATAGTTGGCTATTTAACGTCGAGAAGATAGCGCTTGCTTTACCACGGGTGCATGGTATGCTTAGTACTCGCGAGCCCAGCGTCTATCGAATCGCCTGAAAGTATTTATTAGTTCGCAGCAGACCTTGACGATACCTCTACAGAACTAGAACGTCACTTCCGTCCTAAATGTCTCGGCTACAGAGAAAGTAACTTCCTTCTAAATTTCGACGTATCTCGTGGAGAAAACTCCGCATCTCATTGGAACCATGTTGAGCACTGATGTTTCCAATTCAGAAGGGGAAGTCGAGTTTTCCACTACCTGAATAGCAAAAGATGCCACAGCGTACTATAAGATGCACTCAACCTCACCATGATTACTTCCTACTACTGCAGCTGTGTCAAGTAGTAATTTTTCACTTACTTATCTACACACCTGAGATAGCTCCATCAAGTATAGCCTGATAGTGATCGCCGGAGCCCCTCTTGGAGGCATCTTTAAATCTGCTGAAGCTTAGTATGCCAGAGCATTATACAACTCTAGTATCGCTTAGAACTTGCTGTCGGGTGGAGTGTGGCTGATTGCGATGACCTAAATTTAGTTTTTGTAGGAGGTTTGTCATCTGCAAGATATCTAAGCTTTCGAGCGCAGCTGCTCTCTCAATGAGGTTCACTCTAGAACTTGAAGGAGTTAGGCTACCTTCAAGTCAATTGAGGAAAGTTACTCTTATCTTGTTTCTCTTGTTTTATTTTATGCTTAGATCCAATAAGACCCCGTGTATTGCAAAAAAATTAGCCTTCATTAAGATCCAAACGAGTGACCTAACGTGTGCGAAGCGTGGGTGTTACCACTCAGTTACGATGAACTAAAAAAAACCTCATCCTAAACATAGTTAAGAGCTCAGAGGAAAGACCGACCATATTGATAGCTAAATGTCTTTTATACGGGTCTTCATCCAACTCGTAGCAGAGTTTAACTTGCTTTTCTTTTTAGTCCATCGTTCCTCAGTGGTAAAAGCCGTTTCGCATGGCTGAGGTCGCTGGTTCGAATCACGCTGGGGGATGATTTTGGGGAGTGGTATATGTAAAGTCACTGCCTACATTTTTAGATACCTCCGAAATTTTTAGTAAATTAGATAAATGCATAAATGCATTTATCTAATGCACGCTCATGCACAGAGACCTCTCGTTACGTTACGTACTGACCCTGGGTCGTCCAGAATAAGGTCGGTCTTGGATGTTCCCACTTTCTTGGATTTTCTTTAAGATTTCTACAACACCGGAATGTGATTCGCAGACACTCCGCTGATTTATTGATAGCTGAAACCCTCCTCGTGTAGCAGGCATATCAGATTTCTTTCTTCTCCTGTATAGTTAAGTGTTTTCGCTATTCTCATATCATTATCAGATTCTGTCAACATGGAATATCATATTAATAAAAAATATGAAGACATTTTGACTGTAACATACCACTTATTGATACCAGGATTTCCTGAATTTCGATACTATCGCCATTTGAGATATTTAAAAAAAGGATATGGAAGGTTTTAGTTGTATTATGCTTTCCAGATGTATTGGACACATGTCTGTAAACCTACACCAACATATTCATAGACGTACCAGGTGTTCGGAAACTTTTACCAGAGCCTGTAGGAGGTGGGGTCAAAAAGTTCGTAGAAAAAACGAATTAACTAAAGAAGAAGCATCCAATTTCAATTATTGTCTCAGCGTGTTAAACTTATGTCTGTTATTATGTGTAGGAAGTGAATTCATGGATTGGCAAGGTTGAAATAGTTGTTTGTAAAGAGCCCACATATGAGCAACTGACTTCTGTTAGAAGTAAAGTGATAACAAACATGGAATTCTTTGTTTACTCTGAGTGGAAATTAATTTAGTTTCATTGGTATTTGGTATTATCTCGCCATAAACTTTTCCTCCCAAACAACCCTAATTCTACATTTCCACCATAAATTCACCCTAGAATATTTGTTCTTGATACAATTTTAGCAATGTCAGATTGCTGTTCCGATGATGACCCATGTTAAAGTGCTGTTTATTCTTTGTTAATCTAACTCTACACTTCCTGTCTATACACATTTTAAGGTTAAGAGTTCTCTTGCTGGAACGAGGCATTGGAATTTGATGTGGATTTTGTGTTATTTTTCCTTTTTATTAATAATTTGTAGACACTTCGTTTTTATAGGCCACAACGTCGTTTGCAAGGGCGTACAGTGTGAAACGTTGTAAGTATATTATATAATATTATATGATAGAGAGAGTGTGCAACTCACCTTGATCTGTCTTCACCCCAGAAATAATAATAATCAGCAAATAAAGAAATTGAAATAATCTGTATTTTTTTGCGACAGGACTTTATATCACGGACAACGCAGAGTACCTATGCTAGTGTGTGAATAAAGTAAATTGTATGAAAATCGTAGAGAGTAGAGTATTAGGCGTTCTAGGATAGAGAAAAGCAACAAGAAAGCATTCTAGTGCCACCCTTGACGCGCCGGAAGTTTGCTCGCAGCTGTGCATTCATTTTTTTCTGAGTAGAATAAAATAAACGCAAGCATTGCTTCCAATAAAGCATGACCCGAAGTTGTGTAGTTAGTAGTGAAATAACCAGATCCAAGTTATGTAGTGAGAAATGAAAAATACAAAAACAAAGTGGTCCAGTGAGCAGAGGAGCCTCTTAATCCAAGGTTGTGGAGTCGGCAATGAAGCATACAGAACCAAAATGTTCCAGTGAAGAGAGTAACCTCCTTGTTCAAGGTTATGGAGTGGGCAGTGAAACATCCAGACGCAAAGTGGTATAATGGGAAGAGGAACCTCCTATTTTTAAAGTTGTGGAGTTGGCAGTGAAACATCAAAAAGCAAAGTTGTATAGTAAGCAGACCAACTTATCAATCAAAGGTTGTAGAGTGGGCAGTGATACATCCACACTCAAAGATGTCCAGTGAGCAGAGCAACCTCCTAATCCGCGGTTATTGAGTCGGCAGTGAAGCATCCAGAACCAAAGTGTTCCAGTGAAGAGAGTAACCTCCTTGTCCAAGGTTGTGGAGTGGGCAGTGAAACATCCAGATGCAAAGTGGTATAATGGGAAGAGCAACCTCCTAATCCAAAGTTGTAGAGTGGCAGTGTAACAGCCATACCCAACATTGACCACTAAGCAGAGCAACCTCCTAATCCAAGGTTGTAGAATAGGCAGTAAACGATCAAGACTCAAAGTTGTCCAGTGAGCAGAGCAACCTCTTAATCCAAGGTTGTGAAGTAAGCAGTGAAATATCCAGACGCAAAGTGGTATAATGGGAAGAGGAACCTCCTAATCTAAAGTTGTTGAGTTGGCAGTGAAACATCAAAAAGCAAAGTTGTATAGTGAGCAGAGCAACTTCCTAATCAAAGGTTGTAGAGTAAGCAGTGAAACATCCAGACTTAAAGTTGTCCATTGAGAAGAGCAACCTCCTAATCCAAGGTTGTAAAGTGGCAGTGTAACAGCCATACCCAACATTGACCACTAAGCAGAGCAACCTCCTAATCCAAGGTTGTAGAATAAACAGTGAAAGATCAAAACTCAAAGTTGTCTAGTGAGCAGAGGAACCTCTAAATCCAAGGTTGTGGAGTGGGCAGTGAAATATCCAGACGCAAAGTGGTATAATGGGAAGAGGAACCTCCTAATCCAAAGTTGTGGAGTTGGCAGTGAAACATCAAAAAGCAAAGTTGTATAGTGAGCAGTTTAACTTAACAATCATAGGTTGTAGAGTAGGCAGTGATACATCCACACTCAAAGATGTCCAGTGAGCAGAGTAACCTCCTATTTCAAGGTGGTAGATTAGGCTTTGAAGCTTCCAGACTCAAAGTTTTCCAGTGAGCAGACGAACCTCTTAATCCACGATTGTGGAGTCAGCAGTGAAACATCCGGAGCCAAAGTTCTCCAGTGAGCAGAGCAACCTCCTAACCCACGGTTGTGGATTGGGCCGTGAAACATCCAGACTGAAAGTTATCCAGTGAGCAGAGCAACCTCCTAATCAAAGGTTGTGGAGTGAGCAGTGAACATCCGGGGCCAAAGTTGTCCATTGAGCAGAGCAACCTCAGAATCTAAGGTTGTGGACTGAGCACGGAAACATCCCAACCCAAAGTCGTGCAGTGAGCAGAGCAACCTCCTAAGCAAAGATTGGGGAGTGGGCAGTGAAACCTCCAGACCCAAAGTTGTCCAGTGAGCAGAGCAACCTCCTAGTCCAAGGTTGTGTAGCGAGCTGTAAGACATCAAGACACAATGTTGTATAATGAACAAAGCAACCTCCTAATACAAGCTTATTGAGTGAAGAGTGAAAATTCCAGACCAAAAGTTATGAGTAGAGCAACCTCCTAACGCATGAGGGTCGAGTGGGCACTAAAACGTCCATAGGCAAAGTTGTATATTGAGCAGAGGAACCAGCTAATCCATGGTTGTGAAATGGGCAGTGAAACATCCAGACCGAAAGTGGTATAATGAAAAGAGGAACCTCGTAATCCAGGATTGTGGAGTGGACAGTGAAACATCCACACCCAAAGTTTTTCACTCAGCATAGCAACCTATTAATCTAAGGTTGTAGAGTGGACAATGAAACATCCAGAACCAAAGTTGTCCAGTGAGCAGCGCAACCTCCAAATCCGAGGGTTTTAGAATGGGCAGTGAAAGATCCAAAGCCAAAGTTGTATACTGAGCAGAGCAACCTCCTAATCCATGCTTGTGGAATGTGTAGTATAACATCTAGTCACAAAGTTATCCAGTAAGCAGAGCAACATCTTAAAACAAGGTTGTGGAGTGGACACTGAAACATCCAGACCCCAAGTTGAACAGTGAGCAGAGCAACCTCATAATCAAAGGGTGTGGATTGGTCAGTGAAAAGATCAAGACCCAAAGGTGTATAATGAGCAGGTCAACCTCGAAATCCAAGGGTGTATAGTCGGCAGGGAAAGATCAAGAGCTAAAGTTGTATACTGAACGGAGCAACCTCTTATACCATGCTTGTTGAATGGGTAGTGGAACATCCAGTGGCAAAGTTATCTAGTGGGCAGAACAACCTCTTAAAACAAGGTTGTATAGTGGACACTGAAACATCCAGACCCAAAGTTGTCCAGTGAGCAGATCAACCTCCTATTCCAAGATTCTGGTGTGGGCAGTGAAACATCCAGACCCAAACTTGTCCAGTAAGCAGAGTAACCTCCATTTTCAAGGTTGTGGAGTGGGCAGTAAGACATACATCCCCAAAGTTTCGAGTAAACATAACAACCTTCTAATCCACGGTTGTGGATTGTGCGGTGAAACATCCAGACCGAAATTTATCCATGGATCAGAGCAACTTCCTATTCGAAGGTTGTGGAGTGAGAATTAAAAGATCCAGACCCAAAATTGTCTAGTGAGCAATCTCGTTATCCAAGGTTGTAGAGTGGGCAGTGAAACATCCAGCCCCAAGGTTGTCCAGTGAGCAGAGCAACCCTGGATTCCAAGGGTGTAGAGAGGGCAGTTAAACATCCAGATCTAAAGTTGTATATTGAGCAGAACAACCTCCTTATCCATGGTTGTGAAGTGTGCCCTGAAATATCCAGACCTAAATTTGTATAATGATTTGAGCAACCTCCTAATCCAAGGTTGTGGATTGGACAGTGAAACATTCAGCCTTAAAGTTGTCCAGTGGCAAGAACAACCTTCTAATCCAAGGTTGTGGAGTGGGCAGTGTATCATCCAGACCAAACCTTGGCCAATGAGCACAGCAACCTACTTATCCAATGTTGTGGAGTGGGCAGTGAAAGTTCCAGACCCAAATTTGTCCAGTGAGCACTCTGCCAATCCAAGGTTGTAGAGTGGGCAGTGAAACATCCAGATCCAAAGTTGTCCAGTGAGCAGAGCAACCTCCTAATCCAAGGTTGTGGAGTGGGCAGTGAAACATCCAGACCCAAAGTTATCCAGTGAGCAGAGCAACCTCCTAATCCAAGGTTGTTGAGTGTACAGTGAATCATCCAAACCTAATGTTGGCCAGTAAGCAGAGCAACCTCCTAATCCAAGGTTGTGGAGTGGGCAGTGAAACATCCAGACCCAAAGTTATCCAGTGAGCAGAGCAACCTCCTAATCCAAGGTTGTGGAGTGGGCAGTGAAACATCCAGACCCAAAGTTATCCAGTGAGCAGAGCAACCTCCTAATCCAAGGTTGTGGAGTGGGCAGTGAAACATCCAGACCCAAAGTTATCCAGTGAGCAGAGCAACCTCCTAATCCAAGGTTGTTGAGTGTACAGTGAATCATCCAGATCCAAAGTTGTCCAGTGAGCAGAGCAACCTCCTAATCCAAGGTTGTGGAGTGGCCAGTGAACCATCCAGACCCAAAGTTGTCCATTGAGCATTAAACATCCGATCCAACGTTTTATTTCAACGCTGAAGCATCCAACTGAAAGGAAAGTAAAAAATAAGAAATTATTGAATAAAATTATAATTCACACTTAACTTTATAACATTACGATATCTTTCTGAAAATCAGTTAATGTTTCGCGAATCGATTTCCACTGCAAAAAAACATCTATAGGTTCAAGCACCTTTGCTCAGCATTTTTTTTTTAATCGAGGTTCAGACTAAGAAAGATCTCACTGCTTAAATATTATACATCAATCATACTTTACATAAATCTCATTTATATAATCTTTCATTAATGACGATAATTATAATGAAATATTTCCAATGCAAAGAGCTTAGTAACTCTTCTAATACAATTGTTTATATATTCAATTGTCCTGGCTGTCATCAACTAACCGTGCCTCACGGTTCAATATACATTCAAATTTGTAAACATTTCAGGTTTAATTCAACGAATGGAAAAATTTTAATATTAAAAGAACAGTATGTAATAAGAGATAATTTAATAAAACAATTTAGACTCTAATTTATAGCATTAGGATATCGTTCTGAAACTCAGTTAATGTTTTGCGAATTGATTTACACTACAAAAGAATTCTCTTTTAGATTTAGGCAGTTTTGCCTTGGATCTTTTTTAATTGAAATTCTTTTCAGGTGCTTTTGTTCAAAAAGACTTAAAAACGCAAGAAACACAAATCTTTTAACAATTGTTTACCTAAAATATCCTTTTGCCCTTAACCCCAGTTAGGAGAAAGTAATATCGGTTACAGGTTCATAATAAAGATTATTGCCCAACTTCTCATCGTTTCAAAATTAAAAATAACAAAAAAAATATTTTTTTTTTAAACTTTAAACTTTTGTTTGAAGGTTTTTATTTTCCAATAAAATTATCGCTCGTCTTTTGTCCTTTGCCTGAGAGGATGTGATTCAGGATATGAAAGCTTATTGCACACATCTCTCTCTCTCCCCTCTCTCGCTTTCTATCTCTAACTCTCCCTCTCTCCCTATGTAACTCTCTCTCTCTCCCCTCTCTCGCTTTCTATCTCTAACTCTCCCTCTCTCCCTATGTAACTCTCTCGCTCTCCCTATCCATATCTCTCTTCCTCTCTCTCTCTCTCTCTCTCTCTCTCTCTCTCTCTCTCTCTCTCTCTCTCTCTCTCTCTCTCTCTCTCTCTCTCTCTCGTTCTCTTTCCCCCTCGCCTTCCCTCTCTCTCACCCTCTCTTTCTCTGTCTCTCCCTCCCTCCCTCTCGCCCTCCCTCTCTCTCTCTCTCTATTTCGAATGACTTTTGGTGGAATCCCTAGAAATGTCTAACTAAAACTTGAACTTCCCTGGTGGTGACTAGGGCGTTCTCCAGGGGGCTATAAGAAGTGGGGGTGGTATCATTTTGTGCTATCCACCAACTGCACTCTCTCTCTCTCTCTCTCTCTCTCTCTCTCTCTCTCTCTCTCTCTCTTGCCCTCTTCCCCTCTCTCTAAATATATATCTCTATCTATAAATCTAACTCTCTAAATCTAGCTATAATTCTAACTATCTAACTCACTCTCTATATCCATCTCTAGCTCTAACTTTCTAATTCTAACTCTCTAACTCTCTAATGGTAACTTTCTAACTCTACCTTTCTCTAATTCTAACTCTAATACAAACTATATGGTCACTCTCTCACCCTTTTTCTTCCCTCTCTTCCCTCGCTCTTCCCCTCTGTTTCCCTTCTCTCCCCTTCTCTCTCCTCCTTCTCTCTCCTCCTTCTCTCTCCCCCTTCTCTCTAACTCTCTCTAACTTTCTCTCTAAATATATCTCTAACTATAAATTTATAACTCTAACTCTTTAAATCTATCTAATTCTAACTATCAGCTCATTCTCTCTAACATTCTATCTCTCTCTTTCTCTAACTCTAACTCTCTAATTCTAAGTCTCTTACTCTAACACTCTACCTCTCTCTCACACACACACACTCTCCCTCCCCTCTCCCCCTCCACTTTCTATCTCTGTCTCACTCCTCTCCCCTTCTTTCTTCCAGACTCTCTCTCTCTCTATCTATCTCTCTCTCGCTATCTATCTATATCTCTCTCTCTCTTTCACAAAACACATAGAGCAAGTACCGTCCTCTCGACATTTTTAAGGACGGCGACATTCAAATATGCTGAAATTTCTTTCGGAACCATCAAAATTTCGCGCCTAATAAAAGACAAGAAATCGATCTTTCTTCCTTCTTACACATTGAGTCAAGTGGTCGATAAAAGTGTCCGAGTTTGAGCGCTTAATCTGAACAGCCTTCGTTATGAAATGGCGCTCCTGTGTGGTACCAGTAGGCTTTGGGCAAATGAAGACTCACCTTTCATTCGTAGGCTTTAGTTCTTAAAGAAAATGTTAGCGACATACCTGGAAGAAGGTTTAGGTCAAGAAGTAGAGGTCTTCTGTGTACGCTACAGGCAAATCAAATGGTGTAGTACACCTTGAAGCTGTATTCAGTCATTAGGAGAAAAGAAAAAAATGCTCGTGTTCGGTAACGTCCTGGGTAGATGATGCAAAGTTCCTGAGTAGATGACAAAAAATTAAATCTACAAAAACAACCTTACACACGTAGGACGACAAAGTGAAAAGCATAAATAAGAATGAATGAATGCAAAAAAAAACGCGTCAAAGGTTGTTTTTAAAAAGATTTTAAAAAGGGACGAAAGATATATATGAAGAATAAATGTTCGAATGTCAAAATACAAGAACTGAATGATAATACAAAATAGACAACATAAGATCAAGTTCTTACAAACAAAAGAAACAAAGAGGAACATAAGAATACAAAATAAGGCGAGACCATCATCGCCAGAACTAAACTTTGATTAAATTCTTTTTCATTCTATTTACTCACTTTTTCCCCGTTTTCTTTTTTAATTCCTTTCCTTTTTCCCTCTCGCACTTTTTTCACCTCACTTTCTTTTTCCCCCTACTTTCTTTTTTACATCCACTCTTTTTTCAATTCCACTTTTTTTTCTAACCACAGTTTTTTTTCCGGTCCATTTGTTGTTTTTTTACACCACTATCTTTTTAACCCAATCTTTTTTCTTGTCTCACTTTCTTTTTCACTCTACTTTCTTTTTACATTCCACTTTTCTTTTTCACTCAACTTTTTTCTTACCTAACTTTCTTTTTCCTCACTCCAATTTCTTTTTTTCACCCTACTTTATTTTTCCAGCTCACTTTCTTTTTCTCACCTCACTTTCTTTTTATCTCCTCACTTTATTTTTTTCTTACCACAAATTCTTTTTGGTCCGATCCTTCTTTCACCCCACTCTCTTTTTTTCTCACTACACCTTTTTTTCACTCCACTTTCTTTTTACATCCTACTTTCTTTTTTTCATCGTACTTTATTTTTCCAGCTCATTTTCTTTTTCTCACCTCACTTTCTTTTTATCTCCTCACCTTATTTTTTCTTACCACAAATTTTTTTTTCCGATCCTTCTTTCACCCTACTCTTTTTTTCTCACCACACTTTCTTTTTCACTCCACTTTCTTTTTACATCCTACTTTCTTTTTTCACCGTACTTTATTTTTCCAGCCCACTTTCTTTTTTTACGCCTTTCTTTCAAATTTCTTATCTTCCACCAAACTTTCCCATTAGAACACTACTTTTAAAGTAACCGCTACTACCATTGTAGTACTGAGAGAGCGTCTAGTGAACGAATAAGATAACCCAGCGAGACTCGTTATTCTCTCTTTATTTTATTATTCCTGAATCTGACCTAAGGGAAAACTAAATGGATTTGTTGTAATTCCTAGGTCAAAGAAACCACAAACTTTGGGTCTGAATTTCGAAGTTCGAACTTTTTGAATAATCTCCCCAATCCGTAGGCCAAAAGAGAACTTGTATACAACCAGTTATTCCTTTATTTTTTCTCTCTTTCCTTTATTCTTTCTTACAAGTAGTAAATATTTAAGGAAAGGAGGGATTTGTTTAGTAAGAAATCGAAATCGAAATCAAAAAAGGATTTTCCACTGCTGTGCTAAAAATCAAAATATCCGCGATTTTTGGCTTTTGCTCGAGAGATTAATTAAAAATTATTTTCGATTTTGTAAAGATCATAATTTCTCTATAGAAAATTAAACAAAATTTTCCTATTAAACCTAAATTCAATCTAACCTCAACCAAAGTTGACCTTTGCTCATTGCAAATTATCCTAAGGAAAAGAAATGTGGTTTTTTACTTAATTTTCTTCGTCAAGAAAAGGACAAGTTTTTATTTATTTTTATTGTCTTTTGATCGAAGATAAAATAATCATTTTCTATTTTGAAAAAATCATAATTATTCTATACAAAATCCAACAAAACCTTCCTAATCAACCTAAATTCAACCTAACTTCAACCAAACTTGACCTTTGCCTATTAAAAATTACCCTAAGAAAAAGTAAACTATTTTTGCTTAATTTTCTTTCCCAAGAGAAGGACAATTGATTCTTAGCCTAATAAAGATATATTTACTACTTAACTATAAAGATTTCCTTTATCTAAGCCTAGCGGCTACTGAGAAGTAGTGATACAAAGGTATGTTAGTCTTTGGCAATACCCCCAAAATGTTCAAAATATTCAAAATATTCAAAATACTTCTAAAATCACATTATGATTTAAAAAAAAAACGATACGCAGCAAATATCTTGTGACACGAAACAATACCGCTGTTTCAGAAAAAATATTGATATATTCAGGACAAAACTGATCGAAAACAAGGTCTGCTGATCAAAAAGTCGCGTACTTTCACTTATTCTGATTTATGACCTTACGACCTCCAAAACTTTCAATAATTCAAAAATTAACCTTATGAGAACCCTGAAAGTGATACCATTCGAAAGAGAATGCAAAACAACATAAGGGGTTCAAATTTCGTTAGAATCGGCCGATTAGTTACAATGTTATTACCAAAACAAAAAGAAAACGGGAACCGACCGACATAGTGAGATGTAGAGTCGCCCGCGACTAAAAACGGAAGATTTTCGTTCTTATTTATCACTTTTCCAATTTATGTTTTCGAATTTCTTTTATAGATAACATTTATTTTATTTTTATTACCCCTACTCACTCATTCCCTCTACCTCAAAAATAGAAAATACTATCCTAATATTACTAGTTTCCCGTTGCTTAGTTGTTTCCTGCCATTCCCACTTAGACTGCTCTAATTTGCTTACTACACCTAGGCCCTAACTAACTAGCTTACTAGGCCTATGCCATAACTAACTAGATTACTAGCAAAAGGCCCTAACTAGCTAGCTTACTGAGCATATGTCCTAACTAACTAGCTTGCTAGGTCTATGCCCTAACTAGCCAGCTTACTTGGTATATGTCCTAACTAACTAGATTACTAGGGTTATGTCCTAACTAACTAGATTACTAGGGTTATGTCCTAACTAACTAGCTTGCTAGGCCTATGTCTTAACTCAATATCTTACTAGGCCTTTACCCTATCTAACTAGTTTACCTACAATTCTAGCTTTAAAATTATTCTTGCTGAGACGCCATTGTTAGAATAAATTTTATTTGGGTTAATAAATAAAATACAATTCCAAAGATATAAAGTGATGTTTGGGTTAGGATTAGAGTCTCAAGATGGTGCAATAAATACTTTTATTAATTTCGAAAATTTAAAATTCTTATACCTTTTTATTAAATTGGTCGTGTAGGCCCGTCTAAGAAATAGGACTTTGTTAATTGGCAAATAAATAACTGGCAGGGGGAAAGAGGCAAGCAAAATAAAACTGCTGGGATTGAAAAGAGATGAACACAACGAAACGGCTTGGAACGAAAAATAGGCAAGCAAATAAAACGGCTGGGAACGAAAAGAGGCAAGAAAACGAAACGGCTGGGAACGAAAAGAGGCGAGTAAACGAAACGCCGGGAAACGAAAAGAGGCGAGAAATACCAAACGCCTGGGAACGAAAAAGGCAAGACAAACGAAAAGAGGCAAGCAAAATTGAATGTCTGAGACGAAAAGAGGCAAGCAAAATAAAACTGCTGGGATTGAATAGAGATGAACACAACGAAACGGCTTGGAACGAAAAATAAGCAAGCAAATGAAACAGCTGGGAACGAAAAGAGGCAAGAAAACAAAACGGCCGGAAACGAAAAGAGGCGAGAAAAATCAAACGCCTGGAACAAAAAAGGCAAGAAAAACGAAATGAGGCAAGCAAAATTGAACGTCTGAGACGAAAAGAGGCAAGCAAAATGAAACTGCTGGGATTGAAAAGAGATGAACACAACGAAACGGCTTGGAACGAAAATAGCCCCTGAAGGTGAGAAATGATACTACAAACCTTCTTTCAAAAGTTATTCCTTTGAATGTTCTTCAATCCCAGGAACAAACAGGACCACCAAGAGACTAAAAATCAAATATTCGAATTTCAAATCCCACTTAAAAAAAAAGGTACAATAAGAACATAAGAAAAGAAGGAGACTGCAAAAGACCATTTATGGATACATAAATCCTCTTAAGAAACATGCATGTACACACTTGCCTGCATACATGCGAAACATACCTGAGCACATCGAACGTGAATACATATGTCCTTGGTGTCAATTTTCAAAGATTAAAAACATTCATGTTTTTTGGGCGGAAAAAATGAAATTTGACTCTTGTTTGTGTATACCGGAATTCGTGCCCCATTTTCAGCTGCAAATACGTACACTGTTGATTGTGTATACCGACATTCATGCCTCATTTTCAGCTGCAAATACGTACACTGTTGATTGTGTATACCGGAATTCGTGCCCTATTTTCAGTTGCAAATACGTACACTGTTGATTGTGTATACCGACATTCGTGCCCCATTTTCAGCTGCAAATACGTACACTGTTGATTGTGTATACCGACATTCATGCCCCATTTTCAGCTGCAAATACGTACACTGTTGATTGTGTATACCGACATTCGTGCCCCATTTTCAGCTGCAAATACGTACACTGTTGATTGTGTATACCGACATTCGTGACCCATTTTTAGCTGCAAATACGTACACTGTTGATTGTGTATACCGACATTCATGCCCTATTTCCAGCTGCAAATACGTACACTGTTGATTGTGTATACCGACATTCGTGCCCCATTTTCAGCTGCAAAATACGTACACTGTTGATTGTGTATACTGGCATTCGTGCCCCATTTTCTCTCTTTCAAATCTATGGGGCTCGTAGTGGACACTCAAATCTATTTATGTCGGTTTCTCAATGATTTTACTCAACTAAAACTAAAATCAAGATTCCTCAAAAATGTCTTCAAGATATTAAACACACCAGGCAATGGCTTCGCCACAGCTTGCGCTTCGATACTAAGATTAAAATTTAAAATCTAAAAAAAAGCAGCCATGGTTTGTTTTTTTTCTAAATTTTCTGAACTTCACCATTTGTAATTCTATGGGTTTTAAAAAGTTCACAAAATGTCGATACTTATTTTTATTTCTGAACTTAATTTTTGATATTATAAAAGAATGATCAGAAATAAGTTTGATAAAAAACATAAGTCATAACCAAACTAAGATGAAATTATCCTTCAAATACTCAAAAAAAATCCCTTCTTAAATTATAGAGTAAGTGGTGATGATAATTAGGAACTTTCAACTAAATATAAAATTAACCTATAATTACGTTAAAACATTTAACAATTCCATTAATAACCTGTTGATTTTTAATCGCTGCACGTAATTCTATAAGTTACTATATCGGTCCGTAGGTCGATCGATCGGATGGTAACTGTTTTACTTTTCAATGAGTTTTTTGGCAATAACATCGTAACTATTCGGCCGATTCGAACAAAATTTTAAACTCTTATGTGATTCTGCATTCTCCTTAGAATGATATAATTGTCAAGGTCCCACCAAAGTTAGTCCAGTACTTATTAAAAGAAAACAAACTATTGTCGGATTGCCCGACTTCTTGAATGTTTTGAAGGTCGTAAGATCGGAAGTTCATAAGTCAGAGTAATTGAGAGCACGCGACTTAGGTCTGTTGACCTTATTCCTTAAGAAATTTCATCTAAAACTAATAAACATTTGGGTACGTGGCCGCTCTCGGGTGACCTTAGTAAAGAATCTTTGATCTAAATCGTAACTGAATTATCTCAACGAGTCTTTCTAGAATTTGATTTTCTCCCATGTAACCATCAAAAATGCTGTGCCAATTTTAATTATCTATGAATAACAACGAACCTCTTGAATACGAATTAAAATATGATCGTTAAGGACCCTGACTTATCAATCAGCATAGTATAATAACTTATGATTATAACATAATTCACGCCAATTTGTTCGGTAAAGCTCAGCATTAACTCTTTTAATAATTGGCAATTGTTACTTAAAATGCAACCATATGGGTGTCAATTTGAGGGTGGATTATTTTGATCGATTAGAAGAATTTGGTATTCACTTAAAAGAAGATTTTTTGAGAAATAACATAATACAACTTTTTAAAATTTGTAGTTGATCAATGGACCATAGAGACCCCATTGTCACTCAATTCTTTGAAATAGACAAAAACAACAGAGTATGCGATCACAAGAGGTTAGTTATGAAGTATCGTAGGTTGGATTTCCGTAAAAAAAAGAAAAAAGGATAGTAGCTTTTTGAAACCAATTACCTAAGAACTAATTGAGTGACTCCATAGCAACTTTAAAGAAAGGTTTAGCTAAATATGACAAACATAGGAATTTTGTAGAGTCAAATGAACGTGCCCTGTTATAGCTACCTATTTAGTTTTATATATTTGTGACCCGCTCATTTGGACTTGTATAATATTAATATCCAGCCATGAATATATATGGGTGTGTATGAGTGTTTGCATATAGCTAACTCACCTTAAATTGCGGTCCATTTCATTGCTATTCCTAGCTTAATTTTGCTATTACATATCTATAGATGTTCTGGTTACTTTTGGTGGTTGTGAATTTATGGCTTTATGTTCTCATTATACTGCGGTACCTCTTCTAGATGTCAACACACTATCCAGATGGCCAAGAACAACAGGAACAAGATACCATAAACGGGTGTCGAAATCGAGGATTTGATCCTTTCTCTAGAATCCAACGTTGCCACATTTCGACACCAAAGAAAAGCTGCCTTTTAGTCGCAAAAGAGACTGAAGGCAAATTTAGATGAATAATTTTAAGAATAAATTTGATTTAACCATCTTCATAAACAAGGTCTGCTGACCAAAAGGTCACGTACTCTCACTTATTCTGATTTATGACCTTACGACCTCCAAAACTTTCAATAATTCCCGGGGTAATCTTGGGGAAGATTTTGGCAATTATATCATTCGAAAGAGAATGTGGAACAACATAAGGGTTTCAAATTCCATTAGAATTGGCCCCATAGTTATGATTTTATTGCCAAATAATTCTCGGACTAACCTTGGGAGGACCTTGGCAATGATATCATTAGAAACAGAATGTGAAACGACATAAGGGTTTCAACTTTCGTTAGAATTGAACGAATAGTTATGATGTTATTGCCAAATAATTCCCGGACTAACCTTGGGAGGATCTTGGCAATTATATCTTTCAAAAGAGAATATGAAACAACATAAGGGTTCCAAATTCCGTTAGAATTGGCCATAGTCATGATGTTATTGCCAAATAATCCCCGGACTAAACTTGGGAGGACTTTGGCAATGATATCATTAGAAAGAGAATGTAAAACGACATAATGGTTTCAACCAGTCTTCGATAATTTAATTTCCTACCATGTAACCATTAAAAATTATGTTGTGATCATTATAATCATTTCCTAATTGAACGAAAAAAAAATTTCCTTATATTTCCTCAACTTTTTGCTACTGATTCAAAATAAATCATGGGCAAGGTAACTGTAGTTCTGTTTCTGTTTCCAACTTATTTACTTGAAAACTGTTTGTATCTTTGATTCAAACGTCTAAACACATTTTGAACTAATTCAAACCTCAACAGACAAAAAATTTCTTTCACTCTTTTCAAATCCTTATTTCCTCTCTTTTGATTTAAGCAACTAACTTAAATTAACGAGTTGAATTCTGGAGCTAAAACTCGCTTTGAAGAGCTCTTAGGAAGCAAAATAACTTCTTTAATCTAGATGCTAATTAATCGATTATCTTACTTTTTCTTTTTCCTATTTAACATTTTTACAATTTGGTATTACATCTACCAGTTCGTTGGTTAAACCTTTTGATCAAAGGCGTAACAACTGACATGCAAGGAGTAAACTCGAAACTTCAAGGAATAAGTTCGCTCCATAGAGCAAAAGAACCTTATTAATGCATCTTAACATATTAGGTTATCGAGCAATTAATGTTGTTTTATTTTTAAATGAAAGCGAATTTTTTTATATAAAATTATTTAGCAAAGTACCATTGTTTACAAAGTAGTGAATACCTTTCTTGAACAATTCATTCGGTTCTGATGATATAGAAGCTTTTATATCATTGGACATTGGGCATAAAAAGTGAGGAATATAGTAGAAGAGGGTTTTAGTAGGAGAAATTGGGGAAAATGATAGGAAAGTGAAAATGAAAGGTAGTATGAAAGACAGATCCCTGGTGAAAGGGTATCACTGGCTTTCTTTAGAAGCTTTTATATCATTTTCTACTTCCATATCAGTTAAAAGTTGCCATTTTGGTTATGTTGTAATGGTTTGAATAAATGGTAATCAGATGGTGCAAAGTATGATGAATATAAAGAAATTCTAAACCTAACGCAATATTTTTTTTAAGGAACCATCGTAGCGCATGTGGGCGTGTGCAATTGTCGAACATTTCAAATTTGTAAGTGTTGAATATTTAAAAGTTGCAACTGTTTAACATTTAAAAATTTCAATTATTTAACATTTAAAATTTGCAATTATTTAACATTTAAAATTTGCAATTATTTAACATTTAAAATTTGCAATTATTTAACATTTAAAAGTTGCAATTATTTAACATTTAAAAGTTGCGATTATTTAACATTTAAAAGTTGCAATTATTTAACATTTAAAAGTTGCAATTATTTAACATTTAAAAGTTGCAATTATTTAACATTCCAAAGTTGCAATTATTTAACATTTAAAAGTTGCGATTATTTAACATTTAAAAGTTGCAATTATTAAACATTTAAAAGTTGCAATTATTTAACATTTAAAAGTTTCAATTATTTAACATTTAAAAGTTGCAATTATTTAACATTTAAAAGTTGCAATTATTCAACATTTAAAAGTTGCAATTATTTTACATTTAAAAGTTGCAATTATTTATCATTTAAAAGTTGCAATTATTTAACATTTAAAAGTTCAATTATTTAACATTTAAAAGTTCAATTATTTAACATTTAAAAGTTGCAATTATTTAACATTTAAAAGGTGCGATTATTTAACATTTAAAAGTTTCAAGTGTTGCACATTTAAAATTTGTAATTGTTGACTCTTTAAAAGTTGCACTTGTTAAGCATTTAAAAATTGCCATTGTTGAACATTTAAAAGATGCGATAGTTGAACATTGATAAATTTGAAATAATTAAACATTTTAAAGTTGCATTTGTTAAGTATCAATTGTTGAACATTTAAAAGTTGCAATTGTTGAACATTTATAAATTTGAAATATTTGAACATTTTAAAGTTACACTTGTTAAGCATTTAGAAATTGGAATTGTTGAACATTCAAAAGTTGCAATTGTTGAACATTAAAAAGTTGCAATTATTGAACATTGAAAATTTGCAATTGTTGAACATTAAATATCTGAAGTACACATTTGCTTATTATTGAGAAGCTCAAAATAAATACCTTTATTTTCCCATTCCACCAAATGGAAATCAGAGCATTCTTTCTGCTTTTAGTGAGTATGTGAAACCAGGCCATTGTTTTTTCCGCTAAATAATCTCCCTATGTATTCCTACAGCTTAGAAAAAGCATAGACATTACTACAGTTAACTCTAAACATCTTTAAGCTTTTTAGAAGAAGAATTCGTACAAGTGCAGGTATCTAGCGAACTTTATTCGTAGGTACAGACGTGTCTGCGCCTGTGTATGTGATCGTTTGTACGTGTGTATGTATACATGCGTATGTGTTTGTGTGTAACGGGTACTTATCCCGACTGCAACCCAATTAGAGTCCAGTGGGGCTGATTTCTCACAATGGGAGGATTCGGGTATCCCGTTTGTCAAGATTGGCTCGTTTATTGTGGGGGGTTCGTTAAGTTGAGGGGAGGTCTCGGGAGGGGGGAAGGGTGGACAGATCATCTTTTAGGAAAACGAAACCTCCCCTCCTCCCCACAACTCCCCTTTTACCACACACGTTGCGTGAGGGAGATTTAAGGGGGGGTTAATCCCTCGACAAATAAACCATTTTTGAAGGGCTTTTTATTTGTGTTTGCCATCACGTATGGGAGCGAAAATTTATATATGGATGTGTAAATCAACCTTCAGTGGGCTACAATTCTAGTACTAGTGTCTAGCAATTCTAGTACTAGTGTCTAACGATTCTAGTACTAGTGTCTAACGATTCTAGTAGTAGTTTCTAACACTTCTAGTAGTAGTGTCTTTATTTATTGTACTAGTATCTAACAATTATTGTACTAGTGTCCAACAATTCTAGTATTAGTGTCTAAAAATTATTGTACCAGTGTCTAACAATTCTAGTACTAAGGTCTAATGATTCTAGTAGTAGTGTCTAACAATTCTACGACTAGTGTCTAATAATACTAGTACTAGTGTATAAAGATTATAGTATTAGTGTCTAACAAGGTAGTACTAGTGTCTAAAAATTATATTACTAGTGTCTAGCAATTTTAGTACTAGTGTCTAACAATTCTAGTATTAGTGTCAAGCAATTCTAGTACTAGTATCTAACTATTATAATACTAATGTCTACCAATTCCAGTACTAGTGTTTAACAATTCTTGTGTCTAATAATTCTAGTATTAGTGTCTAACGATTATAGTATTAGTGTCTAACGATGTAGTATTAGTGTCTAACAATTCTAGTACTAGTGTCTGATAATTCTAGTACTATTTTGTAACAATTCTAATACTAGTGTCTAACACACACAAACATTCACCAGGGTTCGGGAAGGAGATCGCGTGGTACCGCAGTCAGTTGATGGAGTGGTCTTTTAAAAGGCAATTCCGCTAATTTGTTCTCCAGAACCGAATCCTGGATCGAGTACAGAAAACTCATTTCACGGGTGACTAGTAAAGATAAGACATCTCGTTGTAGATAACCCAGTAAAGATAAGACATCTCTATATTGAGCTAGTAAAGATAAAGTATCTCTTAGATGACACAGCAAAGATAAACCAGCTATAAATTGAGCGAGTACAGATTTACGTGTAAATTAAGAAAAAGAAAACAAATGATCACAAAATGCGGGGAGGGAGGGGGGGGTATCTATGGTAAGTGATCTTAAAGATGGCTTCTCTTTAGTAGACTATCTCAAAAATGGTTAATCTTTGCTACGTCATCTTAAATATGGCTTATCTTTGCTGGACGACCTTAGAGGTTGGCTTATCCATGCTGGATATGGCTTATCTTAGCTGAGCCATCTAAGAAATGGCTTATTTTTGCTGGGCCATCTTAAAATTTGCTTATCTTTCCCTGGTAATTTTAAAGATTTATTATCTTTGCCTGGTAATCTTAGAGATTGTTTATCTTTGCTGGGTCATCTTAAAGTTGCTTCTCTTGACTCGTCTATCTTAAAAATGGTTAATCTTCGTTGGATCATATATTAAATATGGCTTATATAAGCTGGGCCATCTTAGAGCTGGATTATCTTTGCCGAATCATCTTAAAATTTGCTTATCTTTGCTCGCTCATTTTAGAGATTTATTATATTTTCCTGGTCATCTTAGAGATTGCTTATCTTTTCTGAGCCATGTTAAAGATGGCTTCTCTTTACTCGGCTATCTTAGAAATGTTTAATCTTTGCTTTGTCACCGTAGATATGGCTTATCTTTGCTGAACCACCTTAGAGGTTGGCTTATCCATGCTGGATATGGCTTATCTTTGCTGGACCATCTTAGAGGTTGGCTTATACTTGCTCGATCATCTCTTAGATATGGCTTATCTTAGCTGGCCATTTTTGGGATGATTTATCTGGCCGCTAATGGGAGGTACCGCCATTCTTCCTCCAGGATAATGAAATACACATAAATAACAGAATGACAATCACTTGTGAGCATCCGGTACGGGTCAGCAATATATGGATATTAGTGCTCCCACTAGTACTCCATCGGTAGTGTTCCGAAAGAGTGGAGAGCGTGAATATGTTGAGCCGTGAAGGCGGGAAGGGAACTGGTAGCGGTGTTATGATTGGCTCTGTGCATGATGATGCGTATAGAGCTACTCATGGCCGCGGCAGTTTTAATCAGTGTAACCGCCCAATGGGAGGTAATTTCATAACGGAACGCTGAAAGTTTTGTATCCACTCCCACTGGGGTTGAACCCGCGCCCCGACGTCAGAAATCTAACGCTGTATCTACAGGGCTAGAGGGCGCTCCGGCCGGTAGTGGTTAACAATTTTGCTCTATATAAATGAGTCATTTGCACTATAAAGATGAGTCATTTGATCTAAAAACATGAGTTATTTGTTCTATATAGATGAGCCTTTTGTTCTCTATAGATAAGTCTTTTGTTCTATGTAGATAAGTCCTTAGCACTATAAAGATGAGTCCTTTGCATTATCAAGATGAGTCATTTGATCTATAAACATGAGTCATGTGCTCTATATAAAGGAGTCATTTGATCTATAAACATGAGTCATTTTCTGTATATAGATGAATCTTTTGCTCTATATAGTGAGTCTGTTGTCATATATAGTGAAGTCCTTAGCACTATAAAGATGAGTCATTTGCACTATATAGATGAGTCTTTTTATCTATATACATAAGACCTTTGCATTATAAAGATGAGTTCTTGGAACTATAAAGATGAGTCATTTGATCTATAAACATGACACTTTTGCTCTATATAGCTGAATCTTTTGTTCTATTCAGATAAGCCATTTTCTCTATATAGATGAGTCCTTTGTTCCAAATAGATGACTGTTTTACTCTATGTAGATGATTTTTTTTTCTCTCTATATGTAGATAAATCCTTTGGACTATAAAGGTGAGTTCTTTGCACTAAAAAAAAATAAAGTCACGTGATCTATAAACATGACTCATTTGATCTATATAAATAAGTCATTTGCTCTATATAGATGAATCTTTTGCTCTATATATTGAGTCTGTTGTTCTATATAGTGAAGTCCTTAGCACTATAAAGATGATTCCGTGGTAAACATGAGTCATTTGCTCTATATAGATGAGTCATTTGATCTATAAACATGAGTCATGTGCTCTATATATATGAGTCATTTGATCTATAAACATGAGTCATTTGCTTTATATAGGTGAGTCTTTTGTTCTTTATAGATAAGTCTTCTGCTCTATATAGATAAGTCCTTAGCACTATAAAGATGAGTCTTTTGCTCTATATAGATGAGTCATTTGTACTATTTGAAGAATCATTAAAAAAAGAAGAACGCGAAAGGAATAAAACAGGAGTATTTCGCGTCAATTTTTTTAGCAACTCGAAATATAAAGTAGAGGGATTTCAAAATACCTTTTGTGGTTGATGCCTAAGTATCACCTAGGGAGAAAGATATAGATGAAGGTTGAGACCAAATTCCGTTGACTAAAGATGGGAAGACACTGAAGAATCAATATGGTACCTCAACAAGTTTGTAGTTACCATTAATCACTTTTATTGCCGTTCGGTCCTCAAAATTTCGATATGGTCGCCAACCATTACAAGTCTTCGTGACACACATAATAAAGAGTCTGGGTTTCCAAAACAGACCCTTTTGGCTCATGGATCTCGCAAGGGGCTGGAGAGGTCGGGAGAATGGGGGAAATCCAAGAATAAGAAGGGGGTGGGGGGTGATCCTGCGTTCTTTTGACAGAATGTTTACTCAAGAAGTTTTTCAGAAGTTATTTTCGATTGGGGAGGGAGGAATTAGCATTGGGGGATTGAGTAGGGCTTTCTCCTCTGCTTATTGAGAACTTTCTTAGCCTCTCGGTTTCTTGGTTCTCAAATTCAGGTGAGGGTTGAGTCCTTTCTATATAGGTTAGTTCTGTTGATGGCGTTCGTCGGTGAAGTATTTTAAGTCTCTCTCTCTCTCTTTACGGTATGGAGTGAGTGAGGTGTGCGTTACAGTGAAGTGTTTTAGGTATATTGAAGAATACTGGGCAAGTATTCATAATGCGACAGACCTTCTTAGGGATTGAAGGTAAGGATATGATGGTATTTGGGTTAATATATAAACCACCAATTGATTGTGCACAAAACTCTACTTTAGTTCGGGTTACTATGTCGAAATAAGAGTAATAAGTATTAAACTAAATCAGTAAACCCGTTTCGAAGTAAGTGGGATTCGAACCCTTACTATTCAATGGAGTGAATGTTAAAACAAACTCAATTGTTTCTTGACTCGAATAACGATGAGCGTTTGAGGCTAGGCGTTCGAATGCCCTTTTTAACGGATATCAGTAAAAAATAAAGGATAAAGAAAATGTTGTATCCATTTATAAGTAATACACACACACACACACGCACACACACATATATATATATATATATATATATATATATATATATATATATATATATATATATATATATATATATATATTAAAACTGCAAATAACATGTCTTAAGTGCGGAGATACAGAGATGGGATTAAAGTGTAATGGTTCTCCACAGTTATTTTAGTAGGAATTTCGAAGAGAACAAAACAGGAGTGAAAATTCATCGGAAAACGATACGCGGTGCGGAGATATTTGCACGAATGGCCTCACTTACACATATATACGCGGCGCCCGTTACTTAGGTTGCCAACTGTCCTTTTATTAGAAAGGACAGTCCTTTATTTAGCTTTCCTGTCCTTGTCTTTTTTTTTTAGTTTGGAAAGGACATCAAATGTCCTTTATTTAAAAAATCGTGATAATTTATTTTGGTAACTTTGGTGAGTACCAAGATTATTGTTTAATAGTAAGCAGGTGATATAGGCCCTTATATTTTTATATTAAGTATATATTTTGACAAATTATAGAGGAAGACTGAGACTATCGACGGAATGTGGTGGTAAAGGGTGTATACAGTTGAAGGGAAACTTGAAATAGCTGATTGCATGGGCCAATATGTCATAGGTGGAAGATAGAATTCAATTTTAGGTGTAAGACAATGGATATTGGTAAGAATAAGAATGGTTTTGTTTGAGATGTGTCCCTCAAGAGAATGACTTAGAAGTAATTGTTAGTAATGTTTTAAAAGTTCCAGACAAAGTTAGAAACACAGAACAGGGTAAGTAGAGTGCTAGGCACAATTATGAGAAATATCGGCTATAAAAGCTAGGAAGTGATTACAAAGCTGTATAATGCCTATGTTAGACCACGTATTGAGTTAAGAAGATAATTTTGAGGGGGGATCTGATTCATGTATTTAAATTTATTTCAGGTTTGGGCCATATTAATCCTGAAGATTTCTTGAATGACACTGAGGGGGGAGGGGTACTCGAGGACACCAATTTAAAATTAAGAGGCAATTTGTGAACACAGCTGTAGGCTAATTGTTTTTTTAGGAATACGGTGGTTGATGGTTAGGAAAATTTGCCTCCAGAACTGGTTAATTGTTCGACTCATTCTGGGTTTAAGACAAAATTGGACAAGAGATTGAAAGATAAGCTATAAGAGGTATATATTAAGCGTGTATATGTATATATATATATATATATATATATATATATATATATATATATATATATATATATATATATATATATATATGCTAGAGTTGCATGCAAATGACAAGTCATTCTTAATGAATGGATGTATAGTAATTTAAGGTTGTATGATAACAAGTCCCTTTTGTATCGGGAGGATATATGGATGTGTAAAATATGTTATGGGGACATTTTTATGGGTCCTTTGGGGTTGATCTACTTAATTTACTGTAGATGAGTATTATTTTGTGTGGAGTGGTTGGGTTGTGGCTTGTTGATAACTGGTTCCCTGTGGTCGTTTCTTGCGGCATTAATTCCTGATGTTCTTATGTATTCGTAGGTAGATTATAAATGGTTGGCGGCAACTAATAATCCTCAAGTAAAGTAGATTATTTGCCGAAGTGTTTTTTTTTAATTGGTTACATGGATGCTTTAGCAATTAGCAACGTAAAAATTTAGAGTAAAAAATAATCAATTTTATCTTCCAGTTTTGTAATTGATAAATTTATCGGTAAAGGTAATTGTAAAGAAGAAGGTATATTTACTTGAGAAATAGCTTAACTATGTCATACAGTTAAACAAAATCATTCCTACAACTCACTCGATTGTAGTTTATTGTAGTTTGAATTTAAATTCAAAACTTTACCTAGATTCAAAATTAGCAGCAAAAAATATCTCGTTGCCGGACCAAATCAGAAGCAATTGTTACAAATGTGATCGGTAGAAATGCATTTTTAGTAGTAGTTATGAACGATTTAAAACAACATGAACCGAATATGTATTTTGGTTTTCAAATTAATTCCGTAAATCACAAAAAAAGACTTGAAAATGTTCCCAGTATGTGTTCAATATTCTTAAATGGATTTTGGCGCAGTAAATTATATAATTGATTTTTTCGAGAATGCTGATGAAAGTGCAAATGGAATGTTCGAATATTTCAAGAAACACTATGGACAATTTGTAACTTGATTGGAATTTTTTTTGCTTCAGTGCAGATAACGCAAATTGCAATTTTGGAATAAAGCATTCTTTATACAGGCTCACGCCAAAAAACGGGCCCCAAATTTCGATAGGCCTCATTTATTAATTTTTTGCTAGCATTGAATGAAACTTTGGTGATAACTAGTGTTATTGTGTCTAAGAACATCATATCGAAACATGAGTCTTTGGACTTTTCTTCTTTATTCTCGAACACGTGTTCGAGATGACCTCCATTTAGCTCTGTGCATTTCTCGAGGCGCAGCACAAAGTTGTCCATGACGTCCTTACAAACCGACCGACTAATGGCTCTGATCTCCTCCCTGATGGCTTCCTTGAGTTCTGTGATGGTCCTGGGTCTCCCTACGTACACTCTGTCTTTAAGATAGCCCCAGAGAAATAAATCTGGGAGGCTAAGGTCTGGGATGTGAGGTGCCACCTCAAAATCAGTCTTGAGACTGATCACACGGCCACCATAGTTCTCTTTCAGCCATAAGGTCTACTTCAGGAAAATTTCAACCTGTGCGCAAATAATGTAGACATTTATGTGACTAAACTAAATACATACACACCTGATTTTCAATACGTAAAAATAGACAAGAGAGACATAACTAAATTAATAAATCAAAAGGCTAAGATTTAAAATGGATACTTTCGTTACAAATAAGCCTTTTAATTACAGGGTCTAGTTTAAAGAGACCGGGGATATATTAAAATTAGGCGAGGAAGTAAACCTCATCTATTTGGTTTTATACTTTACATCCATCTTTGATATTATTTTTCTATTTTGGGTCCGTTCGTTGTACATGGGCGTGACATTGCTCTTTTGTTTCACACACACACACACACACACACATATATATATATATATATATATATATATATATATATATATATATATATATATATATATATATATACCACCTTTGTAAAAAAATCTTGTTATTCCTTGATAATGAACTAAACAAGTTCGGAAGTACTTGGAATCCGCCTTTCATTTTCCTGTGGGATATTTTGCACTTATTCCTCTACTCACGCGCTACTTTGTGTGTTTCACATATGTATATATATATATATATATATATATATATATATATATATATATATATATATATATATATATATATATTAGGTTAGAAGAGCGACTTGGAAAAATGGCCATTATATGAAAATTCATTATCATCTTCGCCGTTGCCTTTGTCGCTGTAATAAGCGCGAATGCAATTTCAGCGTTGGATTGCGAAAAGAAACTTGGTTAGAAGAATTAACATTATCTTTTGAGACAATTGTTTATTTCATTGGCGCATGGTGCAAAGGGTTGACATCTACTGTTTTTTTTTGTGTTAAATAACTTAAAATGTTAACAGAAGCCATAACTGATTGTAAAATCCTTTCCTATCAAGGAAATGGCCCTAAACATTTATTGAACGGACGTTTCGGACCTCGATTGGAACCATCATCGGCGAATAACAAGAAAGAAAAAAAATATTAATATTAAGAGTTTTAAAATACATTAAATAATAGTTTCAATTAAAAATCAGGGCCAAGGAAAGGTAGACCAATAAAAGTAGACAAATATTGAGTAGTAGGTAAACAAAAATACCATATTACCTAAAATTACTTAAAAATATCTAGCCTTAAAGGCAGAATTTTCAGAGGTTACCATATCTGTTTAAACTGGTTAGATTTTCATGAAGAAATAACTTATTTAGTGAATTTCTTTAATTTTATTTTTCACTACGATTTTATTTTTGATAAGTGTCTAAATTTCTCTATAAACTATATTACCCACGAACCATTCTAACTACTGTGCCAAAGCTAAAGGTCCTAAGATTGTCCTATCTCAAACATTTAACATCTTACGTTCAATAAACTTCTCTCTACCCTCATAAACCACTTCCCAATAATGCTTATTTTTGTTGTATTAATTCTAACCCTGTTTCCTTTCATTCATTTTCTTTCACAATCAGTCAATTCCTATAGGCTTGCGATCCTTTGTAGTTTATAATTATATATGCACGACCTGCAGCAGTCGTCATGTAGGCCAAACTGGCTTGCAACTATAGTGCAGGATCGCTAAGCACTTGGGTTTCTCTCACCGGCTGGCAATCCTATTTCCAACCCAGAAGCCAACATCCTCTTAATCCAGAATCGTTTATCATCTTATCATCTGCCGCAATATCAGAGTTGAAATCCTCTAGTCGTTGTTAATCAATAAATTAAACTTTAATTTAAATAATTACACCTCTTCAATTAAATTACTCACTGTATAACCAATCACTGTATTCACCCGCAAACAGACCAATCGAACATTTGTCGTTATTCGTTTTTTAGCGCTACTCATTTGCTATCACAACTCTTTGCATTTATTCACATTCGTGTTTTTTTTATAATATATTGGGTTATTTTATTCTTAATTCCATTCGGTTTTGTTTTTTTTAATTTTGCTACTCAAACTAGTTTGTATTAAAAAAAAATCTTCCTTTTTTTTAAAAATTACACGAGCTATCGTTAAGTAATTTTACGTAATATATTTTTGTTTTAGATGCCATTCAATATTTGTCTATTTTAATGGGTTTACCTTTCCTTGCTAGGATTTTTAATTTCAACCATAATTTAATGTATTTTAAAACTTTGAGTGTTAATATTTTTTTTCCTTCTCCCTAGTTGCTGATGATGGCTCGAGTTGAGGTCCGAAACGTCAGGCCAATAAATAGGCCAGGTTTACCTTTCAGTCCTGGTCGCAGTTTTTCTCATCAGAGAAAATCCAAACTATTCCAGTTTCTCGATGTTTCAACGTAGAGAGCAAGAGCTTTGCACGGATCAAACGATTCTCTTTCGTCTTACCTGATCAGAACCCGCACCCGAACCCAAGGAGAACTTCTGGAGATCAATTGAGACCAAGTTCGAGACTAGAAGCCTTTAACTGTAACGAATTTATTGGTGAAAATTGAGCGAGAATCGAATAAATTATCATCAAAATCTTGCAAGAAATTTGGAGAGTTTCTGTGGTCGTGGTTGCGCCGAAGTAATAGAAAATGAAGGCTTCAAAACCTAATTAAGTGTTTTAAGTTTCATCGTTGTCAAATTTTGCTTTGCTTCTAATATATTTGCTTGCTAAGGAATTCTAGGAATGATCGTTTTGTTATTTTGACCGTGTCAATATTTTATTTTGTTAGCTTATTTAGTTTAATATCTTAAATATAAGATTATATCATATGAAATCTTCAGAAAATATATTAAATGCATGTCTTTATGTACCATGGAAATTTCATTTACCTATTCATCATAATTTTTTAAATATTGTAATAAAGGAAAATTGAATTATTTAGCAATAGCATCGTATCTATTCGACCGATTCTAACGAAATTTAAAACATTTATATTGGTTTACATTCTATTTCGAATGATATAATTGCCAAGGTCCTCCCAAGGTTAGTCTGGAAATTATTTAGCAATAACATCGTAACTATTCGGCTGATTCTAATGAAACTTGAAACCCTTATAATGTTTTACATTTTTTTTCGAATGATATAATTGTTAAGGTCCTTCCAAGGTTAGTCCGGAAATCTTTGGCAATAACATCGAATCTATTCGGCTGATTCTAACGAAATTTGAAACCCTTATGTTGTTTTACATTCTCTTTCGAATAATATAAATTGATAAGGTCCTCCCAAGGTTAGTCCAGGAATCTTTGGCAATAACATCGTATCTATTCGGTTGATTCTAACGAAATTTGAAACCATTATATTATTTTACATTTTCTTTCGAATGATATAATTGTTAAGGTCCGTCCAAGTTAGTCAGGGAATTATTTGGCAATAACTTCGTAACTATTCGGCCGATTCTAACAAAATTTGAAACCCATAGGGTTGTTTTACATTCTCTTTAGAATTATATAATTTCCAAAGACTTCCCAAGGTTAGTCCGGGAATTATTGAAAGTTTTGAAGGTCGTAAAATCATAAGTCAGACTAATTGAGTGCAAGCGACTTAGGTCTATTGACTTTGTTAATAGATGTTTCACTAATGCAATATCGATTTGAATGATGTTTCTCTATCGCTTTTGAATTCTATAATTCTTTGCACTAAATTTCAATTTTATTTTCATATTATATAAAAGTCTATTTCTATGTTTCTTGAATCTAATATTAATTGATATTTCTGTAGCTCAATTAAATTGGATTAATATTTTGTAAGTATGATTTTTTCTCATGAACCCAGATTTCATTTTTTCAATTCCCCCCCCCCCCTCATTCCAAAATCTCCAAATCTGTTCTTTCCAGAGTCGTGAATTACTCATTTCCCCAGGGAAAGGGAGAAATTTAGCTCGAATCGTGTTAGCTATCGATTCCTTAATTCATGATATGGCTTCATTATTTCGTCGGTCGCTGATGCCAGGATCAACAAAATCTGATTATACCCTTCGAAGTCCGCTTGGATCTACAAAATCTAAATGAGCGGTTCTATGTGCGCTGGAACCTATCGAATCTAAATGAGAAAATCTACGTGCGCCGGTATCCTGCGGATCTGATTGAGAACTCCTCAAGCCTTCTCTATTAACCAGAGCTGAACGAACTATTCGGAAGACGATGCGTTCTTCCAAGTCTGATTGGTCAGTTCTGATGGTACCACGTATTACTATATCTAATTGACCATTTTTAGTTGCCCTTGGAGTTATCTTATCTTATGAGTGATCTGGTATTACCAAAATATAATTGACTACTTTTAAGTGATTCAGGACGAATAAATCTAGGTGAGCAGTTATAAATGATCCATATTACCAAAATCTAAATGAATACTTCTAAGTGCGTCAGAATCTACAAAATCTAATTGAGCAGTTATTAGTGATCCGGCATTACGAAAATCTAAATGAATACTTATAAATGCTTCAGAATCTACAAAATCTAATTAAGCAGTTATTAATGACATGGCATTACGAAAATCTAAATGAATACTTTTAAATGCGTCAGAATCTACAAAATTTAATTAAGCAGTTATGAGTGATCCAGCATTACGAAAACCTAAATGAATACTTTTAAATGCTTCAGAATCTAAAAAATCTAATTGAGTAGTTATTAGTGATTCGGCATTACGAAAATCTAAATAAATACTTTTAAATGCTTCAGAATCTACAAAATCTAATCGAGCAGTTATTCCTGATCCGGCATTACGAAAATCTAAATGAATACTTTGAAGTGCGTCAAGATCTAATAAATACAATTGAACAGTTATGAATGATCCGGTATTGCCCAAATCTAAATGAATACTTTTAAGTGCGCCAAGATCCACTAAATCTAATTGATCACTTCTGGAGATCGGGAATCTACCAAATCTTTTCTCGCTTCTCGACGTTTATAAAGTGAAATATATTCATTTCCATCGATCTTCTTTTCCTATAGGTTGAAGCTCCTTTAATATACAGTCTACAGCATAACCTACCCTACTGTATGTACGGTTAACTTTCCTCGAACTAGAATTAATTAGAATTATTAAACTCTATTGTCCTAGCATACCACATACTATATTATATACCTGTATGTGACCCACATATGTTTGCCTTATCACTTTAGGGCTTGTAGCTGCTCTCCCAGTTTTTAAAAGTCCTTTTTAATGTGGTGGAGCATTTTCCAAGGCTCTTGCCAGACTGCTACAAATTAGACCCCCCAAAAAATCATGGTGGCTGATTTAGCCAACAAAAGCCCTTTCAATTGAAAGAGTAAAAAAGGGGGGGGAGTGGAAGAAAAGGGAGGAAAAGTGTGAATGAAGTGAAAAGAGGAGAGTGAAAAGCACTGGGGGAGACAAAGGCCAACAGACCCTGTTGACCGTAACCACCGAGTCGAGGGATGGGACAATATGGGTTTAGGAGCAAGATGGTAGAGAGAACAATGGTACTTCGAGTTACAAACTAGGGAAGCAGTAGGTTCTGGTGTGGTTTATGCCATTTCAGCATTGTGTTTTTAAGCATAATGGATGAAATTTTTTAGTGGAGCAGTAGTTACCAATTCTTATGTGGAAATAATGGTTATCAGAATGGTTTACATGTTCCAGAATGTATTCATAACCATATAAATACCACAATATTTCGCCATAGTTCGCGAAATGTTTAGTGTTGGTAATGTAATCCGTAGGTGTTAAGATGAATGCAATAATAGACACAGATAACAAGTTTTAATGTATGATAGATAATAATTGAGTAATAACATTCTTTACTGAAATCCGAAAACCAAAATTATTCCAACCATATCGTTTTCATCTATTTTTAATTATCACTCGTCAAAAATATCCGAGGATATTCTAAAAGTTCTTCGACAGCGGAATCTCGACACGCTTTCTCTACGAGCAATCAAATGGTCTTCCTCCAAAATGGTGAATGTTATTCCGTTATCATGGCAAATGATCTCCTTAGAAATATTAAAAATAACCCAATGAAGACTAGGAAGATGAACGATTAGTTTAGGAGAGTAAGCGGTTGATGTTCGTTTGGCAGTTTTCAATATGTTGCCTAGAGCAGAAGTGCTTGGACGTTGTCCAAGGAAGACACCTTTATTGAAAAACATTCATTTAAAACCTCTCCACTGAGGTACGCCGGCGATCATTTGGAGAAAGATTTCAATTATTGGAGCCATGTCCTATGGTCAGATGAGACTGAACTTAGGCTGTTTAGCGCAAATAATGGAAGATAGGTAAGTGGTGAGGTTGGTCTTCTTAAAAACACTGTTCCTAGCCTATAAAATGTAGGTTGATCTAATGTTATGCGGCAGGTTTTGTGCAAAAGGCGTTGGTACACTTTTTTAGACTCAACAGAAATATGAACAAAGAATATTATACAAAGATTCTTGAAGATTATCTGACGAGTGTTGCTCACAAGCTTGGTATAAGAAGATGGGTATTTCAACACAATGACCCCAAACTCAGATCAAAATTGGTTTCTTTGTGTTTGAAGGAAGTTATACTATGCGTTTTGGAATGAGTAATCACATTCACATGACCTCAATTTAATAGAAAGTTTATGGCATGAACGGAAGTTCTGCCTACATGGAACCCGCCTCCCCCCAAACACCGATGAAGTGGTGAAGTTTTGTAGACAAGAGGGGCAAGATTCCGTCCTAGTTTGTTCGAACCTAATCCAAAACTATGATAGTTTTAGGACTGTCATTAAGCAAAGTAGTTGTAATATTAACTTTGAGGGACCAAATTGTATAAGGTATAAATATTGAAAATTTTAGTCCAAAGTTTTATTATTCATTTTTTCTATCAAAGTTTTTGAAATAGTTTGGGTATGTTCATTAATACACGTCTCATGGTTCTCAAAGTTTATCAACTTGAAATAAATCTTTCATGAACTTTAGCGAAACGTTGCGGTAGTAGGGAGAACTATGACTACTTGAAACGAGTGTAGTAATCACTGAGCAACTCTGGTAATCTGGTGAATAATAGGAGTACATGGGTAGGAAGAGTATAAATGTTAGGGACCGTTTTGGGTATGTTCATAGCTCATCGTTCTCATGGTTCTCAAAGTTTATCACCGTGAAATAAATCTTTCATGAACTTTAGCGAAACGTTGCGGTAGTAGGGAGAACTATGACTACTTGAACCGAGCAACTCTGGTAATCTGGTGAATAATATGAGTACATGGGTAGGAGGGCTACAAATGTTCGGAACCGTTTTGGGTATGTTCATAGCTCATGGTTCTTATGGTTCTCAAAGTTTATCACCGTAGAATAAATCTTTCATGAACTTTAGCGAAACGTTGCGGTAGTAGGGAGAACTATGACTACTTGAAACGAGTGTAGTAATCACTGAGCAACTCTGGTAATCTGGTGAATAATAGGAGTACATGGTTAGGAAGGGTATAAATGTTCGGGACCGTTTTGGGTATGTTCATAGCTCATGGTTCTCATGGTTCTCAAAGTTTATCACCGTGAAATAAATCTTTCAGGAACTTTAGCGAAATGTTGTGGTAGTAGGGAGGGCTATGACTACTTGAACTGAGTGTAGTAATCACTGAGCAACTCTGGTAATCTGGTGAATAATAGAAGTACATGGGTAGGAGGGGTACAAATGTTTGGTATCGTTTTGATTAAATCGGACCTACGACAGTGGAGTTTGCGGTTTTCTGGAGCATAGAGTACAACCATTGGTGACCTCAAAGAAATCTTGATTTCGTCTAAAAGAAACATCAATAAGCAAACGAACATTGATAAAAAACAAAGCCAAACAATTATAATTAATTACTAATCACCCATAAAATGAGCACAACAGAAATCATCGCAGACGAACAAAATATTCTATAAATTCACCTTCAAAGCTTAGAAAAATACGTAAACAAATATAAACTTTAAAAATATGGAAATTAGGAGTATATTTATTAAATTATTCCTATTTTGTGTTGTTTTTTTTATCCACAACAAAATTTTCAGAAATCATTGTCCGTTTTACAAATTTTAGGGATTAGACAACTCATTAGTGTTTATGTTTTTGTCTTGTCAACAAGGTCCACAGATCTAAGTCACGTGCTTTCAATTATTCTGACATGACTCTATCACCTTGCGTCCTTCAAAACTTTCAATAATTCCCATACTAACCTTGGGAGGAGCTTAATAATTATATCATTCGAAAGAGAATATAAAACAACATAAGGGTTTCAAATTTCTTTAAAATCGGCAAAATAGTTACGATGTTATTGCTAAAAGAAACTCATTGAAAAGTAAAATGGTTTACATCCGACTGACCAACCGACCTACGGACCCACATAGTTACTTATAGAGTCGCGTCCACGCGGCTAAAAATTTGTGACTCACATTTTGTATTTTTGCTTCAAAACAAAAACGCCATGTTTATTCTCAAAGGCATAATAAAGGGTGTTCCATTAACACAGATCGCAATTTGCAGTAAATATTCATGGCGGCAAAATATATATTGAGTTTTTCTGCCTCTTCCAACACTAATTTCAATCATCAATATATTGATGATTATATATTGATGATTGAAAGTAGTGTTGGAAGAGGCAGAAAAACTCAATATATATTTTGCTGTTATGTATATTTACTGCTAACTGCGATCTGCCTTAGTGGAACACCCTTCACAATAAGAAGCAAATTACAAAATGTATTTTTATAATTAAGAGATAATTGCTGCCTTTTGTGACAACTGCCATTTATCAATTCCCTTGCAGCTGTGTTGCATTGTAATTATGTTTGCAACAATCTGTGTTTACCATTTATTTTATGGCTTACACCCAGGATTATGTCCTCAAAGAACAAGAGAACGTTGAAGCAAGAAAACCAATCTCTTAATGCATTATACGGTGATAAAAATGACCCCCAAGGTATCGTGATACTGCCAGTCGACCACTGAATGCAGACAAAGCGTACCACCCTTCAATTACTTATCAAAACTATAAATATACGAAATTAAAAGAGCCTCAAAGGATAGCTGTTAAAGTTAACAAATATAATAGAGTTCCTCTCTTAAGAAGATCGAATGCAGATCGTCAACATAAATCCTCAACGTAACTGATCAACATAAATAATATTCATCCTAAAGGAAATTAAACCAATAGCTTTCAATGAGACAACTGATTCTACTAACTAAATATAGTTATTATATTTTGTTCGCGCCATTACTGAGGGTTTTCATTTATATGTAGAAATATTCGCCTTTGGGGAAGACACGAGAAATCGATATCTATAAAAAAATTCAGAGATGTCAAGAAATAGGACTATATTTTACTAAGGGTATGTACAAACGGTGCACCTTAATGAGAGGAAAACACTTAGGTTTACAGCATATCTAAAAAAGAAAAGAACTTGAAAACCAAATTTATTTCGGTTTAATAAAATCTATCATTTCAAATGACACATTTTGGAGAATTTAAATTATCGCGAACTATATTCCAGCTAATGCAATTTAGTATTGAAGATTTGTGTATTTTCCATATCACTCGTAAGCACCCTGCTTATCGCAAGGAGAACTAGTCAAAATTTTACCCATAACATTATATTTTAGAAATGCCATATTTTTTAACAGTTTGAATTTTATTTTGAGTAACCGAGGTATATTTAAAGATTTTATCCAAGTTCTTTTAAGATTTTTATTACAGCTCAAAATACAGCCTGCCGTGGCTGGCTTGTTTTTTTTTATATTTGAAGCTATTTCTCAAAGTTCTTTTTAACAGTTCAAAAAGATAAATATCATTATCGAATGTTTGGGATTTTTTTAAACAAAAAAATACAAATCCTTAAGTTCCGAAAATGTATTAAAATTAAGGCAAGGCTGTATCTTTTTATATTTGTTCGTATATAAAGCAAATTTAGACGGGGAAAAAAAAGAGTTCTGAGGATTTTTTTTATTCCGTATATCAAAAGAATTCCCCTAAAACTTTTTTCTTATCTTTAAACCTAGAAAATAAACCTGGATCTGAAAAAAAACTAGTTCAAGAGTAAATTATTAGGAGATTTGTATTGGAAACCTATTATTTTTTATACTAAAACCCCGTTGCTAGAGGCACATTAGGCCGTAGGCCACAGAGTGAAGGTCTGCCTGCGAAGCGCAAGCTCCTCATGTAAGAAGTGGCAAAGCCGCTTCTCTTGTCTTTACGAGAATAAATAATTCAATTTGGGGAAGAAAAGCCTCAGCAGTATGAATTTTAGGTAAAAGATTCCATAGAAATGTCGCATTTTTTGTATAATAACAAAGAAATATAAGGTGAACTTTTCGTTTCAAAAGTAAAAAAAATAAATATATCTGGCCAAAAAAAACAACAAGCATTTAAGAAAGAAGATCTTGTTAACAAATCCCTGTTCACTCAATCGAAACCTTCTGAACAACAATTTCCACAGCTGGATAAGGTAATTAATTTTAATGTTTACCATCATTGAACCTTTTGAAGAATTTGAATCGATTGAAAGAGTCATTAATCAAATAATACGAGCAGTTTCAAAGATTCTGAAAATAATGGCATCGCTCTGAAATTAGCTTTTCGACTTCTCTTGATGTATCCAATAGACATGAATAGCTACAGATAAGGTTAATTAAGCTGTCCAAAACTAATATTTCGCAGTCTCAGTTTGATATCAAGGAAAATCCAATTGAAATATGTTAACATTGTCTTCTTTTAAGATGTAGATAATATTTAATATTAACTAATGGTTCACATGGCATTTTGAAATAAATTCAGTCAATTTCTTGACAGCAGTCTTCAAGCATCAAAAGGTTACCAACCAGAGATCTAAGATAACATTAACTAATTACAAATTATAATTGGAACGAGGAGAGAGAGAGACAGACAGACAGACAGACAGACAGACAGAGAGAAAGAGAGAGAGATAGAGTGAAAAGTGAAATGCACGAATAAAAAAATAACTGAAAGAACCTAATGGAGATCTAAGTTCGTGTCCGTTTTTTGTACTTTATATTTACGTGGTCGCCTTTTTCTCTGTATGATTTTGATGTTTGTCCATTGATAATTATCATCATCGTGTATTTCAGGAAAATCATGGATTGTATATTTGTAAAGATCCGCATATATTTATTTAATGTTATTATTAGTAGTATCATTATTATTATTATTACGATTATTATATTGAAGCGGGTTGCGTATAGCCCACTTTGTCCTTATGAGTCTGTGGGGAAGAGTAATAGAATTTAGTCGTAACATTCGAAGACGCACCAGAGGGTTATTTTAAAGGGGGACCCGGAGCATAGGAGCAAAATAGGAACAAACATACAAACGTTAAAGGCGGATTTACCAGCGTTGGGGGGTAAATGCGGATTCGTAGCAGAGACTAAAAGCTAGAATCCGTAGCAATCCTAACCCTTCGTACTCAACTTTTAATTCTTGGACTTGACCGGTTATCTTTTTACCTGCTGCGAAGCGCCAGGTCTAGGTGTCGCCTTTTGTTCAAAAGGAGTAAAGTTCAATTGTGCCCATTTAGAGCCATGAAATGACCCATATTACCATGGGACGTAGGGTTATTCATCCTGTAAATTTCAAATCTTCCCTCAGATTTGGCGCTGGGTGTCGCCATCTAGTGGCAGAAGCCTCATTTAGCCATTTAAAGGCACTCGTAAGTGATTTGAACTATGGGAAACCATGAATGCGATAACCATTTATCATCTTATCACAAAACACCGCAAGTTATTGGAGGGACTTTCCCCCTTATTTTGGCATTGGGAGGAAACTCGTCCACTCCGTCATTAGTAACAGGTGGGCGTTGGCAGGTGAAAAACTCAGTTTCTAGATATTTTCTGATGAAAAATGAGGAAGAAACATTTCACTGGTTCTATATACATACAAAATATCAATAACATTTATTTGTACTTAAAACATTAATGTAATTCAAAGTAAGAAAGGCCCAGGATTTAGAAGCACGAGCTTGCATAAGTGAGGGAGAGAGAGATTTTTAATAACCAATAACTAATCTTGCCTATTTAAGTTTGCTACTAGTGAAGTACGGCCGTTGTGGTGATATTGATAAAATAGGATTAGGTCTGGTAATATTTTTAAGATGGGATAAAGGAGGAAAGTGTATTGAAGTAGGATGCAATGTTAGGGATGTTAAGGGGGCGATATCGGGTGGAATTACATTGCTGGGAGAAACTTATAGATGCTGACTTCAAGGTTTTAGACTCAAACTTCAACAGAATTTATTTGCGGTGATGGTGAATGCAAGGGGTGGGAAAAGAGCCCTGATGCAAAGGGTGTACATAAAGATCACTCATTGCCCTTACTTGAACAAGAGGTCTTGGTCTAGACAGCTCTTGTCTCCAACCAAGCGGCGATCCGCACGAGTGCGGACACAACGGCGGGTGATGGCCATCGCAGGATGATTCATGTTTAATTTCCAGGCTGATTGGGAGGCGCTGGGAACCTAACATATTCAAGTTCCTCCTTTTGAGGATATTTGAGGCATGTCTTTTCTACATTTTCATTTCCATCATCTTTACTACACTATGTATCCAATCTTTCTTCGGGAACTGTTGGCTTTTCACCTTTCATGTAGTAAATGATGACGGGAGCGAAAATTTAACCTTGTTTGGTTGTCTTGTGTGAGTGAATTCAGCTTTAGGGTAAGTAAATTCATCATGGGTAAAATGGACAGATGTCCAATTTACCCATGTCGTTAAAAATGCCGCCATTTCATACAGTGATTGAATTTTAGCTAATAGTCGACGCCTGCATCAGTGGATTATCATGAATCCAATGCTTCTCCCAAATTGGTGTTTTGGGTGCCCCCTCCCTCTTCTGTAAACAATCTCAACTTTGAAGTTTTTTTTAGACAGCCACCTGACATTTTACTTCAATTTGTGCAATGCCCTTATTCAGTGTCTCAATTTTCCTATTATAAAGATAACAAAATTTCGTGTAGTTCATTGGTCTTTTTTCGACTCTTCTTCTTCTACTGACAAAATTTACCATTTAGCTTCAACAACTGGAAACAATTACAACAGACAGACAAGCCTGGAAATCATCCTGAGAAGAAAACAATTCAAAAAGAAGAGGAGGAAACCACCTCATACGAAACCAGTGAAACGAAGGAGTAGTACTTGCAGAACAATATCTCTACCACAGATGCGAGAAAATTTGTAGATCCTGAATTGGACTGAACAGTCACCTTCGGTGCTACCAACGGAATGACAGCTGATCTCGACTTTTATCATCACCATACAGCCATGACATACATGCTGCATGTAATGATCAACAATAATGCAGAGCAACGTCATCATCGACATCGATGAACTGCCTTAAGCAAGCAGTAAGAATTTTGATCAAATGAATTGTGGTGCAACCATTCGGAACCACACCTTTCGAAATTCCAAAAGTAAGAAATTAGTGAAGGTAAAAAAGTTTGGAAGGTACATAATTTGATTAGCCCTAAAAGGTAGCTGATACTTGGGGTACTAAGGACTGGTGGTTTATTTGTCGTAAAGAACTTGTGCGGAAGCTCAATGCGAGCGAATAGAGTTTGCCCCTTTAACTATGAAGAGTATGGTAGTGGTGGTGCCATTCTGAAGGGGGAGTTGAATGGTAGAATAATGCAGAAACGATAAGGATTATGGAAATCAAAGAACAAATGATGGTAAACCGCCGACTGGATGTTCTTGGAGTGGCAATTAATGTCGACACAAAAATGGTCCAGCCTAGTCAAGAAAAATCAAGATAACACTCACTACAAGGAAGGAGACCTTGTGCCATTGACTACAGGAAGGAGACCTAGTGCCATTGACTATAGGAAGGAGACCTTGTGCCATTGAATACAGAAAGGAGACCTAGTGCCATAGACTAATGGAAGGAGACCTTGTGCCATTGACTACAGGAAGGAGACCTAGTGCCATTAACTATAGGAAGGAGACCTTGTGCCATTGAATACAGAAAGGAGACCCTGTACCATGGACTAGAAGGAAGGAGACTTTGTGCCATTGACTACAAGGAAGGAGACCCTGCACTATTGACTACAAAGAAGGAGACCTTGTGCCATTGACTACAGGAAGTCGACCTTGTGCCAATGACTATGGGAAGGAGACCCTGTACCATTGACTACAAGGAAGCAAACTGTGTGCCATTGACTACAGGAAAAATACCCTGTACCATTGACTACAAGGAAGGAGACTTTGTACCATTGACTACAAGGAAGGACCCCTTGTGCCATAGACTACAGGAAGGAGACCCTGTGCCATTGATAACAAAGAAGGAGACCTTGTGTCATTGACTACAAGAAGGAGACCCTATACCATTGACTACAGGAAGGAGATCTTGTGCCAATGACTACAGGAAGGAGACCTTGTGTCATTGACTACAGGAAGGAGACCTTGTGCCATTGATAACAAAGAAGGAGACCTTGTATCATTGACTACAAGAAGGAGACCCTGTACCATTGACTACAGGAAGGAGACCTTGTACCATTGACTACAGGAAGGCGACCTTGTGCCATTGACTACATGAAGGAGACCCTGTACCGTTGACTACAGTGGGGAGACCTTGTGCCATTGACTTCAGGAAGGAGACCTTGTGCCATTGACTACGGTAATGAGACCCTGTACCATTGACTACAAGGAAGGAGACATTATGCCATTGACTACAGGAAGGATACCATGTACCATTGACTACAAGGAAGCAAACTGTGTGCCATTGACTACAGGAAGGATACCCTGTACCATTGACTACAAGAAAGGAGACTTTGTACCATTGACTACAAGGAAGGAGACCTTGTGCTATAGACTACAGGAAGGAGACCATGTGCCATTTATAACAAAGAAGGAGACATTGTGCCATTGACTACATGAAGGAGACCCTGCACCATTGACTACAGGAAGGAGACCTTGTGCCATTGACTTCAGGAAGGAGACCTTGTGCCATTAACTACAGGAATGAGAACCTGTACAATTGACTACAAGGAAGGAGACATTATGCCATTGACTACAGGAAGGATACCATGTACCATTGACTAAAAGAAAGCAAACTGTGTGCCATTGACTACAGGAAGGATACCCTGTACCATTGACTACAAGGAAGGAGACTTTGTACCATTGACTACAAGGAAGGAGACCTTGTGCCATAGACTACAGGAAGGAGACCCTGTGCTATTGATAACAAAGAAGGAGACCTTGTGTCATTGACTACAAGAAGGAGACCCTGTACCATTGACTACAGGAAGGAGATCTTGTAGCATTGACTACAGGAAGGTAACCTTGTGCCATTGACTACATAAAGGAGACCCTGTACCATTGACTACAGGAAGGAGACCTTGTGCCATTGACTTCAGGAAGGAGACCTTGTGCCATTAACTACAGGAATGAGAACCTGTACAATTGACTACAAGGAAGGAGACATTATGCCATTGACTACAGAAAGGATACCATGTACCATTGACTAAAAGGAAGCAAACTGTGTGCCGTTGACTACAGGAAGGATACCTTGTACCATTGACTACAAGAAAGGAGACTTGGTACCATTGACTACAAGGAAGGAGACCTTGTGCTATAGACTACAGGAAGGAGACCCTGTGCCATTTATAACAAAGAAGGAGACATTGTGCCATTGACTACATGAAGGAGACCCTGCACCATTGACTACAGGAAGGAGACCTTGTGCCATTGACTTCAGGAAGGAGACCTTGTGCCATTAACTACAGGAATGAGAACCTGTACAATTGACTACAAGGAAGGAGACATTATGCCATTGACTACAGGAAGGATACCATGTACCATTGACTAAAAGGAAGCAAACTGTGTGCCATTGACTACAGGAAGGAGACCCTGTACCATTGACTACAAGGAAGGAGACTTTGTACCATTGACTACAAGGAAGGAGACCTTGTACTATAGACTACAGGAAGGAGACCCTGTGCTATTTATAACAAAGAAGGAGACCTTGTGTCATTGACTACAAGAAGGAGACTCTGTACCATTGACTACAGGAAGGAGACCTTGTGCCACTGACTACGGGAATGAGACCCTGTACCATTGACTACAAGGAAGGAGACATTATGCCATTGACTACAGGAAGGATACCATGTACCATTGACTACAAGGAAGCAAACTGTGTGCCATTGACTACAGGAAGGAGACCTTGTACCATTGACTAGAGGAAGGCGACCTTGTGCCATTGACTACATAAAGGAGACTCTGTACCATTGACTACAGTAGGGAGACCTTGTGCCATTGACTTCAGGAAGGAGACCTTGTGCCATTGACTACGGTAATGAGACCCTGTACCATTGACTAGAAGGAAGGAGACATTATGCCATTGACTACAGGAAGGAGACCCTGTACCATTGACTACAAAGAAGGACACCTTGTGTCATTGACTACAAGGAAGGAGACCTTGTGCCATTGACTACAGGAAGGAGACCCTATACCATTGACTACAAGGAAGGAGACCCTGTACCATTGACTACAAAGAAGGTGACCTTGTGCCATTGACTACAGGAAGGAAACCCTGTACCATTGGTTACAGGTAATGAGATCATGTACCATTGACGACAGGGAATGAGACCTTGTACCATCGACTACAGGGAATGAGACCCTGTACCATTGACTACAGGGAATGAGACCATGTACCATTGACTACAGGGAATGAGACCCTGTACCATTGACTACAGGGAATTATACCCTGTACCATTGACTACAGGGAATGAGACCCTGTATCATTGACTACAGGGAATGAGACCCTGTACCATTGAATAAAGGGAATGAGACCCTGTACCATTGACGACAGGGAATGAGACCCAGTACCATCGACTACAGGGAATGAGACCCTGTACCATTGACGACAGGGAATGAGACCCTGTACCATTGACTACAGGGAATGAGACCCTGTACCATTGACTACAGGGAATGAGACCCTGTACCATTGACTACAGTGAATGAGACCCTGTACCATTGACTACAGGGAATGAGACCCTGTACCATTGACTACAGGGAATGAGACCCTGTACCATTGACTACAGGGAATGAGACCCTGTACCATTGACTACAGGGAATGAGACCCTGTACCATTGACGACAGGGAATGAGACCCTGTACCATTGACTACAGGGAATGAGACCCTGATCCATTGACTACAGGGAATGAGACCCTGTACCATTGACTACAGGGAATGAGACCCTGTACCATTGACTACAGGGAATGAGCCCTTATACATTATACGACTCTACCGCCGCCATAATCAACAATAATACTTGTAAAAATCTACCTCAAAATTTATTAGGATCGATCATGACCCCCCCCCCCCCCGGCCTCTCCTCTTTCTATACCTTCCACACATTGACTTCCAATAACATCACCTCCTCAAACATCCTTATGAAGACTGGTGAAAATGTTATGGTTGATTTGTAAAATCTGGCTATTAAAGATCAGTAATGTAGTAGTGGTGGCACCTCACTCGCTCCTTTCTCGTCCCTGAAGCCAGAAATCTCTGTAGATTTGAAAGATTAAGTTTCACAGTTATGAAAGATAAAGGAGTGATGCATCTACAGCTTTTAGCTGTAGATAAACGACGATTTTAGAATACCAAGTGACTTATCTGCCAGAAGGTTAGATAGTTTGAAATTTTGACCTTAGCCATAAAGAGAGGTAAAAATGTATGGGGAAGTAGGTGTGTGGTAAGGATAGGAAAAGATAGGAAAGAGAAGAATTTTAAGTAAAGTTAGATTTTGGTTTCTGTAGTAAAGTTAAGTTGCGGTAGAATTTAGGTTAAAAGCAAAAAAAGTCCCTGGTATAAGGGTATTTATGGCCAGTTTGAAATCTCAACCTGAACTCTCAATACCATACATCCAAGGGAATCGAACCGTGATTCACCTTTCGCTGCTCCACTCGGCTGGAGATACAAATAAGCAATCGACTACTGATCCGATTGGCCGCACGATGGGGGCTAATGCCCCTTGTTCCTACTCGCCAAGTTAAAATTAATAAAAGGGTTTTTTTCCAGTTGTTCCTACACAAACATTATCGATTTTGGCTCCTCCCAAACACTTTCGCCTCTCCCATCACCCCATTCAATAGAAATTTTGCTGATACACAATCAAGATCATATTTTCTCTCAACTGAATTAGAAAATTTGTCGTTATAATTGAAAAAAAAACCAATCTACGCTTAGATTCCTCAATTTTTACGCTTGAAATCATAAATTTAAGTCTCAAAGAATGTTTGGGTTTATGAAATATGCCCCCCCCCCCCTCGCTTTGGGAAACAACGCTTGAATTTTTAGGCGACTACCTTCCATCCTGTCCAGTCGATCACTGTTTTCCATTCCAAATGTGAAGGGTCTCTGAGCCAGACACACCCATTTCTATAGTTGCCAAACGCTATTAATGTAATATTGTGAATATAATAGCTAACAATCAATCACATATATCTAAAGTAGCATAGGTATTAAACTGTATATTTATAAGCAACTTATAATGTTAGTTTTAGAGTATTAAAACAATTTAACGCCCTTTTTTACTTAAGTATAATTTTAAAAGGTATCTGGCATTAGGTGAGGGGAAGACTAAAGAAAGTTACCACCAATCATAGCTCTCTGCCTTCAGGCAAAATGGTTCTCCATTCGATAGACGACGGAGAGAGGGATATTTTACCTATTAGCGTTTCTTTACCTAGTTCTCCGCAATCCTTGCTGGTGGTAGCAGGCTTAGAAGTACTTATAACTACCCTGAAGAAAGGGGCTCCTTTCCCCTCGTTAGGAAATTCTTCAGCCTTCGGTGATATAAGTCCAAAAAGTCAATCAGGAAATTTTGAATATTCTCACGTCGAAGCTTTGGAACCGGCGACTTTAAGATTTACCTGAGTTCCGAAGAATCCCCGCGGCTGTCGTTCAGGGGGAATTTCAGTCTTTATTATTCTAAATAATATTACTTGTTAATGAAAGGAAACGGAAATTTTCGATCATACTCATAAACTACAGAAAAAGATAATTCTGCCATAAGATCGATCCCATTCGAGTATGAAAAAAAAACCCTACAGAAAGCTAAAAATGGAAAAACTGTAAATTGCTGTTTCCATTAATAGTTATTTTGATTTGTATTTCTGTTTCTACAATAACTCCCCAAAGTAATTTTATCACAATTAGCGAGAAACATCGAAAAGAGTGAGAAATACACGGAACCACTCAATCGTAGCATCTCTTCGGAGGTTCTTTGTAAAAAAAAGTGGCAATCGACCGACGTGTCAGATGAGTTAATAATTGAGTGTGCAATAATTAACTATTTTCCACTCCTCCACATGGAGTTTATATAATACAAGAAAGAATGTAAAGTTGAACTAGGTTGTGCAATCTCTTTCGAAACAATTTTGATTTAAAGCGTCCATTCCCAATAAACAAGGGACAATTTATATGTTTGGAGACTGAAACCATTTATATTTAAAGCTTAGTATTTCAAGTGACCATTCCCAATAAACAAGGGCCAATTTATATGTTTGGAGACTGAAACCATTTATATTTAAAGCTTAGTATTTCAAGTGACCATTCCCAATAAATAAGGACCAATTTATATGATTGGAGACTAAAACCATTTTGATTTAAATCTTAGTATTTCAAGTGATCATCACAATAAACAAAGACCAATTTATATAATTCGAAACTAAAGAATTTGATGTGTTGAAAAATGGCCTTTAAACCTTTAGAACTTGAAGTATAAAGCTTAGTATTTTAAGTGACCATTCCCGATGAACAAGGGCCAATTTATATGTTTGGAGACTGAAACCATTTATATTTAAAGCTTAGTATTTCAAGTGACCATTCCCAATAAACAAGGGCCAATTTATATGTTTGGAGACTGAAACCATTTATATTTAAAGCTTAGTATTTCAAGTGACCATTCCCAATAAACAAGGGCCAATTTATATGTTTGGAGACTGAAACCATTTATATTTAAAGCTTAGTATTTCAAGTGACCATTCCCAATAAACAAGGGCCAATTTATATGTTTGGAGACTGAAACCATTTATATTTAAAGCTTAGTATTTCAAGTGACCATTCCCAATAAACAAGGGCCAATTTATATGTTTGGAGACTGAAACCATTTATATTTAAAGCTTAGTATTTCAAGTGACAATTCCCTTTAAACAAGGGCCAATATATATGATCAGAGAATGAATCATTTGAAGTGTTGAGAATGGCCTTTAAACCTTTAGAACTCGAAGTATAAAGGCCTTAAGGAAACTAGGAGTAAGCTAAACCTCCGTCTCCATTAGTAACCAGCTTGGCTCTCTCCCTCATCCTCATTAGCAGCATGATGAATGCCATGTTCTATCCGCAGGTGAGTATAAAAAGCTACATATGTGTATCGAAGTTATTAACCATTATAAAGAACGTACACGCAAAGGAACTTCTCACGTGTATGCGCATGGATCTACACATGGTGAAATAAACTTTGTTGGAAATGCGATTTCAAATGGTAGGTTGGAATAAATTTAGTGACGTGTTGTCATCTCCCCATAGAAATGGATTAAATAAGGAAACATTGGGGGAAAGTGAAGATGTGGAGGTGTGAGAGAGGCAAACGATTGTTTTTCGATTGTCCTGAGGGGAAATTATTATATTCGCCATATTAGTGGAGTTTTGGAAGGCGGTTTATTGATTTTCTTTATATTAAGAGTTTCGGAAATGCGAAGCTTCCTATTTTTAATTATTTGAAGTAAGGAGATGCTATTTAGGAAGATTTTTTAATAAAATAATAAATAATTTTTTACTTAGGAGACATGTTTCGGAAGTGATTGGCTCTCTTGCTCTCCTAAGTAAATGATTATACAATTATATATTGTTTTATGCAATAAAACCTCAGTAAAATGAGTCGTCCTACTCATTTGAAAGCTGTTTATGGAGGATCTTTTAATAAATAATTCTTTACTTAGAAGACAGGTTTTGGAAGTAATTGGCTCTCTCGCTTTCCTAAAAAAAAGAATTATATAGTTTTATATAAAAGAAATCCATATATTATTGCTTCGTCCTACTCATTTGAAAGCTTGATAACTGGTTCAAATGTTTATTTTTTAATTATTTAACTTTAGAGTGAATGAAATTTTGAGTTATGACTTTCTTGAGTTCATGCCTTTGTACCCCATCTTTATATATTCACTTATACCTTCCTTTGCCTCCTCCCCAATAAATGTTGACAATACTGGTAGATTGGTGGTATGAAGAACAATGTACATTTGAAGACACGGGTTCGAATATTCATTTCAAAGTGGGAAGAACTGTTGTTTTTTCTCGATTTCTTGGAGCCATTGGGTTGTTCTCAACCGTCCTTGAATGAGATGAACAGAATCAGTTCCAAACTAGTTCTCGTCATATCAAAATTAGTAAATCAATAAATACTCTTTCTAGGGCATTATTATTTCAAAATAGATGATACATAAATGCCCTTCTGTACGGGAGAGGGAGGGGGGGTAGAAGTAATTAACACTAAATCGAGACGCTTGAATACTTGGTTGGGAAGTAGTTCTTTTATATACTAATTCCTTGACTACTTTAAGTGACTATTGGCTTAAATGGTTCTGTATCTCCCGCTTGTGTTTACAAATTTTGTCTCTTGCAATAGTTTTCGTTCCTATGAATTTGATTGAAGCCAACGGGAAATTTGGAGCGTGGATGTAGGATAAAGAGATTAAAAAGTGGTAATAATTATTTACCACTGTCAATTGTAAGTACAAGTCTAAAACGAACGGACCCCGGTGAGTAATGGAGACCAATTCTGTTTGGAATAAAATAATTTTCACAACCGTTATAACTAGGAGGTTTTATGTTATTAAATAGTATTTTAAATAGCATGTCGTGTTCTAATATATATATATATATATATATATATATATATATATATATTGTTGAAGACCATTGTGTATTTTGCCTTAATTAATTTCCTTTGGCAACTTTCTCTTCTTCTAGCTATCTTTTTTTATTCCATCTTGTAGATAGTGGATTACTTGTCCTGTATTCATCTCTTTTTTAATTAAATGTGTTTGAAAAAAACAAACTAAATTGCTGAGCTTTCAATCTTATTCGATCATCTTCGATTACTTCTCCGAAGATGATCGAATATGATCGAAAGCTCAGCAAATTTAGTTCGGTTTTTACCAAACACATTCATTTAAAAAAGAGATGAATACAGGGCAAGTAATCCACCGAAGGAAATCAATTAAGGCAAAATATACAATGGTCTTCAACAATATATATATATATATATATATATATATATATATATATATATATATATATATATATATATATATATATATATATAACTCACAAAGTAGAACGTGAGGAAAGCAATAATATGAAAATTAACCCACAGGTAAATGAAAAGATGAATTCAAGCACTTCCGAACTATATATGCAAGTTCATTTTCAAGGAATAGCATGAAAATGAAGAAGACAACCTTATATAGGGTACAAAGGTACGAAGGGAACGCCCATCACATAGTACAAACCAATTGAAAAACACAATAACAAGACAGAGAAATACCAATAAAAAGATCATTAGGCAACTAATAACAGACATGTGCATCCCCAAAACGATATACACACAACAACGCCATGTATGTATATGAATGGAAATGGGGGGGTGAAAAAAAACAAAAACATTTTAAAGGATTATCATTAGAACGAAAACATTTAGGGCTAAGAGTTAATCACGATCCTAGCAGAGACACGTGGTGGGGGAGGCAATGCGAATGATATTACACTAATAAAGAGTGACAACAGGCTACATTATGAAGTTATTTCATTTAGTACAAGATTTTTAAAACAGGGTCGAGTTTAAATAAGCCAGGGGAGATATTTATATTAGGCAACATGCCAATTAATGAACACTCGACAATATTTCTTTTTGTGAAATCAGCGGAATGATAAAGGAATTTTGCAGAGTTCCAGTCAATGGCGTGGTTATTTTCGGATAAATGTAAAAATAAAGCGCTGTTTATTTTACCTCTTCTAATATTATACTTATGTTGGTAAATTCTAGTAGATAAAGATTTACCAGTTTCCCCGAAGTAAGGTAAATTGCAAATAGAACATTCTATAGAATATACTCTACCTTTTTTCTTGTATTATTGTGGACTGACATTTTATATAAAGTGGATTCATATCTAAAATTTAAAGTGATATTAAGTTGCTTAAAAATACGGGTGAGACCAAGAAATAGTTCAAAGTATGGCAAGATAAGACAATTTTTATAACTGAAAACCGGTGGTTTATCAGTTCTATAAAAAGTTCTCTTAGCAAAGTTTAATGAAGTGTGCAAAAATTGACGAGGGTAACAAAGTTTTTTACCTATTTCAAAGATATTGGACAATTCCTTATCCAAAAATTCCGTCTAACAAGCCGTAATGCACGTAGAAACATAGAAGAGAATACAGACCGTTTAATTTTAACACTGTGATAAGAATATAAGTGAATATATGAACTGGTGTTGGACGGTTTGCGATAAACAGAGAATTCAAAACCTGACGGCGTCCTCTGTATTAAAAGGTCAAGAAAAGGAAGAGTCCCATTTTCCTCAATTTCAAGGGTAAATTTAATAGAAGGGACTAGAGAATTAAGATTAAATAGGTAATTGTGAATATCTTTTGAGAAAGGGGGTAAGAATAACGTCTCAAAAAATTCCATATATAAATTAGAGAGGGTTGGAGATAAACAATCTCCCATCGGAAGAGCAAATTTTTGAAGGTAAAATTTGTCATTAAATGAAAATTTACAATTTTTAGCACAAAGAGAAATAAGCCTTAGGGAAGATTGACCGGTACAGAGAGATCTAAATTAGATAATTTATCACAAAGAAGAGGAAGAAGATCGTCTAAAGGAACTTTAGTAAACAAAGAACAGATATCTTAGCTTACAAGAATGAAATTATTGGACTAAGGTATTGTATTAGGTTTCTCTATAAGTTCACAACTATTTTTAATATGAGATCAGGCGATGGACCCCACAAGAGGAGATAAGGGATTCACAAGCCATTTTGATAAGTGATATGAGGCAGGGCCTAACGAACATATAATGGGGCGCATAAGATTATTGGGTTTGTGAGTTTTTACCAAACCGTACATATATGGAAGAAAAGCGTTGCTAGATTTGAATTTAGTAATTAAATCGGGACATGTTTTTAAAAGGGATCGAATATTTTTAGGAAATTCACTGTTAGTAGTTAATGTATAGATATGTATATATATATATATATATATATATATATATATATATATATATATATATCAGTTCCGTGTAGACGTTGGGTCAAGGAATGATATATGTGGAAATTAATATCTTAAAATAGTTATCAATGAGAGATAGAACAAAGGAAGACAGAAAATCAACATTATACTCTAAATAAATATTCATTGATAGTTGAAACTGTATATTATTAGATCTCTGCTAGTATCTCTGGATAGTATCATGTAAATAATAATGTAAATATATCATTCAGTTTACATCTTTTGGGCGTTTGTTTAAGATGTAAAATCTCTTCGAATTTTTTTTTACAAAATGATCGACTGAAGAACTATAAAGATTTATCTCCCTTAAAATACCCTAAACAAACACTTAAGAGAACTTTTATATTTGACAATGAGGTCACGAAAGCACGTAGTGAGGTCAGTTCAAAGGTCAATACAGGCAATAAAATTAGAGAGGGGGATTTTTGTAATTAGTTACATGGGGTGAAATTATTTTGCACTTGCCATGAGCTCTGAATCCATATTTGACGAAAAAATAATAAAGTAACATTTTAAAATAATGATTTAATTAAATTTATTAAAAAAAATCTAAACATTTAAAATGATAAAAACCGGGTGTGAATCGAGGCAAAATGAAGGTTTTAGAACAACCAAACTTTAGCAAATTCCAAGAATTTAAGTTGGATCTGAAAAGGAGAGATTTTTTACAATGATCCAAAGACAAATAAATTTCGAAACGTTATAGATACAATTTATTTCCTGTGATAGATCATTAACTAGATACTATTTATTCCCCGTGATAGATGGTTAGATAGATACTATTTATTCCCCGTGATAGATGGTTAGATAGATACTATTTATTCCCCGTGATAGATGGTTAGATAGATACTATTTATTTACAGTGATAGATGGTTAGATAGATACTATTTATTCCCCGTGATAGATCGTTAGCTAGATACTATTTATTCCCCGTGATAGATGGTTAGATAGATACTATTTATTCCCCGTGATAGATGGTTAGATAGATACTATTTATTCCCCGTGATAGATGGTTAGATAGATACTATTTATTCCCCGTGATAGATGGTTAGATAGATACTATTTATTTACAGTGATAGATGGCTAGATAGATACTATTTATTTCCTGTGATAGTTCCTTAGATAAATACTATTTATTTACAGTGATAGTTCGTTAGATAGATATTATTTATTCCCTGTGATAGATAGTTAAATAGATACTATTTATTTCCAGTGATAGCTCCTTAGATAAATACTATTTATTTCCAGTGATAGTGCGTTAGATATATATTACTTATTCCCTGTGATAGATAGTTAGATAGATACTATTTATTTCCAGTGAGGGTTCCTTAGATAAACGCTATTTATTTCCAGTGAGAGTTCGTTAGATAGATATTATTTATTCCCTGTGATAGATAATTAGATAGATACTATTTATTTCCAGTGATAGTTTCTTCGATAAATACTATTTATTTCCAGTGATAGTTCGTTAACTCGATATTATTTATTCCCAGTGATAGATCGTTAGATAGATACAATTTATTCACCGTGATAGATCGTTAGACAGATACAATTTATTCCCCGGAATAGATCGTTAGATAGATACAATTTATTCTCCGTGATAGATCGCTAGATAAATGCAATTTATTCCTTATAATATTTTTTTAGATAGATAGTATTTCTTCCTTGTGATAGATCGTTATATAGATACTATTTATTCCCTGAGATAGATTATTAGATAAATAAAATTTATTTCCGAAGATAGATCGTTAGCTAGATACTATTTATACCCCGGGATAGATAGTTAGATAGATATTATTTATTTCCAGTGATAGTTCCTTAGATAAACACTATTTATTTCTAGTGATAGTTCGTTAGATATAGATTATTTATTCCCTGTGATAGATAGATAGATAGATAAATACAATTTATTCCCCGTGATAGATCGCTAAAGAGATACTATTCATTCCTGTGATAGTTCGTTAGATAGATACTATTTCTTCCTTGTGATATAACATTAGAATGATACAATTTATTCCTGGTGATAGATCGTTAGATAGATACAATTTATTCTCCATGATAGATCGTTCGATAGATACTATATATTATTGAAAAAGATCGTTAAATAGATACTATTTATTCCCTGCGATAGATCGTTAGATAGATACTATTTATTCTCTGTGATAGATGTTAGATAGATACTATGAATTCCCCGTGATAGATCGTTAAAAAGATACTATTTATTCCCTGCGATAGATCGTTAGAAAGATGCTATTTATCAATGAGATAGATTGTTAGATAGATACTATTCATTCCCGGTGATAGATCGTTAAATAAATACTATTTATTTCCTGTGATAGATCAGTAAATATATATTATTTATTTCCAGTGATAGTTCGTTAGATAGATATTATTTAGTCCCTGTGATAAATCGTTAGATAGATCCTATTTATTTCCTGTGATACATCTTAAGATAGTAATATTTATTGCCTGTGATAAATCCTTAGATAGATACAATTCATTCCCCGTGATAGATCGTTAGATAGATGCTATTTATTTCCAGTGATAGTTTGTTAGGTATATATTTTTTATTCTCTATGATAGATCGTTAGATACTATTTATTCCCCCTGATAGATCGTTAGAGAGATACTCTTTATTTCCAGTTATAATTCCTTAGATAAATACAATTTATTCCCCGGGATAGATCGTTAGATAGATATTATTTATTCCCTGTGATAGATCTTTAGATAGATAGTATTTATTCCTTGTGATAAATCGTTAGAAAAATACTATTTTTTCCTGTCATAGATCGTTAGATAGATACTATTTATTTCTAGTAATAATTTATTAGATAGATAATATTTAGTCCCTGTCTTAGATAGTTATATAAGTACTATTTTTTCCCTGTGATAGATCGTAGATAGATATTATTTATTCTCTGTGATAAATCTTCAGATAGATACTATTTATTCCCTGTGATAGATCGCTAGATAGATACTATTTATTTCTAGTGATAGTTCGTTAGATAAATATTATTTATTCCCTGTGATAGATCGTTAGATAGATACTATTTATTATCCAGATAGCTCGTTAAATAGATACTATAAATTCTCTGTTATAGATTGTTAGATAAATACAATTTATTCCCCGTGATAGATCGTTAAATAGATACTACTTATTCCCCGTGATAGATAGTTAGATAGATACTATTTATTCCCCGGGATAGATCGTTAGATATATATTATTTATTCCCGTGATAGTTCTTTAGGTAGATATTATTTATTCCGTCGGATAGATAGTTAGACAGATACGTCCTACTATTTATTCCCTTTGATAGATCGTTAGATACATACTATTTATTCCCTATGTTAGTTAGTCAGATAGATACTATTTATTTTTGAGATAGATCGTTAGATAGATACTATTTATTCCCAGTGATAGATTGTTAGATAGATACTATTTATTCCCCGTGATAGTTCGTTAGATACATATTATTTATTCCCTGTGATAGATAGCTAGATAGATACTATTTATTCCCTATGTTAGATCTTCCGATAGATAATATTTATTATTGAGATAGATCGTTAGATCGATACTATAAGCTCTCTGTGATAGATCGGTAGATAAATACTATTTTTTCCCTGTGATACGTCGTTAGATATATACTATTATTTTTTATTGAGATAGATCGTTAGATAGATAAATTACCCTTTATTCCCTATTTTTATGCTGAAATAGATTTTGATTCTGAATGTCATTGATTTTCACCCCTGAAATATTTAGATTTTGTTCTACAGCAGACTGTTGTTAAAGTAATGTCAATTAAGACTTAAAAAATAAAATAATAATGATTGAAAAATTTGGGAGGATGCATTTAGAGAACATCCCGAATAGTATCCATCTCAATTCCTTCTCTTCACCTGCCTAGTTTGCTTCACCATGTTCAACTTCTAATCCCGCCTACTTTTCACGTGTCTCCGCCTTCTTTTTGAAACAGGACACGCCCACTTCTCGATAGGCTCCTCCCACTGAAAATATTTCGAATACCTCCAATTTCGAACCTTTATTTTTTACCCGCTTTGATTTTTCCTAAACTAAAAAAATATTCAGGTGATTTTATTTATAAATAAAAACTTTTAATTTTCCCCCAAGTGGACTACGGGGTTAAGGGAGTGTTTATACTGTTTTCGATTTAACCGAAGTTAAACTACATCGGATGCGGTTAGTCGCCGGATAGAACCCCAATATGGGTATCCTTCACCCGTGGTTCAGATTTCACAGGAAACTGTTGGACTCCATTAGGCCCTACCATTTTTGTTCTACCAATACATACTTACACACGCGCCAGCGTGACGTCATTGACCAGTAAGCCTACGTTAAAGTGAGTTTTCAAATATGGGGGTGAATTATTTATGTAACGCTTTTTATCTGGCAATTATTTAATCCTATTCTTATTATTCCCTAACTTAAATCCTGTGCAAAATATATGGAAGGCAATAGAAAATATAAACTTAAATTGTTGCCAAAACAAAGCGGTAAAAAAGGTAAATATTAAAAAAAAGGTAAGAAATAGATGGAATAGGTAATGAAAATCAATAATCAGATTTTGTCGAGTACACTTGAAGCCAACCAACCGTGAATGTTAACAGTAATGTTGTCATGTAGAGAAAGAGTTTCAAGAATTCTTAAAGTTGTGGAAGAAATAAGAAAACCACGTGTGAAAGACGTGGGCGAATGCTCCGAAGTTGAAATGAGCCATGTTTGAAGAAGGAATCTGAGATGTCAAAACGTCTGCTATGAGTGAAGGCTGATTTGTCAATGAGAATTGCATCCTAAATACGTAAACAAAAGATGCGCGGAAGTAATGGTAGAATTTCTTGGTGTTTAAATACAAGTGAAAAATGGTTTATGTAAATAAATTTGAACCAAGGTTAAGAGGTTTGTTTTACAATATATTTTAAGGGTTTATGAAACGTAGACATAACGGAGACCAACTACAGCACTTTCATACATGATTGATTGGGAATAATGGATGGGATAAACAGAACTTGGTAGGAAAGTTTTATCTAAAAAGATTTCAAGAGTTTGTAGTTGATATATGATTTAAGATTGATTTTTTTATGAAATTTTGTTAACCAAAATGAAATTATGTATGTTCTTTAAATTTCTATTTGATACGAGATACTAGTACCTAAGCTACTGGTAGTAGCGTTTTTATGTAAATTGATACTTCAAAAGTAGGTTTATTTTTCTCCACACACACAACCAGGGTGAGAAAAAGTGAGGAAAGATTGAAAAGAACATAGAAAATGAGTAGAAACATCTTTGTAGAAAGAGTATATTTTGTGTGGGTTTTTTTTTAATTTTGTGTCCAGACATTCAAATATTTGTAGTTAGATTCATTGATTTGCTATTCAGTTGGGTTTATTCTGTCGCAGCTTGTCAACTTCAGGTTGTTTAAGTGCTGATTGGTGAAGCGAGTTATAAAGTAAACCGTCGAAATGTATCGTCAACGTAAATTCCCAACGTCAGAAATTGATCGTCAACGTAAATTTCCAACGTCACCAATGTATCGTCAACCTAACTTACTAACGTCAGAAATGTATCATCAACCTAAATTTCTAACGTTTCTATCGTCAACGTAAATTCCCAACGTCAGAAATTGATCGACAACGTAAATTTCCAACGTCACCAATGTATCGTCAACCTAACTTACCAACGTCAGAAATGTATCATCAACCTAAATTTCTAACGTTTCTATCGTCAACGTAAATTCCCAACGTCAGAAATTGATCGACAACGTAAATTTCCAACGTCACCAATGTATCGTCAACCTAACTTACTAACGTCAGAAATGTATCATCAACCTAAATTTCTAACGTTTCTATCGTCAACGTAAATTTTCAACTTTAGAAATTTATCCTCAACATAAATTTTCAACTTTAGAAATGCATCGTCAAGGAAAATTTCCAACATAAGAAATGTATTCTCATCGTAAATTTCCAACGTCAGAAATGTATCATCAACGTAAATTTCCAACGTCAGAAATATATCGTCTTCGTAAAGTTTCAACATCAAAATTGTATCGTCAACGTAAATTTCCATCAACAAAAAATGCATCATCAACGTAAATTTACAATAACAAAAATGAATCATCAACGTAAATTTCCAACAACAAAAATGTATCATCAACGTAAATTTTCAAACCATTTATCTCCATATTGGGAAATGAGTAAACCAGCTAAAGAGGGTCTCACAGGCGACCTCATTACCATGCCAGTCTATATGTAAGGAAAACTTAACTAGACCCAGTAATGGTATGTAGTTACTAAACCAATGAGCAGTCACTGCATAGTGCATCGACTTCCTTGGGTGACGCTCTACATCTACGCCAAATGACTGTATCCAGTAAAACAATCTAACGCCTCTAAAAAGAACTGTATCAATTGGGTATTTTACCTTTGCTTTTGCCGTCCCCGGACACAGGATTGTTTTCGCTCACCGGTGAGAGCGCGCTAGGAGGGGGAGGGGAGGATCCCGTGTCCGGTGATAGTTCCCCAGACGTAACTGATGTAGTGCGAAACTGGCTAATCAATTCTAAACCAAACGTAATCTACAGGGATGGATCATAAGTCCCAGGACATTCCACGTACAACTTTGTATGTAAATATTTTATTAACGGAACACAAATGAAATTTATTTATGTAACTGTAACTGTGATGTCCTGGGACTTATGGGACACCCTGTTTATGTTTATATAGATTTTTATTAAACAAAAATATAGACCATACAAAGGTCAAATTAAGAAGGTCAAAAGACCTAAGTCGCGTGCTCTCAATTGTTCTGAATTATGAGCATATGACCTTCCGACTTTCAATAATTCCCGAACTAAGCTTGGGGGGACATTGACAATTATATCATTCGAAAGATAATGTAAAACAACATAAGGGTTTCAAATTTTGCTAGAATCGGCCGAATAGTTACGATGTTATTGCCAAATAATTCCCTAACTAACCTTGGAAGGACCTTGACAGTTATATCATTCGAAAGAGAATGTAAAACAACACAAGGGTTTCAAATTTCGTTATAATCGGCCAAACAAACTCATTGAAAAATATAATAGTTACCATCCAACCGATGACCTACGGACACACATAATAACCTTATAGAATCGCGTGCACGCGACTAAAAGACAACCGATACCATCAAAATGTACTTAATATCAATTTATTTGGATAAACTCTAGCTATTTATATTTTATTTTCATTGTAAGGAATCTCTTCCGAGAGGTTTGCGATTCTATGTCATGTACAATTTCACGTGCCCGACCTGTCGAAGTCGTTATGTTGGTCAGACACGTCTTCTTCCCGTATGTAATGCGGCATTTTTTTCGTGTTTATCATTGTTTTATGGCTAGAATTTAAATAAGAATTTATTTATTAATTTAATATTATAATTTCCACCATTATTACCACTATTCTCGATCTGTTTACTAACTTTTCGAGGCATTTCGAGGTCAAAGGTCGCGGTTAAGTGTACTCTCTCTCAGCTTCGACGAGCAACACTCTTCGCCACGTGTTTCTCTTATAACTTCACGGAACTCAAGGTCGTTTAGTTCTCTTCACTCGCATCGCTATCTTTAACATTCGGTGAAAAGCTTAGTTAGACATTTTATCTGATTAGTGTTTTCACAGTGCCTAAAGTGAAGCGATATTCAATGCAATAAAAGTTTATTAATTCTAATTAGCATTTCGCATTGAAGTAATTAACTCCACTTTTTATGTGTCATCCTATTATTTTGCATATTCAATTAAAATCATTAAATTATTTATTTATTGTAATAAAGAACAAAGTCCAAGCTTCCTCGTAGTCCTCCGAACCTTTTCCATCATACTCTCACCAGAGTCAGAGTAGAAGGGTCCCGAAGGGTAGTAGTGAGAGAGAGGAGGAAAGAAGAAAGGTTCAAGATAGTATAGCTAGAAGTAAAGTAGGAATCAAAAGGTGACAAATTCAGTCAGTGGACCTAAAACTTAACGTGGGCTCTGAATCAGGTTGTTTATATTTTCCAATCTACTTTCTATTTAACTTTTTTTTTTATTTCCCTCGTATCTTTTGTAGGTCAGCTAAATGTGAATAGAAGGAGAGTGAAAGTTTCAGGATTGAAATGAAGGAATTATGAGGTTTGCAAATGGCTGCTAGAATCCTATGAAGGTCAGCCATCTCTGTCAATTTGATTAAGTATTTGAGTGCAAAATTACTAAGTATAAGTTTTAAGTGTTTAAGCTATTTGTTTTGTCTTTTAGAATTGTTTTGTGGGTATTTGTTATGGCGTTCGAACCTATTTAGTATTCCTAACTTACTAATCCTTGGTATTCTTTCTATTGCATATATTTTCTTTCGTAACTTATTGTATTTTTATGTTAATTCCTTTGAATTTAGCTATTAATATAATAGTTTTTATATTGGAAGATCTTTTTTGCACGTTTCCTTCTCTTTATTCAAGTTTATCTCTTTCTTAGTCTAAATTGGGTTCATACTTAAGTTCCTTTCTATGTTCCTCCGTTCTGGTTTTATTTCATTTGTTGTTTGTAATTTCTTTTCTCTGTTAGTCCTTACCAGTTCTATTTCATTATTTGTTTTTAGTCTCCTTTTTGTCTCAGTACGTTCCAACCTTTTATTTCTGTGTTATCCCATTCCGTTTTTATGTCATTCATTGTTTTTAATTTCTTTTCTGTGTTAGTCCATTCCACTTTTATGTCATTCGTTGATTTTAGTTTCCTTTCTGTGTTAGTCCATTCCGCTTTTATGTCATTCGTTGATTTTAGTATCTTTTCTGTGTTAGTCCATTCCGCTTTTATGTCATTCGTTGATTTTAGTTTCCTTTCTGTTTTAGTCCATTCCGCTTTTATGTCATTCGTTGATTTTAGTTTCTTTTCTGTGTTAGTCCATTCCGCTTTTATGTCATTTGTTGATTTTAGTTTCCTTTCTGTGTTAGTCCATTCCGCTTTTATGTCATTCGTTGATTTTAGTTTCTTTTCTGTGTTAGTCCATTCCGCTTTTATGTCATTCGTTGATTTTAGTTTCTTTTCTGTGTTAGTCCATTGCGCTTTTATGTCATTCGTTGTTTTTAATTTCTTTTCTGTGTTAGTCCATTCCGCTTTTATGTCATTCGTTGATTTTAGTTTCCTTTCTGTGTTAGTCCATTGCGCTTTTATGTCATTCGTTGTTTTTTAGTATGATATGTGTAGATAATTTTCGGATTGTCCTGATTTTCTATTTGGGTCATATTTCAGTTCAATTTTTGATTTGAGGTTGAATTCCTCAATAGAAATGTTGGGGTTTTTTAACCCTTTCTTCGTTTTCTGCATTCGGTGTAGTTTTTTTTAGGGGGGCTGAGTTCAATCAGTCAGGTGTATCATTTTCTTTTAGTGGAAGAGCTGGAAGAGTAGCTCCATATTGGTGGGGTGGGGTGGGGTGGGAAGAGTTTATATTGGAAGTGATCTCTTTGATCTGCAGTGGTTCAAGGATCTTCTAGCGGCAAGTTCCAGGTTTCCTATGAAGATAGTGGTGCTTTTGTCAATATTTTTCTTGTGATTTGTTGATTTTTAATGTTCTTTCTCGTGTAATCTGATTCCGCCTTTCTCGCGTTGTAAATTGCGGCTGAGAGTAGTGATCAAACTAACGTAGTGATTGCTAGTTTGAGGTTTGCAGTCCTCATGGAGGCATTATAATTTTGCGCGGTGTCTTTATAATCAGTAAAATGTGGAATTGTAGGTTCGTGTAGTATATTCGTAATAACTTGTAGTTTGGGGGATACTTTGTGTTTTTCGTATCTTGTAAATATATATATATATATATATATATATATATATATATATATATATATATATATATATATATATATATATATATATATATATATATCCAAAAAAGTACAGTAGCGTACGTGTAACTATAGAGATAAAACCAAAGTAATAAGCAAGAAATTCATACTTCCGTTTCTCAAAAATGCCGACACATTCTCGCACCTTCCACCTTAGCGCCACTGATTTGTGTGTTTGTACGTGAAGCAACTTCTGTATCTCACTTGTTCACTAGCGACTGACAATGACGGATGTCTCCGTCGAAACCTGGTTTCGCATATAAAATTAGTCCTATTACTGTGGTTTTATCCATATATATATATATATATATATATATATATATATATATATATATATATATATATATATATATATATATATATATATATATATATATATATATATATATATATATATATATATATACATATATATATATATATATATATATATATATATATATATATATATATATATATATATAGTACAAGAAAGAGAAATTGGACGCGAATGAGCAATGAGACAAGAAACAGGAGTTTTTTAGAGGTAAGAGAAAGGGACATTAGAAGAAGACTAATGGCGTTATCGCTGTTTTCTCGGTAAAGGATTGCCTTCATTGTGCCGCCCTCTGCGATTCTAGTCTTCTTCTAATTTTCCTCTCTCTTACTTCTAAAAAACTCCTGTTTCTTGTCTCATTCGCGTCCAATTTCTCTTCTTGTACTGTATTGTTATATAGTCTGCAATGCAAGATTCTGCACCTTTTATTCTGTCTTTCAAAATTGTTCTGAAAGGCAGAAAATAAATATAGCGGAAGCCCTGTGGTGGTTGTTATCACTCGCAGAACTTTCATTTTCTCCTTCTATATATATATATATATATATATATATATATATATATATATATATATATATATATATATATATATATATATATATATTCGTCCTTCTATTCTGAAAATAAACAAAGCTCTAAGAACAAAAACTCCCATTTAACAGAAGGAAATAAAGAGTCTCCCATGAAATTTCGAGATACTGTTGACACCATCATCCCAATAGTAGACTTCTCTTATATGTTCGTTCTACAGTGTGGTCCAAAAGTATTGTCACCCTTTGTAAATATTGTTTTAATTATCTATTTCAGATGGATGGTGTTTATAGAGACCTTCTCGATGTGTGACAGTGTCAATGAAAGTGAATACACTAAAACCAGTACATGTGTTTGATATTATTATTATTTCGTTCCTCTATTGTTCTTATTACTTTCGCTAGGGAGGTGAACAAAACTTTTGGACCGCCCTGTACTTAACAACGAAGAAACCCTGTATAAATTAGACAACGTATTATCCGACCGTTAATAACTCTAAAGAAGGACGAAAGATCCGATGGAAGACCCGAAAAAAAGAGCCACGAATTAATAGCTGAAGACAAAAGTATCCCCGATCGAATCCAACTTGGATTTGAGATGTATGTAACCCACGATCCATCTGCAGAAACGTCAATTCACACAATCATTTACAAGGTTCGAATCCAATATACAAAGTCGCTAAATATTGAAAAATTATTATGGCGTTGGTCCCGTAACGTCGCGGTAACGGGTTCGATCCCGGCAAGAACGGACACGAAACGTCAGCGCACAGAGAGATCTGGCTACCAATTGGCGGACACGCTGAGCTCAGCCCTGTATTCGGGTGGGTAGATCTTACACTTCTCATTACACACACAACATTGCTTTCTTTCCTCTCCCGTCTTCACAGAACAACACACACACTGTTCCAAAGAATCCTGCCGATGGGTATCTATATCCACATACCTCTGACGCGAAATAGGTCCCTCTGCCCCAGGATGTCAAAGTCATACTTCATGGCACCTCTCACTACATGGAACCTCTCGGGCTCAGGAGCAATTGTCATACTGAACTTTATGTATATTTCATTATCAGGTCAGGATTCACCTGGATAAAAGAAGGTTGGTGAACCACTACTACTAAGTCATTCATTCTCTCACAATTCTACATTAAGTCGACTACTGATTACGTCCATATCTTTTATACCTCCTTATCAGGTGCCACTCAACTTCTCTCGATGTTAAGAACCTAAGTCTATCTAGGAAATTCCTAATCAAACTCCTGCAAGAATGGAACCTCATATCTTAAAGCAGGTCTTAACAAAATGTATAATTGAAGCTCCATTCCGAACCTCATATCTTAGAGCAGGTCTTAACAAAATGTATAACTGAAGCTCCATTCCAAACCTCATATCTTAAAGCAGGTCTTAACTAAATGTATAAGCGAAGCTCCATTCCGAACCTCATATCTTAATGCAGGTCTTAACAAAATGTATAACTGAAGCTCCATTCCGAACCTCATATCTTAAAGCAGGTCATAACAAAATGTATAACCGAAGCTCCATTCCGAACCTCATATCTAAAAGCAGGTCTTAACAAAATGTATAACCAAAGCTCCATTCCGACCCTCATATCTAAAAGCAGGTCTTAACAAAATGTATAACTGAAGCTCCATTCCGAACCCCATATCTTAAAGTAGGTCTTAACAAAATGTATAACCTAAGCTCCATTCCGAACCTCATATCTAAAAGCAGGTCTTAACAAAATGTATAACCGAAGCTCCATTACGAACTTCATATCTAAATGCAGGTCTTAACAAAATGTATAACTGAAGCTCCATTTCGAACCCCATATTTTAAAGCAGGTCTTAACAAAATGTACAACTGAAGCTCTATTCCGAACCTCATATCTTAAAGCAGGTTTTAACAAAATGTATAACTGTAGCTCCATTCCGAACCTCATATCTTAAAGCAGGTCTTAACAAAATGTATAACCGAAGCTCCATTCCGAACCTCATATCTTAAAGCAGGTCTTAACAAAATGTATAAATGAAGCTCCATCCTGAACCTCATATCTTAAAGCAGGTATTAACAAAATGTATAACCGAAGCTCCATTCCGAACCTCATATCTTAAAGCAGGTCTTAATAAAATATACAACTGAAGCTCCATTCCGAACCTCATATCTTAAAGCATGTTTTAAAAAAATGTATAACTGTAGCTCCATTCTGAACCTAATATCTTAAAGCAGGTTTTAACAAAATGTATAACTGTAGCTCCTTTCCGAACCTCATATCTTAAAGCAGGTCTTAACAAAATGTATAACTGAAGCTCTATTCCGAACCTCATATCTTAAAGCAGGTCTTAACAAAATGTATAACTGAAGCTCCATTCCGAACCTCATATCTTAAAGAAGGTCTTGACAAAATGTATAACCGAAGCTCCATTCCGAACCTCATATCTTAGAGCAGGTCTTAACAAAATGTATAACCGAAGCTCCATTTCAAACCTCATATCTTAAAGCAGGTCTTAACAAAATGTATAACTGTAGCTCCATTCTGAACCCTCATATCTTAAAGCAGGTTTTAACAAAATGTATAACTGTAGCTCCATTCCGAACCTCATATCTTAAAGCAGGTGTTAACAAAGTGTATAACTGAAGCTCCATTCCGAACCTCATATCTCAAACCAGGTCTTAACAGAATGTATAACTGAAGCTCCATTCCGAACCTCATATCGAAACTTTACCTGTAAATTGATAATGTAATAATGACGTCAGCTTTGGGCCTTACGATTGCTAATTTTTACAATGGAAACATCGACGAAATGGCCTTAAAAATTACTAATTATCTCAACCCAAAAGAACGTTAGTATATATATATATATATATATATATATATATATATATATATATATATATATATATATATATCTCTCTCTCTCTCTCTCTCTCTCTCTCTCTCTCTCTCTCTTTCTCTCTCTCTCTCTCTCTCTGTTATCACATACGAGAGGCGGTCAATAAGTTTTGCGAATCGGTAGGGCAAAACAGAGGAAGGGGGATGGCTGTTTGGGGGGGTGTTAGGACAAGTTATGACAAGTCAGGACCTGCAGCCACACGCTCTTGTCTCGTATATTTAAGAAGCGGTAGCTGATCGCAGATCGTAAGTCACAAATTTTTCAACAATGGAGAAGGTTGAGCACCGCGCAGTGATCAAATTTTTGACCAAGGAAGGCAAGAATGCAAAAGAGATCCATGAACGCATGGTTGCAGTGTACAGCGACACCACCCCTTCCTATGCAACCATTGCTCGCTGGAATAGGGAGTTCCGCCATGGTTGTGAGTCCCTTGAAGATAACCCCCGTCCAGGACGCCCATCAGACGTGACCAACGAGGACAATGTGGCCCGTGTGGTGAGGATGATCCTCGAAAATCGACGGGTGAAGGTCGAGGAAATCGAGCGAGAACTTGGAATATCCCATGGAAGTGTTATCAACATCATCCACGACAATTTGGCCATGACCAAGGTCTCTGCCCTTTGAGTCCCTACAAACCTCACGCCCCATGATCGACTTCAACGTCGTCAAAGTCCACAAGGCCAGAGTTGCACAAGCTGCCCTGCGCGAGTGCGGATTCGAGGAGTTCAACCATCCCCTCTACAGTCCAGATCTGGCCCCTAGCGACTACTTTTTATTCCGCCAGCTCAAGACTGCACTGCGTGAACGCCGGTTTGGGGACGATGAAGATGTCCAGCTCGCCGTCCAGGAGTGGACTGAACAGTAGTCGGGAGATTTCTGGTTGTCGGGAATTCGAAGCCTCAGGGACAAGTGGCGCAAGTGTATTGAAGTCGAGGGTAGTTATATTGAAAAATAATAAAACATTTTCCTCATATCTCGTTTCCTTATATCCGAATTGCAAAACTTATTGACCGCCCCTCGTACAAGTGTAAACGAACGCATTCTCTTGGTGTTAACGTACAAAAGATCGGTGCTGAAAAATATACTACTAGCTTTTATCGAAAAGGGGAAAGCCATGGATCGATGCTTTAACGTCATAAATGAATGCACCAAGAACTCAACAAAAACAAAGTCAACAGACCTCAGTCGCGTGCTCTAAATTAGTCTGACTTATGACCTTATGACCATATGACCTTACGACCTTCAAAACCTTCAACAAATGGGGCAATTCGACCCATAGTTAGTTTTCTTTTAATAATTCACGGACTAACCTTAGTAAGACCTTATCAATTATATCATTCGAAAGAAAATATAAAACAACATAAGGGTTTCAAATTTAGTTAGAATCGGAAGAATAGTTACGATGTTATTACCAAAAAACTCATTGTAAAGTAAAATGGTTAACATCCGACCGACCGACTGACCTACGAAACGACACAGTAAGTTATCGATTCCCGTGCACGCGACTAAAAAGACTGAAAATCAAATAATGAGTTCTAACTAAGAAGAGCCATCAAAAACTGTTTAACGAGGACAATACTAGAATAATTTAGAAGATCCTAATAAATTCTAATCAACGATGGCGTTTCTAACACAGAGCTTTTGACAGTTGATAGAAGAAATGACTCAATTCTCTGTTTGAGGTAAAGGAGGAAAAGGAAAATGTAAATCATTAATTACCACCGAATTTTGCAAGATATCCTTAAAAAAAACTACCACATAAAATGAAAGCAAGTTATCCCTAAAATCTACTACAGAACTCTACTACAGCAATCTACTGGTGAAAACCAACCTTGCAGCCAACCAATACAACTTATAGGCTACTAATGCGGTGTACAAATTTCATTGTTCAGATGAGAACTGCAAACCTCATTCTTTCAATTATTATTGTTACATTATTACTAATACTTCCAGATACATTTAACAATGAACTTAGAAGATTGAATCTAATTACACTTGAAAGAGAAACACTACACCCAAAAAATCGCAAGAAAAATATGGTCGAAAACCCTAAATCGACAATTAGATGGAAAGAAAATTAAGCTGAACAGTTAAATAATAATAATAATTACATAAAATACGTTAAATTAATTCTAAAAAAATAACTTTAAATATCTAATGCTTATAGGAATAAATAATTTATTAATTAACTTTCCTATAAATAATCGTAGGTTTTACCACCTGGTTCTCTGAAATTGGTGGCAAACGCTAGAGAGTTATTTATCTTTACCAATTCTCATTGTTTTAGCTAACATTTTTTTCGTTGTTTTGAATTAAATAATTATTGCGTTTGTGTAAAGCCAAGACGACAAAAACGAAGAAATAAAATAACGTAATCAGCTTAAGAGAAAAGTGCGTTAAATTTATCAAATTGAATTTGGGAACGAAAGTTGAATCACAATTGTAAGATGGATTATAGTGTTTAATAAAAGGAGGTTCTAAGATTCAAAGTGAACTATGGTCTTTTGTTGAGTGTAAGATTTTAAAATTGACCAATAAATAATTGGTCTTACAATCAATCGAGTGCTGGGGCATTGGGGATTTTTTCTTTTTTTTTTACAAAGGACATTTGTTAGTTATTTGCATTTGATAAGTTACGTGTCTGATTTTGGTGACACATTGACAGGGTTTGGAAACATTTGAATTTCCGCCTCCTGTGGATGGAAATCCGAAATCCTTTTTCCTAATTCCTCTTATTAAAATATTTTTCTTATTTACATCTTTATATTGAAGTTACACAATCTTTTTCCCTCTCTATTTACCAACGATTCATTGCAAGATGGGGAAAAAATGCAAGTTTTCTTCTGTGAACCGTTTCATAAAACACCCTGGTTTTACTTCAGAAGTTCTGACATCAGTAAACATGCCTAATAGTAGCTTTCTTCTCCCTTGCATTCCCATGGTCAAAGTATACAGATGATGTGTTGCAAGAAACATGAAAACGAGGCAAAACCCCAGTTTATATCTGTTGTTGTGATCTACACTCACGCTATCACACCCCGATTGCGACAAAGGATAATGTTCAACCAAGACCAGAGTTTACTCCCAATTTTAAACCCCCTTTATATTAAACAACATAATTCATCTTATAATTTTTACTCAACTTCAGTTTCCAATTTCGATTCGAACTTGCATTTACTCTTCGTCTCTAACCTAAACTTAATTGCTTCTTTCTTCTTTACTCAGTCTTTTCTTCACTACTTCCTCACCTAGGTGAACCGAATGTGTAACTTCATAGTTCAAGCTCGTATTTACGTTCCCATACATACGAGCACACGGTGGCCGTGTCAAAATAATTGGACCGTTTGGGAGAAGCAATGCCTCAATAACCATTGCAACTAGGCACATGAATTAAAAGCCAATGAAGGATGAATCCTTTATCTATAAATACTTATTTCTTGTAAAAATTGTTTTAAAGTCATTTTTTGAGTCAATTAGTCTTTAAAAAAATAATGTAAAAAACATGTTATTTTTTAATATTCTAAATTGCAACCTTTCAAAAAAGTTCAAAATTTTAAACTAAATTTAAATTTTAATGGATGGTTCAATATGCTCTCCTTTATGGTCAACCACAGCCTGTAACCTTGACTTTTAATCCTTAAAATTTAAATTTAGTTTAAAATTTTGAACTTTTTAAAGGTTGCAATTTAGAAAATAAAAATAACATGTTTTTTACATTATTTTTCCAAAGGCCAATTGACTCATTGAATGACTTTAAGACGATTTTTACAAAGAACAAGTATTTATAGATAAAGGATTCCCCCTCCATTTATTTTTATTTTATGCCCTTAGCTGCAATGGTTATTGAGATATTGATTCTCAAAAACTGTCCAATTTTCGGGCACCGCCCTGAATATTTCAATTTCTTCCTTACTGTTATTCGTGTATTTAGCTCCATTTGTTCAGTTCCAATAATTTATTCAGAAATTTCAATTTTTATATACTACTCTCTCATTTTAGATAATCTCCTATACGGTATTTGCATTTATGTAGAGAGTACCAGATGACGGAAGCGTATAGCCCGAAACGTTGACGTAAATGAATCCTGCTCTGCTGGTGTTCAATTTCATTCTAAAAATAAATATTCTGCTCTGCAATTACCTAGGAAGAACAGTCTCATAAATCTAAAAAAAACGTATGTTAAAAGAAAACTCGTCTTTACATGTTAAAAACAAAATCTGATGTCACTCAAACTATATAAGCCGGATAAATAATAAACCATTTTTGTTTTCATATAAAAAATAGTCCGAGAAATTATATTTATATCACTCTACGAGTTTGTTATCTCGATTTCTTTGATGAAGACTTTTAGTCAATTAAAAATATCAATGATTAGTGAAAATTATCATCGCCGTTATATTTAATAAATTATTATTTACATGTGGATAAAAATTCCTTTATGGAAAAAATAAGATAGCGTTTACGGGAATCAATTTATTAATTTTTTCAGCAACCACTTCTCGCATGTAGCTAATTTATTGAAACATTTTAATGTCAAAATTTTTCTTTACAATAATACCAGTTTAAAAATCTTACTACATACGACGAGCGGTCAATAATTTTGCGAATCGGCAGGGCAAAACAAAAGAAGGGGGATGGCTGTCTGTGGGAGTGTTAGGACAAGTTATGACAAGTCAGGTCCTGCAATCGCACGCATCTGCCTCATCTATTTAAGAAGCAGTAGCTGATCGTAGATCGTCAGTCACAAATTTTTCAACAATGGAGAAGGTTGAGCACCGCGCAGTGATCAAATTTTTGACCAAGGAAGGCAAGAATGCAAAAGAGATCCATGAACGCATGGTTGCAGTGTACACCGACACTGCCCCTTCCCATGCAACTATTTCTCGTTGGAATAGGGAGTTCCGCCATGGTCGTGAGTCCCTTGAAGATGACCCCCGTCCAGGACGCCTGTCAGACGTGACCAACGAGGACAATGTAGCCCGTGTGGAGAGGAGGATCCTCGAAAATCGACTGGTGAAGGTCGAAGAAATCGAGCGAGAACTTGGAATATCACATGGAAGTGTTATGAACATCATCCACGACAATTTCGCCATGACCAAGTTCTCTGCCCTTTAGGTCCCTATAAACCTCACGTCCCATTGAAGTCGAGGGTAATTATATTGAAAAATAATAAAACACTTTTCCTCATATCTCGTTTCCTTATATCCGAATTGCAAAACTTATTTACCGCCCCTCGTAAATAGAAATCTTCACCCAAAGAAGTAGCTGGTATTTATATTTTTTACGTTGGCCAAACCACCAAAAATTTGGAAAATAAAATTAAATGGGATAAATATAGTTAAATGAAAATGGAAACATACTAAGCACTTTTCATCCATCAGTCTACAGTAAATCATTAATCCGAATGATCTAAAGCAAGATCATTTATTTTCTTAGCAAAGTTTATTGATAGAAATACAATTAGGTGCATCATTAATTTTTTTGGCAAATACTTAATAAAAATTTAATCGAAGGTTAATTTAAATCAGAAAACATCATAAAATATTTTAGTCATAATAATGAATTTAATTCATTATCGAATTTCTTATAAAAAAAAATTATATTATTGTTCTGTTTCTTTGTTTATACATTTGTTCTAAGCAAACGTGCTTGTTTTTTCGTCTATATATTTGTGAGTTTATAATTTTGGTTAAAATCTTGTTTTTCTTTTTAATTATGTTGTTCCCGAGGCAAAACGCTTTAGTGTTTTACAAACGTAAACACAAAAAGTTTGGGGGTTTTTGTGTTATTTAGTTTTTGTATATTTAAGCATTTTAGGTAATGTACATTTTTGTGATTGATTATATATCAACGGTAAATCACAATACAAAAAGGACAGTAAATGCTCTAAGCCACAGACATAAGGAAAGAATGACGCATTAGCGTTTATCTTGTTATAAGACCAAAGAAGGATCAAACATAGATTAAGAGAGGGAAGAGAGAGAGAGAGCAAAGGAATTATACCAATTTATCACTTTCTTTGACGTGAAAAAGAGTTTATATAATTTTATTCCGTGTGCTATCTAATAAACAAAATATAGAAGGTAAAAAAAGTATTCAAGCAATAATAATTTCCGTCATTTAATATATAGTGCCATAACCTTTGTTTACAATAACAGCACAAAGTCTTTTCGCAGTCCTTTCTTGATATTCGGTTCCACTCTTTTCCGTCAATCTTCAACAAAGAGGTAAAGTTCTTTGGGTGTCTCTTTTGGATTGCAGCCTTTAATATTCGACACAAATGCTCAATAGGATTAAAATATGGCGATTGACTTGGGTTAATTCGGCCGTGTGCTTAGGATCGTTATCCTGTTGTAATATCCAGTGATGTCAGCCACGAAATTTTTCGCATTTTGGGTCAGTTTTTCCTCCAGTATCTTTCGATACGTGGCACTATCCACTTTTCCAACAAGGATATAGAAAATCTTCTTGTTATATGTGGAGTAAAGCAGCTCCAAGCCAGGAAACTATTCATCCGTGTTTCACGGTTGTGATGATGTGCTTAGCATATCCTCCAAACGTGACGAGCATAATTTGGGCTGAAAAGTTCAACTTCATCTCATCTAACGATATAAAATTGTTCCAAAATTCACTTCCCTTCTCAAGATACCCTCTGCCAAACTGTAAACGGTTCGTTACATCATTTTTTTAATAAGAAGTCGAATTTTGCGGTGAATGAAGGAATGAAGATTACTATGAAATTCTCTACTAATAGTTCTCATACTTACTATAGCCCCTTACAATTCCAGAGCGTTTTGTAAATCTTTCATAGTTAATCCTTGGATTTCTCTTTTCGCTTTCAAAGCATATAACGTCGTGGCCGATGGTTGATCCTGTGAGGAGCACCGCCTCTTGGCAAGTTGGAACGATTCCATACTCGAGATGCTTTCGAATTGTAGAACCTACAGTCGCAGAAGACGCTTTAACTCGCTCAAACTAGTCCTGTAGGATAATCCTTCTGAATGAAGTTTAATTATTTGCTGTCTAATTTGTAGCTTGAGGAATTTATTTGATCCTCAGTATTGTTCGAAGCAAACGTCCTTCTTCTATGGATTCCTATCAATGAATGACAATGCAAAATCTTGGTCAGTTTACATCAGTTTCCTTTCTCGAAATTTCTCCAATCTTCAATTTTAGCCTTTTTATCGAATTTAGAAGATTAGAGAGAGAGAGAGAGAGAGTCGAGGGAGAAAGGGAGAGAAATGGGAGGGAGAGAAGGAGAAAGAAAGATAGAATGAGAGAGAGATGGAGAGGGAGGGAGAAATACAGTGAGAGACACTGAGAGAGAGATGGAGAGGGAGGGAGAAATAGAGAGAGATAGTGAGATAAAGATATAAGAAGGGATGGAGAAAGAGAGAGATAGAGAAATGGATAGCAAGAAAAAGAGCGAGGAAGAGAAAGAAAATAGGGAGAAATTGAGAGAAGGAAAGAGCGAGAGAGAGTGTAGGTGGGTGAAGGCGAGAGAGATATGCATTTATAAAACTAATCTTCAGCTTTAGGTAGTCAAAGCTGATACGCCACTGTTCTTCTTGGCTTCCGGAATGTCATCCCTCAATGGAGTTTGGATACGGAATGTCATCCCTCAATGGAGTTTGGATCCGGAATGTCATCCCTCAATGTATTTTGGATTCGGAATATCATGCCTCAATGAAGTTTGGATCCAAAATGTCATCCCTCAATGGAGTTTGGATCCGGAATGTCATCCCTCAATGGATTTTGGATCCGGAATGTCATCCCTCAATGGAGTTTGGATCCGGAATGCCATCCCTCAATGGAGTTTGGATACGGAATGTCATCCCTCAATGGAGTTTGGATCCGAAATGCCATCCCTTAATGGAGTTTGGATCCAAAATGTAATCCCTCAATGGAGTTTGGATCCGGAATGTCATCCCTCAATGTATTTTGGATTCGGAATATCATGCCTCAATGAAGTTTGGATCCAAAATGTCATCCCTCAATGGAGTTTGGATCCGGAATGTCATCCCTCAATGGATTTTGGATCCGGAATGTCATCCCTCAATGGAGTTTGGATCCGGAATGCCATCCCTCAATGGAGTTTGGATCCGGAATATCATCCCTCAATGGAGTTTGAATCCGAAATGTCATCCCTCAATGGATTTGGATCCGGAATGCCATCCCTCAATGGATTTTGGATACGGAATGTCATCCCTCAATGGAGTTTGTATCCGGAATGCCGTCCCTCAATGGAGTTTGGATCCGGAATGTCATCCTTCAATGGATTTTGGATCAGGAATGTCATCCCTCAGTGGAGTTTGGATCCGGAATGTCATCCCTCAATGGTGTTTTGATCCGGAATGTCATCCCTAAATGGAGTTTGGATCCAGAATGTCATCCCTCAATGGATTTAAGATCCAAAATGTCATCCCTCAATGGATTTTGGATGCGGAATGTCATCCCTCAATGGAGTTTGGATACGGAATGTCATCCCTCAATGGAGTTTGGATCCGGAATGTCATCCCTCAATGGAGTTTGGATCCGGAATGTCATCCTTCAATGGATTTTGGATCAGGAATGTCATCCCTCAATGGAGTTTGGATCCGGAATGTCATCCCTTAATGGTGTTTTGATCCGGAATGTCATCCCTAAATTGAGTTTGGATCCAGAATGTCATCCCTCAATGGATTTAAGATCCAAAATGTCATCCCTCAATGGATTTTGGATGCGGAATGTCATCCCTCAATGGAGTTTGGATACGGAATGTCATCCCTCAATGGAGTTTGGATCCGGAATGTCATCCCTCAATGGAGTTTGGATCCGGAATGTCATCCCTCAATGGAGTTTGGATCCGGAATGCCATCCCTCAATGAAGTTTGGATACGGAATGCCATCCCTCAATGGAGTTTGGATCCGGAATATCATCCCTCAATGGAGTTTGAATCCGAAATGTCATCCCTCAATGGATTTGGATCCGGAATGCCATCCCTCAATGGATTTTGGATACGGTATGTCATCCCTCAATGGAGTTTGGATCCGGAATGCCGTCCCTCAATGGAGTTTGGATCCGGAATGTCATCCTTCAATGGATTTTGGATCAGGAATGTCATCCCTCAGTGGAGTTTGGATCCGGAATGTCATCCCTCAATGGTGTTTTGATCCGGAATGTCATCCCTAAATGGAGTTTGGATCCAGAATGTCATCCCTCAATGGATTTAAGATCCAAAATGTCATCCCTCAATGGATTTTGGATGCGGAATGTCATCCCTCAATGGAGTTTGGATACGGAATGTCATCCCTCAATGGAGTTTGGATCCGGAATGTCATCCCTCAATGGAGTTTGGATCCGGAATGTCATCCTTCAATGGATTTTGGATCAGGAATGTCATCCTTCAATGGAGTTTGGATCCGGAATGTCATCCCTTAATGGTGTTTTGATCCGGAATGTCATCCCTAAATTGAGTTTGGATCCAGAATGTCATCCCTCAATGGATTTAAGATCCAAAATGTCATCCCTCAATGGATTTTGGATGCGGAATGTCATCCCTCAATGGAGTTTGGATACGGAATGTCATCCCTCAATGGAGTTTGGATCCGGAATGTCATCCCTCAATGGAGTTTGGAATCGGAATGTCATCCCTCAATGGAGTTTGGATCCGGAATGCCATCCCTCAATGAAGTTTGGATACGGAATATCATCCCTCAATGGAGTTTGGATCCGAAATGTCATCCCTCAATGGAGTTTGGATCCGGAATGCCATCCCTCAATGAAGTTTGGATACGGAATGTCATCCATCAATGGAGTTTGGATCCGAAATGTCATCCCTCAATGGAATTTGGATCCGGAATGCCATCCTTCAATGGATTTTGGATGCGGAATGTCATCCCTCAATGGAGTTTGTATCCGGAATGTCATCTCAGAATGGAGTTTATTCCGAATGTCATCCCTCACTGGAGTTTGGATCCAGAATGCCACCCCTCAATGGAGTTTGGATCCGGGAAGCCATCCCTCAATGGAGTTTAGATCCGAAGTGTCATCCCTCATAGGAGTTTGTATCCGGAATGTCCTCTCAGAATGGAGTTTATTCCGAATGTCATCCCTCAATGGAGTTTGGATCCAGAATGCCATCCCTCAATGGAGTTTGGATACCGAATGTAATCCCTCAATGGTGCTTGGATCCGAAATGCCATCCCTCAATGGAGTTTGGATCCGGAATGTCATCCCTCAATGGATTTTGGATCCAGAATGTCATCCCTCAATGGATTTTGGATCCAGAATGTCATCCCTTAATGGAGTTTAGATACAGAATGTCATCCCTCAATGGAGTTTGGATCCGGAATGCCATCCCTCAATGGAGTTTGAATCCGGAATATCATCGCTCAATGAAGTTTGGATCCGGAATGTCATCGTTAAATGAAGTTTGGATCCGGAATTTCATCCCTCAATGGAGTTTGGATACGGAATGTCATCCCAGAATGGAGTTTATTCCGAATGTCATCCCTCAATGGATTTTGGATCCGGAATGTCATCCCCTAATGGATTTTGGATCCGAAGTGTCATCCCCCAATGGAGTTTAGATCCGGAATGTAATCCCACAATGAAGTTTGTATCCGGAATGTCATCTCAGAATGGAATTTATTCCGGATGTCATCCTTAAATGAAGTTTGGATCCGGAATTTCATCCCTCAATGGAGTTTGGATCCTGAATGTCATCCCAGAAAGAAGTTTATCGTGAATGTCATCCCTCAATCGAGTTTGGATAGGGAATGTCATCACTCAATGGAGTTTACATCCGGAATATCATCCCTCAATGGAGTTTGGATACGGAATGCCATCCCTCAATGGAGTTTGGATCCGGAATGCCATCCCTCAATGGAGTTTGGATCCGGAATATCATCGTTCAATGAAGTTTGGATCCGGAATGTCATCCTTAAATGAAGTTTGGATCCGGAATTTCATCCCTGAATGGAGTTTGGATACGGAATGTCATCCCAGAATGGAGTTTATTCCGAATGTCATCTCCCAAGAGAGTTTGGATCCCGAATGTCATCCCCTAATGGAGTTTGAATCCGAAGTGTCATCACCCAATGGATTTTAGATCCGGAATGTAATCCCACAATGGAGTTTGTATCCGGAATCTCATCTCAGAATGGAGTTTATTCCGAATGTCATCCCTCAATGGAGTTTGGATCCAGAATGTCATCCCAGAAAGAAGTTTATCCCGAATGTCATCCCTCAGTCGAGTTTGGATAGGGAATGTCATCACTCAATGGAGTTTACATCCGGAATATCATCCCTCAATGGAGTTTGGATCCGGAATGTCATCCCAGAATGAATTTTATTCCGAATGTCATCCCTCAATGGAATTTGGATCCGGAATGTCATCCTTCTATGGAGTTTGGATTCCGAATGTCATCCAGAATGGAGTTTATCTGGAATGTTATCCTTCAGTCGAGTTTGGATCCGGAATGTCACCCCTCACTCGAGTTTGTATCCGGAATGTCATCCCAGATGGAGTTTATCCGGAATGTCATCCCTCAGTCCAGTTAGGATCCTAAATGTCATCCTAGAATGGAGTTTATCCAGAATGTCATCCCTCAGTCCAGTTTGGATCCGGAATGTCATCACTCAATGGAGTTTGGATCCGGAATGTCATCACTCAATGGAGTTTGGATCCGGGATATCATCCCTCAATGGAGTTTGGATCCGGAATGTCATCCCTCAATGCATTTTGGATCCGGAATGTTAACCCTCAATCGAGTTTGGATTGCCAGAAGTGCACTACGTCGTGAGTCTAATTTTCCTAGCCAAATAGAGGCAACCTTTTCTGCCGTGCCGCGACTGAATGCTCGGCAGACATGAGGTGCCTTCGTTCACCTACCCCCTCTCTTTACATCCTCCCTTCTTTAGGTCTCCCGCCAATATGGGCATTAGGCTTACACCTCTGGTTTATTGTTGAGGGTGGGGGGGTCCTGTGTGGCTGAAATGCCACCTTCCCCAAGAGCCAATTTCTTTCCACTTGATGATCATTACCTTCTCACCTAATTTGCTTCTGGAGTGCTTGAATCTGTATATTTTTATTATTATTATTATTATTACATAAGAGTAAGAAGCGAAAGGTAATAGCAAAATGGTGATTATAGAGAAAGTTAAAATGTTAAATGTATCATTTCTTTATTATTTCTCGGTGTCTACTTTTTCCTGTTCACTAGCATTTTGTCTTTATCCGTCTGTCGTCCCTCCTCTGTTATTTATCATGCTTAGCTAGAGCAGACTGGTTAAAGTTAAAGTTTAGCCCCTTTCATAACATTATGCGTTATATCCTTTATCAGTCTCTTTTTGTGTACGCGCTTAACTAAGCCTGGAAATGGTTGAGACAATCGAGTGCCATACATGTCAGCAGAGGTGACGAGACTTGTGGCACTCTAGCAGATGTTAGCTGTAACTCTTTAAAAACTAAGACTCAACGTCATTACGTTTTTCTTTGTTTGTTTTTATTTCTTATTTCTCAACTATAATTGAGTTTTTATTGACAGATACCTATATTAATATTTTATATATATCTACGTAGGTTTACCGTTACTGTGTCTCTGCTCTTTATCTTCAAGGTTATGTTTCTTCGTTTCTTTTTTTTAGCCTATGAACTTTCATCTATATTTCAATGTACTAAATTCGTTTTAATATATCACTTATAAAACATTTAAAACGGCGCTAACTTCCACAATTCCAATAGTATAGGAATCTCTTTCGCTGCTGATATTTCTATTATAGATTCTATTCATTTTTATACCTTGTCTTTACTCTTAACCAAAAGTTAAGGTTCCCAATGATCAGTACTCGCCCCTCTTATGAATTGCTCTCAAGTAACTCTATTTGAACCGTAGAATTCAATAGCGTATATCAATACCAAGTTGCCTTCATTATTGAACCGGCTTCATTAATAAAAAGTACTAAGCGGCAACTCGAGCCTTCCATAAAGACCATTTACTCCCCACGAGAGAAACATTCCGTGCTAAGAACTGAGTCGCTACGAGCGAATTTCATTCCTCCTTTACACTCTTTTTTTCTGTTTGTGTGTGGGTGTGTATATCTGCGTATGTATTTCGAATCAGGCAACCATGTCTCTTAAAGTTAAAAGGCTGATCATGTGAGTATGTTTTGTAATAAATATACATTAACACAAGAAAAAAATTTATTCGCAAGAATTAGAGAATGAAATAATGGGACTAACCAGGTAATTAATACTAACCGGCAACTCGAGCCTACCATAGAGGCCTCCATTACTTAGGAGAGGACTATTCCGGGCTAAAGTTGAACGTCACGAGCGAATCTCAATCCTCCTCTACACTCTATTTTTCTGCATGTGTGTTTTTATAATCCCGCAACCATCTAATTACATTCTGCACTCATGTTAGACTATTGCATTCGTGAGAACGAATACACCTCGCGTCACAATCCTCTTAAAGTTTAAAGGCGGAAGGCGAAAAGGAAAGGAAGAAATGGTGGGTCTAATAAAGCAATTAATAATTTAAGCCAATAAAGCAGGCTGAAATTGCTAATGTGTAAAATCAAATGGACATTAAAAAAAGGTATAACTTTGTGACACTTGTTATGGCCACTAGAGGCGCTAAACTCTATACCGGGTGTCCCAGAAAAAAGTTAACCTTACTTTGAATTAATATAACTCAAAAACTATTGGAGATTTTGGGGTCCTACCAAAAATATTTCATTTAACACCTATTTATCTGTCGATTCTGTAAATTTCATTAAATTCCATTTTATGATATTGATACACTAATGGTTTTAGTGGAGGCTATCAAAAATATGTTTGCGCAAGGAAGTAAAATAATGAAGCGAAGCCTAGGTAGGCTAGGCCACCGTGCACTTTCAAGAGAAGCATTGGGAGTCTACGTAGCCTACGTCACTGTGCGATTCTTCAAGCAAAGCCTAAGCCATTTTACAGTGGTTTTTCAGCCACGTTGTCGTATGGTCTCGTCATTATTGCTTACTAAGCAAATGAAAGCGTTTCTGTGTAAAAGTTTACTTCCATAGAACCTTTTTAATCATCCAGTTAACAAAAGATCAACGCGTATTTGTAGTCACAAACTTTATTAAGACTGGCAATATTAAACAAGTACAAGATTCATTTGAACAACGTTTTCCAGTTAGCCCCCCATCCCCAAGCAAGCCCACAATTTGGAAAAACGTTCGCAAATACCAACATGAAGGAAAATGCTCAAATCTAAATAGAGGTCGTTCGGGTCGTATGAGAACCATAAGAACAACAGAAAATATCGAAAATGTTCAGATGACACTTCTTCACAATCCACATGTATCAGTCAGAAAGAATGGGTTACAATTGTCAAAGTCATCATTTAACCGCATTATTAAACATTAATTAAAATGGCATCCCTATAAGATGCATGCAAGACACCAGCTTCTTGAAACTGATTTTCCTCGTCGTAGACAATTTGTCGAATGGCTTCTCCATAAACCTGCTCGTTTCTTGGAAATCATTGTGATTGGTGACGAGGCAGCCTTTTTCATGAATGGAAAGGTAAATAGCCATAACATTCGGCAATATGCGCCGCTGAACCATCCCCGAACATTCAACTTTGACATACGTATTTGTCAACAGAAAGTGTCTCTGTGGATCGGAATATGCGGGAATGGCTATCTTGTCGGCCCATTGTTTTACGAGAATAACTTGAATGGCGTTGCCTACCTGAGAATGATCAACGAAAGGATCTTCCCGGAACTCCGCCAGATTTACGGCAATCAATTCAATAGACTTAGGTGGATTTAGGACGGCCCGCCAGCTCATAGACAGCTTGCTGTAAGAGCAAAACTAAGAGAAACGTTTGACAACCCCAAGATCCTCTGACTTAACACCGAGCGATTATTTCTTATGTGGATATCTAAAGAATAAAGTGTATTCTACTCCACCACAAAGCATCAACCAGTTAAAAGATAGTATCACACGTGAAGTCAATAGACTTAAGGAGAATCACAAGTTAATCAAAAAGGTTGTTCAATCAATGCGATCAAGGGCGCAACTGTGCTTGGAAAAAAATGGAGGACATGTGGAAGGAAACGATGCTTAGGAAATTTAAAAAAATGAATTTTTATTACCCATATGAAGTGTTTTTGTAAAAAAATGGATTTAAATATATTTGTTGGTTTTAAACTTCGAAGTTTCATTATTTGACTTCCTTGCGCAAACATATTTTTGATAGCCTTCACTAAACCCATTAGTGTATCAATTACGTAAAAGGAAATTTAATGAAATTTCCAGAATCGACAGATAAATGTTGTTAAATTTGTTTTGTTTTACAAGACTAAAAAATCTCTAATAGGTTTTGTGTTATACTAATTCAAAGTACGGTTAACTTTTTTCTTGGACACCTAGTATAAGTAGGACCTATTTTCTTTTGCTTTGATTCACTTCAGAAAACGAGGGCATATACTACTCGGAGTAAATTTGGTGGACTTTGAATGTATACTCTTTACACTGGAAGGTTGCAAGGATAGGTATTGGATTATGCTTTTTATTACAGTAGATAATTAATTTAACGATTTTTTTATAATTATGCGGATTAATAGAGCACATCTAATATGAAACTATTCACCTCAACGGAAATTGCTAAAGTGAATTAATTCGCTATTATTATACTGAATTTATTCGTTTCACTTTGGGCACTGTGAAACACTAATTGTATATGAATTAATAATTATGATTTTCAATGTATGTTAATATTAATGATAACTCTCGAAGAGAATTAAATGGTGTTTAAATTCGGTGAAATCATACTAGAAACGCCATTAGAAACCTTGTCGAGCAAAAAGGAGACGGTGGGTTCGATTTGGAGTCGTTCAGAATTTTTTTCTCTGCTTTTCAGTGTTTCGGCTGGAATTAAGCGCATTCTCCTGAATCATCTGCCATCGTTAACGAATAATTATGTAATCAAGTCTAAGTGGCGAGCAGTTAACGCAGGATGCACTCTGGGACGTTAAAAACGAAAGAGAGCTATTTGTGGTCTGTGAGCAGAGTGACATCGTAGCCTTTAATAATTGGGAAATCTTTTTCTGACCGACTATTTTTTTCGGGTCTATGGTTAATCGTTTGAAGAAAAATGCTAATGGGAGGCATTATTGAAGTTATTATTTGCCTATAGGCTACCCATACAGTCCAAACTCGCATCCGCTAAAATACTAGTTGATGCTTCGGTTAATGAGTCGTAAAGTTTAATAGTATTGAAGATTGTAGATTAGGTCATTTAGAATGAACTTTTTAAGTTGTCGGTGCATTTTAAAGAGGCAACTTAATTGGCATCTTTAAGAAGGTCATTTAGAGGGCCAAAATTGTGTGATCGCTTTTATTGTGTTTCCTGTAAAATTTAAAAAGGCCCAAATATTATATAAGGGTTTAAATGTTGAAGGACAAAAAAATTGAAGGCCTCTCATCTGGTCGTAAAACGGTGAAATAGCCTACTTGGTTAACAGATTCCCGAAAAGAATCCAGCTTAAATTGTTATTGGTCTGGACTGTCCTTCTAGCTATATGCAAATAAAAGCTTAATAAAGTGTTTGAGGTGGGAAATATGTTGTTCATGAGAAGATAAATATATTAAGATGTCATGTAAGAAAACAAGGCCAAAGGGGTTACATAGTAATTCATATAGAAAACGCACAAACTTTTGTAATGACGATCACGGACCAAGTGGCATAATAAAGAATTCAAAAAGACCGAGTGGGGTCGTAACCCCCATTTTTGATGTGATTTATGCCTCGCCTAATATAGTTATAAAAGATATTTTAACCTGGACTAAGTGAAGTGAAATCAGAAGGGAAGGGGATAGGATACCATTTTTGTTTACAGAGTTACCCTATCTAATTCACAAAAGTCACAAACAAGCTTGTAAATTTCATCTTTGGAGCAAAATGCAGAGGCAGGGACCAATAGGGATAGAGATAATTTAATTATTCCTTCCTTTGAATCTTTGCAATTTTTTCTTGCGGTCTTGAGTCTGCAGAAGGCAAACGTCGTTGCCCTTGTCACGACCAGTTGTCTAAATCTAATGTTTGGTTGTGGGTTTAAATGGTTGACCTGACACTCGAGAAGTTAAAACGGAAAAAATAGGCAAGTATTTTTGCATATTTTGAGTGTATATTGGGATAAACAGCTGAAAAATATTTTATAGGATATAGACAGCCATGTCCATGAAGAAAGGCGGTAATGGTATTACTCTGGTCATGAACATCAAAGGCAGCATAAACAACGCTCCCAAACATTAGGTCTTTGAGAATGTATCACCTTAAACAAGGATTATGTAAAAGTTCTGTACTAAATCCTTGCATAAAAACTTGGTGGTGGACATCTGCTATTAGAAATAACTAAGATAAGATCTGGCAGGGATATCGCGCCCGAGATAAAGAATAAAAAATGAAGGAGGTTTTACGTGCCTCCTTTACCTTTAAATTTCAGGACTCTTTGAATTATTACAGGAATCGACTGATCTGATACAGATTTTAGCCATTAAGTAATGATGAGTAGTTTCCTGTCTTCTGGGTATGGTGGGAGAATGTAAAGTTCTATACACTGAAATAGCCATGGGAGCCCGAGTACAGGAATGAGAGTGAGAACGAGAATCTTGATGAGGTGGAAGGTTCTTATGCTTCAGCTCGCGAGTGAGGTCGTTGGCGTTGACGTTGTGATTGGTTTATTCCAGCATCATCAAGAGAGTTGCGCTAACTCTGCTGGAACTGGTTATGGTAACCCGCAGTGGGGTCAAAGCTCCATTGATTTCCGGCGGTGTGAGTGGTTATGAAGAAATCGGTTGAAAAATGACAAGACCTTAGTCGTCTGTACTAAGAATTGCGCTGGTAGAGCCCCAACGCCCTTGTCAGTACCTTTCATGCCGGTTTGTGAATCGAAATGGGCACGTTTCTAGGGATTAATGCGCGTAGTAACTCCAACGGAGGATGAAGGATTAGAGACTCATTCACACACTTCCCCTGCAGGGAGGTCACATGGCGATAGAGAGTGACGGGTTTCTTACTTGAATCGATGGTGGTTTCCAGCACCATTGAGTTGGTGAATAGTCCTCGAATCGGAAATTTGGTCGCGGCTACAGTGCGCTGAGGAGCAGGAACGGTGCCAACATCAGAGCCTTGTCAAGACCCTCCTCGTGCAGCAGTGTAGCCACATATTTTCGCCATTACCATATCATTCTCAGATCCTTTGGATATGGAATATTATATTAACAAATATGATGTTTATATGAAGATATTTTGACTGCAACATACCACATACTGATACCAGGTTTTCATACATTTCAACATCATCGCCATTTTCAATATTTAAAATAAAAATGTTATAAGGTAGCTTATATTTAAAACTTTGCTTTCCAGATGTATAAGACACATACATGAAAGCCTACACCAACATATTCATACACACATTCAAGAAATAAGAAAAATTCTATGTTTCCGTAAAGTTTTGGCCACGGCTGTACATATCTTACATAAATTTCACTCCAACTATCTTCTTTACTTTCTCTACGAATCTCTACCTGCCAATTTTCTGCATGATACGAGCTCGTTACTATTGCCCTTTAAATCAGAGGTAACCCCCTCCGCCCCACAAGATTCTCTATGGACAACAATTTGTCACCCTGATTCCATTTTCATTCTTTTGAGACAACAAAATCCCCAGTCATTTTATCCCTCCATATAAAACTCCTTGTATACCCTACTAGAATTATAGCATATCCTCTTACCCGCAGTCTCTATAAACCCTTCCTCTAGCAGATTGTACCTAAATTAATTCTCGATCATATCCCTGTGGATTAGTGGTCCAATTCCAGTCATCAACTTTATTCAGTTTGCATTTGGATCTCTCCTTACCGATTTACGTGCCTCCTTTACCTCTAAATTTTAGGAGCCTTTGATTCATTATTTTCGCATTCCTTATTTTGTTCTATTCTTGCCATAACCGATCAATTCTATTCAACCTTATTCAGATCCCTTATTAATAGGATTCTTCGTATTTTTAATAAGGTATATAAGCCTGAACGCCATAAGAATTATAAAATATGGCAAGAATGAATACAGAAATGATGCATTTCTGCATCTCATTTCTTAATCATTTCATTTCTTCCAATAATACGTGGTAGTTTTATTCAATATAATTAATTGTATAGAACATATTTTCTCTGGGAAGACAGCAACAATAAAGTAAATGAATAAAAAGGTTTTCAAGGTATTGAGAAAATTGTGACACAGTTCGTCGAGAATCTTTTATTCCGAAGACGTCGTAATGGAAATCTGCTGTGTAACGAACTTGAAAGCAAAGGAGTAATGATAATTTATATTTCACTTCACGCATCGATGGATTTAGTTACAAATTAGGGAAGAGGGAAGGTGCTAATTTGGCGGTGGTGTATCGTTGCTAAACCAATCAGACGCAAATATCTGTAGGGAGGGGTTGTGCAAAGATGATTCGAAAATGGATATAACGGACAGGGATAAGTGTCCGCTAAATTTATTTAATGGATTTCAAATCCTCTAAAATATAGAAAAAACAACCCTCTTTTTGCTTTGATTAAATAATATGAGACATGACGGGATTATTTATAGGCTCCGAACCTTAACCGTTTTAACATCCTGGCACAACATTTCAACACATGTATAACTCTTAACATAGCTAAAAATGTGGCTGGAGATCGATGTATAATGGCTTTAATAATTTGAAGTAGTAAACATTTATTTTCAGCTATTTATGCGTCATCAAATGCCGAAGTTCAAACAAATTAGGCGCAAGTTTCGGTTAGCGTCGCTTCCTTTGCTATAAATCGTCATACAAATATTCAATTCGATTCAAATCTTGGATGGTTCTGACACATAAGGAGGCCCGTTCAAGATATTCCAGAGTTCTAATCGCTCCCAAGAATACAAACACAGTTTATTAAGTAGGACTAGAGTAATAATAATAGGTAGTAGTATTTTTTTACATTCAACTTCTAACTGGCGAAATATCTTTTTCGCGTTGAAGTCGTCTTTTATTATAATATAACCTTTTTATATATATATATATATATATATATATATATATGAAGGTGAAAACCAAGCACGCTATTGATAAAAGCCCCTTTATTTGTCTCTGGTTTGAACGTTTCGAGCTCCTAGCCTCATCATCAGCACTAAGAACCTAAGATAGTAAAGGGTTCAAATTTCTGGTTTTCATTAAATACTAATATTGAATAGTGCAATTTAGGATCAGCTGTTTAATACAAGAATAAAAATTTCAATAATTCCTGATGCAATTTAATTATTGGATGAAGTTTGATTTATATTTAAATTAGGTTTAAGTTTTAGGATGGAAAGTGATTCTAATATCCGTAGTTCGTTGGGGTCGGGGATAGGACTAAGGATCTTAAAGTTATCCAGACTAATTTCAGACTTGACTACTTTAGAATCAGCCCCGTGCGGGTCAACATTCCCCGATGCTGCTCGATGCGACACTGGATTGACCCAATGGTCGGTCCAATATAAAATGAATCGCAAGATTCACAACTATATTTATAAATTACAGAGGAGCGGCAATGGAATGGAATTCGGTCCTTATAGCTGAAATAGGATCCAATATTGTGCCCATTTTTTAACATAAATGTTGGGTCGAGAAATGGATAGAATTTATTTAGTCATTTTAATTTCATTTACAAAGTCGTTTGATTTTCTATCAAGGTTTGGGAGACTAAAGAAAATAAATATAGTTGTGAATTTTGCGATTCATCTTATATTGGTTCGACCATTGGGTCAATCCAGTGTCGCAATGAGCAGCATCGGGAAATGTTGACCCGCACGGGGCTGATTCTAAAGTAGTCAAGTCTGAAATTAGTCTGGGTAACTTTAAAATACTTAGTCCTATCCCCGATCCCAACGAACTACGGATATTAGAATCACTTTCCATCCTAAAACTTAAACCTAATTTAAATATAAATCAAACTTCATCCAATAATTAAATTGCATCAGGAATTATTGAAATTTTTATTCTTGTATCAAGCAGCTGATCCTAAATTGCACTATTCAATTTTAGTATTTTATGAAAACCAGAAATTATAACCCTTTACTATCTTAGGTTCTTAGTGCTGATGATGAGGCTAAGACCTCGAAACGTTCAACAAACCAGGGACAAATAAAGATGCTTTTATCAATAGTGTGCGTGGGTTTCACCTTCATATTGAAACTCCGATTTGGAAGAAGCTCAACAGTTCATGATACGAGGGGCGGTCAATAAGTTTTGCAATTCGAATATAAAGAAACGAGATATGAGGAAAAGTGTTTTATTATTTTTCAATATAACTACCCTCGACTTCAATGCACTTAAGCCACTTGTCCCTGAGGCTTCGAATTCCCGACAACCAGAAATCTCCCGACTGCTGTTCAATCCTCTCCTGGACGGCGAGTTGGACACCTTCATTATCCCCAAATCGGCGTCCACACAGTGCAGGCTTGAGTTGGCGGAATAAAAAGTAGTCGCTAGGGGCCAGATCTGGACTGTAGGGGGGGGGGGGGATGGTTGAGCTCCTCGAATCCGCACTCACGCAGGGCAGCTTGTGCAACTCTGGTCTTGTGGACAGGGGCATTGTCGTGCAGGAGCAGGACACCACGTGTCAACTTGCCGCGCCGCTTCTGACGGATGCACTTCTTCAACTCAGCCAGTTCCTCGGCGTAATATTGGCCTGTGATGGTCCTTCCACGAGGCGCATAGTCCACCATCAACACTCCCTCAGAATCCCAGAAGATGGTGGCCATGATCTTCCCGGTTGAGGGTTGGGTCCGGAACTTGATGGGGGTCGGAGAGCCCGTATGCTTCCAGGCCATGCTTTCGAGCTTGGTCTCGGGATCCCAGTGATGGACCTACGTTTCATCACTTGTCACTATGCGTGACTCGAATCCCGCCGGGTCTTGGTTGTACAGGAGCAGCAGCTCCTTCGAACTTTGATGACGTTGAAGTCGATCATGGGGCGTGAGGTTTCGTGAGGTTTCTAGGGACCCAATGGACAGAGACCTTGGTCATGGCCAAATTGTCGTGGATGATTTTGATAACACCTCTAAGTGATATTCCAAGATCTCGCTCGATTTCTTCGAACTTCACCCGTCGAATTTCGAGGATCATCCTCTCCACACGGGTCACATTGTCCTCGTTGGTCACATCCGACGGGCGTCCTGGACGGGGGTCATCTTCAAGGGACCCACGGCCATGGCGGAACTCCCTATTCCAACGAGCATATGAAGGGGCGGTGTCGGTGTACACTGCAACCATGCGTTCATGGATCTCTTTTGCATTCTTGCCTTCCTTGGTCAAAAATTTGATCACTGCGCGGTGCTCAACCTTCTTAGCCTCAGCCATCCCCCTTCCTCTGTTTTGCCCTACTGATTCGCAAAACTTATTGACCACCCCTCGCTCGATTTCTTCGACCTTCACCCGGCGAATTTCGAGGATCATCCTCTCCACACGGGTCACATTGTCCTCGTTGGTCACGTCCGACGGGCGTCCTGGACGGGGGTCATCTTCAAGGGACCCACGGCCATGGCGGAACTCCCTATTCCAACGAGCATATGAAGGGGCGGTGTCGGTGTACACTGCAACCATGCGTTCATGGATCTCTTTTGCATTCTTGCCTTCCTTGGTCAAAAATTTGATCACTGCGCGGTGCTCAACCTTCTTAGCCTCAGCCATTTCCCTTCCTCTGTTTTGCCCTACTGATTCGCAAAACCTATTGACCACCCCCCGTAGGTATATATATATATATATATATATATATATATATATATATATATATATATATATATATATATATATATATATATATATATATATATATATAAATATAAAGGAAGGAAGGAGTCTCGCGCGTTCTTGACCTTGAATGCGCTTATGTACCGAATAATTAGACCTTAATACAATGTTAATTATACACTTATACAATATACAGTTTGTGTAAAAAAACAGGTATTTTCTGTTTCTGCCAAGATTGTTCTATAACTTAGAGGATAATATTTGCACGTTCCTCTCCTCGATCTAAAATTTTTTCTCACTACCATTTCCTTCGCACTGTTATATAGTTTATTCACTATTTTAATGAAGAGAAATTTCGCGGCGTTCCGATGAATTGTGTCTTTCGCGCTAAAAAATTTGCGAGTTATATTTTCAGCGCTTGAACTGTAAATTTTCGTATTATGGCCATTATTTTTCTGGAATGTGAACACAGTTTTTTTTTCTTAATTGCGTTCACATACGTCGATGATGACCCTAGGGCAGTGCCTTCCTGCTTTTTGCTCCTAAGCTATGGAATGCTCTGTCCCCTGCCATACGCCCTTCTTCCTCGGGAAAATGAAGAAATTTCTGTTTTGGGCCAAAAGTCGTTTTAAGTGAATAGCAATGCATTAAATATTTGTACTTTGGTTATTTATATCAATGGTTACCAACCTATTTTGACCTATAGCCCAGTTAGGAACCTTATTTTTTCTTGTGGCTCCCATAACCATTATTTTCAGTAGAATGTAGATTAACTCTTTTTTACACAATAACTTTATAAGATGCAAAATATTTATTTACAGATAAATTCAAATTTTATTATAAAATATATATAAAAAATTAAAATATGTATTAATATTTTTTTTCATTTATTCAAATACATAAATTAAAATTATCTATTAACCTGACTACTAGCAGAAGGTTAAGTAGTTAAATAAAGAGTGGTTATTTTTAGTCGCGTGCACGCGACTGTATAAGTTACTCTGTCGGTTCGTAGGTCGTCGGTCGGATGGTAACCATTTTACTTTTCAATGAGTTTTGGGGCAATAACACCGTAACTATTCGTCCGATTCTAACGAAACTTGAAACCCTTCTGTTGATTTACATACTTTTACGAATGATATAATTAGCATGGCCATCCCAAGGTTAGTCCGGAAGTTATTTGGCAATAACATCGTAACTATTCGGCCGATTCTAACGAAATTTGAAACCCCTATGTTGTTTTACATTCTCTCTTAAATGATATAATTGCTAAGGTCGCCAAAGTCATATCAAGGTTAGTCCTAGAATTATTAAACGTTTTGAAGGTCGTAAGGTCATAAGTCAGAATATTTGAGAACACGTGACTTAGGTCTGTTGACATTGTTTATATATATATATATATACATATTTATATATATTATTATTATTATTATTATTTCACTTTCGCTTGCTTCCCTGTAAAACAAAGTAAAACAAAAAAAAGAACATCGGGAAGATGTAGACTGGACGCATCGCCGAGACTGCACCGCAAATTTTAAACTTACTCCAAAACGGAATTTCTTTTTCTTATATTTACGAACTCAAAATTTTCAAACGCAAGAAATTGATTGCATAGAATTTGGTTGTTTTTTCTATGCTTCTCGGTCTTATTTTTCGAAATTATGTACTTATTTCGATTGCAAATCATTCGTTCTGCACATTATCATCTTCTAAACCCCTTATTTCCACACTATGTCGTGAGAGGGGTTTGGATTTGGGGAGGTGGAGGTGGGAAAATGGTCAAATAAGCGATTTACGGCGAAATAAAACATAATTAGAAAATAAATCGACATTTTTAACCATTCCTCACTCACTAATATCATTACATTAATTTGAAAAAAAAAACCAGCACTAAACATACTAATCCTCAAACCAAACAAGCCCCAAACACAACCATACATACCAACCCATCTCACTACTATGCAATTTAGCCAAAATTCTAAAAAAATATCCACAGAAGAATAGATCCAGACATATTCTTTCTCACAAGTACAAAAACGGATTCAGAAAAGTTCCCTCAACCACAATTCTCCTAAACAATTTCATGCACTATACTGCCAGAAATCAAGATAAGCAAAACCTTCACTACAGTACCTAGCAAGTACAATCCTTAACACCAACCTCATTAAAAGGAGGGGGGGGAATATCCAACAAACTTTATTTTTGGCAGACAAGGAAAAGTTTTACACGAAACACATAAATCAGTCATACTACAAGTTCACAATGATATCCTCAGTGTGCCATCCTCTCACCATACTTTTCAACTTACTTCACTCCGCAACTAAAATCTCAATTGTCCTGACAAACACCTGCGCAGGCAATTGCAACAAGAGGAAAAGTCTCTCCAATGACCTGCGGCGTTTTGTGAGAAGATGATAAATGGTTATGCATCGATGGTTTCCCATGGTTCAAATCACTTACAAGTGCCTTTGAATGGCGAAATCAGGCTTTAGACACTAGATGGCACCACCCAGCGCAAAATTCGATGGCAGATTTGAAATCTCCAGGTTGAATAACCATATGTCCCATGGTCATATGGGTCATTTCACGGCTTTAAATGGATACAATTGAACTTTACGCCTTTTGAAAAAAAAAAGCGACGCCTAGACTTGGCGCTTCGCCGCAGGTAAAAGCACATTCACTCTACGCTCAGTCGCAAACATTTAACATCACGGCTGCACAACATCCGCAATGAATCACCTCCCCAAATACACCACTGACAGAAACGAGTGCACAGAAGACAGTAATTTTAGCCAAATACCCAGAACCATCTTCACCTTAGATACATAAGTTGTTCGCCCGTTTCTATTTTTACTGAAGATATTTTAAAATATGTGAAAAAATCTAATTAACCCCTTGTCAAAATTTATCGTCGAACGAAATATTGCAAAAAAAACTTCAATCCACTCCAAAGATACAAGCACAAATTAAACCTTGCCCCAACGCAGTGGTAGAACCAAGCTAAATATTTTAGGGGGAGTTAACCTCAATTACTCCCTCTGAAAAAAGGAGCATTGATGATTAATAATGGTTATCTTACACAGCATTGATAATAAATAACAGCATCTCATAAATGATTGAGCACCAACTCTCTCAGATCCGACTTTTTTTTCCACAGTTCAGAAAAATAGGAATTGTAGTTTTTGGACGTCAGCGGAAATACTGAATTTAATAATTATTTTTGATATTTTCCTGTATTTTAAACATGTATCATATAAGATACATTCGATTAAAACGGTTTAAAAAACTGGTTTTAGATATATTCTATATTATTACATAACTCTTTCTGAATAGCAGAACACAAGTATGGCTTAAAAAATAAATATAAACATAAACCGATCTGAAATTTAGGAGGGGCTTAAGCCCCACTTGAGTGATAATGTTCCTAGCGGTTCTCCCGCCGTACTTAATAGAAGGAGGGAATCCAAAAACTGAGAAAGGTAAGATCGGATTAAATACCTTTTCTTAATATCACTTCTCCAAGTTTAAGAGTCTGCTTGGGATTTGTATAATATCTCTAAGTTTTCAGAGTTCTTTATTCTTTTTGTGATTAGTGTATAAGAGTAAGTATGAATTTTGCTTGCTTGGCATCAATGGGAGTTCTGAGGTTCTTTGTGATATAACCAAAATATAAAGATAAGCAATCATCACCACCGCTCGAAAACTAGTATTCACTGTAGCTGATTTCAGCCCTTTTTTATTAATTTGGAGACAATTTTTGAATTTTTGTAGTAACATTGGACTGATGTTAGTGTTTTCATTTCTAGTCTTCAAGTCCTCTTTCAATGTTTCTAAGAGACGAGTCTCGCAAAGGGGATGCATTTTATTTTATGTTTCGAAGTATTGCAAGATTTTCTGTTTGCATTAATTCGTTTGACAATAAAGTAGGGAAAGTTAATTAGATTCTTCTGGGTATTCTTAATCTCTTCATCAAATACAGATGAGGTTCAATAGCTTCTGTATGCTTGTTAAATTAAGACTTATTAAAATGAATTTTTTTCTAATGGGTAATAGTGATAGTTCATATTGATTCCTTTGTCTTTTGCTTTTGAGAAGCTCCCGGGGTTGATTTATGCCAGCATATTTTTATAGGGAGTTTGATGTCAAGGAAGTTCTCGTTCTCCTTCAAGGAATGCCAAACAGTTCCGAATCCTTTCAGTGGTATGTAAAGCATGTCTTGGGTGATTTATACTTCGTTTCTGCATATGTTGACGACCTGTTGATTGAAATCAGAAACAGAAAAGAACACAGGCAAAATTTCAACCGCTCTTTGTAAGATTAAAGTTGAATAAATTACAGATCAATTTTTTCGAAATGCCAATTCGTTAGATCCAGAAAGAGCGAATGAGGGGGCCGATGCCAGGATTTTTATGGGTGGAAATTTGTTTATATTGCTTATTATGGTACATATTTTTACGAGTAATACATGTATGATCGTATAAATAATCAGTGCTGAATACATACGAATAAGTTATAGGCATAAATGATGAATATGTACATGTAATGTAGGCTATAATGATGTAGGCTACTTGCAAGTAATTTCGCCCACTTAAGTAACAAGGCACATAATAGGAAAGGTATTTTTATTTTCCCTGAGTAGGCTCTCTCAAAATAGTAGGACCATGACCAATGCCCCCCTTCATTTGCCTAAGCGAAATGACTCTGCCTAACCGGTAGAGTCATTAAGATGGTCAGGAGCTTCGCAATGTTCGAGCACATACGGGTATCGGCGTACTCCTTGGCATTCTTGACAGTCCCGAAGACCGGAGTGGAATTTGTCCACCGCTGTGCCTCCGCCTGAATGAGCACCAGTGACTCAACATCGCTCTCTCGTAGAGCTTAGCGGCGTTAAAGACGGCATCCACGTCTGCTTTCGGGCCCTTGAGAAGCTCCTTCAACCGGAGAGCAACTGGCACGATATCGTCCTCAAATCTTCTCTTCAGCTCGGCGATCACTTGGTCAACGAACGGCATATAGACCGAGCGTTGATAGTACTCTTCAGCAGTCTTGGCTGGGATATGCGTGCTGTGTCTGTCGTGCACAAACTCGGGGAACAGGGACGCCATCGTGAGCTGAATCCACTTCAATCAGGAGCTCCTTGGCTTTTGCAAATACAGTGTGGAAGTGCTCATCGGCATTCTTTCTGAACTTGGCGAAAACAGTCTCGATTTCATGAATCATTGTGTAGGCATCTGATAAGTCATCGTCATTCTTCTGCAGGCTCCTGCTCGGCTCGAGTGTGTGGGCCAATACTGACTCCGCCACAACCAGCCCAATGATAAAGCGAGAGTCCCTAATCGCGGCGAGTAAAATACCAGCATTGGCATCCAGCTTCATTTCTTCTTCGATGAAGACCGCGATGGAACTTGATTAACACGAGGACTGCATCATGACGCTCAACCCATCTGGTGAGACACAAGGGCAACAATTTCTGCTTAGCTGAGGAAAGCTTCATGATTTGGGAGAACCGAAGCGTCCGCATGTTGCTGGAGTAAATGAAGTTATGAACTTTGTTGAGCGTCTGAAGGGCGAGTTTCATTTCTTTCACATCGCAGGTCTCGGTCAGCATCAGGTTCGGTCGATGATTAAAGCAGTGGATCGGCTTGGCGAGGGGGTATTTATCCATAATGATGGCGGCACAACCTCTGAACTTCCCCATCATGACACTCGCGCTCCGTCGAAGCCGAGGCCCCGGCAGTTTGACATGTCCAAACCAAGGCCAAATACGGTGCGAAAGAGCAGTTGGACCAGGGATTCACCGGTGAAGTTTTCAGCCCGGAAGAAAGTGAGAAAGTCCTCCTTGATGTCCCCTTCGACGTTTCGAAGGATAATGGTGGATTGCTTATTCGCTGAGACGTCCATGGTCTCGTCCATTAGCACTGCGAATACCCCTAATACTCTGGCTAAGACCTCTTTCAGCACCAATCGATCTGTAAAGCGAAATATGATTATGGTGACACCTGCTCATAATGTCAAAATTGCATGAATTCTAGTTTGGGAATAAGAGACCTATTTTTGGATAGATGTTGCAGTGTCACCCACCTGTGATATCGATAGCTCATCTTGAATGGTTTTGCTAATGAGGGTGGAGTTGGCTCAGCTGGCTAAGCTGGTGAAGAGGTGGTTGACGTCGGCATCTCTCCCCTGGCTCGCTAACGCAGACGCGCTCTGAAGACGCCCTCTCCCGTTTTGCTCGGAATAGAGAGGTCCAATGGACCGTCATCTTGATGCCCACGGAGAGGCGCCATATTTCGTCCGTAGAAGAGGATGCTCTCGAGGATCAGAACCAACAGGCGCCGGTTAGTCTCGATTTGCTCCTTCTTCTTCACCTGTAGCATGGTGTCGACAGCCCTCGTCGGGTTTCGCAAAGTGCCGACAAACCCCTCCATTTTCGTCATAGCTGTCGCATTATACCCGTGCTTATTGTGACTCCTGGGCAGTTGGGTGACTTTTGTGTACCTGTACATCGACTTTATCACCAAGGTGCCCAGCCTATGGTCTCTAACTCTGCCCGTATTTTCGCCAAACAGCACACATGCAACGCAGTATCTACCTTCATTCAGCAACGAGTACTTCAGCCAGGGGTATGTAATGCACCAGCTTGGTTGGAATCGCCTCTTATAACCACCTTCTTCAATGAAGGGTAGCGATTCAACAGACGGGGTAGTCTGTGGCCGCCTTGTTCCCAATGAAGTCGGCAACGTCCACTGGAGCTGCGGGGAGTGTCATTTTTCCATGCGAAAAAAGAAAAGTTAGTTCCTTCCCCTCCTGCTCCTCATGGTGAGATTTGGCTCCGCTGTCGGATCTACAGGCTGTCGATGTCGAAGTGCCTGGCTGTTGCTCCAGCTCATTGACATCACGCTCGCAATCACCACTCGTCTTGGCTATTTTTGCTTTTAAGAACGAGGTGATCTCCATATTGCCGGCTCGCTTTATGGTACACGCCCTGTGAATGAGAGGGAACGAATGTATCACATGGAAAAGACCAGCCGCTCACATCACCCAATGTCCGTAACAATTTCTAATAAAAAAATCACTTACTTTGCACTGCTGTGTTTCAGAGAGAGGATGACGCGGAGATGATGCTGGTGTAGTTTCGAGGAGAGAAAGATAGAGAGGATGTTGGAATTAGTTCCGAAAGGAAAAGATGCCAGCGAGCACATACCCAGCTCAGGCCAGCTGAAAAAAAACGGTAAGGCCAGGCGTGTGAGTCAGGATGCACGATCCGACCGGTCAGCGAGTCAAGCGCATGCGCTGTGTGTCCGCCGTGACTCAAGATACGAGGTGCCGACTCGAAAAGCGAAGCAAGCCAGGCACACTGTGTCGAATTTCACCCTGGTCATGGGAGAGGGTGCCCTTTGGATCCGCCCTTGGTTAGATTCCATAAGTTTTGGGAGTTACAAAGTAAATTCATCTGGTATAATCCAAAATAGCTGCAATTAGAGTATATCCGAGACCTAACACATTGAAAGTATGACAAAGGTTCCTTGGCTTAGTCAATTTTATTAGAAGGTTTCTCACAAGTACTGCTAACATTCTCCTTCCTCTAACTAAACTCCTCAAAAACGCCAATAAACGTCGCCCAAGTTGTTAATTCCCATTAGCAACGAAACTGAATTCGCCATTCAATTAGAAGAAATAAAGTTGAAGCGCCATTTTTTGCTATATCTCAAACGAGACTACCCTGTCCATCTGATTACTGGTGCTTCAGATACTGGGATGGGCTCTGTCTTACAGCAATTTTACAATGAGGATGAGAGACGCTAAACTACTTCACTCAAACCTTTAATGGTTCTGATATCAAATATTCAACCTTTAGAAAGGAACTCATTTGCATAGCTCTTGGTATTAAATAGTTCATGTATATGCTCAAAGGCAACAACTTCTATGTTTTGACAGATTGCCAATCATTTTTTTATCATTCTACTTTCATTCAACCAGGCACTTTCTTAGAAAAGCTCGGGCCTTCGAGTTCATCGCACAATATACAAATGACATCAAACCTATCTCGAACATCCCCTGCGACATGCAGTTTTTACCGATTGGTGCATTAACGTCATATCCAATCCAAAGTTGTAATCTGATCCTTTTTTAGGAGTCGTTCACTCCCGCGATGCCCTCATATTCAATGATTAACTATAAATCATTAAACAATACTTAATCAAAAGATCAACAGCTAATTTCATTGCAAGCAATCTCTTTCACCTCAATATGCCTTGTATTAACTTCATCATCGTATATAATCTTTCCAAAGATTTTATACGATCCCACCTCACCCACAACTTTCGCAAGCTTGCATTAAGCTATTGTAATTATTTTGTTCATTTGGGAATATGTCACACTTTAAGGTCAATCACGGACCGATTTGTATGGAAGTATATATGGGTTAGAAACTACTTGGATTGCCAGAAATCAAATGTACAGTGGCATAGAAAGCACTAATACACGCAATTTTCTGCATCAGAATCGATTTCATGCCATACGCCTCAACTTGGTAGGACCATTTTCGACCACCATGAAAATATAGGTACTGACTCACCATCATTTGCCGTTATATAAATTGGATAGAGGCCTTCGCATTAAAGAACATCACAACGAACTCTATTTGGCACCTATGAAAATAGTTTCTGATAACGCAATTCAGCTACTAAACACATATTTACTTTCCCTGGAAACCCCCGTGGGAACTCAATTCTACAGAAAGCCCACCGCTTAATTAACTCGTCTCTTCTTGCAAATGGACCCAAATCAATGTGGTTAAAATATGACAGCGGTCTTTTTAGCGCATTGAAACCCACCAAAGGAAGATAACGATATTTCCCCCGACAAAATGACTTACGGTTGCGCATTTTACATTCCTGGAGACTTCTTTACCTCTCAACAATGTGATCTCCTCCAACACCAATTTATTATCCACCTCCAGAAAAGGATGAACTTAGTAGCTCGTCATATTTCCCAAAAGTTTGCTCTCCAAGACAACGAATTATAATTATAGTCATTTTTCTCAGCTCTATTTTCCCTTCCATTATTTACGTTTCGAAAAAGGTTTTTCTTGTAATCCAAGGCACCTAATTCCAAAGGATTGGGGACCATCTGTTTGCATATCAACTGCTCTACTTTTTCATTTCATGTCAAACTATTAGAGCTTTCAGCCACATTAAATTTAGCTTCCTGACATTGCATCTAATATCAATCACCCACTGAACTGTCTGTTGTCGACTCCCGCACAGCCAGCACATACTCCTAGATACTCGTCTGGGTTTAATGACCGTTCCTTTTCTGTTTATCGGTTTAACACATTTCAGTTTTCTCATTTTTTTTAGTTTTATTTCTTACATCGTAAGAGAGGGATCCCCTCCTACTTCTTCGCTCCACAGGAGACAATCATCCTTGCTTTCCTACCCCTATTAGCCCCTTCTACTTCACATTCCTCAGCATTCCTCTTATTCTCTCATTTTCACCTATATCAAAAGGCTGGGCAGACATATATCCCACTCGTGTTTAGTGTCTTATAAGTCGGTTCTTAACTGTGTAATGCAGAGTGGCGTGCGAAAAGTAGGGATCCGTACCATTGCATACATACATAGCAATACAGGACTTAATACAGAAGTGGTGAAAATGACTCACTATGAAGATGTTGAAAGTGTGTGACCACATTAATACACAACCATGAGCGTCTAACATGTTTATGTACACTCCGCGTATAAATAATGGCCGCGCTACCGTACCAGAAATCCATTTTGTGCGTCACCCTGTACTTTCTAAACTCTTTTATTTAGTGCGACTGCGTGTCTTCTATTACCTCCTCTTCGCTCTCTCCTGCCTATACCTGTTACAAGATAGAAATAATTTATAGCGTGGCAGACGTAATTATAGCCCTGATAACAAAAGATATATATTTTAATCAAAATGTTTGCTTGCGTGTGTATATCATTGTTAACAAGAGCGCAAAAATTAAGCACCATGTTTGGTAGTAAATTGCAAGGAAATATTTTCTTCTTAAATACATTTCACTTATAAACACATTTCTTCGAGCTCGAATATATTTTGCTAATTGCGATTTTCGCGTTCACTCGATTTATGGCGGTTCGAAACTATTCATTTAGGTCCTAACTGAAGAAATTGTTGTTCTCCTTTGTATTGTTAAATTAAATTTCCCATTTATATCTATCAGTCATATTAAATGGGATGTTTAGAATAACATCGTAACTATTCGGCTGATTCTAACGAAATTTGAAACCCTTATGTTGTTTTACATTCTCTTTTACCTTAAATGATATGGTTGCCAGGGTCATCCCAAGGTTAGTCCTGGAATTATTTGGCAATAACATCGTAACTATTCGGTCGATTGTAACGAAAATTGAAACCCTTATGTTGTTTTACATTCTCCTTCGAGTGATATGGTTGCCAGGGTCATCCAAAGGTTAGTCCGGGAATTATTTGGCAATAACATCGTAACTATTGGGTCGATTCTAACGAAATTTGAGACCCTTATGTTTTTTTACATTCTCTTATACCTTAAATGATATGGTTGCCAGGGTTATCCCAAGGTTAGTCCTGGAATTATTTGTCAATAAAATTGTAACTATTTGGTCGATTCTAACGAAATTTGAAACCCTTATGTTGTTTTACATTTTCTTTTAAATGATATGGTTGCCAGGGTCATCCCAAGATTAGTCCGGGAATTATTTGGCAATAAAATTGTAACTATTCGGTCGATTCTAACGAAATTTGAAACCCTTATGTTGTTTTACATTCTCCTTCGAGTGATATAATTGTCAAGGTCTTTCTAAAGTTAGTTCGATAATTATTAAAAGAAAACTAACTAAGGGTCGGATTGCCCCACTTTTTGAAAGGTTTGGAGATCATAGGTCATACTAATTGAGAACACGCGACTTAGGTCTCTTGACTTTGTTATTGGTTTTCAAAGAGAACGCATTGTTGGCCAATCGCAGCTCGGTGTGTCTCAACGACATATTACTAGGAATCTTGGAATAGTGCTTTCGTTAACAAAATTCCAGTTCAATTTCATAGGAGAAAACGCAACCCTAGTCAGGACCTGGTTGACCTAGTCCTTCATAAAGCTCTCTCCCTGCTGTTCAAAGATCCATTAATAAAAACTAGGTTAAAAGATTCAGAAGTGGCAGAAATATTGCAAATCAGCTCAAACCTAAGAGTAAATTACTTGCACTCTCTTGAATATTGTGGATGTGCAGAAAGGAGAAAGCCTCTTTTAATCATTACCAATATTAAAAATAGGAATGAGGTTAGATTAGGTTAGGTTAGATTAATGAAATAAGCGATAAGTCTTTGGAAATTTGCACACCTTGATTTTTCTGACGAATCCAGGTTTGCTTAATTTTCAGACAATGGGGGGGGGGGATATTGATTTGGGCATTGCACCTTCTCAGGAATCTACCATAAACAGTTTACATACACCTAAATGTGAAAAAGTGTAACTTTTCTGTCATAGTGTGGGGAGCAATTTGGAGTGATGGAAGGTCAGAGATTGGCTAAATGTGTTGATATCATCTCTGAAAAATACATTTCCATTATTGGAGAGGGATTCTACCAGTGTTTTTAAATGGTCGAAATTACGCTTGCGGATGGTAAAGGTCGCAATTGCCCCTGCGGGTGATAATCACGGCAATTGTGCCTGTGAATGGTAACCGTCGCAATTACGCCTGCGTAGGGTAAAGGTCGCAATTGCCCCTGCGGGTGATAATCACGGCAATTGTGCCTGTGGATGGTAACCGTCGCAATTACGCCTGCGTAGAGTAAAGGTCGCAATTGCCCCTGCGGGTGATAATCACGGCAATTGTGCCTGTGGATGGTAACAATCGCAATTACGCCTGCGTAGGGTAAAGGTCGCAATTGCACCTGCGGGCGATAATCACGGCAATTGTGCCTGTGGATGGTAACCGTCGCAATTACGCCTGCGTAGGGTAAAGGTCGCAATTGCCCCTGCGGGTGATAATCACGGCAATTGTGCCTGTGGATGGTAACCTTCGCAATTACGCCTGCGTAGGGTAAAGGTCGCAATTGCACCTGCGGGTGATAATCACGGCAATTGTGCCTGCGGATGGTAACCGTCGCAATTGCGCTTGTGGTTGATATCGGCGCAATCAGGTCTGCGGATAGTAAACAACCTCAGGCGAGCGATGGAAATGAGTGAATGCCGTTAATCCTAAATTTGGCCGCTGTTTGAGGAACGCCGTTCGCCACATTTCGGATTGCACACATCAAATCTATCAGCTCAAGATCTCGGTCTTTTAATCTCTCTCTTCTTTTCACTTGCAGCTTAAAATTTGGGTCTTTTAATATTTTTGTTCTCTTCAATTTCACCACGAAATCTCGGCATTTTATTCTTTTTTTTCTCTTCTGGCTCTAATGAAAATCTCGGTCTTTTAGTATTTCTTTTCGCTTCACTATCAACTCAAAATCTCGGTCTTGTAATCATTATTTTAGCTTAAATTTCAGCTTAAAATCTTACTCTTTTAATTTTTCTCTTCGCGTTCAACTCAAAATTTCGGTCTTTTAATCTTTCTCTTCTCTTCATTTTTAATTGAAAATCTCGGTCTTTTAGTCTTTCTTTTATTTTCACTTTAAAATCAAATCTAGGGTGTTTTATTTTTTTTTTAGCTTCACTTTCCATTCAAAATCTCGGTCTTTTATTCTTTCTTTTCTATTCAGCTTCAACTCAAAATCTCGGTCTTTTTACTTTTCTTTTATCTTCACTTTCAAATCAAAATCTGGGTCTTTTAGTCTTTCTTTTCTCTTCACTTTCAGCTCAAAATCTTGGTCTTTTAATCTTCCTTTCCCTTCACGTTCAACTGAAAATCTCATTCATTTCGTCTTTCTTTTCTTTTCAATTTCTGCTTAAAATCTTGCCCTTATAATCATTCTTTTTCTTTATGCTTTCAACTCAAAATCTCAGTCCTTAATCTTTATTTTCTATTCAATTTTACCTCAAAATATCGGTATTTTATTATTTCCTTTTTCTTCACTTTGAGTTCAAAATCTCGGTATTTTAGTCTTCCTTTTATTTTCAGTTTCAGCTAAAAATCTTGGTCTTTTTACTCTTCTTTTCTCTCTACTTTCAGTTCAAAATCTCAGCTTTTATTCTTCCTTTTCTCTTCACTTTCAAATCAAAATCTCGATCTTTTAGTCTCTCTTTTTTCTTCACTTTCAGCTCAAAATCTCGGTCTTTGAATCTTTCTTTTCTCTTCACTTTCAGCTCAAAATCTCGATCTTTAAATCTTTCTTTTCTCTTCACTTTCAGCTCAAAATCTCGGTCTTTGAATCTTTTTTTTCTCTTCACTTTCAGCTCAAAATCTCGATCTTTGAATCTTTCCTTTCTCTTCACTTTCAGCTCAAAATCTCGATCTTTGAATCTTTCCTTTCTCTTCACTTTCAGCTCAAAATCTCGATCTTTGAATCTTTCTTTTCTCTTCACTTTCATTTCAGAATCTCGGTCTTTGAATCTTTCTTTTCTCTTCACTTTCATTTCAAAATCTCAGTCTTTATATCTTTCTTTTCTCTTTACTTTCATTTCAAAAATTTTGTCTTTGAATCTTTCTTTTCTCTTCACTTTCATTTTAAACTCTCGGTCTTTGAATCTTTCTTTTCTCTTCACTTTCATTTTAAAATCTCGGTCTTTGAATCTTTCTTTTCTCTTCACTTTCATTTCAAAATCTCGGTCTTTGAATCTTTCTTTTCTCTTCACTTTCATTTCAAAATCTCAGTCTATGAATCTTTTTTTTCTCTTCACTTTCATTTCAAAATTTCGGTCTTTGAATCTTTCTTTTTCTCTCACTTTCATTTTAAAATCTCGGTTTTTTAATCTTTCTTTTCTCTTCACTTTCAGCTCAAAATCGTAATTCTTATATATGTAGGAATGATAATTGTGCAGTGATTTCCCCTTTCCCTTGTCGGTGTTACTTTCGGGTCCCCGACATAATTGGCAACTCGAGTGTGCAACATATTAATTGCGTTCCTTGAACATTACAGCTACCCCAAAGTAGACCATTTTCCCGCAGATCTATTTGTTTTGTGTGGTATTTAGTCATCCTTATATATTCTCTCTAGTCATCCGTAATAATATAATCTATTATGGTGCTGTGTTTTTTCCTGCTACACTTCATTTGTTATTGCTATTACTTTTTAAGATTTGTTATTGGTTTTAATTTTATATTTTTTATTATTGCCCGAGATATTCACTAAAATCTCGGCCATCGAATCGAAGCATGTAAGTCCCTGTATATTAGCATCCGAGGGCTTTGGCTAATTTACAAGGTGTCTCAGTAGCATCTACGAAATTTGATATAATCCTTTATTCTGAGACACTCATTTTAAACTTCTTATTCCTTATTTCAGGAAACTTATTATCTTGAGGCGTAAGAAATTTAAGCCCTAGATCTAAATCGTAATCCCGATTTAGATGATTATTTATGACTATCTATTGAGTTCTATGATTGACATTCGAGAATCTAATTCAAAAGATTCTTTCATATTCGTCGGTGATCTTAAGATACATCACCCTGAATGGTTCAACTGCATCTCTCTCTGTAATCATTATGGTCATGCGTCATTAGATTTCTCTAAGTCTTCAGGATGTGAGAAAATTGTCTTTTGATGTCCAGACTAAAATGTGCCTAAAGTATTTTGGAAATCGCGGGCAAGTTTGTCTGGTGTTAAAACTGATTTTAATCGTATTGGTTGGCGTAAATTTTCTCCTACTAATGGTCGAGTCGAGGCTCTCAGTAACATTCTTCTTTTCATCAATGAAATAAGAATTCTCAGTAAAATTATTCAAAATTGTCGTGAATACTTGGTTTAATGAGGATTGTAGCCATGCAGTGGCTGAAAAACAGCTCGTTTACTATTATTGGTCTCGTTTGCGTTTTCCTGAGTCTTGAGACAACTATGGACCTTCGTGCTTATTTGCACAGATAACATTGGTAGACAGTAATTTGAACCCTTTATTAGGCCAGTGATCAGATATGATCACTTAAATGAACTTGCTAAATGGCAATTTTTCGATCGGCGCCCAATAAAGGGTTAGTGATCTTCTCAAAAGTATCTTAACTGGCAATTCCTAGACATATCCCTCGTGGTTAGGAGCTAAGCTGTCTTTCTTTAGTGTGGACTCAAGCTTACCACCATTGTCATATTGCCGAAGGTTCTACATATTTGTTATAAGTCTCACATCAAAGATGTCCTGCTTGCTTCCATTATTTGAAAAAAAACTATAGTAAACAGCTATGCTTTTGTCTTGTTTTCCTGATAGTAAACTGATCTCTGCTTTTTATATTTTCTGACATTGCCACGCTCCTGAAAGATCTGACTTCGTTTGGTAGATGTGGTCCTTTAAGATTCCTTACTCTTACAAGAAAATTGCTACTACCTCAGCTTCCAAATTTGCTGGGGTTTTTAGATTTTTTTTTATATGGGGGGTTATTTCGTATATGCTGGTTTATTGCAGATATTACTCCAATTCCTAAGAGATATTTACCTTCCATTCATTCATCTCAACAACCTCTGTTTTCTTCTAAGATCTTGGAGCCCATTGCTGGCCAAGGGTGTCTTGTTTTTTAATAACTTGATAAAACCTAAACAATTTGGGGGGTTTTCAAAAGGTTTGTCCCTGATGCTTTACTCTTTCTCACATACAACATGCAAGTATCTTTAGATGTTGGTCATGAGTCAAGCTTCTTCTCTCTTGAGGGTTCACTATTCGATCTAGTTAACTATAAGGCACTCTTGTATAAAATTATATTATTTGGTATTAGTAACCGTTTTCCTTGACGCGGTAGCCGAGTTCTCAAATAAATAAACAAAAATGAGGGTATTTTTTTGTTGTTTTAGCTCGTTTAGTTCAGGTTTTTCCTAGTGTCTCCCAAGGCAGTGTCCTCTGACCCATCATTTTTATTGTTGATATCTCCCAGATGCGGTTCGAAATCGTGTCTGAAATTATTGTTTATGTTGATGACACCATTGCGGATACTTTTCCTTCTCCATAGTATAGATAGAGGATCGTCAATATCCTCCATTGGGATATCTTAACGATCATGTCCGGATATGATTGTCAAGGAATAAAGTTGGATCTGAGCAAATCTCACAGTATGCTTCTTAATCGATCGAAGGGGTTTTATCCTTATCACCTTGATATGATTTTAAGTGGCATTTCAATTTGAAATTGTTCTTCACTGAGGTTAATTGGCATCACTTTTGATTCCAGTCTTACTTTTGAGTCGCAGTGGGGTTTGGTTGCATCTTCAAGTTATCAAAGAATTGGTTTGCTGCCAACGTGCCCCCAAATATATAACACTGATGATGTCACTAAATATTGCCTTTATTCTTTTATATTGCCCCATTTTGAGGATTGTCACTGTGTGTGGCTGCATGCATCAGAATCTACCTTAAATCTCTTAGAGCTTTCAGCCAGATTAAATTTACCTTCCTGACATTGAGATATCGACATCGACGTTGGGTGGGAATTGGTGACCTATTTCTAAAAAATTGCATCTAATATCAATCAACCACTGAACTGTCTGTTCTCGACTCCCGCACAGCCAGCACATACTGCCACAATACTCATCTGGGTTTAATGACCGTTCCTTTTCTGTTTAGTGATTTAACACATTGCAGTTTTCTCACTGTTTCTTTCTTGTATCTGGTAGATCGGAGCCTACTCTCTCCAATGATGTCGCCTCGCCCAATTGCGTGATTTTTAAAAATCGGGTGAATAATTTCCTTCACCTTTAATATTTCTTTTCTTAGTTTTTACAATTTCAATGAAATTCTGCCTTTTTGGTCCTTTTCGGTTTATAGCATTTATACTTTCCAGCTTATTCCCCTCATTTATTTATTTATTAGAATAATGGCAAATTTCTCCTGTTAGTCGCCGACCAACATTCGTCCATTCATCCTCACTTGTTGAGACCTTGATTGGTGGAATCCCCTACCTCTGTACCCCAAGGGATGCAACCATTCCTCCCTATTTACCCTCCCCCTTGCCTCTTATACTACTCATATCTCTCTTTTCTTTGTCTAGCTTTTTCGGACAGGGTCTCAGTGGCGCTCCATGCCGGGGAACGTTTGTCCACCCGGGGGGTGGGATGGTTGGAAGGTGGTGCTCCTAAATGGCGCCAAGACACTTCCACCAGCAACTTATACCCTTGTTTTGGATCGGGCTCCCGTGGTGGGCACTTTGGGTATACATCTACAGAATTAAATGAGCCTCTTGTGCCCAAATATGAAGAAAACATGACACGGATCTTTCCAGGTGAAGGGGTTTACTCAACTCTGGGCGCAGCCCCAGGCAGCCCCCACTCCCACTCAGGCGTGGAGGGGGCCCCCACTAGGGTCTCTCAGGGGACCCTCCCTAAAAATAGGAATGGTAGGTGTCGTAGAATTCTTTCTGATAAGAACCCTACTTACCTGACACCACTTTTATTTAGTGTCGTAGAATGCCCCTCCTTTTTGTTCTATCTCTAAGAGTGCTAAGAGCTGTCTAATATACTTTGATATCGAAATATCTTAAAGAATAGAGCCGTTACCAAACACGTCAGGATATAAAAGAAACGCCCACTAATTCACAAAATAAACTTATATTTTATCTTTAACCATTGAATACACAACCTTTATACTTTAACTACAGCAATACTCTAAATATTATTATAAACAAGAATTAATTAAATTAGTTTCCCCACAAAATTGGTTAACGTTTTCTCTACACAAAACAATAATATAAAAATTAGGCTTACGGACTCATGTGGAGTTTAAAGGGCCTCAGAAATGTTTACTCTTGACGCGTGTAGATGGGCGGAATTCCACGGTCGTCTTGGCGAGGGTAGCAGCTGGGGGGTCCACACGTTCTTCCGGGGGGGGAAGGGTTCTTCAAGGACGAGGACCAATACGGTGCTCTATGCAACACCCAGGCAGTCGTGGTCTCTCTGGCGAGAGTGAGTCGAACTTGGTTCTTACTTCAAGTTAACTTGGAGTGCGGTGTGATCACCGAGTAACGAGCTCGAGGAGGAGCTTTTCTCCTTCGTTACTAATTTCCTTATGGACGAGGACTGAACTCGGGGAGGGTCTTCTCCAAGAGCGAGGATAACGGAGGGGGGTTTCTCTGGCGAGAATAAGTTACTTAAAGTTTGGTGTGGCCACCGAATAACGGGCTTGAGGGGGGGCCTTTTCCTTCTTCTTTTCTTAATTCCTCAAGGACAAGGAATATCCCTGGTGTTTAAGGTGCACCAGGATATGAGGAGTCTCTCTGGCGAGAGTAAGTTGAACTTACCCAAAGTTCACTTATCGTTTGGTTTGATAACCAGGGACTTAGCTCAAGGATGAGCTTTTTCTTAGCCCTTTAAGGTAGGTAGCCCTGCCTCTCTTGCAGGGTACTTCTTGGTCTGGCGAGCCAAGTACACTACCTCTCCAGTCTCGGTAGCTCGGTTGTGGATCCGAGGACTTCGTCACCTAGAGACTGACGTATACTACCTCGATTTTCCTCAGAGTTCCTCATTTATACCTCGTCACCCCACTGGGGGAGTGGTAAGGGGGAGAGGGGCTTGAGGACGGCCCCAGGAGAGTTTTTTTTCCTAACGGTCTTTCCCACGAAGTCAAACATCGGCTCCTCGTTAGCCATCGAGATTGGGAGAAACCCGTCTCCAATTTCTTGTTCGACTTGAAACTGGATCTCACTCTCCTGGGGGAGATCTTACCTTTTTGACCTTTAGGGTCTTACATGGCCCCGAGTTGTGCCACACTGTGGTTAAACACTGACCCGCCGATGCCTGGGGCGGATGTCCTTGCGGTAACCGCCTTGGAACTGCACCAAGAGTGGTCGAGGGGGGGGGGGAAGTGACCATTCCCTTACAGTAGGAGAAGGCTCTTGTGTTCCAGAGGAGAGGCCGGATCATGTTTCGATCCCCTAAGAGGAATATGCTGCGGTAGATCCCTCTGGGGGCTCGCAGATGGGGGCCACGACATTTCGAAAGGAGGTCTTTGGATTGAAGCCCCTTTTAAAGGGCGCGTATACCCCCAAACTAAACCCAAGGTCGGTTTTCCATAGGAAGCGGCGTCCTATCCAAGGGGGGATTATGCATTTGCAGGAACGAACCAAATACCCGTTCCCACTCCTGGGCATGACCCGGTCGATGGGACTGAGTTATTCCTGGCCCCAGAAGAAAGGTAGCAATAAGGGAGCTTCGTCCCCCTCGCTTCTGGCATGTAGGGTGCACGTAGAGTGCATGTAGGGTGCATGTAGCTTGCCTACAACAAATGCGTCCAAAACCGATGGAATTGGGGTAAGATTCAGTTAAGGCTCGTGTACTGGACCAAACCTAGCCAATTAGACTTCTAGTAAGACCTCTTCTAAGACTTCCAATAAAACGTCTAGTAAGACATTCAATAAGACCTCCAAGGAAAGAGCGTCTTCAGCGCGTTCCGCGAAGCTCTTTGTAGCTGTTTTAGAAGCGCTCAACGACCATCCTTGTGCAGATCTCCTCTTCGATAAAAGACTTTGAAGCTTCTTCCAAGTAATTTTTGAGGCAATTTCCTTCAATTTGCTGTAGCCTCCGGGATCTGTAGCCTTCGGGATAGTTTGTAGACGTTGCGAGGGCTCGTCTCATCCCGTTCCTCTTTAGCTTTCTGCCTCCAGGAGACCACATTGGGTTTGACTCCACTCTCCACCTTTCCTAGGTACAACATTTTCACCCCCCTCCCACCAATGAATGAGAGCCGGATTGGTGTGTTTTAAATTTATACCAATGCGATGTTCAAGTTCTTCCTTTTTCTCTCACTATCAACATTCAGGCGAAAGCTGACCAGTTCTCCCTGGAGAGGAAGCATCTTATGTGTAGTTATAACTTATATTGTAAGCCGACTTTGACGAGGAGGAGTAGTACGTATCGCAAGGTCAGTCCCAGGGGTCGAGTCCTATAGAAGAGCTGAAAATCCGTATCCTTAATGTAGAAGAATTCTCTCATTGATATCCTAAAAGCGCTTCATTTCCCGGTATTGATGTCTCAATGTTGTCCTAATGCAAAAGCGGAATTTAGATTTTAGGGGATCAATGACCACCATAAAAGCGATCACTTTCGTATTCAAATCTGGTTTGTTATACCCCCTTCGCTCGAGAGTACACCTCAGTGATAGTTGGAGTGAGTATGGTAGCCCAAGTTCGAGGAAGTGACTGAAAATCACATTTATATATGCTTAAGTTGATGAAGTTAGGTTGGTGGAGTAGGCCGTTGAGTTCTTCTCCGTTAACTCATCGCCGTGGGTCTGGCCGTTTTGTAAGCCGACCGATTTCTCGGTGGCCGCCGAATTTGAGACCTATCTCCCCCTCAGAGAGAAATTATATAAGTATAGACAATTAGAGACATTCGTGCGAATTTATACAATATGAACTTCGCAGGCATGAGCCAGATTCCGTTTCGTTGAGAAGCACGTTCCTTGTTCTTGATAGTGGGCAGGCGTGTCTCCATTCAATGGGAGGTAAGTCCCGTTCAAAATGATACGGGCTATGTTCACTCAAGATTCCACTCTCGTTCTCTATCAAGACTATCATCTCGTAAATTATAGCTGAGACGTAATCCTTTGCGAGCGCTTTCAACACGCTTTGATCTTGTTTTTTCCGCCTAAACCACGCCATGTCAGTAAGATATCCCATTTCCTAGGTTTGGATAACTTTGAGGGAGAGACTTGACCTTTTTTTAGCTTCGCCTAAGAGTATTTTACGAGAGGGTATCTTACCAGAATTCTGACGAATGTCCACCGCGAGTCGAGGAAAGATCTTTCCATCACAGCTGGTTTCAGTGAACAAGTTGATGGAGACACTGGTAAGGCTAGTTTATATGCTAAACAGCTGTAGCTATTTGTTTTCTGCAGTGTCGGGACTCTGTAACTCACTATACTTCGGTTGGAAAATGGTATTTACGAAGTTCTTCTTCTTCTCCTCAGGCAAACTGTACCTCAGGTATTATTTTTGAATTGGAGAAGGACTATGATACCCCCGGGCGATACCAAATCATGAAAACCTTTCATTCTATTGGATAAAGAGGATGTACTCCCGAATTTTTCCTATGGGTTTTTACGAGATCGTCGATTTCGCGTATGAGAGACACCCTCTCCAGGCCTAGGGAAAAATGGTGGTGTTTGAAAGGAAAGAGGTCACTCTCTTTGACGCGAGTATCAACAGTATAACCTCGCTGCTGCGGGAAGATGTTCTCGCCATGATTTAGGTAGACAAATTTTCGATCTCTTATGGCGGTGATTTACTTGGCTGCCTTGCACTGACAACTCCAACAGAAGCTCGCGTAGACGTGAAGGATTCTTGTCTTGTATGCGACCGACGCCTCTCCTGGAGCGGTGCATTCGCAGATTTAGGGTGTCGTAAACCCGTTTCATTGCGTTTAGCGCTCTGGTCTTCAATTGGGTACTATTAACTTCCTTACTTTCCCTATAGAAAGCCTTCTTAATGAGGCAAAGGATATGCCACTCAGTTTAGGGCGTTCATAGTACATGATGGACTTGTACTTGCGTAATCATCATCTTCTACAGTTGCCAAAGACTCATTTCATCCGTGGTCCATTTGAACGCTGCCTATCACAAAGAGAGACACCTACCAAGACCCTGAAGCTTTCGATACAGGGCTAGAAAACGCTTTCGAGTCTTCATTTATAAATCTTAGACCGGTAGTGCTAATGATTCTCTCGATGATGCTGCCCTAGGTTTCTCGAAGCTTCTCTATCATCGGAAGCATTACGTTCCTATTTATTGTAGCATGCATCGTCTCATGGAGCTCGACCGGGGTACACAGAAGGCTCCGTTTCTCTGCTACCTTCTCTTGGTGTGAATTCGACAGAGCTTTTCCAGACGATGCATGTCTCCGTGCCTCAGCTCTTTGCAATATTACGCTCGGTACGAGATGATAAATGTTGTGCTGGTTTTAGGTACCGTTTTGTAATGAAGGAGGCTTTAATGTTAAACTTTGTGTTAGTGTTAATGTTAATTTTGATGTTAATATTTATGTTAATTTTAATATTAATGTTAATATTCATATTATTTTTATGTTAATGTTTGTGTTAATGTTATTATTGATGTTAATATTGTTTATATTAATTTTAATGTTAATATTTATGTTAATGTTAGTGTTAATGGTAATGTTTATTTAGACGACAACGAAAATAAAAACTAAATTAAAGATAGGAGCGATATTAACACTTGAAATTTTAGAAAAAACTAACGGATACGTTTTTAACTGAAGTATTATAGTAAAAAAACAAGAAAACAAATCTCAAATAAATACTAAAACCATAAAACAGCAGTGAAAAACATTGTTTAGCCAAGAGAGAAGTGCATAATCATATTTTTGAAAAGAAAATGTACCTTACTAATTTCGCCAATGATCTTCACAATAAATTAAAATATACAAAAATTCATTAACTAAAATATTATAATAAGGAAGTGATTAAATTCAGCAAAATCACAAAGGGCAAATACGATAACCAAATATGTAAACAATATCGCTCCCTTTAAAATAGAAAAAAACTTTTGTCTAACTATAATTAATATATATATATATATATATATATATATATATATATATATATATATATATATAATGTCTATAAATCTTTCATGAGCGCGAGCGCGAAAGAATGATGAAATGAATCCAGCATACAGCAAGAAACATAAAAACAGGATAATATTTCTTCGGCAAAAGTTATTTCCTAATTCGAAAAATTCCATACAGGGGTGGGATTAGAACCGAGCACACTGAGGCAGCGAGCAACCACTTTGATCTCAATTAAACCGCCCCTTAGACCACTGGTTACGTGGAAGACCAAAAAATCTTCCAAAAAAAACAAGCTTTTAAGGTACGCTTCGCAAGGTCGATCGGGATATTAAAGAAAGAAATTAATTGGGAATTCAAAGTACAAAGGAGAAATTGAGACCTATAATATATATATATATATATATATATATATATATATATATATATATATATATATATATATATATATATATATATATATATATATTCTTATGTTTAAATTATTGGATGTTTATTAAAAATTCAGCATTTCAAAAATATTAAGCAAAAACTCTTTCTTCCTTGAAGCTTTACTATTTGATCAAAAAGGTAAAATAATGATAAATTCTGCGTTAAATGAATGATTTTGTGTAATTATAATCTATTTTGTAATATTTTTTTGTAAAAATAATTTTTTTAATCTTTTTTAATTCCCCAAAATGGTTCTTTGCAAAGAAAAACGTGGAATTATTGTAGTTCTGCACCAAAGTGTTCTGAAATACAAGAAGATAGTTGCTAAGGGTATTGCATCAAGGATCACCATCTATAGGATCATTTATGAGTTTAAAAGGACTGGTTAGACTCCTGTGAAGAAGGTCTTTTGGACGTTCAAGAGCATCAAATGAACGCCAAGGTCGCCTGGCGGTAAGTTCCTAGCTCAAAGATCGGGTTGCCTCCAGTTCCATGCTTGCTCACGATTGAAAAGGAGCATGTGTGAAGGTTTCACCCCGCAAAGTGAGGTGTATACCTTTCGCCAAAGGTCTCAAGTCGTGAAGGGCTACGAGGGGGCCTCATATCACCAAGAAGAACCTTACGAATAGGCTCCACTTTCGTAGGATGGACTGTTGAAGAAGGGGACAAAATTATATTATCTAATGAACGTCCTTTCTGATTGTTTAGGGCAACTGTAAGATCCCTCCTTAGGATGAAAAAGGGCAACCGTTTTCTCGAGTCCTGTGTCATGCCAACGGTGAAGCATCCGGCCACTCTCTATCTCAGAGGCTACTCCGCCTTTAGAGGAGCTGGGGCACTAACAATTTCGCACTAAAACACTGCTTTGAACCTAAAATGGTATCAAAACTCTTCATCTACACCTTTTTCCAACAGTTCTTACCAATTAAGGGTTGATAACCCTATTTTTCAGCATGATTTCTCACCTTGTCACAAAGCAAAAACAATAACAAAGTTCTTGGCTCAAAATAACATCGAAACTTTTGAATGTTATTGATCTTTTCTGTTAGCGAGAATCGATATAGTCGATAGAAAATAGTCAATGAGATCCTTTAGTACATATATAGCTAGACGTCTACTAAACAGTCGCTAGTTTCAAAGGTTAAAGGACAAAATAAATGGTTGTTAATTTTTAGATATTGTATTTGAATGGTTCTTCCTACCTTATCGTATCTTTCATGGTTTTGAGAAAGTAGACAAAATCTGAACATCCACTCTCTTATTCTAGTTCTTTTTGACCCCTCGGTATTCTTTGATACACTCGAACATACCATTCTTCTACAAGTGTCGCTGGAACCACGCTTGGCTGGTTCTGGTCGTACATTATTTTTTTTTTAAATCAGCAACCAAAATTACCTCACCTATACCACTAGAAATTGGTAATCAAAATTAGTTGGCCAATGTGTTTCTATTAATTAAAATTTCATTATTAGTATTTAAATTTGTCCTAGAGTGAATATAAAGCCAAAATACGTCGGTGGATCTCTCCACTTTCTAAACAAGGTCAACATATCTAAGTCGTGTGCTCTCAATTATTCAGACTTATGTCCCCATGACCATATGACCTTATGACCTTCAAAACTTTCAACAAGTGGGGTTATCCGACCTATAGTCAATTTTACTTTTTATAATTCCCGGACTAACCTTGAGAGGACCTTGGATGTTATATCATTCGAAAGAGAATGTAAAACAACATAAGGGTTTCAAATTTCGTTAGAATCGGCCAAATAGTTACGATGTTATTGACAAAAAACTCATTAAAAAGTAAAATGGTTTCCATCCAACCGACCGACCGACCTACATAGTAACTCATAGAGTCGCTTGTACTCAACTAAAAAATCTTGCATTATTTATGGGATAACCTAATATATATTTGCTAATTTTCATATATTTTATCACTTTTTTAATTATCCTCACCCCTTTTATTTATCCAAACTCCTCCCCTCTCCTTCTTCATTATCTCACTCATTCTTCTCATGCTGTCTTACTTATCTTATTCCCATTTGCATTCATCGCTTTTAGCTTCGACGTCAGGATTAACGCTCTCCAATACTGAAAGCGAATGTTTAATTTCCTTAGAATTTCGAAGCGAATCCAGCAGACCTCAATTGGTTATTTCGCGTTCGTCGTCGAAAACCACAACCACGAACAAAACCAAGATAATAAAGGTCAAACTCATTATGTAATGTCTCTTTTTCTCCCTCTTGCACTTTCTTTCTCTTTCTTTATATATTTTCTTTTTTCTTCTCTCTCTGTCTCTGGGAAAACGGTGAAAAAATACAGACAATTGTGCCATTTATGCATTATTATCTTAACAGGAGAATATTTGTTTATAAAGATTGCCTTCTGTTTAATTTGCTTCATTTACCGATCAGACAATTTTTGTATTCCTGCTACCCTGGTTCCTCTCTCTCTCTCTCTCTCTCTCTCTCTCTCTCTCTATATATATATATATATATATATATATATATATATATATATATATATATAAGCAACAGGCGAAATTAATACGAGGATTCCAAGTACCTTCGAACTTTATTTCAAAATATAGTTCGAAAGTACTTGGAATCCTCGTATTAATTTCCCCTGTGGGCTTTGTTGCATATATATATATATATATATATATATATATATATATATATATATATATATATATATATATATATATATATATATATATATCGCAAGAAAAGATGAGGAATTAAACCACATTCTCCGAAGACAATTTAATTCAGAACAGTTTCGGTGTATTTCCCACCCTTTTTCAACTGACACTGGATAGAAAATATAAGAAAAGTGCTTACAAACATAACACAGGGTCAGGTCGTGAAAGATCCCCTCTTTTACCCCCAATCCCCTATTTGTGGCTAATCAGAGGGGGGGGGGTTAGGCCTAAACATATTGAATGGCTGACATTTTATTATTTTGTTTATTTGCTTTCGTATTACAGGATTAAAAGAAAATTGACCCTCAGATAGATTTAAATTAGGAACTGACGATATCAAGCTCGATTCCACGATTCTTCTCTTAACATAGTTAGCGGATTTAAATAACATTTTACTTCCATGGAAATCGATCGAATGATTCAAGTCTCTAACATGGCAAAATATTCCACTGCTTTCGCTGCCCACTCTAATATCTCTTTTGTGTTCATACAATCTCTTGTCTAGATTTCTCCCCGTTTCCCCTATATAAACTTTATGGCAATCGTTGCATGGTATTGCATATACTCCTATGTTATGATGTTCTTTGGGTTTCCTGGCAATCATCAATTGGTTTAAGGAATTATTATATTTAAAGGCTAGATTAATACCCGCTTTTCCAAATATGTCCTTTAAACTATTTAATTTATTATTAAATTGCAATGTTATACATTTGTTGAAGTCATTAGTGCGGGAAGGCTTATTACCATAGAATGTTTTCCTAGCTGCAAAATGGGCGGACGATATGAACCAATCGGGGTAATACAAATTAGAAAAAATGGTCCTGATAATGACAAATTCTTCATCTAAATATGAAGGATGACATATTTTGTATGCTCTAAGGAAAAGGTTAGAAATTACCGATTTTTTAACAGTATTATCGTGAAACGAAAAATAATGTATATAGGCATTCGAGTGGGTTGGTTTCCTATAAACGTCAAGTTTTAATTCATGGTGATCTTTATTAGTGAGGACATCTAAAAAGGGTAATCTATTATCATATTCCCATTCATATTTAAATTTGATGGAGACATTCAAATTATTCAAATTATTAAAAAAGGTATCAAAATCATGGCCATTAGGCCATACAGAAAATACATCGTCAATGTACCTTAACCATATAAAGCTAGTGGGAGAAATTGTGGGAAGGAATGCAGTCTCAAAATATTCCATGAAGAGACATGCCAATATCGGAGATAAACTATTTCCCATGCTAAGGCCAAATATTTGTCTATAAAACTCATTATTTACTCGAAACACATTGCAAGAGAGACATAATTCAACTAAATCGATAAATTTACTCGTAGAAATGGGAAGATCCAAATTAAGTCTAGGCATGATTTCCCGCCGAAGGCCCATGGTTTGGTCAACCGGAACTTTGGTAAACAAAGAGTTTACATCAAAGCTCACAAGTTTTTCATCCGTGTAATTGCAAGTGGTTGAGGCGGTCAACGAAATCTTGAGTGTTCATAATGTGTGCAGATGAGATTCTTTCGAGTAAATAATGATTTTTATAGACAAATATTTGGCCTTAACATGGGAAATAGTTTATCTCCGTTATTGGCATGTCTCTTCATGGAACATTTTGAGACTGAACTCCTTCCCACAATTTCTCCCACTAGCTTTATATGGTTAAGGTACATTGACGATGTATTTTCTGTATGGCCTAATGGCCATGATTTTGATACCTTTTTTAATAATTTGAATAATTTGAATGTCTCCATCAAATTTAAATATGAATGGGAATATGATAATAGATTACCCTTTTTAGATGTCCTCACTAATAAAGATCACCATGAATTAAAACTTGACGTTTATAGGAAACCAACCTACTCGAATGCCTATATACATTATTTTTCGTTTCACGATAATACTGTTAAAAAATCGGTAATTTCTAACCTTTTCCTTAGAGCATACAAAATATGTCATCCTTCCTATTTAGATGAAGAATTTGTCATTATCAGGACCATTTTTTCTAATTTGTATTACCCCGATTGGTTCATATCGTCCGCCCATTTTGCAGCTAGGAAAACATTCTATGGTAATAAGCCTTCCCGCACTAATGACTTCAACAAATGTATAACATTGCAATTTAATAATAAATTAAATAGTTTAAAGGACATATTTGGAAAAGTGGGTATTAATCTAGCCTTTAAATATAATAATTCCTTAAACCAATTGATGATTGCCAGGAAACCCAAAGAACATCATAACATAGGAGTATATGCAATACCATGCAACGATTGCCATAAAGTTTATATAGGGGAAACGGGGAGAAATCTAGACAAGAGATTGTATGAACACAAAAGAGATATTAGAGTGGGCAGCGAAAGCAGTGGAATATTTTGCCATGTTAGAGACTTGAATCATTCGATCGATTTCCATGGAAGAAAAATGTTATTTAAATCCGCTAACTATGTTAAGAGAAGAATCGTGGAATCGAGCTTGATATCGTCAGTTCCTAATTTAAATCTATCTGAGGGTCAATTTTCTTTTAATCCTGTAATACGAAAGCAAATAAACAAAATAATAAAATGTCAGCCCTTCAATATGTTTAGGCCTAACCCCCCCCCCCTCTGATTAGCCACAAGTAGGGGATTGGGGGTAAAAGAGGGGATCTTTCACGACCTGACCCTGTGTTATGTTTGTAAGCACTTTTCTTATATTTCCTATCCAGTGTCAGTTGAAAAAGGTGTGTGAGATACACTGAAACTGTTCTGAATAAAATTATCTTCGGAGAATGTGGTTTAATTCCTCATATATATATATATATATATATATATATATATATATATATATATATATATATATATATATATATATATATATATATATATATATATATATATATATATATATATATATATATATATATATATATATAAATATATATATATATATAAATATATATATATATATATATATATATATATATATATATATATATATATATATATATATATTTATATATATATATATATATATATATATATATATATATATATATATTATTTATATATATATATATATATATATATATATATATATATATATATATATATATATATATATATATATATATATATATATATATATATTGAAACGTTGTGTTATATGCATTTTTTGTTCAAGTCGACAAAGAAGGCTGCTCGGTTAAGCTTGCGCTGGAGTTTTTTGACCTTTTTAAAGAGTCTCTTTTCAGAAAGCAAAAAGCGAAAAAAATGCTGGCAAGTTTGATTTCTTTATTAGCCAAGACGTCTTTCAACCTTTCCAAGTGTCATCTTCTGGCAAATGGTGAAAAATTACAGAAAACTGATTCTATTTATGCATTATTATCTTGACAATATTTGTTTGGACCAATCATATGTGAGAAAATTTATAAGGATTGCCCTCCGTTTTCTTTGCCTCCTTTACCGATCTCTATTTTTTTTTGTATTTACTTATATTACACTGATATAAACATTATTCAATCTTTATACATTTTCTAAACTTAGACGAGTGCAAGATAATGCCCATCGTGTATGTAAACCCCCGGTCCGGCGCTATACAAGAGCAAGATCAAGAAGTCACTAACGTTAAGAAAGGCTCAAGTGTGTCGATTACAGCGACTTGAAGATCTACATAGAGGGCATTGACGCAGAGACAAAGGCTAAGCGACTCTTTAAAAATAATAAAATTGTGCTGCCCTAACCTAACTTGTTAATGCGACCTCATTCTTCCCAAGAATGGTAACCAGTCTTATTAAACTCATTCAGGATTAAGATGGTGGTCCTTGTTGGAATACCATTAGCAACTATGTTGCATTTGAGGCTTCTTTAGTGCAGAGCGACAATGATTACATGCTTTTCTTTAGAAAGAACCATTTCTGGAATTGGAAAAAGATTCAAACATTTATTTTTAAATAAAAATATCACAAAATAGATTATAATTACACAAAATCATTCATTTAACTCATATTTATCATCATTTTGCTATTTTGATCGAATACTAAAGCTCCAGGACGAAAAATCGCCTCTTACAGGAAGATGATCAGAGTGGGATTTTGGATTCAGCAAAGAAATGCAGTTTTTATCATTATTTTTGAAATGTTGATTTTTTTTTAATAAACTCGTAATAATTTAAATATTAGAATATTTCTATGACGTAAATTTTGAAAAAAGAAATTGAAATAATAAAAAACTATATATTATTATCAAAACTTTTGGCCATTACTGTACCATTAACTAAGATCACGTACTCCTTAACCCCTGACTAGATGATAAAGAATTGACAAGATGTAGTCTAGAATTAGAAAATGGTAATTAGCGTATCCAGTGAGGAAATGCCATCCCTAATATGAGGTCAGAAATCATCTATAAACCTCATGTCATGTTATCACACTGGACTCTTCTCTTCCAACATATGAACTTGCTGCCATGTTGAATTAAATCACTACTAACTTCATATACTCCTAATTCATTAAAACTTAAAACGAACCAAAGACTAAATGTGTCTAAGTACGAGCAATGCATTTCTACGGAGTTTAAAAGTGTCTAAGTACGAGAAAATTCATTTGCACGGGCTCCGAAAGTGTTTAAGGACAAGCAAATTCATTTACACGGACTCTAAAAGTGTTTAGAGACGAACAGATTCATTTTTACGGACTCTAAAAGTGTTTAAGGATGGATAAATGCACTTACACGGACTCTAACGAATTTAAGGACGAGCAAATTCATTGATACAGACTAAAAATATTAAGGACGCGAAAATGCATTTATACAGACTCTAAAAGTGCTTAAGGACAAGTTAATGCATTTAGACAAGGAAAATGTGCTTTAAGAACGAGCAAATACAGTTGGACAAGGAGTGTTTAAGGACGACCAAATGCAATTATACGGACTTTAAAAGTATTTGTCGAAAGTGACTCATTTTCGGCAAAAACAACTGTTCGTATTTTTGTTTGTCAAAAATGGTTAATCTTCATTGAAAACAATTGTTCATTATTTTTTTGTGTTTTAATAGGTTCATCTTTGGCGAAAACAATTGTCCATTCTTTTCGTTTATCTGAAAAAGCTCATCTTCCGCGGAAGCAATTGTTCATTATTTTCGTTTGTCTAAAATGGTTATTTTGGGACGAAAACAATTGTTCATCTTCTACGAAAACAATTGTTCATTAATTTCGCTTGCCTTTAAGGAAAGGCAAACATATTTATTAGACAAGGATTAAAGTGTTTAAGGACAACCAAATATATTTATACGAACTCCAAAACTGTCTAAAATTGCTTCTCTTCAACAAAACAATTGTTCATATTTTCGTTTGTCTTAAATGGTTCATCTTTGACGAAAACAATTGTTCATAATTTCGTTTATAATGGTTCATCTTCTACGAAAACAATTGTTCATTATCTTCGTTTTTCTTAAATGGTTCATCTTCAACTAAAACAATTGTTCATTATTTTCGTTTATCTTAAATGGTTCATCTTAGATGAAAACAATTGTTCAGTATTTTCGTTTGTCTAAAATGGTTCATTTCGACGAAAACAATTAGATAATGACGATATTTTATTAGGATAAAAAATTATTCCTTTCAAATAAACATGATATCGCAACTACTCGGAATCTGAATATCTTAAATCGGAACATCATTATTAATGACACCCATTCCAAAAAGTTACTAGATATATACCATTAGGCAGTTGAACTTAAAAAATTAATCATCACTAACTCTATAATTTAAGAAGGGGAATTTTCAGAGTATTCGAATAATAATTTCGTCTTAGTTTGGTTATGACTTATGTTTTTTATCAGGTATTTCTAATAATTCTTTTATAATATCAAAAAACAAAATGGTGAAGTTCAGAAATAAATATAAGTATCGAAATTTTGTGAATTTTTTAAAACCCAAAGAATTACAAATGGTGAAGTTCAGGAAATTTATTTTAATATATCTTCTTCTATAACTATATTTTAGCAACGTGATATTTTGAAAGGGGAGAAATTTAGTTTAGATTTCATTTTAAAATTATTATAATTGGCGAAGTTCAGAAAATTTAGTTTCGAGTTCCTTTTTAAAATTATTATAATTGGCGAAGTTCAGAAAATTTTATTTCGAGTTCCTTTTTAAAATTATTATAATTAGCGAAGTTCAGAAAATTTAGTTTAGAGTTCCTTTTTAAAATTATTATAATTGGCGAAGTTCAGAAAATTTAGTTTCGAGTTCCTTTTTAAAATTATTATAATTGGCGAAGTTCAGAAAATTTAGTTTCGAGTTCCTTTTTAAATTATTATAATTGGCGAAGTTCACAAAATTTAGTTTCGAGTTCCTTTTTAAAATTAGAAAAAATTGGCGAAGTTCAGAAAATTTAGTTTAGAGTTCCCTTTTAAATTTATTATAATTGGCGAAGTTCAGAAAATTTAGTTTAGAGTTCCTTTTAAAATTATTATAATAGGCGAAGTTCAGAAAATTTAGTTTAGAGTTCCTTTTAAAATTATTATAATTGGCGAAGTTAAGAAAATTTAGTTTCGAGTTCCTTTTCAAATTATTATAATTGGCGAAGTTCAGAAAATTTAGTTTCGAGTTCCTTTTTAAAATTATTATAATTGGCGAAGTTCAGAAAATTTCTAAAAATTTAACCATGGCTGCTTTTTTTCAGATTTTGATCTTAGTGGCGAATCCATTGTCTGTTTTATTGATAAAACAAAGATTTGCTAATGTTAGTGTTCTCTTTTAGAAAAGCTCAGCTTGACCCCTTAATTAACATTAAACATTTATTCCTCTCTTCTCACTGATCCCTTTGCAATTGTTTTGTCCGCTAATCACCCTTTGTCATTTCTCTCTCTGATGATCACCCTTTGCAATTATTTTGTACACTGACCACCCGTTGAATTGGATCTACCTACTGATCAAACTTTGCAATTGTTCTAAACACTGATATCCGTTTAGCTATTTATGTCCACTCATTACCATTTGCACTTATTTTATCTATTGATCACCCTTTGCAATTGTTCGGTACATTAATCACCCTTTGCAATTGGCCTGTACATTGATAACTGTTTGCAATTGTTGTGTACACCGACCACCCTCTAAAATCACTCTTTGCAATTTTTCTGTCTACTGATTACCATTTTCACTTCCTCTCTCTACTAATCACCCCTTGAAATTGTCCTGTCCACGGATCATCCTTTGAACTTGGTATATCTACTGATCACCCCTTGCAATTTTTATATTTAATGATCATCCTTTGCAAGTGTTTTGTACATTAATCACCCTTTACAATTCCTTTGTCTAATGAAAATCCTTTGCAATTCCCCTCTCTACTGATCACCCTTTGCAATTTTTCTATACACTGATCACCATTTGAAATTGTTTGTGCATTTTTCTCCCTTTGCAGTTGTTCTGTACAATGAACACCCTGTGCAATGGCATTTACACTGGTAACCATATGCAATTCTTCTGTACAGTGATAAACGCTTGCAGTAATTATGTATACTGATCACCTTCTACAATTGTTCTATATACTGATCACCATTTTAAATTGTTCTGTCTAATGATCATTCTTTGCAAATGCCCTCTCCACTGATCACTATTTGCAATAGTTCTCCACGCTGATCACTCTTTGCAAATGTTCTCTCTGCCGATCACCCTTTGCATTTGTTATGTCCCCTGATCCCACTCTGCAAACGCTATATCCACAGATCATCCTTTGCAATTGTTTTTCCATTGATTTACATTTTCAATTATTATGTACAGGGATCGCCATTTGCATTTTTTCTACAATTATCATTCATCGAAAATTTTCTGTCTAATTATCATTGTTTGTAATCGTTCTAACCACTGATCATCCTATGTATTTGTTTTGTCCTCTGATTGTCATTTTATTGTTCTTCTGCTGATCACCCTTTGCAACTTCTCTGTCCACTGATCACCCTTTGATAATCCTCTTTTTAATGATTAACATTTACAATAGTTCTGACAGTAGTAATCACCATTTGCAATTGTTCTGTCCATTTATCTCCATTAACAAGTCTTCTGCCCACAGATCATCCCTGACAATTGTTCAGTCGACTGATCACTCTTTTAATTGCTCTGTAAACGCATCACCCTATGCAATTGTTTTTTTCCACAGATCACCCTCAATGTTCTGTAAACTGACTATCGTTTGCTATTGTTATATCCACTGATCAACCATTGCAATTGTTATGTCCACTGATCAATATTTGTAGTTGTTCTAACTAATCACCTTTTACAAGTGTTATAACACTGATCACCCTTTGCAATTATTCAGTGCAGTGATCACGATATAAAATTGTTCTGTTTTATGATCACCCATTGCAATTGTTATGTCTTCTCTCCACTAATCATCCTTTGCAATTGTTCTCTCCAATATTCATCCTTTGCATTTGTTCTCTCCACTAATCACCATTTACAATTGTTCTCTCCACTAATCATCATTTGCAATTGTTCTCTCCACTAATCATGCTTTGTAATTCTGATTATACTAATCACCATTTGCAATTGTTCTCTCCACTAATCACCCTTCGCAATTGTTCTCTCCACTAATAATCCTTTGCAATTGTTCTCTCCACTAATCACCCTTTGCAATTGTTCTCTCCACTAATCACCCTTCGCAATTGTTATCTCCACTAATCGCCCTTTGCAATTTTTCTCTCCACTAATCACCCTTTGCAATGGAAATATATGTCAGCCTTTCGCGAACACTATCAAAGCTCTCCTAAAACTCAAGGAGTCCTGGATCTCGAACACCCTCCCGAGACCTTTCTTCTAATTCTCCCTCTCCAACGAATTCATTGACATCATGACCTCAAATGAGACTGCTCATAAGTTCAGTTTAACCCCAGTTTCAACGGGGGCCAGGGGGCCGCCAAGTGAATGAGAGCTACCAATCTCACCGAAACAGATTCACTGTATCGAATCTCTACATCACCCAAACATTTCTTTCTTTTCCGACGGGTAATTTTTTTAATCCTACATTTATTCTTCCTGTTCGATTGCTTAGTTCTCTTGGTGGGGAGCTCCATTGCTTCTCTCGGTGGGGAGCTCCATTGTTCTCTCAGAGGGGAGCTCCATTTCTTCTCTCGGTCGGGAGCTCCATTGCTTCTCTCGGTCGGGAGCTCCATTGCTTTTCTAGGTGGGGAGCTCCATTGCTTCTCTTCGGAGGGGAGCCCCATTGCTTCTCTCGGTCGGGAGCTCCATTGCTTCTCTTTGTGGGAAGCTCCATTGCTTCTCTCGGAGGGGAGCCCCATTGCTTCTCTCGGTGGGGAGCTCCATTGCTTCTCTCAGTAGGAAGCTCCATTGCTTCTCTCGGTGGGGAGCTCCATTGATTCTCCCGGTGGGGAGCTCCATTGCTTCTCTCGTAGGGAAGCCCCATTGCTTCTCTCGGTTGGGAGCTCCATTGCTTCTCTCGGAGGGGAGCCCCATTGCTTCTCTCGGTGAAGAGCTCCATTGCTTCTCTCGGAGAAGAGCCCCATTGCTTCTCTCGGTAGGGAGCTCCATTGCTTCTCTCGGTGGCAAGCTCCATTGCTTCTCCCGGTGGGGAGCTCCATTGCTTCTCTCGGAGGGAAGCTCCATTGCTTCTATCGGTGGGGAGCTCCATTTGAACATGGTCTTAAACCAAGGGTCATTACGAAATAAAGTTTACCCGGCCCAAATCGAGTCCATTTCGTCCATTAACTATCTTTGGTTCGGTAAAGAAGATTAAATCAAGGAATAAGATCCTCTCTTTGGAAAGTATGAGACCGTAGTCCATCTTCCTTTAGAGATCTATATTTTGCCTTAGTTTTAGATATCCCTCGAGGTAAATTATTATCACCCATACCATCTGACGGTAATTCCTACACCAACACGTAATGAAATTTCTTAATCTTTCCCCGTGTCAAAACGAACTCATTAAAAGCAAGATGAAAACAAATTGCTTTATCTATCCTCGTGTAAAAAAAAAATGTCAGTAAAAACAAGATGATAACAAATTGATTCATCTATCCTCGTGTAAAAAAAAATGTTAGTAAAAACAAGATGATAACAAATTTCTTTATCTTTTCTCGTGTAAAAAAGAACTCATTAAAGACGAGATGAAAACAAATTGCTTTATCTATCCTCGTGTAAAAAAAAAGTCAGTAAAAACAAGATGAAAACAAATTGATTCATCTATCCTCGTGTAAAAAAAAATGTCAGTAAAAACAAGATGATAACAAATTTCTTTATCTTTCCTCGTGTAAAAAAGAACTCATTAAAGACGAAATGAAAACAAATTGCTCTATCTATCCTCGTGTAAAAAAAAATGTCAGTAAAAACAAGATGATAACAAATTGCTTTATCTATCCTCGTGTAAAAAAAATGTCAGTAAAAACAAGATGATAACAAATTTCTTTATCTTTCCTCGTGTAAAAAATAACTCATTAAAGACAAGATTAAAACAAATTTCTTTATATCTCCTCGTTTCAAAAAGAATTCATTAAAGACGAGATGAAAACAAATTTCTTTATCTTTCTTCCTTCAAAAAGAACTCATTAAAGACAAGATTAAAATAGCTTTGAAAGGAGTTAATTGTCTCTTTCTTTTGGTTTTGTGCCTCGAAAAAGATTGGAGGGGTGGGTATTTATGCTTGTTTCTTCGTGATTGAATCGCGAGACAACCACCAAATTGCTGCTGTTTATTCGTTTTATTTGACAAAAATCGGTATGGTTAGATGATCGGTACTTTTTTTTAACTATCGATGGAAATAAAAACAATGAAATTGCTTTTTCTCTTTACTAGAACGTTTATTATTTATTGGGATGAGTATAGTTCTTAATTTGTAATCAATTTATGTATGTTTGGGGAGTCCAGCAGTCTTTGTCTACCATCACTAGCAATATTTTTCGAAAATTAATCCTTCAGATCTAGTCAAAAGTCAAGCAAATCCACTCCGGTCTAACTCTATGAAATATTCTTTTGAAATAACCAGACGACGGTTCTCTCGCCCATAGAATGGTTATTAATAACCTTTTTCAGAGAGTTCTCAATGTTTACACGGAGACAAAAACTGTTCTCAAAATCTGTTTGAAATTTTGGCGAGTTTATTCATTGGTAGCTTCTTTTGTCTCCACGGGTCCATTCAAAGAAGAGCATCTCGTCTTGAAAAGCTGTTCTAATTTTAAGCACCGATTAATTATGTTATAAATCGTCTTGTTTGGAATGAGTGCTAGTTCCTTCACTTTAAGCAGCATGATCATGTGTTCTTTTCACATAGATGTCACACATAGACACTAAATTATTATGAAATACGTCCATACAAACTCGTATTATCAGGCAATCTCTCATTTCTCTAATAATGACTCCCGAACAAATTAATGAAGTTATGTGGGCAATTTCAATTAAATCTTTGTTGCCATCTTTGGCAATTTTTGAGTAGAGCAAGACAATATAACGAATAAACGGTATTCGAATACCCGTGTCGAAAATTACAGCTCAAATTAAATTGATAATAGCATCTAATAACCCGGCTTGGCTCATCTCCAGACAAAAAAAAAACCTCCCATGGACACGTTTTTATCTCGTTGCTCTACAGATCTTTTTCTGTGACTCAAAATAATAGATTTTTTTAGAGAAAAAAATAGCGACTTTTTACAACTCAATTACGAGTAAAAACACAGGATGAGGACTTTCGACCTTGCATCATGGTAGGACTTTACAAGGTTGAAATTGTGGTTTATTAATCGGTTGTTTTGGGAAATTGTGAACTCCTCTCCCGTTTAGATCGGTTTGACTCGAGTTTCAGGAGCATTTTCTCAGTGATGAAAGAGGATTTTTTTTCTACCAACTGTCTAGTAGAGCCTTTGACCATTCATCTTGTTCTAGTATTTATCGGAGATTCTTTTATAATAGTCCTAGTTCTCTGTTTTTCTCAACTATCCCTACAATTTCTTGGTCTCCTGCGTTGGATTACTTTGTCATTTCTTAATAATTAAAGAGAACTTTAAAAATCGTCTTTGTCTCCTCGTTTCCCTCGGACTAGTGATAGCCTCGTAGTCTCCCATACTAGGACCTCTTCAAAATAACCTAGTACTTGCCCTACATTTGTACTTCACCTAAATTTGTCAATCTTCTCATAACCGATTATTTACACATTTTCGTTTTAACCAGTTTTTATGGTGTTCAAACGCCCTCTAGTGGCTAAAGTTTAGGAGCGGGCGATAAGCAAAAGGGTCGCGCAACTCTTCCATGTAGCCATGTGAGGTATTAAAGAATCACAGATTGAAATGAATTGAAACATCAAATATCGACGAGTGAAAAAAAAACTCTTCCCCCCAAATTAAAGCGCAATAGCAAAGAAGCTCTAGCCTAAAGTTGAGAATTCTGTAAAGTAGTGAAGGGGGATGATGTGAAAATAGTGGAAGAGATATAGACGCAGGTCTTCATGTAAGTTTTAGAGCCTAAAGGGTGTACACTTGCGGACGAGATTGAAAACGTAATTTTTGTTCCCCTATCAATAAAAAAGTAGAAAGGGTTTAAGATTCACGGCTAAAATTCACGTTTTCTCCTTTTTCCTTTGAAGTTAAACGTTCGCTTCTACAAAAGACTTCTTGAAATTTCCTTTTGAGGGGAAGTGGATAGTTACCTTGTCGTATATGTAACGCCCCTGAAGAGGGTTGAGGGGCTCCAGGAAACTTCTCTAGAGGATTAAGGAACCTTATTATTACCTTTACCTAACCGCATTAACTAGAACGTTATTGCTAATTAATCAGATATATATATATATATATATATATATATATATATATATGGTAAATAAATTAAAATCTTTTGAATTTTTTTTTATTGTATTTATGTATTTTATTTCTTTTTAGGGTATCAAGGGAGGGTGTTTAAACAAATAGTTAAAGCCATTATAAAAAGAGGTTGAAAGGACAAAGAGGCCGGAGGCCAACAGCTCGAGAGCTGGTAGCGAGCGTAGCGAAGCGCAAGCTCCCCCCGTAGGTGGGGGGGGGCGTGATGAAGCCATGGCTTGTATCTCCTAATAATTTACTTTTGGTCTATTTTATCATATCCATGCTTGTTTTCTAGGCCTAAAGGAAGAAAAACTTTTCCCGGAATTCTTCTGATATACGGAAAACGATCCTCAGAGCTCTTTTTAGTCGCGTGCAAGTCTAGTTACGAGTGACTATATATCTCACTATGTCGGTCGGTCGGTCGGTCCCCATTTTGCTTCTTCCTTTTTTGTAATAACATCATATCTATTCGGCCGATTCTAACCAAGTTTGAAACCCTTATATTGTTTTACATTTTATTTCGAGTGATATAATTGCTAAGATCCTCCCAAGGTTAGTCCGGGAATTATTGGAAGTTTTTTTTAAGGTCGTAAGGTCATAAATCAGAATAAGTGAGATCTCGCGATTTTGGTCGACAGACCTGTTTTTAATAAATGAAAATTTCTATTTTCCAAAGTTTTTTTATTTAAAAAAAGAAATCCAAAACATTGAATAATAGCCTTTAATTTCAAAAAGTTTCATTAAAGAAAATTACAATAACATGCAAAGTAAAACTTGAACTAAGTTTGTTTTTTTTAATTCAACCTGTACAAAAATTTAACTTCCTAAAATATAGTGTTAGGAATTACGTTATTTCTCCACTAGTGATTTTTTGGGGGGTTTGTTTCGAAGGAAAGTTTAAACTTTCAAAATGACAACTCGATCTACTCTACCCAATGTCTTAGCCAACATACAGGGTGTACCATAAGTATGTACCCATGGGGGATTTCTTTTTTATTATTATGTTCCAAGTAAACTATGTCACTCACTAAAGAGGAGAGAGTTCAAGTTATTTTGAGTAGTTTGGAACCTGCTGTCACCATGAAGTGGAGGACACAGAATTCAGCAACATACATCCAATTACAATCGGATGTGCTGGCAATTTGATAGTCAAATTTAAAGAAACAGGATCCGTAGCTGACAAACTCCGCAGCGGACGTTCAAAGATTGTCACGGACAACGACTCCAGTACATCGTGTTGGCCAGGTTCGCTGTCAGTCCCAAAAAGTCACTTCGACGGAAGTCCAGTGAAACTGGGATCTCCGAGAGCAGCATCCACCTTATTTTACCAATTCATCACCGGCATCCATACAAACTCTAACTTCATCAGTTTTTAAGTGAAGATGGTCCTAACAGGCGAGTTTGGCGAATAAGTGGAAGAACAATGTGCGAGTGACGAGACGTTCCCATCAAAAATTCTGTTCTCTGATGAAGGGACCTTTTTTTTTGTCCCTGGGGAAGTCAACAGCCACAGAACACTCGATACTGGTCACCAACTAATCCTAATTTGTTCGATTCTTCCAAGGAACAAAGTCACACACGCCCAATGGTTTGGTGTGGGATAGGGAAATACAGAATCGTTGGTCCTTCTTTGACGGGACGGTAGCAAGATGTTGCAGGAGGAAGCATTTCTAAGCATATTGAACTCAGCAGCCGAGTACTCGGTGTAGCTTCAGCAGGATAGTAACCCTCTGCATTACTCCACAACGATTAGAAACTACCTCAAGATACAGTTTCCAGAATACTGGATTGGACGAAGAGTACAAGTTAAGTATCCAGAATACTGGATTATACGAAGAGCACATGTTGAGTTTTCAGAATGCTGGATTGGACGAAGAGCACAAGTTGAGTTTCCAGAATACTGGATTGGACGAAGAGCACAAGTTGAGTTTCCAGAATATTGGATTGGAAGAAGAGCACAAGTTTAGTTTTCAGAATGCTGAATTGGACGAAGAGCACAAGTTGAGTTTCCAGAATATTGGATTGGACGAATAGCACAAGTTGAGTTTCCAGAATACTGGATTCGACAAAGAGCACAAGTTAAGTTTCCAGAATACTGGATTGGACGAAGAGCACAAGTTGAATTTCCAGAATGCTGGATTGGACGAAGAGCACAAGTTGAGTGTCCAGAATACTGGATTGGACGAAGAGCACAAGTTGAGTTTCCAGAATATTGGATTGGACGAAGAGCACAAGTTTAGTTTTCAGAATGCTGGATTGGACGAAGAGCACAAGTTGAGTTTCCAGAATATTGGATTAGACGAAGAGCACAAGTTAAGTTTCCAGAATACTGGATTGGACGAAGAGCACAAGTTGAGTTTCCAGAATATTGGATTGGACGAAGAGCACAAGTTGAGTTTCCAGAATACTGGATTAGACGAAGAGCACAAGTTGAGTTTCCAGAATATTGGATTGGAAGAAGAGCACAAGTTGAGTGTCCAGAATACTGGATTGGATGAAGAGCAAAAGTTGAGTTTCTAGAATGCTGGATTGAACGAAGAGCACAAGTTGAGTTTCCAGAATACTAGATTCGACGAAAAGCACAAGTTGAGTTTCCAGAATACAGGATTCGACGAAGAGCACAAGTTGAGTTTCCAGAATACAGGATTCGACGAAGAGCACAAGTTGAGTTTCCAGAATGCTGGATTCGAAGATAAGCACAAGTTGAGTTTCCAGAATACTGGATTCGACTAAGAGCACAAGTTGAGTTTCCAGAATACTAGATTGGACGAAGAGCACAAGTTGAGTTTCCAGAATACAGGATTCGACGAAGAGCACAAGTTGAGTTTCCAGAATACAGGATTCGACGAAGAGCACAAGTTGAGTTTCCAGAATGCTGGATTCGACGAAGAGCACAAGTTGAGTTTCCAGAATACAGGATTGGACGAAGAGCACAAGTTGAGTTTCCAGAATACTAGATTGGACGAAGAGCACAAGTTGAGTTTCCAGAATACAGGATTCGACGAAGAGCACAAGTTGAGTTTCCAGAATGCTGGATTCGACGAAGAGCACAAGTTGAGTTTCCAGAATACAGGATTGGACGAAGAGCACAAGTTGAGTTTCCAGAATACTGGATTGGACGAAGAGCACAAGTTGTTTTTCCAGAATACTGGATTGGACGAAGAGCACAAGTTGTTTTTCCAGAATACTGGATTGGACGAAGAGCACACGTTGAGTTTTCAGAATGCTGCATTAGACGAAGAGCACAAGTTGATTTTCCAGAATACTGGATTGGACAAGGAGCAAAAGTTGAGTTTCCAGAATACTGGATTCGACGAAGAGCACAAGTTGAGTTTCCAGAATACTGGATTCGACGAAGAGCACAAGTTGAGTTTCCAGAATACTGGATTGGACAAAGAGCACAAGTTGTTTTTCCAGAATACTGGATTGGACGAAGAGCACACGTTGAGTTTTCAGAATGCTGCATTAGACGAAGAGCACAAGTTGATTTTCCAGAATACTGGATTGGACAAGGAGCAAAAGTTGAGTTTCCAGAATACTGGATTCGACGAAGAGCACAAGTTGAGTTTCCAGAATACAGGATTGGACGAAGAGCACAAGTTGAGTTTCCAGAATACTGGATTGGACGAAGAGCACAAGTTGTTTTTCCAGAATACTGGATTGGACGAAGAGCACAAGTTGTTTTTCCAGAATACTGGATTGGACGAAGAGCACACGTTGAGTTTTCAGAATACTGCATTAGACGAAGAGCACAAGTTGAGTTTTCAGAATCTTGCATTAGACGAAGAGCACAAGTTGATTTTCCAGAATACTGGATTGGACAAGGAGCAAAAGTTGAGTTTCCAGAATACTGGATTAGACGAAGAGCACAAGTTGAGTTTCCAGAATATTGGATTGGACGAAGAGCACAAGTTGAGTGTCCAGAATACTGGATTGGATGAAGAGCAAAAGTTGAGTTTCTAGAATGCTGGATTGAACGAAGAGCACAAGTTGAGTTTCCAGAATACAGGATTCGACGAAGAGCACAAGTTGAGTTTCCAGAATACAGGATTCGACGAAAAGCACAAGTTGAGTTTCCAGAATACTGGATTCGACTAAGAGCACAAGTTGAGTTTCCAGAATACTAGATTGGACGAAGAGCACAAGTTGAGTTTCCAGAATACTAGATTGGACGAAGAGCACAAGTTGAGTTTCCAGAATACAGGATTCGACGAGGAGCACAAGTTGAGTTTCCAGAATACAGGATTGGACGAAGAGCACAAGTTGAGTTTCCAGAATACTGGATTCGACGAAGAGCACAAGTTGAGTTTCCAGAATACAGGATTGGACGAAGAGCACAAGTTGAGTTTCCAGAATACTGGATTCGACTAAGAGCACAAGTTGAGTTTCCAGAATACAGGATTGGACGAAGAGCACAAGTTGAGTTTCCAGAATACTGGATTGGACGAAGAGCACAAGTTGTTTTTCCAGAATACTAGATTGGACGAAGAGCACAAGTTGTTTTTCCAGAATACTGGATTGGACGAAGAGCACACGTTGAGTTTTCAGAATGCTGCATTAGACGAAGAGCACAAGTTGATTTTCCAGAATACTGGATGGGACAAGGAGCAAAAGTTGAGTTTCCAGAATACTGGATTCGACGAAGAGCACAAGTTGAGTTTCCAGAATACTGGATTCGACGAAGAGCACAAGTTGAGTTTCCAGAATACTGGATTGGACAAAGAGCACAAGTTGTTTTTCCAGAATACTGGATTGGACGAAGAGCACACGTTGAGTTTTCAGAATGCTGCATTAGACGAAGAGCACAAGTTGATTTTCCAGAATACTGGATTGGACAAGGAGCAAAAGTTGAGTTTCCAGAATACTGGATTCGACGAAGAGCACAAGTTGAGTTTCCAGAATACAGGATTGGACGAAGAGCACAAGTTGAGTTTCCAGAATACTGGATTCGACGAAGAGCATAAGTTGAATTTCCAGAATACTGGATTCGACGAAGAGCACAAGTTGATTTTCCAGAATTCTGGATTGGACAAGGAGCACAAGTTGAGTGTCCAGAATACTGGATTGGACGAAGAGCACACGTTGAGTTTTCAGAATGCTGCATTAGACGAAGAGCACAAGTTGATTTTCCAGAATACTGGATTGGACAAGGAGCAAAAGTTGAGTTTCCAGAATACTGGATTCGACGAAGAGCACAAGTTGAGTTTCCAGAATACGGGATTCGACAAAGAGCACAAGTTAAGTTTCCAGAATACTGGATGGGACGAACAGCACAAGTTAAGTTTCCAGAATACTGGATTGGACGAAGAGCACAAGTTGAGTTTCCAGAATACTGGATTGGACGAAGAGCACAAGTTGAATTTCCAGAATACTGGATTCGACGAAGAGCACAAGTTGAGTTCCCAGAATACTGGATTGGACGAAGAGCTTGTAAGGTTCGCATGGTTCTAATAAAATTAAAACCAAACATTGCTTTTCGGACTTATTTATTAAAATGACATAAGTTATTTTATTTATGGAAAATATGGGAATAATTAGTAAGGTAAACCTCAAGATCCATATCCCGCGAGCTTCCCCGCTCGCGTTCCCATAATATTTCGTCCATTTCTCAATATGTTTCACCTAACTGTTTCATTTAGTGTCGTTTTACTACTTGAGTTTTACCTAATGTTTTATTGTGTTTGGTTACTCGAACTCGATTTCGAGCCGTACTATGGGTGGCTATATGGGGAGGGCTACGCTCGCCCTCAGTTACAAGTAATAAAACTACAGTTAATGCGAAAGTTAGGTGAAACATATTGGGAAATGAACGAAATATTATGGGAACGCAAGCGGGTAAGCTCGCGGGGTATGGATCTTCAGAATGTCGAATTTCTGCCTATATTATCATAAATGCTATTTTTTTCTTATATATGTATTAAGGAATTTGGCTTAAATCTCTATGCAATATACTATTCAGGACATGTGATAATTTCAACATTTATTTCACGTTTAACTTGAGCTGAATTAACTAACAACTGATATGTTCGGAATTAAAAAGTTCCTCTTAAAATTGTTTAAAAGAAAAAATTATTAACATTATAAAATTAAAATTTCTAATTGGAATTATTTAATATTATTTTTTTTAATATAAAAATTAATTATTTTTTTTAATTTAAAAATTAATTAATTTTTTTAGTTCCAATATTTCAACATTAAAGTTTTCATTAAAATTATTTTTAAATTATATTTTTAATTAGGAATTTAAATTTCAATTTCACAGTTCCTTCTCTCAATCCCCACCTCGTACTAAATCGCCCCCACCCCTTTATTTAATAGATAAACGCGTGTACACATGACAACAATACACCACGTTACCTAAGCAACCATTCATTCATGTACTCGTGCGTACTTTTGTACGCGCAGGCGCAGAATTGAGAGGCCGCTTCATTCATGATTCGCGAGGTGCGCCCAGAGGCAAGTCCTCAAGCTGCTCTTCCCCTCCGACATATGGGCGTATCCCTCACAGATATGTTTAAATGGCAGTACATGCCGTCTCCTCGCGCATTTGGGAATACAGGGTGAGTGACACCCAAACAACGAGCCCCCAAATTTCGATAAGCTCCATTTCTGAATTGTAAAAATAATAAATGAAGCTTATTGAAAGTTGGGGTCCGTTTGAGGGGGTCATCCTGTAAAAACGGACGGAATCCTTGGGCAAGAGGTAAACGGAGAAGGATGTGGGCAAAGGAGAGGCCGTCCAATCCCCAGGAGAGCGAATCTCTCTGACCAGTAACTACAAGAGGGGAGGGTATTTAAACTTTGAACTAAAGGAGAGGGTTTTTAAACCCCGAACTAAACGGTAGGGTATTTAAACTTCGAAATAAAGAAGATGGTATTTAAACTTCGAACTAAACGGTAGGGTATTTTAACTTTAAAATAAAGGAGTTGGTAGTTAAACTTAGAACTAAACGGTAGGGTATTTAAACTTCGAAATGAAAAGGAGAGTTTTTAAACTTCGAGCTAAAGGGGATGGTATTTAAACTTCGAACAAAACGCTAATCTATTTAAACTAAGAAATAAAGAGGAGAGTTTTTAAACCTCGAACTAAACGGTAGGGTATTTAAACTTCGAAATAAAGTGGATGGTATTTAAACTTCGAACTAAACGGTAGGGTATTTAAACTTTAAAATAAAGGAGTTGGTAGTTAAACTTCGAACTAAACGGTAGGGTATTTATACTTCGAAATGAAAAGGAGAGTTTTTAAACTTCGAGCTAAAGGGGATGGTATTTAAACTTCGAACAAAACGGTAATCTATTTAAACTAAGAAATAAAGAGGAAAGTTTTTAAATTTCGAAATAAAGGGGTTGGTATTTAAGCTTCCAACTAAACGGTAGGGTATTTAAACTTTAAAATTAAGGAGTGAGTTTCGAAACTTCGAACTAAACGGTAGGGTATTTAAACTAATAAATAAAGAAGAGAGTTTTTAAACTTCGAACTAAAGGGGGTATTTAAACTTCAAACTAAACGGTATAGTATTTAAACTTCAAAATAAAGGGGTGAGTATTTAAACCTCGAACTAAAGAAGAGGGTTTTTAAACTTCGAACTAAAGGGGATGGAATTTAAACTTCAAATTAAGGGGGGGGGGGTATTTAAACTTCGAAGTAAAGGGTGTATTTAAACTTGCAAACTAAAGGGGGGTAATAAAATTTGGAATTAAAAGGGGGGGTATTTAAACGTCGAAATCCCGTTCCCACGAGAGGGCACTCGGACACAAAAGCGTGAATAGACACCTGCTCCCCCGACTCCCCGTGGACGAGGAAACCCCTCGGAAAATTTTATATCAATAGAAAAGGTAACAACGAACGAAGGCATCTACGCCGGAAACAACAAATTAATCCTAAAAATGGGTGAACGTAGAGGGAAGCCGAAATGCTTGAAAGGTATGACGGTAATCTTCATTTTTTAGTTAAAACGTTTAACGCCATCTTTCACTTTTCGTTGGGACTAAATAGGAGCAGAAAAGATAGTGGGATTAATCCCGCTAAACGAAGAACTTTAACTGGGCGAGGCAATAATTGGCACAGCATTTGAAATCAGTGCCATCTTTATTTGGGCACTCAAATGCATAATGAATTTGCACCACATTTAAAATCAGTGCCATCTTTTGAGGGCACTCAAACGCATAATGAATTTGCACCACATTTGAATCCACTGCCATATTTATTTTGTCATACACATACTTATGATTGAACGCCCTTCCAAGCCATTACATTTTCTCCCTGCACGCATTTAATTTATGGTCTCTACCATCGCTTTATCTCTAGTCAAGGGATCGTCTGTAACAAGGGGCAGGACAACCCGAGGCACGATGTCAAGGTTCTATCTGGCGACCAAAATTCGAACCCCAATTTGTCACTTAGGTAGTGATCGAGACGATTCCAAGTCCTTTCGTCTTACGAAGAGCGACGAGAATTGCTCCCTCCTGTTCTTGCGTTTATATGGCTTCCGTACATTTTTAAATCGCTTAACTTCACCATAAACTTTTCTAGAGAATTTCCCTAGTTGGTTTGTGCCTACCTTCCTTATTTATCTTAACTGCCTACACCAATCATGTTTATTCCTTGTCTTTCTTCAAAAGGTAATAATAATCCCGTTGGTCGCATCAATTTCCTCCCAATGACCTAATCCATCTTTATTTCCGAGTAATTATTGACAATTTTATCTGCGTCCAATGTTGACGCAGCGGCGCCTATTTATTCCTCAATATTCGCAGTGGGATCCAAAATGGTAGGCCACTTGCAGCCTGGAGACGGTCTTAAGAAACACGCTTCCCAGAGCTGACCTTGAAATGTGGGATAACTAATTTAGTCGGAGAAATACAGAGACTTCAATCCATTTAGAAAGTAATCCATATATGCATGGCCGTCCTCGGATATTTTCGTGATTTCATAACAATATGTTCAAGGTAAAGGGTTAATTAGAGGATCTCAAGTTTGTTTTGTTGTGTGTGGAATCAAAGCTTCCAATATGCCATTGGGCAAACCGCGCGCATTGCTGCCACGTTTTCCCTGGGGCTATGCAACGTTGCCAAATAGCTTTCAAAATATTAAAAACTTCTTAGTTTTTATTTTTTTTCCATGAATAAATTCCTTTTGAATTTCTTGAAGACTTAGAAATGTCATACCAGACCATATCTTTGGTTGAATACATTCTAAATAAAATTCCCTTCGCATAGTTTCCTTATACGCTAATAAATTGTTAGGAAATTCTTCGCTTTTATACCCTAAAATATGCATATCATTCTCTCGAGAGAATCTTACGCGTGTGATGGAAAGGAGAGATCAATGTTGAGATGATAGGAGAGACCTAAAGTATTTCAGGTATCGGAATGGTAGCGCCCACCTGTTCCGAAAGAAAAATTATGCTCGCAAGCCACCCCCCCCCCCAAAAAAAAAACTACCAAAGACTTGGGTCACTTCATATGTTGGACGGAATTACAATGAGAAACGCGTTTAAGCGAGCTGGGCGGGGCTGATTGGGGAGGAGGGGTAGGGATAGAAGAAGTAGAAGGGGGGGCGGGAAGGGTAGAAGAAAACGAAGAGACATAAGAAATAGCAAAGGAAGTAATGTCGACCTGATAGGGGTTCTGTTAGATCGGGTAGTCAATTATGTAGCGGTACCTCGTGTCTCTAATCAATCTATGAAAAAGTATAGAGTAAATAAATGAGTTTGGTTCAGAAGTGGTCTCCAGTGTCCGGTGCACAGTCAGCTCATCGCCTGGAATGATTAAACAAAACTTGAGATGCCAACTAGTAATCATTTAAATATTTTCTTAGAAAATATTTTCACATTACTTCACTCTACTTTAATAACCCTTTAATTTTTACGTCTAATAAGAGATCTATTATGAATTAAATTTAAATATACGTTTAAAATATATTAATAAATAATTAGGTAAAATTAGAATATATGGAAGTTGATGGTAACCCAACCAAAATACAGGTGGACTGCGTAGCCTAGTTTCCATAATATTTCGACCACGTGTCTAAATCTTTCGACTTTCCGTAGTCTTTCGACCTTAAGTCGGTAAGGTTAGATTCCTTTACCATACGGCAGGTGTATGGTATAAGAACTTCGTTTTTCGGTGGGCATGTGGGTAAAGGCGTCCTCAGGTAGATAGCGGCAGGTGTGCAGGTGCTCATTCCCTACTCTCAGCCCTAATGTTTAGTCCCCCCCTCCCTAAACCGACCGTCAGTATACTTATCCCCCACTCCAACTCCATCTCCTATCCTACTCCTTCCTTCTTCGTTCGGGCCCTCGCTTCGCTGGAAGGAGGAAACCGGCCTTCAGTTTGATTCCCTCAGGCGTTGTGTGTGCCGGCGTTTTAAATTTGCCACGCATATAATTACCCTAAGGGAAAGTGCCAATCCTTGGGCAACAGAGACTAGTGCCAAAATCGTTCACGATACTCTTCCTCGCCTTTACCTCGTGAGGTGTATGTGTGTGTCGAAGATCAATCGATCATCTTAACCTTGATTTAGTCATCCTTGTAACGACGAAAGGACAAAAATTGAGTCTTGAGTCAAGCGGGCCAGTCTTGAGTCAAGGCGAATACCTTCGCAGCCTTGTGGACCCGCTAATTGCCGTCTTCACCGCTAATAATGCCCCTTCAAAGTACAAGACTGTAGATTTCGCCACCCCCTGCTCCGTAACGCACATTTACACGCACGTGGTGATAGCTGCTCGTCGCGCTACCCATCGTTCCTCTACCCGAGGCGGCCAACATGGCGATGTCCCCACTAAACGGCGAAGGCAGCAGACACGCGGAGGTGCTCAAGCGATGTCGGTCTCCCGATAACGAGGATTCTGAAGGAGGAGGTATCATTCTGTCCTTGAGGAAGCATCATGCGAGCTCGTCCTCGAGCAATTCGCCGCCCTCCAACGTGACCACGCACACCATCATCACACCCACTACTCAAGTTTTAGCTGTGATCGAAGGGCAACTTATTGACGACGTTGAAGATGTTGACAGTGAGGTAAGAAGATGTTGACCTCTGCCCACTTCTCCATACCCATCTTGATGCCGCTACTTCTTTATACACACTTCTTCATGCCCCTTTTTTATACCCACTTCTTCATGCACTCTTTTTCATACCCATCATGCTGCTCAATTCTTTATACTCATCTTAATGCCCACTTTTTCCTACTCATCTTGATGCCCACCACTTCTTCGTACCCATCTTGAAGCCCAGTTCTTCATACCCATCTTAATGACCACTTCTTATTACCCATCTTGCTGCCTATTTATTCATACCCATATAGATTCCCACTTCTTCGCACCCATTTTGATGCCCATTTCATCATACCCATCTTGCTGCTTACTTATCCATACCCATCTTGATATCCACTTCTTATTACCCATTTGATAGTCGCTTCTTCGTGCCCATTTGATACTCACTTCTTATTACTCATCTTGATACCCATTTTAATGCCCACTTATCCATTTTGACGCCCATTTCTTCATACCCATGCCCCTATGTCCTACTCATCTCGATGCCCATTTCTTCATACCCATCATGATGACTACTTCTTCCACCCCTTTCGATCCCCACTTCTTCATGCCCATTTCTTCATACCCAACTTAACACCACTCGTAAATTTTGACCAAATGCGTGAATTAAACCCACAAAAAAGGGGTGGAAATGTCATTCAGTAATGGTCCTGGGGGGAAACCCCCTCCACTTAACGGTTAAACGTAACCCCCTCCCTCGCGTGCCGGCCGGCTCGCACCCAGCTCTTTGCCCTCACACCTGAGGAGAAGTAGGTTAAGCAGAGAGTGGCAGCCACTGATTTCTCTCCCCTCGAACATTATTTGGGGGGAGGCGAGATTTTTTTTTTAGGGGGGCGAGGGTTTTTTAGGGAGAGGCGAGATTTTTTTTTTATTTGGGAGAGGCGATATTATTTTGATTTGGGGAGGCAAGATGTTTTGGGGGCGGGGGGAAGGCGATTTTTTTTGGATTTGGGAAGGCGAGATTTTTTTATTTGAAGGAGGCGAATTTTTTTTTAATTTGCAGGCGATATTTTTTTGGGGGGGTAGCGATTTTCTTATTTGGGGGAGGCAAGATTTTTTATATGGGGGAAAGAATATTTTTTTATTTGATGGGCAACACCAAGGAGGGGCATCGAAGGTTTTCGCTTTTTAATAATACAAAAGAAATTTTATTTTTTCTCTTTCTGCTCTGACTATTTTGGGTCGAGATTGCTGAGTTGCTTCAGGAGCGCACCTCACCCTTGGAGAGACCACCTTACCCTTAGAGAAGCCACCTTATCCTCTTAGTTGACCACCTCACCCTTGAGGAGACCACCTGTCCCTTGGAGAGACCACCTCGTCCTTGGAGATACCACTTCCCCCTTGGATATACTACCTCGTCCTTGGAGAGACCATCTCACCCTTAGGGATACATCCTCACCCTTGGGGAGACCATTTCTTAAGGGTGACTGAATTTGGTTCTAGGGCGGAAGGTCGTCGGTGCGTTTAGTTTTCCCCTTTTAATTAATATTCGAATGTCAATCGTTCGTAATCCCCCCCCCCCCAACTGTCGCAGGTAGCGCCATCTGTCTCTCGAAACGTGGACGAGATCCCCTATCTGGATAATAAAATGCACATAAAGATCAGAATGACAACTTCTCGGGATCCCGAATGCCCTAGGTGTTGCTCTCTGGTTGTGATGGAGAGGTGTCCTGGTAGTATTTTACAACGAAGCAACGTTCGCAAGCCCCCCAGTGGAGGGGGGCGATCCGTGTTATGACTCTGGAAGGGAAGAGAAATTAGATATGCTATGTTGTGAAGACAAGGAAAAGGATAGCGGTGTTGTGACGACATCTGTAGGAGCTACCTATCCCCGCGGGTGATGAGTCCAGTGCTTTGGCCCAATAATGGGCCAATCTCTCGTTTGGCTTGAACCCGACACCTCGACGTCAGAAATCCAACACCGTTTCTACCAAGTTGGCGAGACCTCCGCAAATCCCGAGTCATTATCCTTTATGAGTTTAAACTACGATACAATGCACCGATAACATTCCTCAATGATACTCGTGCCCTCTGATGCACGTAAAGTTGCCCCTCCCCCATGCAGGACGCCAATAATTGTCATCTTGTATTGGATTAAATCCACTTTTAAATGCCTTATGGTTAAATTAGTTACCACAAAGCGAAAACCTATCCGAAGTGTATGGTTTATCTGGTTCCCCAGATGCATTGATTGTTTTGGCCTCTTTCTAGTTACCGATTTATGTCCTGTAACGGAGGTTTGAATATTTTCTTTCGTTCTGCTCTAATAAACACAGAAGGAACCCTCAATTTGATGACCAATGCGTTGTTATTGCTCTGATCCCAGATAACAATGGCCGAGTTTTCTAAGGTGGCTGAGGCGGTGATTTTATCATATTTCATTGACACATATGGTTTCTGGGCTATTCCGACTGTTTGGGGTTACATCTTAACCCCAATAGGGATATTTGCATCTCCTACCATGGTGTTTTGTGTAATGATATGAAACCCTACTTGTACGTTATCATTTCACAAAACACCATGGTAGGATATGCAAATACCCCTATTGGGGTTAAGATGTAACTCCAAACAGTCGGAATAGCCCAGAAACATATCCTACCATGGTGTTTTGGGTAATAATAACGTACAAGTAGGGTTTCATATCATTCAGGTTGGGTGCGGCAGAACCTACTGTTATGTAAAGTAATCCATTTTTTTTAACCTGTTAGTTAGTATCAGCTAGTTTTGCACCCTGACTTAAGCCTCTCCCCCGTCAAAATTCACTAATACCCCTTATAAGCCAATTAAATGTTCCTAAAATGGCAATAATATATAGTTTTATTGAGTTTCCTTTCATGGCTAACTTTGCTTCTCCTTTGGGGGGACATCCGTTACAATTTTTTTTTTCAGCTTCTGGTTAGGAATGACTTGAAGTGAGTAAAAAGTTATATAATATGGGAACCATATGTATGGTTCTTATTTTAGTGAACAGGATAATACAGGTTGAAAAGGGTTTAAGCTGGCAAGTTTAGGTTTAGGAAAGAGATTGGTAGAAATTGGTTTACAAATTAAGTGGTAGATGAGTGGAATAGGTTTACTAGTCATGTGATAGAAGCGTCCTCCCTGGCGGAGATTTAAGAATAGATTGGATAGATTTATGGATGAGGATGCTAGGTGGGACCGAATTTGGTGTTAGATTTGGGGATGATGATGCTAGTTGAGGACAGAACTTGGGGTTAGATTTTTAGATGAGGATGCTAGATGGAACTAAACTTGAGGATGGATTTTTAGATAAGGATGGTAGATGGAACTAAACTTGAGGATAGATTTGTGGATGAGGATGCTAGATGGAACTAAACTAGAGGCTAGATTTTTCGATGAGGATGCTAGATGGAACTAAACTTGAGGATAGATTTTTAGATGAGGTTGCCAGATGCAACTAAATTTGAGGATAGATTTTTAGATGAGGTTGCCAGATGCAACTAAATTTGAGGATAGATTTTTAGATGAGGATGCTAGATGGAACTAAACTTGAGGATAGATTTGTGGATGAGGATGCTAGATGGAACTAAACTTGAGGATAGATTTTTAGATGAGGATGCCAGATGCAACTAAATTTGAGGATACATTTTTAGATGAGGATGCTAGATGGAACTAAACTTGAGGAGAGAGTTTTGGATAAGGATTCTAGGTGGGGACTGAACTTGGGCATAGATTTATCCATGAGGATTCTAGGTGGGGACTGAACTTGGGCATAGATTTATCCATGAGGATGCTAATTGAGGACAGAACTTGGCGTTAGATTTTTAGATGAGGATGCTAGATGGAACTAAACTTGAGGATAGATTTTTCGATGCGGATGCTAGATGGAACTAAACTTGAAAAGAGAGTTTTGGATAAGGATGCTAGGTGGGGACTGAACTTAGAGATGGGAACAGGTGCTTCCTCCTGTATGCTATTGATTACCATTTTTCACTCTTTTTTGTTCTTTTGTAACGTGGGTGATGTATTTTTATCGGCCACTTCCTCCGTTAATGGTTGCACCGAAATTTTTTGGGTTAGATTTGTGTTAAATGTTCTTTCTGAGAACCCTGTGTCGCGACAGTGTACTACACTCCTGGTAGTGTGATCTTGTTAGATCTTCAGGTAGTAGTGCTTATTATACTTGCTCTGTGCATCCGATTTAACTCTTGGTAGGTAAAGTCTTGCTTTTCACTCTAACGTCCATTTTATCAAGTTCACCTTTGGGCCTATTTATTATGTCAATACCATAGCAGATGGTATTCGCTTTTGATATTAATTCTGGTATTTAAGTGGTCCTTCTGCTCACCCTGTCTCTTATGAGCGTTTCCTTATTGAGGTTGGGTTTTTATTTTTAGCCCGGTGTTTACTCGCCTTCATTTAGGACACATAAATTCGATTCGAACTTAGTTTTTATCAGCTGTGGAATGAGGATCGAAGGCGCTTGTCGATTGAATTTCAGGGAGGTAGAGTGTATTATTTCACATCTCGCCACACACTACTTTTATCTTTTCTCGACCGGTTATTTTTCATTCCTACACCTTTCGCGCTTTCGTACCAGCAACGGTAAACATATGGTCGTAATCCAAAGAGGTAAATGTTTGTGTAGGCGAGATCGAGACAAACGAAAGTGAAAGAAAGCCAGATGGAGAACCAAATCCTCGAGTGGACCCCTTCGAAATTTAGGGGGAGGGAGGGGGTGGGCAAGACAACCGGTTATGACCCTACGAAGGCAAATTCTTCTTTTTTTTTTGTTGAATTTGTGTGAAGGTGTTTGAATCCTGTTTTGACGCAGATGTGAAATGGGTAATCCATGATATGTGCTTCATTCTTCTAAATTAATTCTGTTAGCTACCACCCAACTCCCATCTACACTAAAGTACCAAAATTCATGGTATACATAGGTACCTAGTATCGTATAAGACCCTCTCTAGAAAGGTGAAATGCAGCAACTCGACATGGCGTCGATTCTACAGGTGGAGGACATTTGGAAGATGTAGACCCATGCCGTCTTGATAGCTGTCCAAAGTTCCCTGATATTTCTAAGTAGTAGACTCAGTTGTGCATCATATGTGAAGGAAGCAATACCATGGCTTAATTCAATCTTCCAAAAAATTAGAAAGGGCAAGCTGTGCTCCTTGAGATTCACGCCAGGAGCTCCAATGCAAAGAACGACTGTTTGGGTGTGGATGTGAGGACGATGCAGAGGAGCAGAAAAGAGTTGGATCAGTCAAGCTGCAATTACGAGACTACGGCGGATAACAAACCTCACTCTAAAGGGTCTGATACCTAAAGAACCCCTGAATTTCTCAAGGAGATCCAGGCTATCATTGGCAACGATCCCAGCAACTTAATAAGGTCCATAACCAGGAACAAAGGAGTGTCAGAGTCCCTCATCAAGCAGTTAGTGCAGGAAGAGATCCACTGCTACTCATACAAGATGAGGAAAGACCAGCTTCTGTTGCAGAAGTTGAATGACAGTCCCAAGGAACGTAGTGCGAAGCTAGTGCGCAAACTGAAGCTCCAGCCCAAATTTGGCATACTTTGGTTCTTCTTAGACAAGTATAACTTCTTCCAGGACTAGATAGTGAACTTGAAAAACACCTGTTGGGTTCCTGTATTCCCCCAAAGATATACCGATGGTCATAAATACCAAATTCTCGGTTTACATCATGGTGTTTGGGGTGGTCAGTAGCGAGGGTTCGAGTTATGTCACCGTTTATCTTCCCGGAGGGCTTCGGGGTCAATATGTAGGGCGGCATCAAGTACTTGGATCAAGAGGTACCCGTTGGAAGGCAATTCGTGTGGAGAAGAGCTACATATAACCAATGCCACACAAGTAGGAACATCCACTCTTGGCTGTCCGACAATTTTTTTAACTACATCACTCCAACCTCTGGCTTCACAACGCCCTAGACTATGCCGGCGTCGTTGAGAGAGAGAGAGAGAGACCAATCTGTTGGGTTTTTACCCAATAACCCCTTCCCTGCGCGTAATGAACTGACCACATCCATTGTGACCTTATCAGGTGCATAAGGCAGTACTGATTATGACTTGCTGGCTTTATGTCTTATTTGAGGGCAGGCCAACTAAAAGTCCCTAGTCCAGTCTCTGGGTCTGCCACAACAGATCTTCAGATGCTGGCCGTTCCTTTGACGATTAGTACGACCTCATAATGAATTCCACCCTGTCTCTCTGACTCTCTGGATGCTCAGTTGGGAGTCTTTTAGCAGAAACAGGTTCACTGGGCAACTTCTGGTCAGTGTGCCTCGGTGTACAGGTGCAAACACCCCCCTTGAACGTAGTCAGGGTGGAGATCTGATAAATCGAAAAAACCGAGATTATATCGGCGATAACCGTTAGATGGGTGATATAGCTCGCCAATACTTTTTTTTTGTTCCTCCATTGGTTGCAAGTTTTGGTATTATCGGTTGTTGGTAATTCTTTTCATATCGGCGATAACCGTTAGATGGGTGATATAGCTCGCCAATACTTTGTTTTTGTTCCTCCATTGGTTGCAAGTTTTGGTATTATCGGTTGTTGGTAATTCTTTTCATAATTTCTGACTACTTCAGCGAAACTTCGTCCAACCTTGGTGTTGGCAAAGGCGAAGAAATCGAAAGCATGACCGGTGGAGGGGCTCCCCTACAACCATTTTTTCTGCTGCTAAGAGGATTCCCTTTGCTATCTTCAAAGTGGCCCTCGGGCACCTCCACCTCTGAAGAAGAGGTGACATCCCCCTGTGCTTTATCAGGGGCCACTTCAACATTTTCCGAGAGGCGATTAATTTTTTTCCTCTCGATGGGAGCTTGTTGAACGAAGGACACATGATCCATCACCATCAGGCATTACCTAGGATTCTAAGTAGAGATCCGATGAGCGCTTATTTTTCAGGCGGAAACCTCCTGGTGAATGCGACGGACCCTGCCCAGGTGGCCATGTTGAATGCTCTTCAGACACCCGATGGTTTGCCAGTAAACAACACCGAACTCTACCATAGATTTTGTCATAGGAGTGGTCTATGCGAGGGAGCTCAAGGACTACTCCATAAAACACATCATCGAAGAATTGGGAGACCATGGAGCGGTCATGGTCGAGCGTTTGATAAGATAACATGGGGTGTGGGGTCGAGATCCACCCCTACACTGTTTGTGACATTCGATCATGATAGGCTCACTGAGTCGGTGCGTGCCGGGTGGTATCGTACCGCGTCAAGGCATTTGTGCCACTGCTTAGGAGTTGTTACCATCGCCACCGCTTCGGCCATACAAATTCGGGCCACTCGAAATCTACGCAAACTGCTCAAAGGCAATACCAAGTGTGTCAATTGCGGCAAGCCGCACCCTGCTTCATTAGAGCAATATAGCTTGTATCTTTTCGAAATGGAGTTCGATCAGTTCAGGCTGCGGACTGACATTCTTCGAAAAGACACGGAATTTGTCCTGTTGCGCCCTGCCTAATCTGGGACTTTCTACGGATCTCAAGTTAGGAAAGCGCCCTCTGCTCATGACACCTCCAAACCTACGAGCACTGTGGCTTCCGTGCGGGTTCTACTTTCATAGGTAGTTCCACTGGTAGAGTTGGTGGCTCCACAAGCTTACTTTCCGCATCGGCTAAAACTAGGGCTCCCCCCCTCCCTCCCTTCACGAGACCGTTTTCCGTAAGACGGAACGGCCACGCGCATCCACCGAGTCGTTTGACTCAGGAGGCAAACACGCGAACGGTGGTAGGGTGACAGCACCAAGAGCACCTAGTCTTCCAGCCCCCACCCAAGAATGGACGGGGGTACCGAAGAGGCAGGACCTTCCAAAAGAGGGATCCCTACCTGCGAACAGGGTGCTGGCCAAAGATTTCTAGGTAGAGGAAGGAAAAACTCTAGGGTGAGCTCAACCTCCACCAGTAAGTTCTCGAAGGCGAAAGCGCCTTCGACAGCCAGCATCTCCCGCAGTTCAGCCTCCAGGAAGTCTGCGGCCATTCTAGTAAGGGCCTTTATCTCAAAGAGGGCTCTAGCATCTTCTCCAAGTTCGTCCTAGACGGCATATTCCTTCAATGGAATTTATTTGGACTCTAGTCCAACTAGGAGGAGCTGCGGAGGCTCGTCTCCTCCCGTTTTCTCTTAGCTACCTTTTTGAAAGAGACCATGCTGGGCACTACCCGCTGCCCAGCCATCAGGGGTATAAGGACTTTTACGTGATGATAGCCGGGCAGGAGGATACGCGATTTACACCCGGTATAATTTCCGTTATTTTACTTGCTTTGAATACCTCCTTTCAGGCAGTAACAGTGCAGCTGAACCTGGATATGATGTACACTCCAGCGTCAGCCGACTTCGTCACGAGGGATTTTCTCTGCATCGTCTCAGGAAGGCCGGGGTCCTTTCTTTTCCTCGGACATTTGGACGATAGGCATCCCATCTGGGTGGAATACACGCTCAATCTCAGGGGTTAAGTCTTTGACGACGTGATCGGCGAGCAGGAAATAGGTGTCCTAAATGTGGATGAATATACGCCTCCACTGAACGAGAACCGATTCATTTTTCTGCCCTGATATGTGACTCTGATATCTGGATGCACAACCTGATTTTAAGTGGGAGGTGGTTGATGACCTTTATGGTAGTGACCATTTTCACATTTAACTAACATTTTCTGGGCTGCTGCTTCCTTAAAAACACCCTCGTTGGTGCTAGAAGCGGGCATGGTGGTCGGCATTTTAGGAAATGAATGATTTCTCTGTGTCAGTTGAGGAGTTTAGGTCGGTTGATGAGACCGTTGAGTTCTTCTTCGGCAACGTCATCGCAGTAGGCTTAAAAATATCTCTAGAATGTTTGGTCGTTTTCAAGCCTACTGCTTATTTAGTTATCGTTTGAAAGTGAGACGGCCCTCAGAAAGAAGCGATATGCCTATATCGTTGCCCGAACGATTTCACGTTCGGTGAATTTCGTGGAGCTAGGGCTAGGAGCTAGCATCTTTTGAACCACGCCCACCGCTCTTTTTGTCTGATATACTTGTCTTCATTAAACGGGAGCACTCCTCTTGCATAGGTCTGCAGGCGAGTCAAAAGGATTCTAGGATAGTTCTCGCAGGACCGCCCCTCTTTTCTCCAGGAGAACTGAACCTCAATTTCGGACCCGTCGTCTGTGCGGAAGTCTTCCGCCACTGTTTTTCCACTTTCTCTTGCCCGGCTGCTACCCCGCTAGCATTCAACGCTCGTCGTCATGTCGCTGAAGGCCACTGACTGGACTTTAACTCGAAGCGTAGAACCTTTCAACAAATATATTTACCCTGAATTGCGTTCCGACTCTCGCATCAGACTCGCATAGTTCGGACGATGTTCCGTATGCCATACTTCGACACCTAGTTTGGCAAGGTTTGGCATTTTTGTAAAAAAAATTCAACAGTATTTGAACAAAAGATACCGTCCTAGACTCAGGTCGAAAGGCTACTCTGCACACTTATCGCAAACCTGGAAGAGATCACTATCCTGACAAGTTTCCGCACAATTGATGGAGAAATTAGTATTTTTTATACTTACCCATTACATGGACAAAGGAGGGCATCTGTCTTTTGGACAGTGCGATTTCCGCAAGTTCCACTCCAAGTTTGATACTTTCTTTGCTCCATATGGACAATGCTATCTGTGAAACCTTCCTTCGTAGATAGCACTGTGTGTTGCGGAGTGCTGTGTATGGCGTTTTTCGAGTCAACTTGGACATTGTGTAAGCCGTTGTGCGTTGGCAATGTTTGTGATTTTTTACAGTAAATATTGGTAATTTGCTTTAATTCTGTTTAAAATTCATTTAAAACATTTTTATATAATTATTAAATTCATTAAGCAAGGTGCTCCTAACTTATAGATTTTAACAATTATACACTTGCTAATTTAATTATTTTTAAATCTGCCCAGTCATTGTACAGTGAATCTAAGCCTCATTTCTAATTTTTATTTAAATCAAAGTCTCCTATTCAAAGCTATCACTGCCTATCAAAGGTCTAGTTGTACTCTTAGTATTGTGCTCTCTGAACATTGCATAATATTTTCTTCGTTTATTTGTATTATAGCCCCCTGAAGATGATTGTATATTGTGATTTAAACGTCACCGGGAAATAACTCTCAATTATTCTGACATATGACCTTCAAAACTTTCAACAATTGGGGCGATCCGACCCATACTTAGTTTTATTTTAATAGTTCCCGGACTAACCTTGGGAGGATTTTGGCAATTATATCATTTGAAAGAGAATGTAAAACAACCTCAGGCTTTAAAATTTCGTTAAAATCGACCGAATAGTTACGATGTTATTACCAAATAATTTCCGGACTAACCTTAGAAGGACGTTGGCAAGTATATCATTCGAAAGAGAATACAAAACAACATAAGGGTTTAAAATTTCGTTAGAATCAGCCAAATAGTTATGATGTTCTCAAAAGACTCATTGAAAAGTAGAACAGTTACCATTCTACCGCAGACCTACGGAGTGTCGTGCACGCGACGAAAAAGAAGGACGCCGGCTATTTTCCTTGTTTGCGGATTTCTGATATATATATATATATATATATATATATATATATATATATATATATATATATATATATATATATATATATATATATATATATACAGCGGTTGCAATAAATATCCGATACATGGTCATCAAAAGTTTATTTAGCATAGTTACACAACAGCAAAGTAATCCAAAATTGAATATCTTATGTATTTTGTACGTTGAATATAAATTCGGTATTAGAATACACAAATAGTAAAGCATTGATATTATATCGACAAAAGTGTTAGATTATCGCTTCAAAAAGTATCCAACACACCCACACAATTAGTTTTAAAGCGATAATAAATAGTACTCGAACATTCCAGAGTGGTTTACGTGACAGGAATGCTGTAGAACTTTTTAGAAAAAATAATCTACTTCGTCCACGTGAAACAGCGGACCTCAGTCAGTGTCAGAGAGCTGCATGGGAAGGAGGTCATCGTTCAACACTCTAATTCTAATATGGTGAAGACTAAAGAATTGCGAAAAAGGAGCAGAGAACTAATTGTTTAGTTACATAAAAGTGGTTTGGGCTATAGAAAAATTTCATCTATGCTAAAAATGCCAATCTCAACCATTGGTGACACTGTTCGCCGGTTCACGTCATATCAGCCCACTGCAAGTCTACCACGTTCAGGGCGTCCATCTAAAATTTCAAACCGTACGGCTAAACATATAGTCCGTAAAGTAAAGAAGAATCCTCCAGTGACTCGATCTGAACTTCAGAAAGATTTGGAAGCAGCTGGGACAAATGTCTGCAAAAATACAATTAGATCAGTTCTTAGGAACGAGGGATTCGATTCTCGCACACCAAGAAAGACACCTTTGTTGAAACCAATTCATGTCAGAAATCGTCTGAATTTTTGCCAAGGAACATTTAGAGAAGCCTGCAAGTTTTTAGGACGCTGTACTATGGTCTGACGAGATGAAGATTGAGTTAATTGGGGGAATAGTGTTAGTCACGTTTGGAGGCAGAAAAACTCGGCGCATGATCCTAAAAATACAATCCCAACAGTGAAGTTTGGAGGAAACAGCATAATGGTATGGGGCTGCGCCCCCCCTGCAGGTCCTGGAGAACTCCATATTATTGAGGGGGAAATGAATGCTCAGATGTATCGCAGGATTCTGGATGATATTCTCTTACAGTCTGCAGACGACTTGAAGTTGCCAAGAAGATGGACATTCCAGCAGGACAACGATCCAAATCATACAGCCAAGGGCACTGCAGCGTGGTTTCAGCAGAAGAAAATAAAGGTTATGGGATGGCCAAGTCAGTCGCCAGACCTAAATCCTATCGAGAACCTGTGGCGAGAATTAAAACAAAGGATTTTAAAAAAAGGACCCAAGAATCTAACAGATTTAAAAAGAATATGGCAAGAAGAAGGGGCCAAGATACCTACAAATATTTGTAAGAACCTTATAAGTAAATATCCCAAACGGTTGGAAGCTGTACTAGCGATGAAAGGTCATATCATCAAATACTAACTGGTTTTCATAGATGTATCGGATACTTTTTGAAATGTTCGTTTGATATTTTTGCCGTAATCATAGTAATGCTTTACTATTTTTGCAATATGATACCAATTTGTATTTTCGATTACTTTGCTGTTGTGTAACTATGGTAAATAAACTTTAGACCATGTATCGGATATTTATTACACCTACTGTATATATATATATATATATATATATATATATATATATATATATATATATATATATATATATATATATATATATATATATATATATTTCATGAACGCGAAAGAATGATGAAAATGAATCCAAGAAACAGAAAACGGGAAATTTTTTCTTCGGAAATATTATTTCCTAATTCGCAAAAATTACGTACAGAGGTGTAGGATTCGAACCGTGCACACTGAGGCAGCGAGCATCTGCTTTGATCTTAATTAAATCATCTCTTTGCGAATTAGGAAATAATATTTCCGAAGAAAAATGTTCCCGTTTTCTGTTTCATGCGGTTTGTTGGATATATATATATATATATATATATATATATATATATATATATATATATATATATATATATATACAAACGTCTTATTTAATCCATTTATCATCTATTAAGTATTTCTGTTTTCTTGGGTTTCGCTGCCTATCCCATGAATATTAATGCCAGGATTAAATCTTATCAGGATCCTAAAACGTTGATTTTAGATGCCCGTGTGACGTTATCCATTTTCATGGCACTGTCTTTAGGGCGTTTGGGGTATTTTAACACCTGAATGCAAATATTTATACCCGTTTTTTGCGAAGATCTCTCTGATTGAAGATTCTGCTTCATCGACAAGGTCCTCTGCTCCCCCTCCGTTACTCCGTCCCTTCTCGTATTCTCGGTTTAATATAATATAAAAGCCAAATACGAGATTGCATTGTTTTTGATCGGTTGCGGACCGTCAAAAGAGTAAGAAAGATAAACAAGAAATCTTTAATATCAAAATATATATTTTAAACTTTCTTATAATTCTTTTTCTTTTTCGAATAAAAGGATACGATTGTGTTCTTTATCCATAGGTATGTGCCAAGCGGTTTTAAACCGTACTTTAAAAGTAATTTTTCTTGAAACTTCATTTTTAGTGGCGTGGACACGACTCTAAGTTAGTAGGTCGGTCGGTCGGATGGTATCCATTTTACTTTTCAATGAGTTTTTTGACAATAACCGTAACTATTCGGCGGATTCTAACGAAATTTAAATCCCTTATGTTGTTTTACCTTTTCTTTCAAATGATATAATTTCCAAGCTCTTCATAAGGTTAGTCCGGGAATTATTGAAAGTTTTGAATGTCGTAAGGTCATAAGTCAAAACAAATGAGACCACGCGACTTAGGTCTGTTGACTTTGTTGACTTTTGTTAACTCTTTATCCCTAAACTATGCATTAACATTACTTTTAGAGATGAAACAAAAATATATATATTATTTGTGACTCACCAGGTGGTAATCTTTAGGTCTTCGTTACCATAACTTTTTACCAGGAGTAAAAAAAAATAGTTAAGACCAGTTTCCCGGTGCGGTTTTAGGTTTATTTACAACCTTGCTCAAGAATAAGATTGTAATGGTGTACAAAGAAGGAGGGGTGGTCATTAGGCTATCTTATCTATATCTATAAATCTCTAATCTGTTTGTCTATTCGACCGGGGGAACGTGAGCTGCGTTTAGACCGTCGCGGGTTTAGCTATGTGCTAAATTTGAATATTTAAGAACTGTGCAAAAGAATGGAACCGCGACATTTGGGGGGCCATGATGGCCATTGGAGCATCTTTCGGCTGTAAATTGGCTAGATTACCCATAAACAAATAATGGTCAAAAATAACTTTTTTTTCAGCATTTTGACTAATTTTTTAACCCTTTAAAATTGGCCCATTCTTTTTTGTCCTTCCACGTGTATTATGAGGACACCTGGATACAACAATGTCTGTGCAAAAGGATCTTGCTGATAGAGTTTGAAGAAGGCAGTTAAGTTAGTTTCCTTCGGTGCCTGCGCCACGTAAGCAGCCTTATCTTGGGTGAAGTAGACCCTTTGGCAAAGACGAAGTGTATTGTCTACCAAGAAGTGTTGTGATGTAGGATTGTTTAAACAATAATTTGTAAAAAGATATAAGAATTTCAACCTGTATCTTGCTTAGTATTTTTTTTTTTACCCGGGCAACGCCGGTTACCCCATTTTGCCCGTACTCAATGTGCGATCTATAATCAAGTACTCCCAAATTAACAGGAATGTACTCAACTTGAATGGTCATAGTAGGAAGCCATAAATATTTCGATCCTTAGCCAGAAACATCTGTTATGTCAAGACGGTTCGAGAGATTGTCTCGTAGGTCTCGAAAGATTTGTTTGACTCGGTCATCGAAGTTCCCAAGAGCGACTGTTCAACAAACCCCAGAATATGGTTGATCTTCCAGGTAAACCTCGGTCCTCAAATCGTCGTCGCTTGAACCGAATTTATCGCTATGCCAAAACATACGGGGTTTGCTTTGACTGTGACTATGGTGGTGCACTTCTGTCGCCATCCACGGATTTGTTCCTAAATGGGGATCATCTGGATGTAGTAGAATCGCACCGTTTTTTTGGTCTTGTTTTTGGTCGAGGACTCACCTGGGAAGTGCATATTCTCAGTCTTAGTGCCTCTGGTACCCGCCTTATGGTCATTTTTGTTCCGTGACGTTTATATCCTTGGTAGTTTATTTTTACAGACCCTTTGTTCCTTCCAAGCTAGATTACTTCTACGTGTCTGCAGCCGAGCGCGAATAGCAGCAGAATGTGGACTCGAGCCACACTACTTGCCACCATTTAGTGACCAGTGCCTTCATGCTATCTCCTGTAGATAGCATTTTTATCTATGATAGTGAGATTCCTCTCGCCTTCGACGTACACAGTGTATCTGAGCTTTAGGTGTGAGGCCATTATTTCGCTTGATCATCAACAGTTATCATCATCCTCGGCCGATTTCGACGATGCTTAAGATCCAAATGGTTCTGCTGTTTGTGGCTCTGACACCGCGCTATATGGCAGCACTTCTTAACGTTTGTCGCTACACCTCTACTCCCAAAGCTTCTACATCACATGGAGCATTGCGTTTATATTTCTTGGAGCAGACTCCTTGCCAGTGTATGTAAACGTATGGCTCTAAATCAATTCCGAATTAGGGTCGGTTTTCACACCTTCTTTCCCTTGTTTGCACCTGGCGATGCTCTTCCGGGCGTTGCGTTTGTCTTCACGGTCAAGCTTGTATCAATACATCGATCGGTGCGAGAGATTACGCGCTTTGCCCGGATCGGATACCGGATATGGTTTATAGTGACTCACACAACGCACAGAGTACCCTCAAGCTATTGTAATCTCCACACCACCTGGTTTACGGTATCCGTGACACCACGGGTGCCGCGAGTCAGTAGGATTTCTAGATTGTCTTCTGGTGGGTCCATGGTCATGTAGGAAGCCGTGAATGAGCACACATATGAAGGCGCCAGTCTACAAAGACTTTGGCGACCGGCCCAGCGTTTCGCTCTTCCCCACTCTGTCTACATTGCAGTAATCAGTAATCAGATTTGGATATATGGCAAAGAAGATGGCAGACGGCTCACAAGAATCTAAACTTTTTCGCTTAGACCCACCCTCAAAATGCCTCCATGGCTTCAGGTCTTTTCTGCCTCTTGGCCGGTCTACTTGGTGTTGGTTCTGCACCCTTAACTATGAAATACTAGTTTTCCTGGATGAAACAGGCCTCATATACAGTATTTACTAGGGCTTGGTTACACTTTTGTACCCATGATAGAGGTGTATCTCTCTCCGGCGCCTGATCACTCCTATTTTTAGTCTTTGTTGGTTTCGTTTTGTATAGGTTATTGGTTTTTGTTTCCTTTTCTGTTTCGTTCTCTTCAGTTAATTTTCATATAGCCTAATAATAGATCGGTCATAAACAACATAAGGGTTTCAAATTTCGTTGGAATCGGGCGAATAGTTACGACGTTATTGCCAAAAACCTCATTGGAAAGTAAAACGGTTACCATCCGACCGACCGACCGACCTACGGACCAACATAGTAAATTATATGAAAAGAGCGTGTTAATTCATAGTAACTTAACACGCGACTAAAATGCTAGCTGACATGGAAGAGTGAAGGCCTACTGAATACTGGAAAAAGAGTCATCTTTATCACGATGATTTGCGCCGGGTATCAAAATGCCATTATGAATGGTGCTGACTGCGTCCGCACGCCGGAATCCTTACAGCAACTACAGGACGAGGTGATGGAAGACACGAGCAAGGGAATCCGTGATTTGGCACGTGAGATGAGTGCTGGAGTCACCGACCTGAAGCTGCCCCTGAATAAGGACATTCGCGAGGGATAGATTCTGACAGCCAAGGACAAGGAGAACCATATGAGGAAGTCAAAGAAGCTCCTGAACAAGCTGAACCATCATGTTGAGCCCAGTATGTTCTGGTTCTTCTCAGATGAAATAAAAAAACTTCCAGGACCAGTTGCACAACACCTAGAATAAGAGGGGGCTTGCCTATAATCCACGCGACGTTCCACGTATCATAAAGACCAAGTTACCCCAAATTGTGATGGTATGTGCGTGTATCCAGTGAAGGTGACGCCACATCTTTGAACAAGGTCTTAGGCTCAATTCAGACAGTTATGTGGAGATGCTGGAAAGTGTGGGCAAACCCTGGAGAGGATTTCTGCTGGAAAGCCCTACTTCCGGAAAGAGTCAGAAGTGTTTGTCGGAGAATACCTACGCCTTTACCAGCGCCACGTTATGGCTTCCTAATTCCCAGGATTTCATCCCATTGATTACTATGTATGGGGCCAGGTTGAGAATGAGACAAACTACTTTGATTGCAACACCAAGAATCAGCTGGTGTCTAAGATCAGGGAGGTGTTCAAAGATCTTTCCAGGGACACAGTAAGGAACGCACGCCACAAGATTCGAAGCCGTCTTGAGGCTGTGGTGGAAGTTGAGGGCGGCTCTTTTGAGTAAACTGTTATCTTCTAGCCATAATCTAGTTGATATTTAGAATTTTTTAAAATACATTTATTTGCGCCTGAGATATAGTGGTGTGGAGGTGTGTTATGCAAACTGTCAAATTCCCCCCGTCACCCTATATGTACTTCTACAATTCTTCGTTTGTATCTCTTAGGAACCATAATATCCTTTAAACATTTCTTCAAGATCTTTGTATATTGGAAACTTTATTTGTGATAGAATAATTAATAATTGCTTCACTAATAGCTTCATCAGTTCATAGAGTTTACCTAGGTCACTTATACCCCACTTAATACTGACTTCATTAAGTTCTATATAAGATGTACCTCTTTAGACAGTAGTTTGCAGTTCTAGTATGCATAGTCAAACTCTTTCTTCAGTTTTTGTGTAGTTGAAGTCTTAGTTAATTGGACTATGGCACAGGGTGTTCCAGGATACATTATTCGCAGTAATTGGCCCTTAATTTATGAACATTCGTTAATCATACAAGATATTCTTTAGTTTGGGTGAGAAAAATTTGGTGGGTCATATGCTACCATCCATGTGTTAGTGCGTGTTGGTCGTCGTTATCGTCGGCTATCACTCGTTAGGATGATGTCTTCTGGGTGGCCATCGATCCTGTGGGTCGTCAAGTGACTGAAGAGACCCAGTCGCGACCGGCACTCCGCACGTCCCGCGGATCGTGCCGGGGGAAGTCGTTTCCCGCAGCGCCGGGTTTGGCAGCTTTCGCATGCCGACGTTCTCGTCGCTGCTGTTCGTTGTCACGCTGGTCGCACCTGGAGAAGCCTGTGCCTATTTGGGTCATCTTTTAAGGTGGAAAGGACACGCAGCACAAACGTCATTTACACAGTCTTGGCGGTCTGATGCTATTGATCCAATGGCAGAACAAACAAGGACAACCGGTTGCATCAGGCCCTTGTAGCCTCGTCTGCCTTCACAGTCATTTAGGGTGTTGAGCATCCCATGCCTGCTGCGTCGTTGAGGACTTTGGTCACGAGGGTAAGAAGGAGACATCTTCGGAAACCTTTGCTCCTCCCTTTTAGCTTAAGGGGATCTTTAATTGACCAGAGTATTTTTCAAAATACGTTGTAAAGTGGGGAAGTTCGGTGTCCTGTTAATTTGGACAAGTTACATAGCGAAATCAATTAAGTGATAACAAAGATAGTCGAAAGAGAAAGCTGGATAAATCGAAAGTTGAGGAATAATGAAACAAAAATAGCAATAGCGAACCACTAAATATTGTTGATGGAATGGTTTAGATCCTGGTGGAAGAATTTGGTACAAGTTTGTAAAACTCCTGAGAAGTTAAAGCAGGCCTCAGCAAGATGCTCGGCTCGAGGATAATTATTTAACTCTGTGCAAGAAATGGAATTTTGAATTAAGGTTATTTGATCACTACCAGACTGAACCATTTAGGTTTTCTTCACTTCGACTACCTTCTCGTAACCTCATCCAAACCATATAAAAAAATCCATTTTCCGCTCTCCACTGATACTTCAACAATATATATATATATAATTATATATAAATATATCAACTGCATAGCATTATAACCCGCCCCCGATTACCTTGCCTCCATTATCGATTAATTAATCTTTGTATTTGATTATATTTCACCGATCAAAACATTATTTAATCTTTATATATATTTTCACATCAGATCGGTCCAAACAAATATTCTTATGTTAAGATAATATTGCATAAATAACACCCATTTTCTTTACTTGTTCACCGTTTGTCCAGAAGATGACCCTGAAAGGGTTGAAAGACGTCTTGACTAATTAAGAAATGTCCCTCGCCTCCATTTTTCCTCACCATTCGGTTTCTCAAAAGTTTGAAAAGGTTATAAAGCTTCAGCGCGAGCTCAACCAAGCAGCCATCAAACAACTAACTTCTCTCTTACGTATCTGTTCGATGTTTCACTGGATGAGTACTACTCTTTTCGATCGGTAGATAATCTTTACTTTGACTCCCAAAAATGGGTTCGATGAAGCATCTCATAAGAAGCTTATGATGAAGCTTCACTTGTTGGAGGCGTCTAAATGGATAGACTAAACTTTCGTACAAGCGACAGACTGCTGTCTTGGGTGGCTGAACCACTGACTTGTAATCGGTCGTTCAGTGCTCAGCCATCTCTTTTTCTTCATCTTCATCCACGGACTTTATTTAATGGTTTAGGATCTGAATAAAAAAATTTGCCAACTACACTAAACTTGGATCATGCTTAGCGTTAGCTCAAGCTATAGGAAAGTTTCGAGCTGTCCTACGTTGTGGACTCAACTAGACTAGTGGTTAGACGTGTTGTAGTGTCCATACGTCCTTTAGGAAGTATGTTGCAAATCCTAAGCATTTGGAAGTATTGATATAGCACTTGATATTATCCAACCGGTGCTTTGAGTCTGAGAAAAGATGTTTGATCCTTACCCCCCGATGCATTTCAATTAATTCCAGGTATAAAATGATTCTGGTGAAACTTTATAACTTGTTGGTCAGACCTTATAATTAATATGGGGTACAGTTCTAGTTCACAGGCGTTTGAAAGGACATTGATTGCTTGAAAAGGATGAAAGACTGGCTACTAAACTTACTCCATCCATTAGGTATGGCGCTATTAGGCCCGTATGCTAGAGCCGAATCTCTTCTCGCTAGAGAACTGGAGATTTCGTGGTCAAGTGTGAGGTACTCAAGATTCTTCAAGGTTGCAAAAATATTGATCACAAGTGGAAGGTGTTGATTCCCGGGCTTCTGACAAACCTAGTTTGGTAGTTCATCTACCATTAATGGAATATTGCATTTACTTTTTCCATCAACATTTTCTAGTTGAACTTTTTTAATTAATGCCTAGTAAGGGGAAGAGGGAGTAACAACAAGGAAAGAAGGTACCCTAGGAGACCTTACGGTCCATTCAAAGAGGGTACCTTTGGACTAGCAATTGAGCGGGCACAAGGCTGCTCAATTGTTTTGCGTCCCTAAACGGCCACTTTTCAAGACTTTGTCTAGTCTTGACTTGAACTGGTCAACAGATTCACTGTTGACAACTTCCACTGGAAGTGCGTTCCACATACCGCAGATACTGTAAGTGAAAAAATTTCCACACAGATTGCGGTTGTAACGCTTCAGTTCAAGTTTGAAGCCGTGATTGCGCGTTCTGTTCTCACTCAGTGTGAACATATCCCGGTAGTCAACATTGTCGAACCCTCGAAGTATTTTGAAAACTTCGATGAGCTGACCACCTAGTCTACGGGTTTCCAGCGAGAACAGATCTAATTCCCTTAGTCTATCCTCATAACTTTTATGTCGGATAGAGGGAATCAGCTTGGTTGCCCTGGCTTGTACGCGTTCCAATCTCGCGATGTCCTTTCGCAATGAAGGACTCCAAAATTGTACGGCATACTCTGGGTGCGGTCGGACAAGTGAGTTGTACAGGCACAGTACAATCTCCTGGTTCCGATAACCAAACTGGCGCTTAATATAGCCTAGCATCCTTTGGGCCTTTTTCTCCGCCTCAATGCACTGTTTCGAGAACTTGAGGTCACTAGTGATTGTTACACCCAAGTCCTTCTCAGTGTCGGTGGATTCCATAGCAGTGCCCTTAAGGATATACTGAGATTGGGGGTTTCTGTGGCCGATATGCATCACTTTGCATTTCCCCAGGTTAAAAGGCATTTGCCACGTGTCCGACCACTCCCCAATCTTCCCAAGATCTTCCTGCAGGCGGGCAGTATTTCCATCCTTTGCAACGTTCATGCCAAGCTTGGGATCGTCGGCAAATTTGGAAATCTTGGCAACCATGTCACCGTCCATGTCGTTGACGTAGATGATGAATAGTAGTGGTCCCAGGACAGAACCTTGAGGCACCCCGCTAGTAACGGGCACCCACTCAGAAGACTGTCCATTCACCACCACCCGTTGCCGTCTGCCACTTAGCCAGTTCTCGATCCAGCCGGCTACCTTTCCGTCTATGCCTAGCGCTCGCACTTTCCAGAGAAGGCGGCGGTGTGGTACCTTATCAAAGGCTTTCTGAAAGTCTAGGTAGACCACATCCACCGCCTTGTCCCGATCGTGCTCACTGAAAACGAAGTGGAAGAATTCCACAAGGTTCGTCAGGCATGACCGTTGCCTTCGGAAGCCGTGCTGGGAACTCCTCAGTAGCAGGTTTGACTCTAAATACGACGTCACTTTGTCCACCATGATGCTTTCCATGAGTTTACCGACTATCGAAGTCAGACTGATAGGTCGGTAGTTCGACGGTTGGTTACGGTCTCCTTTCTTGAAGATAGGAGTCACCTCCGCCTCACGCCTGTCTCTAGGAACGCATTTGGTCCGGATTGACATGTTAAAGATAGCGCACAGATGTCGTGATACTTCATCGCAACTTCCTTCAACACTTTAGGTAGAAACCAGTCCGGTCCAGGGGACTTATTCGTCTTTAGGTCAGCGATCTTTTTCTTTATTTCTCCTTCGTTGAAGTCCATTGCCTCCAGCTTTTCCCCCGAGTAGGAATCCGTCGGCTGGGGAATGGGACCACCCTCTTCAGTAAACACTGAAGAGAAGTAGTCGTTGAGGAGGTTAGCATTTTCTGCATCTGAATGCTTTAATGTCCCCTCCTCATTCCTCAAAGGGCCAATCGTTCGACGGATTGGTTTACGGCTGTTCACATATCCAAAAAACTCCTTGGGATTCTCTTTACAGAGTCTCGCCACTCGGAGTTCCTCAGACCGCTTAGCCGCTTAGGGAGCTGGCAGAGCTTTAATATTTGATGTTTTTTTCTCATTCCACGTTTGTCGATTTTCGATAAGGCACCTCACCTGGTTCGTAAGATATTTGCAGGTATTTCTTTTCCTTGTGACTTCTTAAAAACGCACTCATACTCTCTCTTTCTTTCTATTTCTCTCTTTCTATTTTTATTTTTTATTTCTCTTTCTCTGTCCTTCTTCCTCTCTCCTCTATCCTCTCTCTCCTCTCTCTCTCTCTCTCTCTCTCTCTCTCTCTCTCTCTCTCTCTCTCTCTCTCTCTCTCTCTCTCTCTCTCTCTCTCTCTCTCCTTTGATGTGCGGCAGACACGAATATCCAGTCCCCTTAGGATTACCCGCCCAAGTCTTTTTAAAGGTCATTGAATTTAATGCTAAATAACTCATGACCGTCAAATGTATAGTGATGGGAGATATTAATAATTAAAAGGTAACTTGTGTATGTAAAATAATATTTTATTTAATATATATTTAGCCGTTTGTTAATATGGTCTATGGTTGAGTGAGCATTTGATATTAATAGCCGTTTTTATTATCCATGTACTTGTATATTTTTGTTTTACAAAAATGACCACACGAAGTGTATATTACTAGTATTTCTTCATAGTACATAAAAGCAAATGCTTGAAATTTTCCGCCGTTGACCTCTGAGCAAATTTAAAGTTACCAGCTAACGTTTTCTTGTGTATAAATACCTCTTATATTCAGGTTTTGGTTGTTTATTATGTTCAAGTTTTGCTTGTTTATTTATTTATTCCCCACTTACGTTGCTTCTCCGCATGCATATTCTTTGACTTCTTCCAGTATTTTGATTGTTTTTTTTTGTGTGAGTTTTATATGTACGATGACTTTATTTATTATTATTAATGTTTTGGTCAGGTATTTGTTTCTGTGGGAAAAGTACTGCACATTATGTTAGTTTGGCGAGTCGCCATCTGTCCAAATTGCAAGTTCTTCTTTACTGTGATGAGTGAGGTAAAGTTTTTATATATTAAAGTTAAATAGAAGCTTCGTAGGCAAATAGCACCAGAAGGAGAGAGGCTATTAGATTATAACTAGCCTCGGAGGAGACTAGTGTCTGACGCGATCCACTCACAGCAAAGAATGCTGGCTGAAGGTATCGAATCTTAGAGGATACTACTAGTTGATGAAATCAAGTTTCAAGAGTGAATACTTACAAGACGAAGTCTCGAGGGTGACTAAGGAATCGAATTGGAGTTACTAGTAGAAGAGAGAGTCTCACAAGAGACTACTAGTTGACGAGGTCGAGTCTATGAGAAGACGACTGGTTGAGGATATCCCGTCTCAGCGAAGACAACTAGCCTGCAAGATTGACTCTCCTCGGAGACTGATGACGAATTCGAGTAGAGATTGCATCTCTGATTGGCCACAATTCAAGTTCGTCACCAGACCTTACCCTCTCCATGACGTCTTTTTTTCTGGGGTATGCTAAAGGAGAAATGTAGTCAATGGTCTCATCATTGACCAGACCTTACCTCACGTCGACTTTTTTTGCGGGGGATGCTAAAGGAAAATTTAGTCAATGGTCGCCTCATTGACCAGACCTTACCTCACGTTGACTTCTTTTGTGAGGGATGCTGAAGAAGAAATGTAGTCAATGGTCTCCTCATTGACCAGACCTTACCTCACGTTGACTTCTTTTGTGGGGGATGCAAAGGGAAAATGTAGTCAATGGTCTCCTCAAAGACCAGACCTTACCTCACGTTGACTTCTTTTGCCGGGGATGCTAAAGGAAAAAGGTAGTCAATGGTCTCCTCATTGACCCGACCTTACCTCACGTTGACTTCTTTTGCGGGGGATGCTAAAGGAAAAATGTAGTCAATGGTCTCCTCATTGATCAGACTTTACCTCACGTTGACTTCTTTTGTAGGAGATGCTAAAGGAGAAATGTAGTCAATGGTCGCCTCATTGACCAGACCTTACCTCACGTTGACTTCTTTTTCGGGGGATGCTAAAGGAGAAATGTAGTCAATGGTCGCCTCATTGACCAGACCTTACCTCACGTTGACTTCTTTTGTGGAGGATTCTAAAGGAGAAATGTAGTCAATGGTCTCCTCATTGACCAGACCTTACCTTACGTTGACTTCTTTTGTAGGGGATGCTAAAGGAGAAATGTAGTCAATGGTCTCATTGACCAGACCTTACCTCACGTTGACTTCTTTTGCGGGGGATGCTCAAGGAAAAATGTAGTCAATGGTCTCCTTTATTGACCAGACCTTACCTCACGTTGACTTCTTTTGTAGGAGATGCTAAAGGAGAAATGTAGTCAATGGTCGCCTCATTGACCAGACCTTACCTCACGTTGACTTCTTTTGCGGGGGATGCTAAAGGAGAAATGTAGTCAATGGTCGCCTCATTGACCAGACCTTACCTCACGTTGACTTCTTTTGTGGGGGATGCTAAAGGAGAAATGTAGTCAATGGTCTCCTTATTGACCAGACCTTACCTCACGTTGACTTCTTTTGTAGGGGATGCTAAAGGAGAAATGTAGTCAATGGTCTCCTCATTGACCAGACCTTACCTCACGTTGACTTCTTTTGCAGGGGATGCTAAAGGAAAAATGTAGTCAATGGTCTCCTCATTGACCAGACCTTACCTCACGTTGACTTCTTTTGCGGGGGATGCTAAAGGAAAAATGTAGTCAATGGTCACCTCATTGACCAGACCTTACCTCACGTTGAATTCTTTTGTGGGGTATGCCAAAGGAGAGGTCAATGAAATAGAGATGCGAGACAACTGAGCGAACAGCGAATCATAAATGTTGATACTCAAATGGCAAAAGCCGACGAAATTGAAGGAATCTGTTCTTGGCTTGAGGATAGAGGCAATACTCTAACAATCAATGGACCTTCATACATACAAACAATAGCGCTGCGGGGGCACAAATGTACCCCGCAGCACGATATTACCCAGAGCCAACACCCACACATACATAAAACAAAAGCAACGTGAATAATATTTCGGCCGATTCTAACGAAATATGAACTCCTTATGTTGTTTTAAATTCTCTTTCGAATGATATAATTGCCAAGGTCCTCCCAAGGTTAGTCCTGGAATTATTTGGCAATAACATCATAACTATTCGCCGATTCTAACGAAATTTGAAACCCTTATCTCGTTTTAAATTCTCTTTCCAACCATATAATTGCTAACGTCCTCCCAAGGTTAGTCCGGGAATTATTGACAGTTTTAAAGGTCGTAAGGTCATAAATCAGTATAAGTGAGAGCACGCGACTTTGGTCAGCAAACCTTGTTTCCGTACCATTTCCTCTCTGAGTGCAAGATCTCCTGTGCCCCCCCCCCCAAATGTTAAACAAAATTTACTGAACGATGTTTTCGATTCAAAGCAATGTGATGCCCACCGTTAGACTAATAAAATGAATCTAAGGTCATTTTATAAATACCCAAAGCATAGGTATCAGAGTAGACAAATAAAGAAAGAGAGACTAAAGTGAAAAAAAAGAATGAGAAAAGAGCTGCCTCTTGCGGAATTTATAAGGACCAGGTCCTGCCATGAATCATGTGGAAAGGATGTAATCTCTGCCTCATGGTGTCTTCCAATGCAAGGTATACAAACGCTTTACATAAATTTTGAGCCGCACCCACTAAATTGGTCTAAGGACGATGAAAAATGAACCCCAAAAGAATAAACTAGATACTGCGTTGGTTCTAATGGCTATATCCCAACTTGGACTTGAAATAAAATTATTCTCCAGTTGTTCATAACTCATTAATGAGTATTAAACTAAGGAAAAATACTCATAGATCTTTAAATAATAAAAAAAGAGAAGCCATTAAGATCTTTACCCACTCGATAACTGGATTCAAACCATATATCAAACAATTGACCTGAGAAAAGTCCAACATAATAACGTTTTTATCAAACAATTGACCTGAGAAAAGTCCAACATAATAACGTTTTTATCAAACAATTGACTGAGAAAAGTCCAACATAATAACGTTTTTATCAAACAATTGCCTTGAGAAAAGTCCAACATAATAACGTTTTTATCAAACAATTGACCTGAGAAAAGTCCAACATAATAACGTTTTTATCAAACAATTGCCTTGAGAAAAGTCCAACATAATAACGTTTTTATCAAACAATTGACTGAGAAAAGTCCAACATAATAACGTTTTTATCAAACAATTGCCTTGAGAAAAGTCCAACATAATAACGTTTTTATCAAACAATTGACCTGAGAAAAGTCCAACATAATAACGTTTTTATCAAACAATTGCCTTGAGAAAAGTCCAACATAATAACGTTTTTATCAAACAATTGACCTGAGAAAAGTCCAACATAATAACGTTTTTATCAAACAATTGACCTGAGAAAAGTCCACCAACTAACGTTTTGCGTAAGGAAAAAAAACTTGAGTAGAATAAAAGAGAAATAAGAAATAGAAATATTGTAATTGATAATGACTCACAGAACGCACTGGTTATCTATGAGGCAATGGAATCTCCGCAGCTCCTCGTTGCTCTTATCCCTGACGCCACGGCTACTGTACACCAGGGAGGTGTTGAAAATGTCTTCTGTCGGGTCCCTGGAGATCTGGGGATAGCTTCGGACGAGTTCGTTGGTGGGAGACCAAAATGTCTGCTCAGGGTGAGGCACTGCCCCCTCATTCCGCTCATCTTCATACTGACTACATGGCAGGGATCCAGCCTTTAGACCTACATGCCAGGGATCAAACCAGCCTTTAGACCTACATGGCAAATAAGATAGGAGACGGCGTCTTGCAATTTAAAGTTGCTTATCATCGGACTATTTCTGTGGACTTATCCCAAAATGTTTCGATGGCATTCCGTCATTTTCTGTCGTCTCCGAATCTGACACACTCGCGGGACAAAGCGCCATCGGATGGAACGCTCCCTTGAACCATTCTGCGAGAATTGTTTGGTACCCTCGGATGTAAGCTACTTCTTGGTCTCTGTACCGAGACGACTGAAACCGCTACCATCTCTCCCTGGTACTTGGAGCCTGGGTTTTGTGCGCCAGGTTGTGTTGCCATGGAAATTTTGTTTGAAGTGGGCTACCCGCATATTATTTTTTTTTAAGTTGTTGATCACACGTGGTGGTCCTCAGGGGCACCTACCATTTCTCTTAGTTATAGTTTTATTTTATCTGCTATTGTTTTGTTCCTATTATTTTAAATTAACTTATTGTTGAGTTTTCCTCTTTTTTTTTCTTTATCGGCGGTAGCTCCCTCGTCGCTGGTCAGTATAGGCCAGGGGTCTCCAAAGAACGGCCCGCGAGATCAGTTCATCCGGCCCGCCGCTGCACTGTGCCACAAATGACATCTGAAAGGAATTCACTTGATTGGATGCAGTAATTACAAAGCAAATATTGATGATATCTTAAAAGCCAAACGCCAGTTTCACAAATCTCACTAACCTCTTTTGCTGCTTAGTTTGTGAGACTCGGATATGTGCGCACTGGCTGTGGTAATACTATCTTATTGCTAACGACGCCTTCTTTGGTAACTTTTTGGTAAATAAATTTGTTTGTTGTCTATTTTTTGTGTCTTTTGTGTATTGGTAAATAAATATGTTGGTTGTCTTTCTCTTTTGTGTATTCAATATATTGTATTGAACAAAATGGTTATGCGGCCCGCGCTCGTCATTCTCTGTTATCTGGCCCTCTAAAGTCTAAACACAGGGAAAATGCATATTTTCAATAAAAAATGAAATCCATTTGATTTAATTGAAATATGAATAAATTATATCTTGAATGTGATTTCTTCCCGATGCATTAACTCCAAATTTCGATCAATTTGAGCACATTCATTTATGACGCGCTGTTCCCTCAGGTGTGTCGTATCTTTAATTTTCATCGGGTATACCTTCTCCTTTATCATACCCTCAGAAAAGAAGTCAATGTGGGTAAGGTCTGGTCAATCAGGAGACCATTGACTACACTTTCTCCTTCAGCATACACCAGATAAAGAAGTCCAGTGGGCTAAGATCTGTTGAACGAAGAGACCCTTGAGTACACCTTCTTTAGCATACCCCATAAAAAGAAGTCATGGGAGGGTATGAGTCTGGTGAGCGAGGAGACCATTGAGATATTTTCTGTGTTAAGACTTTAGAGACACCCTGTATTTCCAAAATAATCCCTGAACACCATGGATAAGTTTACAATGACTATTAAATTAACGTTAAAGGAATCAAAATACTTAAAGTCGTATCGGATCCTGATGAGTTGACGAGGACACTTAACTCTTAAGTAAGAACAATCCCAACCATCAAAACCTGAACGTCACGATTCGTAGACCATTCAAGTGCGCGTGGAAGCTATCGATGACGAGTGATGGAGGCGGCGTCACCTCCATGAATACAGTAAGTTAAGACTACAATGAAAGTAAAAAGAATCATCTGTCCACTGGCTGAACCGAAAGCAATCGCATTTCGGCCGAGAGTCGCTTCTTCCTAAACTCGGATCCCATTTATTCTGACCACACACTTCGATACGCAATGCAGAAGCAATCATCACGAAGCCCTGCTGGGTAAGGTACCCATTTGCCTATCTGGATTAACATACAGTGGTGTAACATCTCAACGCAAAGATGCCAAAATAACAACAAGGAAGTGAACAGCGAAGCCGCCATCATAGTTTGGAGGTGAAGTTTCACTCTTGTAATCTTCTGCTGTCTTTCGTCTGTCGTCATCATTTCTTCACATTTGACCTCTTCAGCTACCAGTCCCTTGCTCAAATCACCAGCTCTCTTCTTCTTCAGGGCAGAATCAAGCCACTTATACCTTCTCCAGCCTGTTTGCAGCCGTTTTCAACCAGTCCTGCCATCGTCAGCTTACGTTAGTTTTTACCCTGTAATCTACACTTACTCTACCCTGTAATGTACGCTTACTGTACCCTGTAATGTACCTCCCCTCCTCTATCACTCATCAACGATTGCGTCAACACTCACTTCGTATTTCTTTAGTTATTGGGAACCATTCTTATCACTTATCCGCTTCTATTCAGGGGACTCATTGTTCCCTACTTCACTATCGAGCGAGTATGCCCACGAGTATCCCTTATAATAATTAATTTGTTATGGTACTTATTTGTTCTTAACTTCTATTATTAAGCTATCAATATTTCTCTTTCTATAAACAATCTATTACAACGCCGTTGTGTCATTCTTGGGCCCAGAGTGACCAATAACACTTTGCCTCATTGATACCAGCTCTAATTCTCTCACAATTTGCCATAGGTCCTTTGCAAATCATTCCGCTTTTCTACCATGCCTTCAACCATATTAATTACTAAATATATTGCGTAATCCTGCCCCCCCCCCTCCCACGACTAATAAAGTTTGTGCAGAAGACCATACCTTATTGCTCGGAAAACGGGCCTACCTTCATTGAAGAACGGTCGAACAGGTTTAGTAAGATTACCACTCTTTCAGTCATTAGCGTCTCTCTCTCTCTCTCTCTCTCTCTCTCTCTCTCTCTCTCTCTCTCTCTCTCTCTCTCTCTCTCTCTCTCTCTCTCTCTCTCTCTCTCTCTCTTCATCCAACTTGACGAGATCCCCACGTTAGTTTTTGATTGGATTTTCCTATAAATAAAAAAAACTATCATTTTTCGGAAAAGAACCGTAAGAACCGGCTGTCAATCCCGACGGGCATAAAAGTCTCGAGTAAAAAACAAAAACCGGTTTTACCTTCATCTTCAATATTCAGAGTACGGGCGGGGCGAAACGGCCTAATTCATTCTTTGCTTTTATTCTTTCTAGTTTTATTGTTAGTATGGAGGGTTAAGTTATCGATTGCAAGCTTCTGGCGCTGGTGCGTCGAACGGAAGATACATTAGGCATTTGTAAAGAAATCGATTAAAATTTACGAGTGGACGAGGTTTTTTTTTTTACCTTGGAAAATTGTTGGATTATCCCATAAATAATTTTATTATTTTTTTTAATATTTCGTTTTGAGAGACTTAAAAAAAAACTGGTTATGTTTTGATGGATTATGTATTCCTAGAATTAGTTCTTTTTTAAAAATTCCGAACGATTTTTGAAGGCAAGGAAGATATGAAAGCTTGATTCCCTAATTACGGACCAACAGATACTAAGATCGTTTGGAGACTAGTCCGAGATTAGAAGAATGCAGGAGAGAAGATCAGAGTAAACGGGGAAGAAATTGATATAAATTAAATATCAGTTATGTCACTTTATATAAGTCATTTTATGTTTTAAAGTATCAATTCTATTCTTAAACTTATTGAATGAAATGCTATCAACCACCTATAAGGATAAAGTATTCCACATCGAAGTAATTTTATATGCGAAAAAATTATATGCTGTCTCAGTGCTAAATCTTTTGTTTAGAAGCTTGAAACCGCCATTTCAAACCCCCACTTCATTAGTTACACAACTCAAATAACAACTCGTCCTTAATATTAGTAAAACTATTTGGTATTTTAAAGACCTCGATGAATTGTACGCCCAAACGAAGAATTTCCAGTGAAAGAAAATTAAGATCTTTCAGTCGGACTTAATAACGTTTATTTTTAAATTTTCGGCTTAATTTCGTCTCCTGACGTTGAACGCGTTCTTAAAGTCGTCTTTTTGCGGAACTCATGAATGTCACTCATGGAAACCCATCACTTCAAAATGGTTATTAGTAGTTCAAGGCTAAGATAGAAAAAAAAAGAAGATGATCGATCGATAGTCGAGTTCACAGAAGCTTCTGGAAAATGAACGTAGAAACAGACGAGTAGAATTTGATGAAAGGACAAAACTTCCGAAAGAGGCGAAGAAAAAAAAGGACGCGAAGAGGAACTACGCTAGAGATCACTGACTAATCAAAGGCTAAAAGTGAAGATTAAGATAGATCTAAAACTAGAAAAATTCTTAATAAAAAAAAGCAAAGGGAAACAAGTAATTACGATAAATAACTTCTAAATTACGCTACCACACAATATTCAGGAACCAAATGATTGCTATATGGTAGGTTACTCATTTTTTTTAAATGAAACAGAAGGGAAATAGGTTTAGATTGCGTAACCTTAATAAAGCGATGAATCGAAACAAAATCGTCTACTATTGGGCGATGTTACCAAAACATTTAAATTTAAGGTGATAAACAAGAAGTGATACATCGATAAAAAGACTCGATTGCACTGAACTCAAGTTTAATAAGAAAAGACTCAAAGACCACATATTATTGAATACAAATTACTCTTTGTGCAGCATACACTATACAAATCCCTCAGTTGTGAAGCATACATTACAAATCCCTCAGTTGTGAAGCATACACTACAAATCCCTCACTTATGCAGCATGCACTACAAATCCCATTTTTGTGAAGCATATACTACAAATCTTTTACTTGTGCAGCATGGTAACCGTTTCACATTCCAATTAGTTCCTTTTGCAATAACATCGTAACTATTCGTCCAATTCTAACGAAATTTGAAACCCTTACGTTGCTTTACATTCTCTTTCGAATGATATAATTGTCAAGGTTCTCCCAAGGTTAGTCCGGGAATTAGTAAAATAAAACTAACTATGGGTCGGATTGCTCCACTTGTTGAAAGGTTTGAAGGTCATAAGTGAGAATAATTTAGAGCACGCGATTTAGGTCTATTGAAATTGTTAGATTTTAACCCACGACAAAAGAAACGAACAAGCAAAAAAAGCAAATCTAGTCATTTTGACGCGATCACCATGAAGTGTGCACCAGGGGACTTGTATAATCCATCTATCCTTTATTCTCGATGATCCTTTGGCATCTCTTAGTACAGGAACGAATCAATTGTTCACTCACTCATGCCCTGCTTCAATCATCTTGAACAATTTCTCAGAGCTCTTGAATTGTTTTCATAACACTGTTCTACTCCTCGTCCACGAAAGTTTTCACCGACTTGGCCGTGTGGCACGGGACATCCTGCATGAACATTGCAGGTAAAGCTTCAGAGGATCGTAGATGAGGCAAAGCATGCTGTGGCGGTAATTCATTGTACGCTTGTACATTCACTGTGCCCTGTAAGCGCAAAAGTGGGACCCTTCTGCCGAAATCCCCCCCCCCCCAAAAAAAAAAATATATGACACTTCGTTTGCCAAACTTAACACTCTTTTCGGTGCAATTGGCAGACGACCATTCGCCCGCTCGGCGACGAACGAACCTTCTGTCTTCGAATCACAACAAAATGAACTTAGATTCGTCGCTGAAGTAGACCCGACTCCAATTGTCATCCTCCTATATAACGCGCCCATTGTCAAATTCAACTAGTCTTTCTTGTTCGTCAGACTGATCAATGTCTTGGCGCGATGTGCGAGCGTGGAAATTATCTTCCTCCAGCGGACGTGAAAAAGTCTGCCGGGATACATTTGATGGCCAAATTCTCATTAATCTTTCGAAAAACTACTGCAGTCGCCTTGAAACGATCCTTCTTCATAATTTGTGGAATAGCTTGGCCTACTGGTTGATTTACCAGACTTACCTGTTTTTTAATAGGTTGACAGAATATGGTCTACAGATTTGGAGTGCTTGACAGTCTCTGCAATGGCTCTAAATGAAAGGCCATTTTTTGGTGGCGCTTCTTTACGATCAGCTCGCGGACAGAAAAAGAGGTGACAGATTTTTTGGTCATGTTACCTGGACAATAGATGGTCAATTCCTTGTTTAACATACACGAAATTGAACTAAAGGTAGTTGCTATGCAAATATTGCCAGTTTTCTATATATTATTTGTTTTTCATATTTTAAAACCAGGAGACGGAGTTAAAAGCCCCGATGAATTGATTGACGGGGCCTAGTAACCACGTTACGAGAGACCATTTGTGTAAATACTTCAGACGAATGTCTGTCGTTGTGGGTGTGTCTAAAGGTAGATTAAAGACTTCCTGTTGTCCCTTTTGGGGCATCTCAAATGAAAAGCTTATGGTCTTGTATTAGGCACGATTTGCAGGAGGGGTCGGTCCTAGATGTTTTCTCCGGAAGTGAGAAGATCCGGTGATTACTTAAGCATCCAAGTGCCGTAAGATTGAGTGTCAGATAGTGCCACTCGTCAAGGCGAGGGGAACACAAGTTGCTACAAACACCTTGCTTTCTGATTAAGGGAAAGATATGTGAAAAAAAGAGTGTAGTTATAATTGTAGGGTTGTATGTGGAGGATGGATTAAATCATGAGTCACAATTGCCCAATCAATTAGCTTGAAACAATCAATCTCAATAGTGATTGAAACAAAATTAATAGGTTATGTGCAGGTGATGACAAATAATACACCTAATTATTCCTAGTTGTGGTATAGCCTGAATGTACATCAAAGTTGCTAAGTTAATAGATAATATCAGGCAATGGCTTCGCCACTGCCCCCTACGGGGGGAGCTTGCGCTTCGCTGCTAAGATTAAAATTTAAAATCTAAAAATAATCAGCCATGGTTAAATTTGTATAAATTTTCTGAACTTCGCCAATTATAATAATTTTAAAAAGGAACTCTCAACTAAATTTCCCCCCTTTCAAAATATTACGTTGCTAAAATATAAAGTTATATAAGAAGATATATAAAAATAAATTTTCTGAACTTCACCATTTGGGTTTTAAAAAATTCACAAAATTTCGATACTTATATTTATTTCTGAACTTCACCATTTTGTTTTTTGATATTATAAAAGAATTATTAGAAATAACTTTGATAAAAAACATAAGTCATAACCAAACTAAGATAACATTATTATTCAAATACTCAAAAATATCCCCTTCTTAAATTATAGAGTTAGTGATGATGATGATCAATGCAGTGAGAAATATTAACTTAATGTTAGCTACATAATGAAGTTAATAGCATGAACAAAATAGTTTTCAACCAGGGTATAGAAAACTGATAACCATCGACTTCAAAGAACAATAATTATTACATACAAAATATGTTAATAATAATAATGTGATATATACACTACATGTAAATTGATTGCTCAAAATACGTGCACTTTATTTAAACATATCAACGTATCTTTTCTGCGCGGCAAAGGAATTTTAATATAAAAACTTAGTTAAAACCGTAAGTAAGGATTGTCAGACCAATTATGATGTAGATTTCACAATGTGATTTTTCAGAGATATTTTGTAATCTATTCTTAATTTCTATGAGCGTGTCTTTGTGTATATGAGGAATTGGTATGCGAATCATGTGTTAATTTGCATGTTTTTTTTTCATGTTTGCTGATTTTATATTTTGTATGTGAGCACAAATATTTCCTTTGATTTTCCGAAGTATGTAGGCATTTGTACTTATGTAGGATCTACATGGACCTTTGTATGGGCTAGAAAAGGTACGTATCTGAGTTCTACCTAATCCTCCATGCTCACCAGGCCATGTACCATTTTACCATTTTATTTAAACCATTACAACCTTAAAGGCAAAATTTACTCTTGATATGAAAAAGGCTGGAAAAATAAGATCAAATCATAGATTTCATCCGAACCGAATGAATTCTTGGAATGATGATAAAAACTTTATTGAATGTTATTAATATTAAAAATTATTTTAGTTTCCTTTATTAACAAATCGATATTATTTTCCTTCCCTTTGGCTAAAAAGTTTCAGTGTTCTTTTTTATGAATTTTGTCTCTGGTTTTTAGAGCGATTTTGGTCCCTTGCTCCTAAATATCTGCGGTCACTACCTTAGTTGAGAGAGCTAAATTACTCATTTGTACCTCATTAAGGATTTCTTGGTAAAGAATAATCAGGCTTATTTTTTTCCTCTTTCATGCCTCCATCCCTGTCCAGTTTCTGTTTAATCCCTTTCGAAGGAGTTTATAATGCAAAGGTTTTATCTTCCTGACACTTTTAGTATACTCGCCGCAGCGAGAAATGGGAGATGGGGGGGTGCGGCAAGCACCGTCACAGGTGTCCCCCCTCCGCTGTTGCCTGCCCGCCTTCTCTCTCTCTCTCTCTCTCTCTCTCTCTCTCTATCTCTCTCTCTCTCTCTCTCTCTCTCTCTCTCTCTCTCTCTTTCTTTATCTCTCTCATTCTTTCTCTCTCTCTCTCTCTCTCTTTCTTTCTCTCTCTGACCCTTTAGAGGACTAACAAGGAGTAACAAGGAAAAGAAGTACCCTAGTAGACCTTACGATCCATTTAAAGAGGGTACCTTTGTGTGAACACTTGAGCAGGCGCAGTCCTCTAAAAGGTCAGAATGACGTTCTAGAGAGGACTCGCGCCACGCTTCAAGTCTCCAAGAGGCTATTTTTCAAGACTTTGTCCAGTCTCGACTTGAACTGTTCAACAGAATTGCTGTTGACAACTTCCACTGGAAGTGCGTTCCAAGTGCCGCAGATGCTATATGTGAAAGATTTCCCACACAGATGACGCTGGTAACGCTTCAATTCAAGTTTGTAGTCGTGATTTCTTGTTCTGCTCTGGCTAAGCTGGAAAATATCCCTGTAGTCTACGATGTCGAAGCCTCGAAGTATTTTGAACACTTCGATAAGCTGACCACGCCTTCTCCGGGTCTTCAGCGAGAACAAGTCTAATTCCCGTAATCTATTTTCATAAATCAGTTTGGTTGTTCTGGCTTGCACACGTTCTAATCTTGCGATATCCTTTCGAAGTGAAGGACTCCAAAATTGTACGGCATACTCCAGGTGCGGTCGAGCACAGTACTATCTCCTTTTCCGATATCCAAACTGTCACTTTATATAACCTAGCATCCTTTGGGCTTTCTTCCCCGCCTCAATACACTGCCTCGAGAACTTGAGATCACTAGTTATAGTTACACCCAAGTCCTTCTCAGTGTCGGTGGATTCAAGAGCAGTGCCCTTAAGGATATAATTGGATTGGGGGTTTCAGTGGCCGATATGCATCACTTTGCATTTCTTCACGTTAAAAGGCATTTACCACCTATGTCGTTGACGTAGGTGATTGTCAGTAGTGGTCCAAGGACAGAACCTTAAGGAACACCGCTAGTAACGGGCACCCACTCAGAAGCCTGTCCACTCAACACCACCCGTTGCCGTCTGCCACTTAGCCAGTTCTCTATCCAACTTGCTACATTTTCGTCTATGCCCAATGCACGCACTTTCCGGAGGAGGTGGTGGTGTGGTACCTTATCGAAGGATTTTTGAAATTCTAAGTAGATAACATCTACCGCCTTATCCCGGTCGTGTTCATTGAAAACGAAGTGGAAGAATTCCACAAGATTCGTTAAGCATGACCGTTGCCTTCGGAACGCGTGCTGGGAACTCTTCAATCGCAAGTTGGACTCTAAATATGACGTCATTTTGTCCACCATGATGCTTTCCATGAGTTTACCGACTATTGAGGTTAAGCTAATAGGTCGGTAGTTCCACGGCTGGCAAGGGTCTTTTTTCTTGAAGATAGATGTCACCTCCGCTTCACGCCAGTCTCTAGGAACGCATCCGGTCCGGATTGACATGTTGAAGATTGTGCTCAGATGTCGTGACACTTCATCGCGCACTTCTTTCAACACTATAGGTAGAAACCCGTTCGGGCCAAGCGACTTATTCGTCTTTAGATCAGTGATCTTTTTTTCTATTTCTCTTGGGGTAAAGTCCATTTCCTCCAGCTTTTTCCACAAGTAAGAATCCGTGGGCTGGGGGATGGGACCACACTCTTCAGTAAACACTGAAGAGAACTAGTCGTTCAGGAGGTTATATTTTTTTGCATTTAAGTGCTTTAATACACCCTCATTCACTAAAGGGCTAATCGTGCGATGGATTGGTTTACGGCTGTTTACATAACCAAAGAACTCCTTGGGATTTTTCTTGCAAAGTCTCGCCACTCGGAGCTCCTCGGCACGCTTTGCCCCCCTTATGCTGGACTTCACACTTCTAGCTAGCATATGGTACTCCTCAAAGTCTCCAGAAATCTTTGACTGTCGGTACGCCGTTCTTTTCTCCCTCAGCAGCTGACCAATTTCTCGATTAAATCACTTTGGTTAAACAGAAGACCGACGAAGGCTTTTCAAAGGGATGAATCGTGATTGAAGACTCATGAACGTAGTTTTGAATCTATTCCACGAATCCTCAACATCCTTGCACACTTCTAGCCTCGTATCAGTCAATCCAGCACGAAAACCTGCAAAGTCTGCTCTTCTCAAATCAAGTTTCCTCGATTTACCAGTCGCAGACTCTACCATGGGGCACTTGACTATATATCTGACTAGTCGGTGATCACTGCCACCGAGCTCTTCGCCTACAGAGAGATCCTCAACGATGTCATCATCATCGGTTCTCTCACCCTTCGAGTCAGGAACTCGTTATTTGCGAACAACTCCAGGAGCAGTGCGTTCTTGCCATAGGGTTCTCTTGTTTCCCAGTCGACTTGGGTGTTGAAGTCTCCCATGACGATACACACCCTGTCTTCAACAAGTTCACCCAGCAGCTGGTACAGCTCCCTGTCCTTTTCAACTAGTTAGGCAGGGGGGGGCTATAAAGCAGCAGGGTCCTGTATCTGGCAGGACCAATCTCTAGGTCTACACCTAGGAGCTCGTGGTCGGATATAATAGTGCAGTTCGTCGTTTTGAGTGTATCCTTGACACACAACACCACACCGCCACCCTCTCTGTCTAGCCTATCTTCCAGGAAGAATTCTCCCTTAAAATCTCGGTTCGAGGTTTATACCCATGACTCTGTTATGGCCACTATCTGGGGTTCTTTCGTCGCCACAAGGCCACAGATTTCAAGAAACTTGTTCCTGATTGACCTCGCATTGAACAGAAGAACTTTCATGGAGTCCTCGAATGTAGGACTCCCTACCCTCTTCCGTTTCCCGGCTTGCCTGTTAGCGCGGTGGCACTCCTCTCATCGACCTCCGAGAAGGTGGTACTAGGAATGACGAGAGCGTACTGGCGCACGTCCGCCTTCACTCTGGGCCGGACACTCCTTTGGGTCCTCTCTACGACATCTTGGATCATGTTGGACAGAGAGGCCTTTCCTTGAAAGGAGAGATGTACCCCATCCCTTTGGTAGAGATCGTTCCTACCATAAAAGGTGCGGTACGGTACGGGTCCACAAAAAAAGACCCCCTCTGCCGTACACAAATCTGCCAGGCGCTGATTCAAAGAGACGTTCATCGAGTGAACAGTCCGTGATGGACCTCTCCTCGGGAGCATTCCGACTACAACACGCATGCGGATTTTCAGCCCACAGTGGTCCACGGCGCCCATGACTGTGTGGAGGATGTTATCCGTAGGGCATACCCTACTTCCTCTCAGGTAGAGGTCGTTGCCACTTACCATCAGAGCAACGATTGAGCTCTCAGAAATCTGTGATTTCTCCACCTCTACTCTGATGTGGTGGTTACCCCGTCCTGGCAGGCAGCTTACCTTCACACTAGTGCGAAAGCGAGCCGCTAGCAGGGGCTGCAGACCCCGTGCTTCAGAATCACCAATAAGCGTGACCCTTGCACATTTGTCTGCAGACGACTGAGTCTTCCCTTTAGGGAGCGACTTACCGTTTTCCTCTTTTTTTCTACAATTTTTTTCTTCTTCTTCTTCTTCTTCTCCTTCTTCTTCTTCTTCTTCTTTTTCATGTCTTCCTGTGTCTTTTCTTCTTCTGTTTCTCGTTCCTCTTCTTCTATTTTTACTTTCTCGTCCTCTGTTTCCACTTTCTTTTCTTCTCTTTCTACTTTCTCTTCTTCTCTTTCTAATTTATCTTCTTTCTTCTTCCCCTTCTTCCTCTTTCTTTTCTTCTTTTTGACTCGCTAAGCCAATCCTGCAGCAGAAGAATCCTGCTGTTGGACGTAGGAAGCCTTCTCTCCTGAGCATCTGCATCTCTCTGTTTTTAAGAGTTGAACCTCCCTTTTGAGGAGGGAGTTCTCCTCTCTCAGTTGAGCGATGCTCTTGCCCAGGCGCTTCTCTAGTTCGCAGAAGTCACAGACACTAACGCCATCTGTGAGTTCCTTGCAACTCCTGCCCCCGAAGTCTTCACTCCATCTGTAGACTTTGCATATTTTGCAGGTTAGCTTTCGAAACGGAGGACCATTCTTCTTCGCCATCTTACAAAAATATCGGACCATACGCATTAAAAAAGGGTTTTTTGGTTGTGATTTTCTCTCGCACTAATCACATCCGCCTATTTCCAGGAGGTTTTCGGTCGTTCGGCGAACAGAAACCCTTTGACCAAGCACACCAACCCTAAGGTCTTCCCTGGGGCGGACGTCTCGAATCGTGCTGCAGCTCCCAACTGAGCAGCACGAGAGCCCCAGTGAACTGGTTCTCTGATTTTTTCGACAGGGGTGCTTGAGGTATAACTGTCTTCCTACTAAGCCATACTAATCAACTAAAAACGGCCAGACTTGAGGCAAATAGTAAAGCTAAGTGCCCACGACTTCATCCGAGATCTTTAGCTGATCTGGCAACCAGCAAGGCACAAAAGCTCTCTCATCAAAGAGCAGTTGAGCCTTTGTTCACCAAGTAGCGGTCACAGGGGGGTGGTCAGGCCATTACACGTTAGGAGAAAGCTTCTAAGGGGTACCTAGCATTTCTCCATTAATCGTACCCTAAATGATTACTAAACAACTTATGTGTAATAGAGATGAATGTTTGTCTTTTGTTGTTTTTTTGACAGTTGAAGAGAGTTTGGGAAACTTAGTACTAACAGAATCGAAAAGGTTAGTAGGGGGGGGGGCAAGGAGACGCATCAATGAAGTGGTAGAGAAGTTTGACAACCCTTAGTCGGGATCCTACTAAAGCTACCTTACTGGCATGGGTGACCCTGCCGGACTAAAAGTCCCCCAGCTTAGCTAGCTTAACTCAAGCAGATCGCGCAAGGTGGTTGTTGCTCAAGTGTTCACTCAAAGGTACCCTCTTTGAATGGATCGTAAGGTCTACTAGGGTACCTCTTTTCCTTGTTACACCTTGTTACTCTCTCTCTCTCTCTCTCTCTCTCTCTCTCTCTCTCTCTCTCTCTCTCTCTCTCTCTCTCTCTCTCTCTCTCTCTCTCTCTCTTATCGTCCATTTCTCGCTGCGGCGAGTATAATCGGTTTTCACATGAATTCCTCTCGATGAACGACCGTCGAGTCTTTGTTCTATACTCTTTGCATTGAAGTCACTCATATAATCCTATTTTACTAAGAGTTTTTTTGTGTGTATGTGCATTTATCTATGGTGTACGGGGACGTCCTCAACATCTTCATCTGAATGAGAGGTTGTTGTAGTAGGCGCGTCTCCTTTCGAATATTCTTTTATTGTCACCTCTCTACTTATACTAGACCCAAATAAACATCTTTGGTTAACGATGTATTAAGAGTTATCGGATTCTTTACAGAATAGCAAACACCAAATTACTCATGTCAATAATAGCAAACATCAAATTACTCATGTCAATAATAGCACACACCAAATTACTCATGTCAATAATAGCAAACACCAAATTACTCATGACATTAATAGCAATACACCCAATTACTCATGTCATTAATAGCAAACACCAAATTACTCATATCAATAATAGCAAACACCAAATTACTCATGCCATTAATGGCAAACACCAAATTACTCGTGTCATTTATAGCAAACACCAAATTACTCATATCAATAATAGCAAACATCAAATTTCTCATGTCATTAATAGCAAACACCAAATTACTCATATCAATAATAGCAAACACCAAATTACTCATGTCATTAATAGCAAACACCAAATTACTCGTGTCATTAATAGCAAACACCAAATTACTCATATCAATAATAGCAAACACCAAATTACTCATGTCATTAATAGCAAACACCAAATTATTCATATCAATAATAGCAAACACCAAATTACCCGTGCCATTAATAGCAAACACCAAATTACTCATGTCAATAATAGCAAACACCAAATTACTCATGTCAATAATAGCAAACACACCAAATTACTCATGTTAGAAAGAGTAAATATCTAGGAAAGGATAAACCTAAAAAAATATGTAATGAATGTTCTTCTTGTTTATGAAAAAATAAATAATACACTTAACTGAAATAAAAATAATTAATACTAATTTACTTAAAAAAGAAATGAAGAGACAAAATTGTAATTTAAATTGTTGCCTCAATTTGTATTCTTCGATTGCTGTGAACTTTAACAATGCCTTTTTCCAATAATACGACTCATCAAGTAAGCCTCTGGCTGTGCAGTAACGAAGATTGATCAGTGGTTCTGCGCTGGTAATTGAAATTAGTGGCTAGATTTATTTAAGTCTTGCTATTCACCATGATTGATCATTCACTACTTTTCGACTGTTGACAGAGGTGTTGCTTGTTCTCTGTATTCTACTATTTCCATGTACTAACTTGTGATATACTTTTAGTATTTTCTTAAGCAAACACTCACGTTTGATTCTTCCGCCCCTTTCTCGATGGCCATATGGTGTGTGAGAAAAAGACGATTTTTTTTGGACAATGAACCCTGGTCAATCCGATAATGAACCCTGCTCAATCCGATAATGAACCCTGGCCAATCCGATAATGACCCCCTGGTCAAATCCAATAATGAACTCCTGGTCAATCCGATAATGAACCCTGGTCAATCCGATAATGCCCCATCCTGCTCAATCCGATAATGAACCCTGCTCAATCCGATAATGAACCCTGGTTAATCCGATAATGCCCCCCCTCCCTGCTCAATGCGATAATGAACCCCTGGTCAATCTGATAATGAACCCTAGTCAATCCGATAATGCCCCCCCTGCTCAATCCGATAATGCCCCCTGCTCAATCCAATAATGAACCCCTGGTCAATCCGATAATGCCCCCTGCTCAATCCAATAATGAACCCCTGGTCAATCCGATAATGAACCCTGGTCAATCCGATAATCAACCCTGGTCAATTCGATAATGCCCCCTGGTCAGTCGAGTTTTATTGAATTGAGTCCAAAATGTATTTTTCGCATCTCTGAAAAAGTTATAGGAATCCACTAATATTCTGTTGAGACCTATTTGAAAATCGCAAATTTTCAAGCTCATTCATTTTATTACACCACTGCTCAATTTCTATTAAGGATTTGATCAAAAAGAATCTTTTTAGAGATATTTTATTTAGTACTTCAAATCTCCCCTTGTCACTTACACACAATTGCTAATAGAAGCAACATATCTTGTCAATGTTCACCGATATACAACACAAATCACGTTCTAATTCACGTTCAATAAAGCCATTTTGCTTCATTCAGTTAATGAACCATTACTTGTATAAGTAATGGTTGCCGCCAAAAATAAAGGTCAAAGAAGATTGAAAAAGAAAAACGTGTAGTAAACACAATCTAAAGTGAAGATAATCATTAGATCAAGAGCGCCGCGGCAGGTGAGGAGATTGTACGGTGTCGACGATCGTTACATCAAAATTCCTCACCCGCAAATACTGGTGTCCTGGGTGATACATTGAGATTTCAGAGCGCTCCGGTGGGTGAGGGGATTCTAAAACAAAAAAGATTGAATCTTACTGGACTGGTTCTCGTGAGGTAATCCAAGGTTGACGAGAATTTTTGACTCCTCAGTTGATGAGGTCTAAAATGTCTCGAAACGTTGAGGGAGGTTTTCAGCCGTGTGGGTTTTGTCGGATTAAGGGCAATTAGAATTCTAACCTGAACTTCAAAAGTAGTCGAATCCTGAAAACTTGGAACCAAACTTTTCTCTCGATAAGTTCCTGGATCCTTTTACCCACACTACCCCAGAAAACCCAAGCGGGATCCTTTTGAACTTCATTTATCGTTTCCATGGAGACCCGTCTTAATTGTTCCATCTAAATTGTAGTTATGATTACCAAGGGATGGTGTGTGTGTGGATAGTCGCGCGTCGCAGGTGGTTACACTCAAATGACTAACAAAACTCCTTCACCTGAATAAAAAAAAAACGAGAAAAGGGTAAGTTCTGCCCTTCTCCCCCCTTTCGCACTCAGTGCCCCCCCCCATTTCTATTCGAATACTTTTTAAGGGGTACGAAACTGGTTACCACCCTGGTTCTCACTCCAGGGAATCGAGCGGTAGCAGGAAACCACCAATCCAAACCACGGAGTTTATAAATAAGCATCAACCAGCCTCGGTATTCAAATGACCAACAGGGGGGCGTGGGGCGTGAGGTGACGTGCCTCATTGGGGTACCAGGAATCATTAGAGGGGTATCGTCCCGGTAACCAGTACCCTAATCCTCTTTTGGGTATATGTTATTTGTACAAATTTTTACTTACCCCAACTTTAGCGTTTTCATAAAGGGTGAAACATGGGGCAGAAATGCCTCATCTGGTGTTCGCATTTTTTAAAAAATACGTCACATTTGTTTATTTTATGATTTTAATTTTCGTATTTAACGTAACTAACGTAACGTAAACACGTGGAAATACGAACAATTGCCGCTACCAGAAGCGTTAAAAGAACCCCCGCGTCCGTTAAATCGCTTTCGTCCTCATAGAAAAATGATGTAGATCCTGTTGTCCTTCCGTGGTCGTTTATCGCATGCACACGCTGGCAACCCACTCACACTCGCGTCAAAACAGACACAAAGATGTGGGGGGGAGTAATTATTCAACCCTCCCCCATCGAGCCGCCAACGGGTAGGTCGCTTCGGTGCCCCAAACCTCTTCTGAACTGGCGGGTCCACAGCCGCTAACCATCTGGCCAGACGAGGCAGCGCGCGTGGCCTCAGTAACGTGCGTCATGACTAGATTGGATGGGAATTACAAAATATGGAATCAGGAATTAGGTTTGGAACGTTAAAATATTCGTTAAGAAGAATAAATTTAGGACGTAGTAAAGATATATCCCTCTCTCTATCTCGCCTCCATCTCTACTCTCCACTTTTTTCTCCTGCTATAAAAAAAGAAAGGTTGAGGACCTTACCAAAAGACTAGTACCATACGGTGGTTTAAGTTACTTTCGCTGTAACGCCTCTCTTTCTCGCGTGGATACAGGCGCGTGTATGCATGGGATACCACAGGAGGAGGAGGAGGAATTGTGTCTGTGCACGTAATTACATACACGAACTCAAGGTCTGGTGGGATTTTTTCTTCGTCCTGAAAAAGAGAGAGAGAGAGAAACCATAATTACAGCGTGCTTTAAACGTTCATCTAATCATGTTCACAATGGCTGGAAGATGTAAGGAATTGAGCAACGTACATAAGTACACAACAAGAAATTGAGCAACGTACATAAGTACACAACAAGAAATTGAGCAAAGTACATAAGTACACAACAAGAAATTGAGCAAAGTACATAAGTACACAACAAGAAAATGAGCAACGTGCATAAGTACACAACAAGAAATTGAGCAAAGTACATAAGTACACAACAAGAAAATGAGCAACGTGCATAAGTACACAACAAGAAATTGAGCAAAGTACATAAGAACACAACAAGAAAATGAGCAACGTACATAAGTACACAACAAGAAATTGAGCAACGTGCATAAGTACACAACAAGAAATTGAGCAAAGTACATGAGTACACAACAAGAAATTGAGCAAAGTACATAAGTACACAACAAGAAAATGAGCAACGTGCATAAGTACACAACAAGAAATTGAGCAAAGTACATAAGTACACAACAAGAAAATGAGCAACGTGCATAAGTACACAACAAGAAATTGAGCAACGTGCATAAGTATACAACAAGAAATTGAGCAAAGTACATAAGTACACAACAAGAAATTGAGCAAAGTACATAAGAACACAACAAGAAAATGAGCAACGTACATAAGTACACAACAAGAAATTGAGCAACGTGCATAAGTACACAACAAGAAATTGAGCAAAGTACATGAGTACACAACAAGAAATTGAGCAAAGTACATAAGTACACAACAAGAAAATGAGCAACGTACATAAGTACACAACAAGAAATTGAGCAAGGAACGTATGTACACAGCAAGAAATTGACAACGTATATACACACACAACGATAAATTGAGCAACGTTACATAAGTACACAACAAGAAATTGAGCAACGTACATATGTACTCAACAGTAAATTGAGCAACCTATATACATACACAGAAATAAATTTGAGTAACTTATATACATAAAACAACAATAAATTTAAAACCGTACATATGTACACTATAATAAATTTAGCAATATATATACATACACTTCAAGAGATTTTCGAAAGTTGCCATTGTACGAGGCAGAGCCGTATAATTACAGGTGACATTTAACAGGTATTGGCCTCTTCTATGCATCGAGAGAAACCACTACCATTTGCATGAAGGGACTTCCAGGAAAGTCCAATGGTAGCCCTTAAGTAACCATTGCAATTGTGAAAAAAAGTTATGACTAACGAGGGCAAGTATCATCTCTGTTTCTCGGTCTCCAGCGCTTCTTTATAGAATTGGACTCGCTTCGTGAGAGTTGGGTACCCTATCCCGAGTCTTAAGGATGTTTCCCGTGCTTTATACCCCTTTCATACCACGAACCACTAAAAAAAAACATCTGGGCAAGTTTTTCATTGGTTTTTGTTTATTTCAGTCGAGTGGTAGGCGAATCAAGTAGTTTTCTAAGCATCTTGCTACCACTCTCGTATGTCGTTTGATGTTTTTCTTTTTTACTTTCACACTCAAAGATCATCCTGTTGAGAGCAGTGTGGTAGCAGGGTGAACCGGGCATTGGTGGATGGTTTAAATGGGGCAAATATTTGTATAGATGCACCCCTCCACTCCTTCGGTGCATCGAAGAACGAATTATATTCGATGTCTGAAATTGTGTATAAGTGAATTACATACTACGGGACGAGGGAGGGATTGGCAAGGCCTGGTAAGTGTTCGTATACCATAACATCGACTGGGTTGGTCACTAGTACCACCAGGTTTCGAAAATAAAGGATATATGACACTACTAATATTCCAGCTGTTGATTATGGCAGGTGCTAGGAAGTTTCTTAATGCCATCATTAAACCACTTATAACTACTATCTCGTCTAGATTCTACCATCGGAATGGTCATAGAACTTTACCTTTCCTTGTATTCTGCCATAAAATTATTTTAAAAGGGAAGTGGCTCTCTTATCTCCCCTCCCGTTGGCATAGTGCCATTGTGTCAAACGAGGCACAAATCAGTCCTATAACAATGAAAGAGCTACAATTGGATACTCCAATTGAGGTAAAAAAAAAACTGGTTGCTTGATTATTTTTTTAGGTTAATTTCGCAATTGTTTGTGTGAAACTGTAGGTTTTATCTTTACCAGATACATTTCCGCAACGTTAATCCACCCCCCAACCCCTCGAAAGGCCCTTTGAATCGGTTAAGTGAGTGTGTTTCGCAGGTTGAGAAATACGATTTTCAGGCCCTGATTTCTTACCGTCTCTTATACGCGTCTGAAGCTGATAGGAATCACTTCCTCACTCTCTTCCTCGCCTTTTATCTTCCTCCACCTTCCTTTATCTTATATTCCTTATAGTGCCTCCCCTCGCCCTCATTTTTTCCTCACCAATCGCCCTGTGATTCCCTCGTCCCTTCCACTTTCACAAGCTACGTCAGCACTAGAATCCAGGACTACACTAGCGTGAAAATGCATGCATGTTAATGTGCGTTTCTTTATGTATGTGCGTGCATGTAACCTATTAAGTCGAGACCGCACTCGCGCGAGGCCTCACTCCTTGTTTGGCCTGCTTCTGGCTGGACCCGGTGGCCAAATACCCTCTCCGCGAAACAGTTAGGCAGAGTTGAGAGGAATGAGCAGCGAGCGACCTCAGTTTTGGGGTAGTCTTGAGTTTTCTCGATACAAATGGTCTTTTTTATTATTATTATAATTTCATGGTTAGTCAGAATCTACATTAAAATTAGCTTATCAGTGATTGAAGATCCTAAGATGCCATAAATCAACCCGGGTTACCCATTTGACGACGTCGCTAGGGAATAAAAACATTTTGGAAACGGGGGTAAAGGAGGAAGGGTTAAACGTAATGGACGATGTAGTCGTGGAACTGCGCACGCGACCTCTAATACGTCCACGATGCAGCATCTGATAAGGTGGCTGTTAATGGAGCCGGTTCCGTTCTTTGGAACGTCTCGGTCACGATCGGAAACGGTCAGTGTGGATTCCAAGAGCCCCGGGACAGAGTCGGGATCTCTGAGGTGTCTTCCGAGGTAATAGAGCGATAAACCCCCGCCCCTCCCCCTCCGCCCGTGCCTCGCCCGTGGGCATGGTGGTCACGGCAGACTAGACACCCAGCAGGTCAGTACCTGTGCGGGTAAACAGAGAGGCGGTAGGTTATGCCTGGCATTTCCAAGGAGCTAAATGCCATTTAAGGACGGGAATGGGGTACAGAGTGGTTCCCTGCCCCCCTCCCACTAAGCAATGTTCAGAGAGAGAGACGGGAGTGTAGCATAGACTTCCATGCTGCAGCTGGCATTCGCGGGGTGACGTAACCCTCCCCGGTCCCGAGCGCTCCAGGTAGTCTCCTCTCTAGATTACTCTGGGTATATAACTGACATTTTTACCACTAGTTTCTTGACAAACCTTCGGAGATGCCATCGTTGGTTTTCGAGTCTCAGTATTAAGTATATGATAGAAATAACCATTCTAAGTGGGTGAGATTTTGTGTGGCCGCGCTTATTCCACTCGGCCATACTCTGTAGCTTTATTCTGCTCTTATTCTCCTCTCACCTTCTCGATGATGACGTCAAAAGTTCAACGCTTGCTTTATTTATTTATTTTGTTTGCACATTTTATCCAAAGACTTGTTTTTGATTCCGAATTCGACCTCCCATGGATTCGTGTCCGAAGATAAAAAAAAAAGAAATCTGGCAGAGATGTCCTTCGGTGTTATTTTATTTCTCTTCTTTCGTCTTGTTGGGTAGTAACATTGACTGCATCTCCTTAAAAGGATGGGGTTTTTTTTCTCAATGTCACCACAGAGATAGAAGGGTTTCTAGTATCAAAACAAATAAACCACGTCTAATCTTCCACTGTTAAAAAAAAACTCGACCCGAAGCATAGCAAATGCGTATACCCGTTTTGGACTGCTGTTGCCTCTGTATAATCAAGCTGTTGGATCGCTGGTCTTTAGACCCGTTCGCACCGTCTCCTAACATTTGTTGCAGTGAAATGTGGCTTTCTCTTAAATGCCCCATAAAACAATGAAGGTAATTGAAGTAATCTGGCTAATTTTGACTTTTCTACAGTTTTGAAGCCTTTGGACGAAGCGAACTATAAAAAGACGGTGGAGACATCCCTCCGAACTCTTAAGTCGTTCAGGGGAACGTGATTTACCTATAGGCTACTGGTTAGAACCGCGGTTTAAGAGGTTAAGGAGAGCTGGATGGCACGGGTACAAATTCCCACCATAAACCTTGATTATTAGAATATCCCATAAGTAATGGGCAAATTCTTTTCACCTTTATCATAATTTTGTTGATGTAAATAATCGAAAGTAAGGAGAGTTTTTATACTAGGCTAGTCTAGTAAACTCGAAGCCTAGGTATTTGTATGTCTTAGCCTAACCAAGGCTTACTTTTCGATATGGCTTAACTCGTCATTTTCTGGGCTATTAATTTTGTATATTGTTTACTTGTGCTTTATCCTTAAATGATGATTATGAAAGTGTCAAAAGAGCACATTCTCCGAGTTATACTTAAGGAGTTAAGAAAAGGCAACAATGTTAAGTTACCAGGGGCGGTCAATAGGTTTTGCGAATCGGTAGGACAAAACAGAGGAAGGGGGATGGCTGTTTGTGGGGGTGTAAGGACAAGTTATGTCAAGTCAGGACCTGCAGCCGCACGGTCCTGCCTCGTCTATTTAAGAAGCAGTAGCTGATCGCAGATCGTCAGTCACAAATCTTTCAACAATGGAGAAGGTTGAGCACCGCGCAGTGATCAAATTTTTGACCGAGGAAGGCAAGAATGCAAAAGAGATCCATGGACGCATGGTTGCAGTGTACACCGACACCGCCCCTTCCTATGCAACCATTGCTCGCTAGAATAGGGAGTTCCGCCATGGCCGTAGGTCCCTTGAAGATGACCCCCGTCCAGGTCGCCCGTCAGACGTGACCAACGAGTACAATGTGGCCCGTGTGGAGAGGATGATCCTCGAAAATCGACGGGTGAAGGTCGAAGAAATCGAGCGAGAACTTGTAATATCACATGTAAGTGTTATCAACATCATCCACGACAATTTGGCCATAACGAATGTCTCTGCCCGTTGGGTCCCTAGAAACCTCACGCCCCATGATCGACTTCAACGTCGTCAAAGTCCACAAGGACAGAGTTGCACAATCTGCCCTACGTGAGTGCGGATTCGAGGAGCTCAACCATCCCCCCTACAGTCCAGATCTGGCCCCTAGCGACTACTTTTTATTCCGCCAGCTCAAGACGGCACTGCGTCGACGCCGGTTGGGGGACGATGAAGATGTCCAGCTCGCCGTCCAGGAGTAGATTGAACAGCAGTCGGGAGATTTCTAGTTGTCGGGAATTCAAAGCCTCATGGACAAGTGGCGCAAGAGCATTGAAGTCGAGGGTAGTTATATTGAAAAATAATAAAACACTTTTCCTCATATCTCGTTTCCTAATATACGAATTGCAAAACTTATTGACCGCCCCTCGTAACAGTAGAAAATTTATATCAAGTATACGGTGTTGGAACAGTAACTTTGAGCCAATGCCAAAGATGGTTTCAGAATTTTCGCACTCGGGGAAACGTTAGTTACAAAGGTGAACCCGTTCAGGACGCCCAGTGGAATTTGATCAGGATCTTTTAAAAATAACTGAAAGAAAATCCGATTATAACTGTTAAACATTCAACTCATTCCATTGTGTATCGTAATTTAAAGGAGATAACCAAGGTTTGATGAATGGGGCAATGCATCCCTCACGTCCTGTCAAAGGTAAACTTGTAACAAATGAACACATTTGTTCATCTCCTTTCTCGACTAAAAAAAAACATATTTTCTTAGCATGGGAGGGGAAAATATATTTTCCTCTCAAGCTGCGGCCACGGAATAAGCCGATGAGAGTTAGAATGGAGTCAAAGGGGCCCAAAGAGCTAGTGACCCTACAAAAGAAAATATTCAGAAGTACTATGCCACCCGAACCTTTTGATCTATACTTGAGCGACTGTCCTGCGTTTTCTGCCCAGTGTGGCAGACTCCACGCAGAAAAAATAGGGTACTTCCGCGCACTTGATGGAACATCTGCATAGGTGACATTAAACTTCGTGAAATGTATTGTATAGTAGAGTTAACTTCTTTGCTACTCTCCAGAAGGTATTGAAGAGTTGGCAGACCATGGGTAGTCAAAGTTGAACGCGTTTGAGAATTAAAGAGTTGGGCGAACGTTGGCATCCCGATTCTCTTTACTACGTTTGAACGAGACAAGCTCTCTGAGTCGGTGCGCGCTGGTTGGTTTACCCGCCGTGTGAAAGCAAGCATTCGTACCGTTAACGTAACAGTGTTTCCATTGTCTGACGCTTAGGGCATACCGCTAACTCTGAAGACGATCCAAGAAGAATTACCAAAATTGCGTCACTCGCTCAATTGCCGTAGGCCACAAGTCTGTCTCCTGCACTGAAAGTTGTATAACCTGTGGAAGGTCACATACGGCTTCCTTGAATCAAATCGAATATCTACTTCAATACGATTTCCTGATAGAAAGCAAACTCTATTTCTTAAAGAGAAGCCTCGCAGGGGGAGTACCCGGTATAGCGCCTTATCCTTGGTACCTGGGGAAGCTGAACGTCCGCCCGGCCCTTGTTTAAATAGGCTCCTGCTCACTTGGTTGACTTAAACTCTTTGACGGGGCCTGTGAAAGTTGGTGGCTTTACCCCTTTGTCCCTCTCAGCACCCCCTTTTCTCTTTTCTAGACTAACCCCCCTCTTCAAAATCTTTGTCTACCTGCAAGTTGGTGGGTGGTATAGCTGGGGACACCGAAATCCCTGGCTAAAACTGAAACTTGGAAGAGAAACCCGACCTTCTGTTCCCAGTAAGCTGCTGGGAGTTACCTTGTGCAGACCGTTGCACTTTGTACCCGAAGTGCCCTCAAGGCTTGACCCGACCACAGAGGGAACCTCCATTCTGGGCCCAGCCAGGTATGAGGAAGCTGATGCGATTCCTCAGGCCTTTTATGCACACCTGCATCTCCGACTATCCCCTTTTTTTACCCTTTTTATTAGCCTACATCTCTGACTGCCCTAACTTGACTTCATCCAAGGTTTTCTCCTACACAGGATGTCGGGGGTGTGGTGGACCCGAACTGTCTGAGGCCTGTGACAAGGCTGGATCCGCAACTCTGACCTGACTCCCACAGCATCGGTAGGATTTGGTCGGAGGTTCCCAAGGTGTGGTGGTGAAGGCATATCCCGCTTGTCATAGCTGTATTCAGCTGGGTCAGGCAAGAAACCCCACTAGTCAGATCTCCTGTGGAGGGGCAAAGTAGAGCAGCCGCGGGCATGAGCAGTGAATTTGATTTCAAAGGCAATGAATAACTACGTCCCCATTGGAAAAAAAAACCCTCACCCAACCTTGGCGTTGGGTCTGGTGATGAAGGCTATGAGACACATCTAACTGGTGGAGATGTTTCAATATCATCAGGCTCCAATGGTAAAGGTATTTTCCCTTTACTACTCTTGGACCTGCCCTTGGGAAGCTCCACCACTTATGGTGCAGACAGACGCCAGTCATACCTGGCTGGATTAGGAAGTTCCTTCGATTTCTTGGTGTAGCTCTCGGGCCGGTGGCACCCCCGGCTCTACCCAGGACGTTACCCTCGATGATACTACCTTTGACTATTTGGCGCCACGTATCTCTCATAAAGGCTCTATAGCACCAAGAGTATTGCGTTCGACCTTTTTGGAGCACATTTCCCGCTGGATCTGTACCAGTGTAAACAGATGGCCTCACGTTCTAGGAGGAGTCGGTTTCCTTGCCGTATCCCCTTTGTTTGCTGTCCGCGGGGCTCTACTGGATATGATCCGGCATGTCCAGTTCAGAGAACGGATTGTAATCTCTAGTGACTCATAACGCGCCCTGGGTGGCTTGAGACATTGGAATCTCCGATTCCCCTAGTTCGCGCTATATCTGATACCACGGCTGTCGCGTCCCGGGTAGCTGTCAAGATTATATTCTGCTATGTACCTGGAGATGTAAGGATTAGTGGGAATGAGCACGCAGACACAGTTGCCAAAGAGTCCGCGAGCACTGGCCGAAAGGACTATAGCCTTTCACTTTTCCTTACACTGACTTATATGGCCGGAATCAGGTAGTCCATACTGGCTGCCTCGCAAAGAAGTTGTGAGACGGTCGATGGGAACTTAAATTTGCTTGCCATTGCGCTGCGACTGTTCCCGTGAACCTATCACCCAATGCCTAGGCGGTTTAATGTAGTCGTCTCGTGGGACGCACCGCCATTGGATGGAACGTTCTCCTGCACTATACTTCGACAACTACGTTGAACCCCTAGACTGATCGGCGGCACATTCTTGTATGTCTCAGTCTGGGTGATTTCGCGCACGTTAACACTTGTAATCGGGACAAGTTCTTACACACATAAATGTTTACTACTGGACTTTCTGGAGGAGGCTGGCCTACTCCATTTTATATTACCCATCTTCCTTGTGTTGGTTGCGTAATTTGGTTCCGGGATGGTAGAGAGGGCCTTCCTCGGACGATGGAGCATACCATCATCTTCTTCTCTTTTGATTTACTTTTTTTAATTTTTTTTTGCTTTTAATTTTCCCTTTTAATGTAGCCTAATAATAGGCTTGAGTTTCTTCGGTGACTTTTGCCCTTGCAGACAGTCGCCATTAGGGCCCTTAAAAATAAATTTGTACAGAGGGGCTAGGGAGGAATTGACTAGGAACACCCAACGCCTTCCACCTTCCTTCCACCTTACGACCGCTCACGCGGCATAAGGCTAACTGCTTATGGCAGGCGGGCTTTTCTGCCATGTTGGTTGCCATGTCAACTAAAAATATCGGAGTTGGAGTATTTTATATTTGTTTTGTTTAGTTGTTGTTGTTTTTGTATATTTATTTATTGGGGGAGGAAGAGGTCCTTCAGCGGCTATACCCGGGTTGCCCTGCCATGTTGGTTGCCCAGCCAACGACAAATCTCGGAGTTTGATTTTTTTATATTTGTTTTTTGTTTTTTTATATTATGTTTTATTTATTTATTAGAGGGGAGTCCCCCGGTGGCTATACCATTAATGCTGGTCGTTCAAAAGAACTTTTTAGCTACAACCTCGAGTCAAAACGCTGGTGCACCAAATATTTCTTTATCTTATTAGTTTAGTAAAGTAGTCAATGTCCAGAATTAGTTTAATGCTAAAGAGACAATTGCAAGTGAAATGTGGATCTCCATTTCACACTACCTCAAACCAACATAGAACTCATGAGATATACTTGACGTGGCTTTACTTAGAAGACGAGCGAAGATGTGTCCGATTCTAGACCCCCAAGCTAAATTTGCAGGTAACCCTGGAATTAAATTTTAATTTATTATTGAATGAAATAAATGAGTTTAATGTGGAAGAGAGCAATATAGTGGAGGGTCCATTAGATAACATATCAAAGGAAGAAGTTGCAGCTGCCTTAAAATCAATGAAGAGGAACAAAGCGCCTGGTCCGACAGGAATAACAAGTTATATGTTGGAGAAATTGGGGAGAGATGGACTTGATGAACTGACAAGAGTTTTTTGAGAGATAGTGAAGAAGGAGAGAAGCCATGAAGATTAGAAGAGTAGTTTGACTGTTCCAATTTGTAAAGGAACAGGTTCGAAAAATGCAAAGGAATCAGGCTTGCAGAATTTAGTAAAAGTTGATGGCAGACAGTTTGGTTTTGTTGCGGGGATGTCTACTAATGATGCATTATTTATTATGAGGCAGATCCAGGCAAAATTTATACAAAAGAAAAGGAAACTATACCACATTTTCGTGGATTTGGAGAAGGATTTTGATAGAGTACCAAGAGAGGCGATAGTGTGGGCACTCAGGAGACAGGGAGTGCCAGAGAGGCTCATCATGTGTGTTATGTCCCTATTATGAGGAATCATGATCTCAGGTGAGGACAATGGTACGCACATCAGGGTAATTTGACATCAAAGTTGATGTTCATCAGGGCTCAGTTTCGAGCCCCCTGCTTTTCATCGTTGTTCTGGAGGAGGTGACCGAGGAGTGCAAAGGACGGGGACCGTGGGAGCTGCTGTATGCCAATGACCTTGTGCTCACTGCAAGCTTGAAGGAGAAAGTGATTGACATGTTTGAGAGGTGGAAGAGAGACATGGAAAGAAAAGGACTAAAGATCAATATCAGTAAGATTAAAGGTATTGTGACAGGAGGAGGGCCAAAAAGAAGAGTGGAGTATGGGATGTGGCCATGTGGAGTGTGTGGCAGAGAAGTGGGAAGCAATTCTTTTCTCTGCACTCAGTGTATGAAGTGGTATCATATGAGGTGTTCTGTACTTCAGAGACTCGCGGTAGTGAGAAATTTTGTAGGCCCTGGGTGATGCATAAGACCAAATGAGAATGGGGCCGCAAATGAATGGAATGCTGGAGGTGGTGGACCAGTTCTGCTACCTCGGAGATATACTAGGCAGTGAAGCTGGAGTGGAACGAGCTGTTCGAGCAAGAATATCCATTGCCTGGAATAAGTGGAGAGGTGTCAGGATTACTGGTAAACCGAGGCATTCCCTTCAAGAGGAGGAGAGCGAGGAAGAAGAGTGGACTATGGGAGCTGGCCATGTGGAGTGTGTGGCCCTTAACAGAAGGACGGATGAGTGTGTTGAGAAGATGTGATCGGCGTATGCTGAGATATATGACTGGTGTGAAGTGGCAAGGTCGCATCGGGAGCTCTGAGGTGGCGGACAGATGTGGACTAGTGGAGATGGAGTCTGAGCTACGACTGAGGAGACTCAGATGGTTTGGTCGCGTAGAGATCAGAGGAGGATGGCTACCTGAGGGAGGCTATGCATATGCAAGTGGAAGGCAGAAGGCCACCAGGAAAACCTAGGAAAAGTTGGAGGAACTGTGTTGTGGAAGATATGGGGGGGGGGGGGGACTGGGACTTACGGAGGAAGATACTCACGACCGAAGTCGGTGGAGGAGAGTCATACGACCATCCAACCCTTCAGAAGCGGAACCAAGAATATGAAAAACGAAGATGACGATGATGACTGGCATTAAATTTGCAGGTAACGCTGGCAATAAATTTTCAGGTAACACTGGCCGTAACTTTTCAGGTAACACCGGCATTAAATTTGCAGGTAATACTGGCAATAAATTTTCAGGTAACACTGGCCGTAACTTTTCAGGTAACACCGGCATTAAATTTTCAGGTAACACTGGCACTAAACTGTGCGCCAGTAAAACCTATTTGCTCCCTTTGATTCGCCTCCGGCTAAGAGTAAATTTCTGCGGACATTAATGTCTGTACTCTTTTGCATCTTCTTTTTTTGTTAAAGGTGATTTATGACGGGCGAAAGACGTTTAATCCAATGATTCTCCCCATGCAAGTATATTGATAATTATGTATGATAATCAATATATCATTTACAATGCAATGCACGCAGCTGTGTAATCTCCGGGAGTTGAGAAATGACCTCAAGGTGTGAAGCAGCGTAAGAGGTATTTGCCCATTGGTCTACCGATCGAATAGTTAATATAGTTAGGATGAAACTAACAATATATTGACAATAACTGACAATAATAATAATATATATAGTTTATTGCAGTCATAATCCCCCCTGCCCCCAGCTGCTACTTTTCTCTCATTGTGGGAGAGGTAGGTGATGGTGGTGAGTCTGCTCAATAGAGGAGACTCGGTATGTCCAACCCGCGTCACTTCCTCATTAAAGAAAAAGAAAAACGCGCGAGAAAAGCGCGGGAAAAAAACGCGCGCAAATAAACGCGGGAAATAATTGAGTTCTCACTCGAATTTAAAGCGAAAACCAACGAGGAGACCATGCAGAAAGTTTATAAGGTGAAATCTGTAAAGGGGGTGAATAATATAGATAAAATTAAAATGTGTGGAAGATATATCGACGTAAATCGGGGTGGGGGGATGGGGGAAATACGAATGTTGCGGCCTGGACGCCCAGATGTCACGTGACATCCGCTTACTGGGGTGTAAAAGGATGGATGAGGGAAAAGAGAGGGGAGGGGAGGCAGTAGAATTGACAACAAAGAGGGGGGAGGGGAACCATGACCCTCACCCTCCGACCCCGAGCAGGGGTTAAAGGACGAAAACTTGTTAGCGACTAGCCTACGATATCAGCCACCTGGCCAAGAAAATACGCGAAACGAGGCTTGTAATGAAAATGTCTAGAAAGAATAAAACCCAGGCAGTTTCAATCTCGTTCGATAATGCAGGGGTACTGGGGCCAGGGCGGGGTGGCGCTTTTTCAGGTACCAGGTGTCAGTCTACACGGAGCGCGCGCACACACACACGCACGCATGCTTGCGGCGACTGAAATGGCAGGTGACCAATTTGCGGTCGAAGATTCCGCGTTTGTGACTCACACAAACCCCAACTCGACACAAGTTGCTCCAATTTACGTAATTTAGCCCCCGCCCCCCGGGAATTGGGGTGGCTCTGGGTTGGCCACTTTCCAGCTCCCTCGCGCTACTAGTAGTCTCTTCCTTTGGTCATCTTTATTTTCATTTGCTCTCATTTTCTCTAAACTCTTTTCACCGTTGGTTTCCCTCCCTTTATAAAAGTAATGAATAAAGTGATGTGTTCTATTGTGAAGCAGACTTATTGTTTCAATCAGCTAATGAAGCCCTCGGGTCCGCTCAGATTCACTCGGGTTTGGTGAGTCCGCTCGGGTATGCTCGAGTCCGATCGTGTCTGTCTCCTCGTTCGTGTCCGCTTGGATTTCCTCGGGTCTGTTCGGGTCGACTCGAGTCCGCTCCGATCTGTTCGTGTCCGTTCGGATCGGTTCGGGTCTGCTCGAGTCCGTTCGGGTCCGTTCGTTCCCGCTCGGATCCCCTCGTTCGTGTCCGCTTAGATTTCCTCGGGTCTGTTCGGGTCGACTCGAGTCCGCTCCGATCCGTTCGTGTCCGTTCGGATCGGTTCGGGTCTGCTCGAGTCCGTTCGGGTCCGTCCGTGCCCACTCGGGTCTCCTCGTTCGTGTCCGCTTGGATTTCCTCGGGTCTGTTCGGGTCGACTCGAGTCCGCTCCGATCCGTTCGTGTCTGTTCGGATCGGTTCGGGTCTGCTCGAGTCCGTTCGGGTCCGTTCTTGTCCACTCGGGCCCGCTCGGGTTCGTTCAGGTCGGCTCGGATCCGGTTGTCGGGAATGTACTACACTACTCGACAGGTTCGTTCAAACTCGCTAAAAACCTCGTTTTCACACGGTTTCCTTGTCGAGAGACGACGGCTTAAAAAAAAAAAGCTCTCGTGGATATAATAATAATAATAATAAATTATTCCAATCATTATTATTTGAGTCGGTGTGAAGGATAACTTATATTTCACTCTCACATGCACACGTACACACGACCTTTGAAATGATAATTTAAGAAATTAATATAATTCCCGTCTTGTTCAGGAACTAAACTGGTTTACGTGGAGAACCGGTCGCTCATATAACCAGATAGTTTTTAGCGCCCCCACCCCCTGTCGGGGTATGGTTCTGGGATGGCGCTGCTAAGCGAATACAGTAGCGCCACACAGTGAATTGTCTGTATGTAAGGCGAAGCCTGACATTATTTTGATATTTTGGTGGTAGTCTACTCGAAAAAGGCCTGCTAGAGAAATGAATGCGCCCCCCTCACCCCCGAAAAATAGGGTTAAAAGGACGAAGCCTGATATTATATTTTGATTGTAGGCCACTCGAAAAAAAGCCCACTAGAGACATGAATGCGCCCCACTTCTCTCCCCCTCCCCCCGAAAATAGGGACTTTTTATAGTTCAAATTGACCGGGAATTTCCCCCCCCCAAAAAAAAAAATAAATAGAAAGGGCCGGTGTGACAGATGGTTAAGGTAGAGATATGGGCGAGATTTGGTAGGCAAGGAATTTAGTGCTGGATCAAAGGATTGCTATATTATCTACATGATTTCTCACTCTCTCACACACACACATACACACACGCGCTTACATGATGATAACAATCATTTAATTTCTTGCTCTTTCGATCTCCTTTTTATAATGTAAAAATGATTTTCTATGAAATTTAGCTTGACTCCATCCTTCTTTTTTTTATTTTATCATTTTTTGCAGGATTTTTAAAAAGCTGTTGACTTACGCATACGGATTAAAAAATGTCAAAATATCACCTCTATATACCTGATCCTTGAGTCGAAAATGCCTTACCCAGATAAAGAGGCCTTTGCCTTTCTTGCTCCTTAAACTTCTCCTTAACCAATTTGACTCCAATGCCCACGTGCCATAGGGCTAAAAATCAATTGTTAACGGGTGGCTATTATTATAACTGGTCATAAAAGAAGCTAACGCAATTTTCAAGTATTTAAAATGGACAGACCTTTTTTTTTTCATCCCGAATATTATAATCAACAATATTTGAACGGTTTATTCTATCTCCCATTATAGGTATGAGCCTAGAGAAATATTTGTGGGCCCTTTAAAACATTCTTATGATCAACCGGCAGCGATTTAGTAGTTAAAATAAGCTCTTTGGTCGTTAATATATTCTTTTTGTTTTTATTCCCTATATTTAGCATATTGGCGTTTAATTTTGTCGTACTGCTTCTTATTTTCGTCGTTTGCTACTCCCCTATGTTGTTGTTGTTGTTTTTTAAGTTTCGGGCCGACAAAGATCCAATGGCACATATCTCTGCCAGCGGCTCTGACGGCCTCGATTCCTTCCAAGCTCCTTCCTTATCTTTATAGCCTAAACGAGTTGGCTAAGTGGGGCTGAACGAGAGGAAGGCGAGGATCTCGTAGACAGGTTGGGTATGGGAGGGAAGGGGTATAGGGGAGCAGGGAAATACCATTTAATTAAAAAACTATCTTAATTGGACTTTCATAAAATAAGAAAGTCGCCAACAGTGAATAATTAAATTCAAAGGGTACGAATAGATTGGTCGGAAATCCTAAACTAGAATCGAGACCCGAGGATCGAGACCTGGTCCACAAAAGACCAGCGATAGTACAAAAAAATAATAATAATGATCGTCCTTGGGCTATTTGGGCATATTAAGGTGTAATAAGGCAAGAATTATTAGTAGGTGAAATCGGATAATGTTGAAAAATTGGAATGTGTAGAAAAGTATGATGGATATGTAATAGTTTCCGGTGGATTATTTTTCCCCTTGATTCATTTCCTCTCGTTTTCGTTTACAGCTTCTTTTATTTCTTTTAGCTTTTAAACAATCTTTATTTTTGTATACATCATCCTTCCTTTCTCTCAATTGTTACTCTTGTATTTGTAATTGTTCCTCAACTAATTTCTTAATTAATTTATACCTACAACGGACCTGGATTTCTATTTTTGCTCTTACAGTGACTTTTCATCTCAATTTCCCCTCTCGTAGTCTACCTTCTCAACTTCAATTCTTCTTCATTTTTCCTCCAAATCATCTGCCTTTCGTGTAACACCGTATTGACCGGTTTTATTTTTACTTTTCTCGTGTATTTCCTCCTATCTCCTTCATTTCTCTTCTCCTAGTGTCTGTAATCCATGGGGTAGCTTGATTTGGCCCCCTTGGATTTTCATCATTGTCTTCTTCGAGGTATCATAAAGCCGAACATTCGGGTACAGGAGGCAAAGTTGCTCGTAATGATATTTGCGGGAAAATCCCAAATTTACAAATTTAGACGTGGCTGAGTTGGATGTCTCGAGTTTCTTCCTCTGGGAATGAGGATTGTCACCTTGAAATTTTTTTTTTCCTACCAATGGCGTAATCCTACTAAATGGATCCCTTTCCCCCCTCATTGTGCTTAACTAACCTCTTAATTAAGCTCTCTCCATTTTATAACTCCTGATACTTTACTTAAAGGGGCGTTAGAAGTAACGCGGACGACACCTACTGCAGCTGACATTTGGAATTTTGTGTGTCCTCTCCAACGTTCACTTCCTTCACCTCCAGGCCGCCATACATACAGGATTATCCGTGGTTATATATCTTCCAAGCATTTTCACTGTCTCTAGCGTCACCACTTTCTCAAAAAAAATTCTGCGTGATGCTGCCTCGCTGCTATTGCGCTGTAAATAAGCCCCCTTCCCCTCCTCCGTCTCCTTTGGACGCTCTTAGAAATCCTGATTCGAACATGTGGAATATATTTGATAAGAAGAGATGCACCGAGCCTGACATTATCACCGAATTTTGACATCAACACGGATCATTTTAAAATTGTGGTCGATGTGCATCAACGCTACAAAAAAATACTCGGTGCCACTATAGCGTCGAGTCTACCTGGATACTTACACTACCAGGTGCGACCTGCAGGGTGACAACGTGAAGGGCGAATAAAAATAATATGGTGTTACTCATTTAATTAACTTTAATAAACAAAACATAAAGATGGTGAATGATGCGATGATAATTGATAATATAACGTCGTATCGCATTATTATCTAAGTTATTATTATTATTATTATTATTATAATTGTCTCGCACAATTAATGATGTCAACGGAATTCACTTAGTATCACGTTCTTAATAAAATATTTAAATTTAAAGGTTTTAACCTATAACCTGACCTACCTAACCTAACCTGACAGAAAATAACATAAACTAACCCCACCTGACTTGATCTAACCTGACCTAACCTAATCAAACCTAACCTGACCTAACTAAACCTAATCTTACCTGACCTGACCGAACTTAACTTAATCTAACCTGACCTAATCGCTTCAGGTTAAGTCACTCCAACAAACACTGCCCTTGCAGTCCCCACTATTAGGTTCTTTCAGGGGCGACCCAAGTTGTCAGCCCATCAAACCTCGCCACGTTAATCTTCTGCCATCCTCTTTAGAATTGGCCACATCAAACCCTGCGACGTTAATATTCTGTCATCTTCTATAAAATTGGCCACATAAAACCTCGCCACGTTAATCTGCTGACATCCTCTTTAGAATTGGCTACATCAAACCTCGCCACGTTAATCTTCTGTTATCCTCTTTAGAATTGACATCAAACCTCGCGACGTTAATCTGCTGACATCATCTTTAGAATTGGCCGCATCAAATCTCGTTACGTTAATTTTCTGCCATCTTCTTTAGACCTGGCCACATCGAACCTTGCCACGTTAATCTTCTGCCATCCTCTTTAGACCTTGGTACATCAAACCTCGCCATGTTAATCTCCTGCCATCCTCTTTAGACCTGCCCACACCAAACGTCACCACCTTAATCTTCTGCCATCCCCTTCGACCTCGTCATATAAAACCTCGCTACGTTCATCTTCTGCCATCCTCTTTAGAATTGGCTACATCAGATCTCGCCACGTTAATCTTCTGTTATCCTCTTCAGAATTGACATCAAACCTCGCGACGTTAATCTGCTGACATCATCTTTAGACCTGGACACATCAAACCTCGTCACGTTAATATTCTACCATCCTCTTTACACCTGGCCAAAGCACGGTCTTTTCACTTTAATCGTCTGCCATATTCTCTACACCTGGTCACACCATAGCCTCGCCACGTTAACCTGCCATCCTCCGTAAACCAGGCTAAATCAAACCTCTTCGCATTAATCTTCTGCCATCATATTTATACTTCACCAAAACAAGTCCTCATCACTTTATTCGTCTGTCATCTTCTGTACAACTGGTCACAGCAAAGCTTCACTACATTAATCTGCTATCTGCTGTAAACCAGGCTAAATCAAACCTCGTCACGTTATTTTTCTACCATCATATTTATACCCTGTCAAAGAAAGGCCTAGTCACTTTAATCGTCTGCCATCTTCTGTACACCTGGTCACAGCAAAGCCTCGCCACGTTAATCCTCTGCCCTCCTCTGTAGACCTCACTAAAGCAAACCTTTGGCCCATTAATCTTTTGCCATTGTATGTAGACCTCAAAATAGCCAAATCTTCCTTCGTTGATCTTCTACAATCGCCTGTAAACATTAAGCAGAGCAAAAGTTTTCCCTATAATACCCTGCCATCGTGTATAGACCTGACCTCGTTAATCTTATGCCATCATATTTAGACCTTACCATAGTAAAGTCTCGCCCTGTCCATTTTGTCTCTCTTAGTGAACACTTGGAAGTAGCACCGCCTCATTCAACGTAAATAATAGCTGTAATTTGGTCTTATTTCTATCTTTGTCTCTCAACGTCAATGATAGCAATAGTCATTGCACTCGCATAATAGCTGTAATTTGCTATTATTTCTATTTATTGCTAGCTTTTCAGAGTTATTTACATCCGTTTCTTTTTTTTTGTTCCTTGCAACGGGCGATTTTTATTAGTTGCAATCTTAACTTTTGTTTTTGCTTAAATTGCTTATGTTTCATCATACCCACTTCTAAATAGTTATATTAGAATAATAATTCCATTACAAAATTTTAAGTATTAATTCACTAGAGAGAGCAGTTCCTCTCTCTGTCTGTCATGCTATTTACCCCTTGGCAAAGCTTCTGATACGATTCATTAAGGTTTAGAATATTAAACTCGTTTGGTTGCTTTTTGTTTATTTGTCTTCCACATATTTTCACCATTGTGTTCACAACAGACTTTTTTCAAAAGGCTTTTTAGTCGCGTGCGAGTCTAGTTGCGAGTGACTCTACATGTCACTATGTTGGTCGGTCGGTCCCCGTTTTGCTTTGTTTTGTTTTTGTAATAACATTGTAATCTTCGGCTGATTCTAACGAAATTTGAAACCCTAATGTTGTTTTACATTCTTTTTCGAATGATATAATTGCCAAAGTCCTCCCAAGTTTAGCCCATGAATTATTTTGTTTTGGCAATCACATCATAACTATTCGGCCGATTCTAACGAAATATGAAACCCTTGTGTTGTTTTAAATTATCTTTCCAATGATATAATTGCCAAGGTCCTCCCAAGGTTAGTTCGTGAATTATTGAAAGTTTGAAGGTCGTAAGGTCACAAATTAGAATAAGTGAGAGCACGTGACTTTTTGGTCCGCAGACCTTGTTTTTTTTTAAAGAGCCCATCTGGTGAATGCCTACTAGGGCAAAAGTGGCCTTAATCTAAGCCTAGATTAAAAAAAAAAACATAAGGGAAAACGAAAACCACAACAACAAGCACGCTCGGGAAGTGTGTGTGTGGGGGGGGAAGGGGGGGTCCAACGCCTGGCCATTCAACAAAAGGGAGCCGAACAGTCTGGCGGACAACGCAACCGTCGCCGTAAAGTGCAGTTTGAGGCGGGCTTTCCCCCGACCCTGGAGCGCGGCTTCCTTCTTGTTACCGTTTTGCTTTGCTTTGTTTTTGTTTTTAGCATAGGATCTTTTTATCCTTGTTGCTTGTTATTTCTTTTTTTTAATATAGCCTAGTCGTAGGCTTTAGTGAGTACGGCGACTTATGCCCAAGTAGGCTTTCGCCAGATGGGCTCATAAAAAATAAATATCTTGTATGGAGCGGGCCTACCCCCGGTGCTGGGCGCGCTTCCTTCTTGCCTTTTTACCTTTTTTTGTTATTTTTTTTAGCCTTTGTCCTTTTTAATCGTTGTTATTTACATATTGTTATTTGTTCTTTGTTAATTGTTTTTTAATATATCCGAGGCATAGGGTGTGTCGAGTACGGCGACTTAAGGAATTTCCCTCTTGTATGGAGCGGGCCTACCCCCGACGCCGGAGCGCGCTTCCTTCTTGTCTTTTTGCCTGTTTTTCTTATTTTTTTAGCCTTTATCCTTTATAATCGTTGTTATTTGTTATTTACATATTGTTATTTGTTCTCTGTTAATTGCGTAAAACATAGCACAGATGAAGGATCAGCCCACCCTCCTCTCCCACCGGCAGAAAACGGAAAAGATACTTGATTGTGCTGTGAAAGACAATCAAGATTTTTTTTATAGAAAAGCTGAAACATATCTCGCTTCTATACTCTACTCGACACTACCTTCTATACAACTTCATGGATTACATAATTAAGTATATATTTGAACTGTTCTATACACCAACTATTCACCAGCGCGTCCGAAAGAAGATGCCACCTACCGCAGATCTTGGGCGAGAAATTCTCCCAAATACTAGTCTAGAATGAAGTCAAATTCAGCTTGTAACAATAGTTACGAGTCGAATTTGAGTTGAACGAGTATATAGTCCTTTAGTCTTAATTCAGCTTGTAACCATGGTTACGTAATGGATTCGTGTTCAACATGAACATCTGCGTGTAGTCCAACTCCAGCTCGTAACCATAGTTACGAGTCGAATTTGAGTTGAACGAGTATATAGTCCTTTAGTCTTAATTCAGCTTGTAACCATGGTTACGTAGTGGATTCGTGTTCAACATGAACATCTTCATGTAGTCCAACTCCAGCTTGTAACCATGGGCACAAGGCGGATTTGTGTTCAACGTGAACATCATCCTGTAGTCCAAGTCCAGCTTGTAACCATGGGTACGAGTCTGATTTGTGTTCAACGTGAACATCATCCTGTAGTCCAACTCCAGCTTGTAACCATGAGTACAAGGCGGATTTGTGTTTAACGTAAACATCATCCTGTAGTCCAACTCCAGCTTGTAACCATAGCTACAACTCAAATTTGTGTTCAACGTGAACATCATCCTGTAGTCGAACTCTAGCTTGTAACCATGGGTACGAGGCGGATTTATGTTCAACGTGAACATCATCCTGTAGTCCAACTCTAGCTTGTAACAATGGGTACGAGTCGGATTTGTGTTCAACGTGAACATCATCCTGTAGTCCAACTCCAGCTTGTAACCATGGGCACGAGGCGGATTTGTGTTCAACGCGAACATCATCCTGTAGTCCAACTCCAGCTTGTAACCATGGGTACGAGGCAGATTTGTGTTCAACGTAAACATCATCCTGTAGTCCAAGTCCAGCTTGTAACCATATGTACGACACGAATTTGTGTTCAACGTGAAGATCATTGTGTATTCCAACTCCAGCTTGTAACCATGGGTACGAGGCGGATTTGTGTTTAACGTGAACATCTTCCTGTACTCCAACTCCAGCTTGTAACAATGGGTACGGGTCGGATTTGTGTTTAACTTGAACATCATCCTGTAGTCCAACTCCAGCTTGTAACCATGGGTACGAGGCGAATTTGTGTTCAACGTGAACATCATCCTGTAGTCCAACTCCAGCTAGTAACCATGGGTACATGACGGATTTGTGTTCAACGTCAACATCATTCTGTAGTCCAACTCCAGCTAGTAACCATGGGTACGAGGCGGATTTGTCTTCAACGTGAACATCATCTTGTAATCCAACTCCAGCTTGTAACCATGGGTACGAGGCGGATTTGTGTTCAACGTGAACATCATCCTGTAGTCCAACTCCAGCTTGTAACGATGGGTACGAGTCGGATTTGTGTTCAACGTGAACATCATCTTGTAGTCCAAGTCCAGCCTGTAATCATAGGTACGAGGCGTATTTGTGTTCAACGTGAACATCATCCTGTACTCCAACTCCAGCTTGTAACAATGGGTATGAGGCGGATTTGTGTTTAACTTGAACATCATCCTGTAGTCCAACTCCAGCTTGTAACCATGGGTACGAGGCGAATTTGTGTTCAACGTGAACATCATCCTGTAGTCCAACTCCAGCTAGTAACCATGGGTACGAGTCGGATTTGTGTTCAACGTGAACATCATTCTGTAGTCCAACTCCAGCTAGTAACCATGGGTACGAGGCGGATTTGTGTTCAACATGAACATCATCCTGTAGTCCAACTCTAGCTTGTAACCATGGGTACGAGGCGGATTTGTGTTCAACGTAAACATCATCCTTTAGTCCAACTCCAGCTTGTAACCATGGGTACGAGGCGGATTTGTGTTCAACGTGAACATCATCCTGTAGTCCAAGTCCAGCCTGTAACCATGGGTACGAGGCGTATTTGTGTTCAACGTGAACATCATCCTGTAGTCAAACTCTAGCTTGTAACCATGGGTACGAAGCGGATTTTGTTTAAAGTGAACATCATCCTGTAGTTCAACTCCAGCTTGTAACAATGGGTACGAGCCGGATTTGTGTTCAACGTGAACATCATCCTGTAGTCCAACTCCAGCTTGTAACCATAGGTACGAGGCGGATTTGTGTTCAACGTGAACATCATTCTGAAGTCCAAATTCAGCTTGTAACCATGGGTACGATTCGGATTTGTGTTCAACGTGAACATCATCCTGTAGTCCAACTCCAGCTTGTAACCATGGGTACGAGGCGGATTTGTGTTCAACGTGAACATCATCCTGTAATCCAACTCTAGCTTGTAACCATGGGTACGATTCGGATTTGTGTTCAACGTGAACATCATTCTGTAGTCCAAGTCCAGCTTGTAACCATAGGTACGAGGCGGATTTGTGTCAACGTGAACATCATCCTTTAGTCCAACTCTAGCTTGTAACAATGGGTACGAGGTGGATTTGTGTTCAACGTGAACATCATCCTGTAGTCCAACTCCAGCTTGTAACCATGGGTACGAGGCGGATTTGTGTTCAACGTGAACATCATCCTGTAGTCCAAGTCCAGCCTCTAATCATGGGTACGAGGCGGATTTGTGTTCAACGTGAACATCATCCTGTAGTCCAACTCCAGCTTGTAACCATAGATACGGCTTGAATTTCTGTTCAACGTGAACATCATCCTGTAGTCCAACTACAGCTTGTAATCATGGATACGAGTCTGCCCTGTGTTCAACGTGAACATCATCCTGTAGTCCAATTCCAGCTTGTAACCATGGGTACGAGTCGGATTTGTGTTCAACGTGAACATCATCCTGTATTCCAACTCCAGCTTGTAACCATGGGTACGAGGCGAATTTGTGTTCAACGTGAACATCATCCTGTAATCCAACTCTAGCTTGTAACCATGGGTACGTGGCGGATTTGTGCTCAACGTGAACATCATCTTGTAATCCAACTCTAGCTTGTAACAATAGGTACGTGTCTGATTTATGTTAACGTGAACATCATCCTGTAGTCCAACTCCAGCTTGTAACCATAGGTACGAGGCGGATTTGTGTTCAACGTGAACATCATCCTGTAATCCAACTCTAGCTTGTAACCATGGGTACGATTCGGATTTGTGTTCAACGTGAACATCATTCTGTAGTCCAAGTCCAGCTTGTAACCATAGGTACGAGGCGGATTTGTGTCAACGTGAACATCATCCTTCAGTGCAACTCCAGCTTGTAACCATGGGTACGAGGCGGATTTGTGTTCAACGTGAACATCATCCTGTAGTCCAACTCCAGCTTGTAACCATGGGTATGATGCGGATTTGTGTTCAACGTGAACATCATCCTGTAGTCCAAGTCCAGCCTCTAATCATGGGTACGAGGCGGATTTGTGTTCAACGTGAACATCATCCTGTAGTCCAACTCCAGCTTGTAACCATAGATACGGCTCGAATTTGTGTTCAACGTGAACATCATCCTGTAGTCCAACTACAGCTTGTAACCATGGGTACGAGGCGGATTTGTGTTCAACGTGAACATCATCCTGTAATCCAACTCTAGCTTGTAACCATGATTACGTGGCGGATTTGTGCTCAACGTGAACATCATCTTGTAATCCAACTCTAGCTTGTAACAATGGGTACGTGTCTGATTTGTGTTCAACGTGAACATCATCCTGTAGTCCAACTCCAGCTTGTAACCATGGGTGCGAGTCACAATATTTGAGAGCACACAACTCTGGTCTATTGACCTTGTTTATCTCTATTCTCTTGTTTCTTTCCTCTTCCAATCTTCTTCAAATATTTTCTCCCAGACTGGAGGAAAAAAAGATGGGAAATCTTTTTAGCCAAGAACTTAGTTTCCCTTCCTGAAAGAGAATAGAAAATATTATTAAATATTAAAATATGAATTTAATCAGGTTAATCAGCGATTAACAAGTCAACTTGTTTTGATTGAAATATAATAATACGATCACTCTTCCACCTCCTCGTAATATCTTGAGATAATGTTGCCACGATCGAGATAAGGGAAAATTAGATGGGTCATTGATATGAGCCATATGGAAACGCTCAATCAGCGTTTCCTTGGTTACACGTGCGGGATGCCTGCTGCCATGAGCGCTGTGTACTCAATCCCGTTCGCTGCCATCACTCAGGAAGGATTCTAATAATTTGAAGCCTAAAACTACCCGCTCTGCCCACAAAGCTTCTGTACGAAAGTTTAGATTATTATCCGTCGCTATATCGACACAGCAGCTGTGCAATAGTTTACATTATTTTAGGTCGCTATATCGACACAGCCGTACACTTGTTTACATTAGTTTAGGTCGCTATATCGACACAGCTGTGCAATAGTTTACATTATTTTAGGTCGCTATATCGACACAGCCGTACACTTGTTTACATTCGTTTAGGTTGCTATATCGACATAGCTGTGCAATAGTTTACATTAGTTTAGGTCGCTATATCGACACAGCCGTACACTTGTTTACATTAGTTTAGGTCGCTATATCGACACAGCCGTACACTTGTTTACATTAGTTTAGGTCGTTATATCGACATAGCTGTGCAATAATTTACATTAGTTTAGGTTGCCATATCGACACAGTTGTACAATAGTTTACATTAGTTTAGGTCGCTATATCGACACAGCCGTACACTTGTTTACATTAGTTTAGGTCGCTATATCGACATAGCTGTGCAATAGTTTACATTAGTTTAGGGTTGCTGTATCGACACAGTTGTACAATAGTTTACATTAGTTTAGGTCGCTATATCGAAACAGCCGTACACTTGTTTACATTAGTTTAGGTCGCTATATCGACACAGCTGTACACTTGTTTACATTAGTTTAGATCGCTATATCGACATAGCTGTGCAATAGTTTACATAAGTTTAGGTTGCTATATCGACACAGTTGTACAATAGTTTACATTAGTTTAGGTCGCTATATCGACACAGCCGTACATTTGTTTACATTAGTTTAGATCGCTATATCGACACAGCTGTGCAATAGTTTACATTATTTTAGGTCGCTATATCGACACAGCCGTACACTTGTTTACATTAGTTTAGATCACTATATCGACACAGCTGTGCAATAGTTTACATTAGTTTAGGTCGCTATATCGACACAGTTGTACACTTGTTTACATTAGTTTAGATCGCTATATCGACATAGCTGTACACTTGTTTACATTAGTTTAGGTCGCTATATCGACACAGCTGTACAATAGTTTACATTAGTTTAGATCGCTATATCGACACAGCCGTACACTTGTTTACATTAGTTTAGATCACTATATCGACATAGCTGTGCAATAGTTTACATTAGTTTAGATCGCTATATCGACACAGCCGTACACTTGTTTACATTAGTTTAGATCGCTATATCGACATAGCTGTACAATTCTTTATATTAATATCGAATGCTATATTGGCACAACTTCTGTTCATTAGTGGAGATTATTATTGGTCGCTATATCAACTAGCATTTGTACAATAGTATAGAAAAACTATTGCTATTTTCTATTAGCTTGATGAAATGGGTAAAAAAAGTGCATCGAAGTTATTAAATGTCTCACTGAAAACTATGGTTGATTTATTTATTTATTTCGTGTGGTATGTACTAAGCATTTTGAAAATAACCCCGTTCAACTAGTTGGGTCTGGTATTATGATACAAGTAGAGTGGTAGAGCTTTTCGCACAAACCAAAACATCACCGAGAAAGATCTCCCAATTCCCAAATTTGGGATTTGGGAATTGTAAATACATCGAAAAGACCAGACATAAGCTACATAGAAATAGTCCCCAAAATGCGATAGTGGTACTCATCTACAACTAATTACCAACCTCAACAGACCTAAGTCGTCTGCTCTCAATTATTCTGACTTGTGACCAGATGACCTTGAAAAGTTTCAATAAGTGGGTCAATCCGAACCATAGTTAGTTTTCTTTCAATAATTCCCGGACTAACCTTGATGGGACATTGACAATTATATCATTCTAAAGAGAATGTTAAGCAACATAAGGGTTTCAAATCTCGTTAGAATCAGCCGAATAGTTATGATGTTATTGCCATATAATTCCCAGACTAACCTTGGCAGGACGTTGATAATTATACCATTCTAAAGTGAATGTTAAGCAACATAAGGGTTTCAAATTCCATTAGAATCAGCCGAATAGTTATGATGTTATTGCCATATAATTCCCAGACTAACCTTGGCAGGACGTTGATAATTATACCATTCTAAAGTGAATGTAAAACAACATAAGGGTTTCAAATTTTGTTAGAATCGGCCGAATAGTTACGATGTTATTGCTTAAAAACTCATTAAAAAGTAAAGTGGTTACCATTCGACCAACCGACAACTAACAGAGATAGTAACTTATAGAGTCGCGACTAAAAAAAGTCGTTAGGCAAGGCTCGACTGTGCACTCAGACGAATGGAGGGCCTATCAAAATAATCAGTAACCAGGATACCTTCATAAAACTGTAAATCATTTTGTTAAGAGAACAACTGTCCACACTCAATATGTAGAATCTTAATTAAAAAAAAACAACAAAAAAAACGTAAAAGTTTAAATAAAAGAAGATGTTCGGATGCAAAGAAGAATTCTTACATTCCTCTTTACAGGAATTTATGTATCGTGAACACCATCAGAAAAATTTATTGGATTATTTTGGTACTGAAATTTCGAAACACTTTTCGTGTAAATTTTGATTTGATTTATGTATTAAAGTATTATTCAATTATTTTTTCTTGTATAATTTTTAATAGGATTTACTTAATAAGGTATTAAATAAGGTACAAATCCTTGTTATTTATATTACCTTATAATTTTTAAAGCCTTCATTGGCTGCCAAACTAAGGCCCCTATTTTTCAAAAGGCCTTACTGAGACCCCTATTGTCAAAAAGGGTCATGTGGGACGGCTATTCTTCAAAAGACCAGTTTAGATTATTATTGGGAGCTATATCGGCCTACCTTATGTGTTGTTTATCAAAGTTACCCATGGTAAAATAATTTATTATATATTTACGCTGGTTTTCACTTGATCATTATCTTCTTTAAACTTGTTTGCTGATGAAGAACTGCGGGAACATTCGCATTCCCTTTTCTGTTAAAGTAAACGCAATCTCATACAAAAAGCGTATTGAAATTTCTCTTCTTAGAGAAATGGATAGTTGCCGAGTCGTATGGATGACGCTCCTAAAGAGGGTTGAGTAAATCTAATAGAATATATATATAATTAGGTAAAAGGCCATGTTGTATGCATGTACTATTGAAGTCTACACCTGTGGCAGCGTTATTAATTTTAACTTGTATTTTCTTAATCTCTTTTACAAGTTTTTTAACGGGTTCTTCGAGGCGAGAAAAAACATGCGCGAATGGCATGCTTTATTCCTAGACGTCTTTCGACCGTGTTACGTCATCTTCAGGAAAAGAACCGAAATGGAATTATTATGAATAAATTATGAATGATTTAACTGGGTAGGTGAGTGTAGGAGATAAAGAAAGGGTGTGGGGATAGATAGGCCTATCCCTTTTGAATATTTTCTTGTTATGTGGTTCCTTTATTGTCTTTGAGATAGTTTATATTATTATGGCGTTCAAGCAATTTGTCTTCTATAAAATTAATGTTCTTGGATATGTTATGCGCATTTGCTGTTGTAGTAATAAATTACTTTAATTAATTTAGTATTATGCTTAGTGTATTTGTTTTTTTTTTGTATATCTTGTAGTGAGTTTAAATCGTGTCTTTTGTTTTTTCTTTGATGTCTTCTTTGTAATAGTTGGGTCTTCATCGGTGAATTTGCTGTCGATATTCGGTGAATTCTTGTAGAAATTGGTGAGGTTTCGTAATTAGGTTTTATTTTCTTGATCGGTTTTATTTTTCAATGGTTTGGGTAAAAAATATTCTTATTCTCATGTGTAGAACAGCACTTCTGCTCCGCCAGCTAAAAGCACAGCGGAGCTCGGAAATCTGGCGTGACTTATACCTCTTCTGTTCTGGTTAATCATTTGGACGATATCATCGTTAAATTCTTGATTAACCAGTTCCTGAATATTCCTTGTCCGTTCTTCTATGAGAACATTAATGAGACTTAACCTCGCCTCCCGGTGCAGCTTTTCCTGGCCTCTTCTTTCTCGCCTGAGTGTACCTGTAATTAGGTACACACATTTATTCTGCACCACTTTTAGTTTCCTTTTTTATGTCTTCGAGACACACGAGGGGGCTCAAACGGTGTATAGCAGCGTCGATCTTAAAAGTGCATTGTAGAACTTTTTCTTATTGCTTTCACGGAGATTTCTGAACATGTATAGAGTTCTGACTGCAACTGTGGCCTTGGTTATTCTTTCTGCGACGTGCTTCCTGTACTCAGTTGAAGTATTCTTCATTTCGAGTACATTGCACTCCATAGTGTAGGGATAGTGTCTATCCCCCACCATGACATCGTATAGTAATCTGCCTATTGGGACTACTTTGAACTTTTCTTGGTTCGTGCGTATTTTCCACCGGGCCTCGTAGGTGTTAAGGTTCTCAATTTCTGCTGTTTTCATAAGAGCTTGCCAAAGGTGCATTCCTCCATGGACAAGTGATTATCTGGGTGAAATCATCGGCGAATTGATTGAATGTTAAGGCAAGTGGGGCTCACAGAAGCTGGGACATCAGCGGTGTAAATCAAGTAGAAAGTGGGGGACAGGCACCCACCTTGTAGGAGACCCGCAGTGAGCGAAAACTTTGGTCCGTCCATGCACCCTAAACTGATATACGCCGCTCTCTCCATGACATAGTCGCAGGGAGTTCTTTCTAAGTTTTCACTTAGGCTCAGTCGTAAGATCTTATACTGCCTTCCCGTTGGCACACCTTATCAAACGCCTTTGATACATCCCGATAACAATGTGCACGTAACTTCTTTCCCGTTTGGCTTGGACTAGCTTTTCTGTGATGACATTAATCGCCATCTCCGTACTTCGCTTTCTTCTAAACCCGAATTGATATGGGATGTATGTAGAGGAAGATCTCCAGGTGAGATACCAGTCTTCGGTTGAGGATCTTCTCGAAGAGCTTCCCGCCAAATTCTAGAAGTAAAATTGGCCAGTAGCTCTCCTTCAACATTGGGTGCTTTCCGCGCTTGTGCAGGAGAATCATCTTGCCCGTTTTATAAGCATCTGGAAAGTATCCCATGTTCAGACAGGCGTTAAATATCCTTCTCATCCCTTCGATGACATTGGCTGGTGACTTTTCAAAGTTTAACTTTGTAAGCTTCAATTGTCCTGGGGCTTTTTGACGGAATGAGCGGAGCGCGCCGAGTAGTTCTATTTCGGTAATCTCGGCGTCTCCGTCGCGCTGTCTATCCACCTAATGGTGAAGGTGCATCTTGTGTATTTGGTCGTTTAGCTCGTCTATTATGTTGCTTTTAAATTCTAGGTCATACTCTTTGTTTTCCTCCTCAGTTATACTGAAGATTTTTTCCCAATAACTTCGGAATAGCTCTTCAATTCTTCCTTCTTCTGTTTCGATGTTTCCGTCTTCTTTTAGTAGTTCGATCTTCTTCTCCCCACTCGATCCTTTGAGACGTCTGATCTTATTCCAAATTTCTTTAGGATTTGCTTCATGATCGAGGCTATCGATCGCATCGTTCCATGGTCTCCATTGTTGTTCGAGGATCAACTGGTTGAGTTCTTCTTTGATTTCTTTACTTCGTAGCATTGAGTGAACTGATGCATTCCTGATGTTGATCTCATACAATAATTTCAGCTTACGGTATAAATCCTTCATGTATTCGGTCCATCTATAAGTAGAGATGGTCCTATACTCGGATTTAGGGATACAAGCCCTATCTGCGTTGATGAGATGGTTATTGAGGTCGTCGAGTGCCTCGTCAATATCTTCGAGAATGGCTTCGTCTAAGTTGGGCGGATCGTAGGCCTCGAGAAGGCGCGCGTACCGTGCCCAGTCTGCTCTTCTGTAGTTCTTTCTGACCACAGCTGTGACTTGTATAAGATTCCTATTGATAGTAAGTATGATCCCTATGTGGTCACTACATGGTACCTGGACTGGTTCCATGTAGTAATTAAACGGTAGCTGACAATTCGCCAGACAGATGTCTGGTTTTGTGGCACTTCCTCCTTTGACAAAGGTGGGGAAGTCGGGGCCTATTCGCTGGGCAATGTTTCTACCAAGCAAAATATCCAGGCTTCTTCCTATACCGTTGAAGGTTCTGTAGCCGAATTCTCGGCATCTGACGTTCAGATCCCCCACCCCATTAATAGAGGAGGGGTCAAATCAACGGCCGCTAAAGTTTTGCCACCCCTTCTCGGGTACTTGCGCCATAACTGCATCCAACTAAATAGACGGGTGTTACTTCCCTCTATGATGTTGGCCGGGTCCCCCGGGTAATGAGCATCTCTCCTCTGTCCGGGACTCGCAGTTATGCTCCACTTTCGAGATAATTTCTGACTTATGCTTCCGCTGTAGGCTAGTCCTCAAATCAGTTTTCACATAAGCCCTTAATTATGTCAGTCCAAATGGCCGGCATAGTTAAGACGAAATCATTGAATGGCAGACATCCGAGCAGGTGACCACCCAGGGCGATGGACGGGAGCAGTGAGGTGCTTAAGCCCTCATTGAATTATGAATCCTCGGTGAAAAATAGTATTCTCTCTTTTTGAAGAGTGAAGCTAAATTCACCAAAAGACTTCCAGAATAGGCTCTTTTCTATGTAGGCGGTGCTAAAGGCCGTTACTAAGCAAGTAAAAATGCTTTATCCGTAGGTAGTCAGCATTGCGTATGAATCGAATAATCGGCCGTCATGGAATTATTCACAAATTGCTACACCTTATATAGTCTTTCTACGTGAACATAAGTATTACAAAAAATAGCCAACCATGGCGCGGCAAATGTTGAAGGGCAAACTAAGCGCTACAAGAAACATAAAATTGGAAGGCTCAGATTGTCTGACTATTTGTCAATACCTTCACCCAAAAACTGGGAATAAAGGTCTGGTCCACCCTGACCAATGTTGTCATTCTGGAAATACAGGGAACAGGTGGCAGACTAAGCATATCTGCAAGGCTACGGGAGAAAGTCTCCTGTCGTAGCCACTTCCCGAGCACTAAGCTATGCTCACTTAAGAACATAACACCAATATACACATAACAGAAACACTGAACACTAAAATCTAACACAGTAAGACTTGAAACAAACAAGAAGAAAATAAGCAACATTACACTAAGACAACAATCAACACGAGGTAAATTGCTGAGCAAAAAGCTAAAAAGGCTTGAAAGCTAAAAAATTTGACCCAGAATAAGTACATCGCAATTTAAACACAAACAATAAGAAGAACACGCTAAGAGCACTTAAAGAAATACAAACATGAAAAAAAAGCCACAACTTATCAAAGAAAACACAAAAAGGAAAATAAATGTAAAGTGATGCCCTCCCTACTAGGGCAAACTATCCCTCCCACTTTTTATTTTCACCCACTATTATCTACCACTATAAAACCATCTTCAAAATTGAGTACACCATCATGACTATTTATCGCTTGGATTTTTCTCTTGCATACTCATGTATCGGTACGGTTAAATTATTTAAATTTAGACTGGATTTCATTCGAATGAGGTTGATTGGATACCGCTTTATTGTGCGTGACCGGGTATTCCACCAGCATTGATAGGTTTGGAAGTGACTATTTTCCTCTTGACTGGCCTTGTTGGAAGAGAGTTGAGGGAAAGGAAGAAGGACTCCTCTGCGTTGCGTGAAGGTAAAGTGGCCTTTTGTTCATTGGACAGTTTCCACTTTCTCCACATACTACTCTTCCTTATTTTCATAACGGAACCCTAAAACTACATACACACCCAGTTACACTCACTTACAGACTCGGGTCTCCCAGATTCCCTCCTAAATTACCCCCTTGGGTGCAATGACGGAGAGATGAAGGAGATGCGATTGCCCTAAGGACCTTGCCAGTCCGGCAAAAACCGGACAGGAGCAAGGTCTTCGAGAGAATTCAGGGTGAACTCAATATTGCTCTCGTACGGCTGATTGATTTGCCAAATGGCTACGCAGCTATCTGTTCGAGGGAGGCTGACATCGAAGCCCTCTCCTCCCCGTGTGCCTCAGACTCCCTTCGAAAAATTGATCTCATACCTCAGACACCGCTACAAATACGCACACATAGAAGTGTGATATGCCGACGCCTTCATACCTGAGTTGGAGGACACTTGATTGACCAAATCATGGAGGACATTCTTCGGAATCATCATTGGGCAAAAGAGGCCGAAATAATCAAATTCAAAGACTACACCCACGTTTTTATGTTGTCTTCACCGAAGCCACAATGGCGATTAAGGCAAAAGAAAACGGCCTTCTCCTCTTTAATGTCCGCATCTGCCCCAATCAAATTAAGGTTGAGGAGTTCGTTGACCTGCAAATGTGCTACAGGTACAACGAACACACCACCGCCACTTGCCCCAACTCTACACTCACACTTTGTTCTGTGTGCGCTGGCCAAGACCACTCCTGGCGCGAATGTAAAGGTTCGTTCCAGAAATGCATCACTTGTGGTGGCCCAGATAGAACCATGGCAATGATATGTCCAATAAAGAAGGAGCAAATACAGCAAACAAAGGACAAAGGCATAAAATAGGAGGAAAGAAAGGCTAACACCACCTACGCGAAGGTTGCCACTGCTCCTGCGTACCAGCAAATCGAAAACGAAAAATCGACAAAAATAATGCGTTGGATATACTATGAACGCATTGCTAACTTGACCAAGCCTGGCACCATGCTCGTGATAATGGCATGGAAAAATGTGGTTCCCGGAAAATTCTCCGTCAAACGAGGGACTTCGAGTGAATTTCCAACCACAGACCGAGAAGAGCGGACAAAAAGCTCCGGACACTAGTAATGCCCTTTCACGGGATCCTCGAGTATAAGCTATCGCTACCCGGCAGAAGGCACAAACGGACTCACAGACATACTCAACTACCCCAACGGAAGCACAAGTCGAGCGGAAGGAAGCCGCTGCTGTGAGGCCTAAGAAGTTGGAGCATTCGCACCGCCACCAAAAGGCCTCGCAGTCACCTCGACCGAGTAGGTCCTCGTCTTCAAAGAATCGGGCTCCCAGGTACATGTACTACTCTAGGATGTTAAACCTCAGAGTATATGCTGCCGAAGGAACCAATTTCTTGACGACGCAGGCCCAGAAGATATTTTCGATGGTCTTAGGCCCGGACAATACAAATTGGACTACGAGGCTGACATACCTGAAGATCTGGTATAGCAGGCTTTCTTCCGTGACCTTGTCCAATTCTCAACTGACACTTATGTTTGTCGTGGTACAACCACTCTATACCATATACGACTCTTGTATTATTTGGGGAGGGGGTGACTTAATCACCTACTGCAACGCGAACCGTTGAAGGACTGTTCGCAGGGATTACCGACTAGGAGATCACACTTGAGGCGTTGGATTTCAAGTCCTTAATAATCAAACAGAGTGCATAAATGGTTGGCCAGATTTACTTGAATAGGCCGAGAGTATCGTTCAAGGTTCGTTAAAGAGGAAACAACAAAAATATAATTTTATTTACAAAGATCAAAATAAGAATAATATTATTATGTGAAGGAATTCTCAAATGGAATTAATTGATTAATGTTACTTGGCTCAGATCAAAAGCGGTAGCTTGACAATACTAATAATTAGGGGGGTTCAGTCTTACGGGTCGGTGACTTCGACGAAGGTCCTTCTTGTGATGAGGCGAGTGGGGAAGGATCTGATGATGCAAGTGGGGCATGATCCGAATGAGGCAGGTCAGGCACGATCCGAACCAACCTTCCGATGAAGATAGCTAAACTTCAAAGGTGACGTTCGACGGGAAATGTGGGATTACTCGTAATTCCACTGTAAGAGGAATCTTCTTTTCCTCAAAGGTAATCACTGGAGATTTTCTTCGGTTTAATTAAACGAAGGGAGACTGTTGCGCAAATTCAAAGGCTTGCCAACCAGAGAAGCTACCAATTGACTAGGGTAGAATCACGGCTGAGAAAGTCTTGCTGTCTGACGAATGCTCACGGGACTTACTTAGACTTGAGACGATGAGGACGGCTCTGAGGTGCGGGCTAGACTCCTCGAACTACAGAATAACCCGAGTATTTGTATGCCCGATTCTGAGGGGAAAGGGGGAGTTTGGAGAAAGGAGTCACAAGCTCCAGACATCTTAATCCGTAGGCGGAATCGATTCATCATTTAGCAGCAAAGGGCGAGACAGAGCGGCTCTTTCACGCCTCGTCACTGGAGAGGGATGGGGGCGGCTTGGGACGAGTTCGCAGGATTGGGAAATATTTTCCCAATGCGCTCCGGAGTCGAAAATTCGGGAATGTTCGAGCAAGAAATGACGTCGTCCATGGCGGGATACCATAGCACGTGGTCTCCTATAAATTGGGGAAGGGGGGCAGAGGTTGTTCTTTTACAATGTTGTTCTCACGGAAGAAGAGTTCCGTAAGAAGAGATCCGGAAAGGGGAAGACTCCTCTGTCCTCCCACCAAGGAGCAAAAGTGGAACGAGAATAAAGCACTGCTCGCCATAACATCTATGCTACATTGCGAGCGTAGTATCAAATGCTAGCCGAAAAATTGAAGAAGACCCGAACGGAAACATCAACCCTAACATGTAACACTCTCACCGATTATGACAACCAAATTTACAACTTTTCAACGAAATTTGACCTACCGTAGTAACGAGTTTTACTAGTTACTACAAAGGTTTGAATGTCAACCAATTTCGACCCCCAAAACAACACAACACCTGATAAACATTGCCAGAGCTAACCTTTGACCAGGGATCAATTCATCCCTGCTCTTGCGTACTATTTTTACTATACTGGGTACTTTTACTGGAGATACCCTCCACCAGGGAAAATACCCCTTCAAACTTATACTAAACTTACCTTTACTATACTTTTCAATACCTTTTCACCACTATACTCTCTTACTTTTGCTCTACTAATCTATACTTCCTAACTTGTTATGTCCAATGTCTCACTATTTGTCGCTACGATATATATATATATATATATATATATATATATATATATATATATATATATATATATATATATATATATATATATATAATTACTTCGAGCATCATTAACATCGTGTCCCAATTGGGCTAGATGAAATTAGAGTGCGGTTTGTGGGGCCGCAGAGGGGAAAGAGAGACATGCACCCTCCCCCTCCCTCTCCCCCCCTCCCCTCCCTTTCATCATCCCCCTCGAATCAATGTGGCCGAAGCCATTGAGAAGCGCCTCGACCTCGTCCTCTGGGATCTACTAATGACAAATGAGGGGGAGGGGGGGGATTCGGAATACCCAAGGAACCAGAGGGGTGGGGGGTGGGGGGGGGGTTCTGCACTGCCTAATATTACCCCCCACCCCTGCCGTTTTATCCAAGGGGATGTGACCAACGAGAGAATCTTTGCGATCAGGTTCGTGATAAGTGAGCCATGAAAGTGGTGAAATTAGGATATGTGAAAATGGTAAATATTTAAAATGTAGTCTGAAAGGGGGACTAGTTAGTACCCCCCCCCCCAGAGAGGCCCACAAAACGACTGAATCAACCCCCTTTGGGGGTCTGAAACGGAATCCCGCCTGAAGTGTAGGGCTTTTCCCCTTCAGGAGGGGGGCTGCGCCCCTCAGTTGTACCCTAGTCCTCTGAAGGTATTTTATGCCCCTTTTCACTTCACCCTACACTGCCTTACTACTTCCGTCTCTCCACACAAAAGTGTCCACGCGAAGACGAGTAAGGAATGAAAGTGGTGCACGTGAGAAGTCTGGAAGATGAGCGCCAAAGGTGGTACGAAGATGAGTTGGGAATGAAAGTGGTGCAATTGGTAAGTCTAGAAGATAAGTGGGAAAAGTGACGCGAAGATGAGTAGGGAATGAAAGCGGTGCAGGTGAGAAGTCTGGAAAAGGAGCGGGAAAGGTGACGAGAAGATGGGTATGGGATGAAAGCGGTGCACGTGAGAAGTCTGGAAGAGGAGCGGGAAAAGCGACGTGAAGATATGTAGGGAATGAAAGTGTTTCAAGTGGAGGAGGGGGGGGAGTGATGCGAAGATTAGTAGGGAATGGAAGCGGTGCAAGTGAGAAGTCTCGAGGAGAAGCAGATAAAGTTGACGCGAAGATGAGTAGGGAATGAAAGCGCGGCAAGTGTGAACTCTAGAAGAGGAACGGGAAAAGTGACGCGAAGATGAGTAGGGAATGAAAGCGTTGCAAGAGAGAAGTCTGGAAGATGAGTGAGAAAGGTGACGGGAAGGTGAGTAGGAAATGAAAGAGGTGCAAGTGATAAGTCTGGAAAAGGAGCGGGAAAGGTGACGCGAAGATGAGTGTGGAATGAAAGCTGTGCAAGTGTGAAGTCTGGAAGAGAAGTTGGAAAGGTGACGCGAAGATGAGTAGGGAATGAAAGCGGTTCAAATGACAATTCTGGAAGAGAAGCAGGAAAGGTGACGCGAAGATGAGTAGGGAATGAAAGCGTTGCAAGAGAGAAGTCTGGAAGAGGAGTGCGAAAGGTCACACGAAGATGAGTAGGGAATGAAAGCGGTTCAAAGGACAATTCTGGAAGAGGAGTGCGAAAAAGTTACGCGAAGATGAGTAAGGAATTAAAGCGGTGCAAGTGAGTAGTTTTGAAGAGGCGTGCTAAAGGTGACGCGAAGATGAGAAGGGAATGAAAGCGGTGCAAGTGAGAAATATGGAAGACGGAAAATTCCTTGTAGGTTTGCCCCATTTCCTTCTCTTAAATCCCCCCGCCCCCACACCTAAAAAAACTTCCCTTGTTAGTCCCTCAAAATCCTTAGTTTTGGATTCGTGTAAACTACCAGTAGATTTAAAGCCTTAACCGCGTACATATGTGTACGGTTGTACGTAGCCCGGGGTAAAAAGAACCGTTGGATATGTACAGAGGACGGAACCTGGGCTCCTCCCTTACCCGAGGCGCTGCCGGGCTGAACCCTCATTCCGGCGTTACCTGGCCGGTGCACAGACTCCGGCACCTGCCATCTTTTGGATCGGAAAATCCAACCCGTACACGTTTTGGTAGGTTTACATATACGCACATATCTCGTAATGTGCGTTTATTCCCTTCCTCAGACGCTAGCAAAATTTTCCGCTCCCTGAGGAGTCGATTGTCCCCGGGATCCTTAAAACCCATCCTTCCGAGCAAACTGTGCTTTAGCGGCCCCGAGGAATTCAGTATCCACGCGACCTGTGAGGAACCACCGAAGCGGAGCGTTGTACCTCGAGGGCATTTTTTTTGGTACTTTCTTATCTGACCAGGTGTGAAGAGACGCGTGGCTACCTGTTTTTATTACATGAAGGCGGCTGTAGGCGTAGCTTGGGGTGCAAAGCTCCGCCCACTAAGCTATTAACCCGTCCCATCTGCTTATTCATATTGCCCGTTGGTCAGGGGAAATTTCGTTGATTGGTCGGAATTGCCCGAGAGGGCGGAGAGTAGGCGTGGCTTAAGGATAAACTGGGCAATGAGCTTTTCAGGAGCTCCGGTTTCAAATGGTGATTGTTTTTTGGTGTTGACGGACGTGTTCTCTCTCGTTGTGCTTATCGGGTTTTTTTTTCTGTTTGCTTCCTTTGCTTTCGCCATCCCTGGAGATGTCGACGGCTATGGAGGTGAGTTTGGGATCCTGCGTCCATCAGTAGAGTGACCCCCCCTTCCTCCTATGCCCCAGGCCCTTTGCTCCTGACATTGAGTGTAAACAGTGGCAAAGGTTATGACCTCATCTCGATTTTGAATTGTATGATGTTTTAGTGTCTCTATATACGAGTGGAAGAAGACGACTAAACCTTCGAAGTGCCAAGATGTTTTAATTTACCCAAATGCTGTTGGGGCATAATTATAAGGGCTAGATCTTAGCTTCTTATTCACCCTAGCTGTTAAATACCCATATTTGCTTCGTGACTTGTGATGTATGCCGAATATTCTGATCTTTACAACTATATTCGCTGCCTTTAGATATGATTATCCCAGTCTATTGATATTAACACCAGTTTCCGTCTACGAAGCCCCGCGAAATACATTTTTAGGGGCACTTTTTACCCACTCAGAAATTTGACGTCGTAGATTCGTCGTACTTTGCACCATCCAAAAATGGTTCCGTTGTGAGGTAGACGCGAGAGAGATATATGCATGTGTACGCCCTCTAATTAACCCATGAGCTAACTTTCCAATGAGTGATAGCGTCCCTTACGCACATAGATGGAATGTTTCCTAGTGGAAAAGTACCAGGAAGGATGGCAAAAGAAGTTTCGTAGGAACAGTTATAAAGAAGATAAAAACAGTACTTTAAAATTAGACCATGTTAAACTTAAGTGATTTTGGCTGGTTGTGGAGACGTCCACAAAGAACAGGGGGGGGAGGGGGTATACGACCCGGCAGAATAGAGACTGGGTGTATTCCGCAGACTTGCGTTCTGTACTCTATATGTAACATAACAACATAATTTCACGGATGACAAAAGCCACAAGGACCTATCAAAGGTCATCCGTATCCATCAAATCCCACCCACAAAATGCATCCATAGGATTGTGTCAGATCAGGCATCTACAATATACAATTTAACAATCCATAGGATTATGTCAGACCATGCATCTACAATATATAATTAAAGCCTCCATAGGAGTGTGTCAAAAACAAAATCAAAGACCCCCAAAATATACAATAAAAAGAAACTGCATCCGGGGAAATGAGTCGAGAAAGATACCCCGATACCCAAAAGTAAGACGTTAACCCTCCATCCCCATAGAATGATCCAATCTGCGCTTGAAACGCATTCAAGTTTGGGCTGTCTACAGACCCACATTTTTCCCTGCAACAAATTTACCACTCTACGCCCTCTTCCTATTCAAAAACTGTCTAGTATAGATTGCCTCGTTGGTTTTTACTTATTAGAACTGAATTATGGCAGAAAAGAAGGCGAGTGTTCTGCTAGTTTGATTCCGGCTCGTGGGCGTCGGCTGCCCACGAGAGACCTCAAGTTAGAGCTCTTCTTGTTCCATCTCAGGCAAGGGACGGGGGGGGGGGGGTTCAATTCAGTATTTTGAGTTGTTCTATTTGTACGAAACTCTCGAAGGACACAATAGACCGTCTCAGTCGCTCTATTCAAAGTTTGCTTAATCTTTTAGAATATTGCCGTTCATTTTACCCCTATTTAACGAAACACTGTCTCTATACTATTTGTTTCCCCTTTCAGAATGTTCTATGTAATTGTTTCTGTCCTATGTCTCGAAGAAACTGTCTTGTATGTCTCCAGTGGTCGGATCCAGACTTAAAAAATATTGGGGGGGGGGAGCTAAGCTGAATTCCTCCCTCTTAGTCTGAGAAAATGGCATTAATAAGGGTTATAATAGACAGTATTGATAATAAATAACAGCATCTCATAAAGGAGTGAGCACGAATACTCTCAGATCCTAATATGTATTTTTCCAACCATAACAAAATTATGTATTGTGGTTTTGGGATGTTACCTAATGTATAATATTGAATTTAATCATTATTTTTTTAGATTTACCGGTATTTTAGACGTATCATATAAGATACATTCGATCGCAGCGTTTTAAAACTATTTTTATATATATTCTATATTATTACATAACTCTTTCTGAATAGCAGAATACAAGTATAGCTTAAAAAATATATATATAAACGGGTCTAATTTTAGGTGGGGAGGGAAGCTTCAGCCCCTAGCCCTCCCTGCAAATGCGCCTGTATGGGTGGTCTTCGCTCTTCGTATGCGAACAAGCTGGAGGATTCATCCGAGGCAAGTCCGTTGCCTCTCTATTGCCATATTTTATCCTCTAGATTTAAAATATTCCTCAGGAGGGGTAGGGCCGTGGAGACATGTACCCGAGGGGGTAAAGACCCTCCCAGTCCCTGTGACATCGGTAGTCTCGAACTATTTTGAGACTGATTTGGCTATATTTAATTATATGCGTCTCATTTTTACCCTTTTTACGCCCCCCCCTCCAACAGGAGCTGCCAAGTGTAGGCCATGAATGGTCTTTTGCAGTCTCCTTCTTTTCCTATGTTCTTATTTTCTTGGGCACGGCTAAGTTCGCTGGCTATTTACCTACCAGCCTTCGTCCATTCATCTCCGGGCGGGGCTATGAGGGTGTCTCTATCTCCTACTGACCCTTTTTTTTTACGTAATCTATGATTTTACTTACCCACAAGGGTGATGTTTGATATGGCATGGGAGACCTTGCTGTCGCTTGAATCTGGCGGATTGCGTGTCCTACTTACCCCAACACTTTTAGAAGGATCTGAAACCTATATCTTCCACACATTTTAATTAACTCGTGTTTCCCACTTTATTTGAGGGGGTAATCCTCTCAAAAAATCCGAGGGATTCGCTCTCGTTTGAATTTCGCTCTAAATTTGAGCCCCCCCCCCCCTCTTGATAAAACCAAAATGGGTATCACTGCCCCAGGGTATAGAAAAAGAGCTTCGTAAGAAAAATTAATGGTGAAGATTTAGGGAAAATACATTGGCGAATATCTCAAGAAGGGTACTTGTTTCTTGGAGTGGGGGTCGGTTCTTTTCAAAATAACCTCCTTTGGCGGATTGCGTGTCCTACTTACCCCAACACTTTTAGAAGGATCTGAAACCTATATCTTCCACACATTTTAATTAATTCGTGTTTCCCACTTTATTTGAGGGGGTAATCCTCTCAAAAAATCCGAGGGATTCGCTCTCGTTTGAATTTCGCTCTAAATTTGAGCCCCCCCTTCCTCTTGATAAAACCAAAATGGGTATCACTGCCCCAGGGTATAGAAAAAGAGCTTCGTAAGAAAAATTAATGGTGAAGATTTACGGAAAATACATTGGCGAATATCTCAAGAAGGGTACTTGTTTCTTGGAGTGGGGGTCGGTTCTTTTCAAAATAACCTCCTTTGGCGAAGGGGTTCACCCCCCTTAACATAAGTGGATAGGTGGTCATTCTCCTGATGACGTTTAAGAACTTTGCTGTGCAACCTTTTCTATTTTTCCCCTCTCTCTCTCTCTCTCTCTCTCTCTCTTCCTTCCGTCCATTCGTCTCTCTACGCTCCGCTATTTAGTTCCAGTGGCCAATCCGCCCTTCTCAGTCGAAAGTTTTCCAAAGGTGATTTGCAGGTTTTGAGTTTTATTTATTTTCGCCGCAATAATTTTAATGATATCGAGAAGGGGGTTGGGGAAGGGGGGGGTTAGGCGAGCCTACTTTCTTTCCTCACACTGATCCAATCCTTGTTTTTAACCACAGGGGGCAATTTTGAGCGTATGGTGGACGCCCAAACCAGCTTTTACTTCCGCTGTGCTATGCATCGGATATGTGTGGGAATTTTTTTTTTTTACTGCTGGGGAAGAGCAATTAAAGGAAAGAACGAATTTTGGATGGGGAGGGGGGTCAGCGCAAATTTCGGGTGGTGTGGAATGGCACTTGTACCAGGTCGAGTCGTTTCGCCCTAGAAGGATTCGGGCATCGTTTTCGTATCCCTCGAAGGAAAAAAAAAATAAAGGAATTGTAATTAACGGGAAAACCAATGAGGGGAAATTCTGCCTAAAGAAAACGGTGAATTTGGGGGCAGGGGGGGAGGGCAATGAAAGGCAAGTAGTCCGTGTAACATGGGATGCAAGACCTAATAATAATTCGAGGTTGTTTTTTAGAAATATTGCAGAATATTGTCAGTTATGGTCGTATTATAGTCGCCGTTTTCGAAAATGATCAGACATTTGAGGTTGGAATTCTCTTCCGTGGCCACGGAAGTCTCTACCAAGTGTCACCAATTCGATCGGCTTATTGTAAATTTGTGCCATGTCATTAAATTAAAACAAACACACTTAGAACTTATTTTCAACATATTTATAGCGATCGAGATAGGAAGGTGAAGCGTTCTCCTGTCCGCAATGGTGGCCACGGATGTATTTTACAACCTTAAAAAACTGACAGAAATATCACCTATGGGTGATTTAAAGCAGAGACGGACGTTTCGACCATGTCACGACCATACACAACCAATTCTGCCATAAAATCGGATAACACGATTTTCATTAGAGAGGGATCGGTTGGGCGCGCAAGCAGGTTCCTTCACAGGGAAGTCCAATTGCAAGCAAGCCCCTTCACAGGGAAGTCCAATTGCAAACAGACTCCTTTACAGGCAAGTCCAATTGCAAGCAGGCCCCTTTACAGGCAAGTCCAATTGCAAGCAGGCCCCTTCACAGGGAAGTCCAATTGCAAGCAGGCCCCTTCACAGGGAAGTTCAATTGCAAGCAGGCCCCTTCACAGGGAAGTCCAATTGCAAGCAGGCTCCTTTACAGGCAAGTTCAATTGCCAGCAGGCCCCTTCACAGGGAAGTCCAATTGCAAACAGACTCCTTTACAGGCAAGTCCAATTGCCAGCAGGCCCCTTTACAGGCAAGTCACCTTGCAGACAAGTTCAATTGCGAGCAGGCCTCTTTACAGGCAAGTCATTTGACAGACAAGTTCAATTGCGAGCAGGCCTCTTTACAGGCAAGTCATTTTGCAGACAAGTTCAATTGCGAGCAGGCCTCTTTACAGGCAAGTCATTTTGCAGACAAGTTCAATTGCGAGAAGGCCTCTTTACAGGCAAGTCATTTTGCAGACAAGTTCAATTGCGAGCAGGCCTCTTTACAGGCAAGTCATTTTGCAGACAAGTTCAATTGCGAGCAGGCCTCTTTACAGGCAAGTCATTTTGCAGACAAGTTCAATTGCGAGCAGGCCTCTTTACAGGCAAGTCATTTTGCAGACAAGTTCAATTGCGAGCAGGCCTCTTTACAGGCAAGTCACTTTGCAGACAAGTCCAATTACAATTGCACGTAGGCCCCTTTACATACAGGTCACCTTGCAAGCTGCCATTCTTTTTCCCTATAATTCCATTTAAAGGGGGTGGGGGTGCTTAGTTATTGAATGGGGGAGGTGGTAAATCGCTTAATTCAGTCTTGCTTTTTCGTGTCCATTTCTTATTTTCAGAGAACCTGATAATTTACTCTATTTTCTACATTTAGCGATGATTAATTAGTAAATTTTCGCGATTTTTGAAGTAATGTTTGGTTTTGAATTTTCTTGGATTTTCGAGTGTGGATAATGTGTAATAATTGGCGAAAGGGAGGGGGGAGGATTTTCGGGGTTTAATTCGATATACGTATTTTTAAAAATTTTTCGATATTCCGGCAAAAAAAAAAGAATTTTCGTTAAAAAAAATTCTCCGAGAAAAACAAGATTGTATTTTAGTGTTTCAAAATTTCTTTCAAACTAGGGGTGGGGGGCGAAATCCCCATAAAGCCCATTCGAAGTTTATTTATCTCCATGATGGAGATAATCGATAATTGGGCCATCCTAGGACTATCACACTTTGTAGTACTCAATTTACTAGTCTCATTTTTAGACTATTTCTCTAGCGTTCATCTGATTCAACTAGAAGTTTTCATCCTCTTAGTGTGGAGTTGCTTTCCCCGCTCCCCATTTTCCAAAAAAGGGGACAACAAAATTGATAGGCACTAGCTCTAATCCCCCTCTTCCCTCTTATCCTTTTTCTAAAAAAGGGGACGACCAAATTGAGATGGTACTCGCTGTCAACTATTGAGGGAATTTATGTTTAGTGGGGAAAGAATGAACGAGAGAACAGAGATAAAGCAGTAAACAACATAAAGTATGGGATGAGCCATGGTGGTTGGTTGGGGCGCTTTAACAAACCTCATCAAGGAATAATATAAAAATATATAGCATAGGTGGAACTTAAGCAACCACCTTGTTATTCTCGACAGCGAATGGTGAATCGCTGTGAATGAAAATGACCGGTCAGTAATCGATTGATAATAAAACCACTGTATGTGAGCATACTACAGGGTGTTTCGAAAATCTGGACACATGGGAAATAGCACTTCTTTTTATGGGGTATATGCTGGGCAAGGTGTACCCAATGCAATACAGCCACGAGACGCCAGAGGGAACAGCGCCTCATAAATTAATGTTATCAAATTGACGGAAATTTGGAGTTAATGCATCGAGCGAATCTCGCCCTGGTCTTTTGTACAGGGTGTACCTAAAGTCTGGAAAAATTGAAAATAACACAATGGTCTCTTCGTTCACTAGACCTTACCCTTCTTGACTTCTTTTTCTGGGGCATGCTAAAGGAAAAGGTGTTGTACCCAGTACAATACAGCCACGAGACGCCAGAGGGAACAGCACCTCATAAATTAATGTGCTCAAATTGATCGAAATTTGGATTAAATGCATCGGATGAATCTTGCAAAACGCATTGAATTTTGATCCCAGAAATGGTGGTACTCACATTGAAAATGATATTTATTAAAATTTCAATTAAATAAAATGTAGTCAATTTTTTTTTAGCGAAAATATGTATTTTGAGTCCTTCAGACTTTAGGGACACCTGTATTATTCACTAGTTTGGGTATGAAGTTTACCAACCATCTACAGTCGCATAGAGTTTAAAAGGATATAGGCATAAGCATAGAGGAACGATGCCGCATCACGCAGAGCGTTCGTAGGGAGAGATGTGTACTGAAAATGAAGGTAAAGTAAAAGTGTGGAAGATATCTGCTGATTATCATGCAGACACTAGTTGGGTTGGCAAACTGCGGCTGTTGGGGTCTGGAGGGAACATAAACCACCATGCGTTGCAAGACGTCCCCTTTTGGGTGAACTGTGGAAACAGACGAAGGAATTGAAAGAGTGTAAGAGCTAAAAATGGATCAAGAATGTGTGGGAGATTTGGTTTACGGGAGAGAGATGCATTTTATAGCGACCACAAATTGCCTCATCCTGCGTCAATTTAAGTTTCGAGTACTCCTACTCTGAGTACTACACGGATGAGTGAAAAGCCAAAAATCTTAACAAGTTCATTAAAAGGTGGTCAAAACATTCTTGCCTGTCTCTCCTTCTCCTTTGAACTCCACCTCAACAAAAAGTTCAAAAAGTAAATGTATGTACAGAAAGTGAGAATATGACGATGTAGCCCAATATGGACACTAGTTCCAAGGCCTTTAGGGTCAGGTTACTCTACCAGGACCAGTTCCTCTGGTGTGGTTTGATTAATTAACAATTTTAAGCGAGTAAATGGTACTTTTGGTCCCTGGGATAAGGTAGTGAACTAGGCAGTATCCAAGGGAACAGAAGTGTGGAAAGCAAGATCTGGCGCTGATTTAAAATACCGCTTTCAAACACCGATAAAATTTTGAGCTGGGGTCCGTAAGGCACATTTCAAATAATCAGGGTTTATTCTCTCTTTACCCTTTTTTTCCTGCTCTGTATTGGTGATTCTTCCTTCGCCCTTTCTACTGTGTATTGGTAGCTCTTCTCTCGCGCTTCCTGCTTCGTATTGGTAGTTCTTCTCTCAGGCATCCTGCTCTATACGGATCTCTTTCTCCTCTACTTGGGATCTCTCCTCCCCGGTGAACTCCTCCCCACTAGAGCTCTTATCTCGCCTCTTGTTTTCTGTACTCGGGATCTTTTCAATTCTCTTCAAATATGACCATTACGGAGTACAAACCTCCTAAAAAATGGCAATTTCTGTGTTAAATGCCCTTCCACAAGGATCATCAGTGAGTAGAATTCCATTCACAAAGCCATTATAGAGCACGATTCTTTTCAAAAAGCACCATAACTGAGTACACTTCTCTTTAAAAGCTACCAGAATTGAGTACAATTCCCTTCGAAAGCGACCGAAAATTGAGTACAATTCCCTTCAAAGACGACCAAAAATTGAGTACAATTCCCTTCAAAGGCGACCAAAATTGAGTACAATTCCCTGCAAAGGCGACCCAAATTGAGTACAATTCCCTTCAAAGGCGACCAAAAATTAAGTACAATTCCCCTCAAAGGCGACCAAAATTGAGTACATTTCCCTTCGAAAGCGACCATCACTGAATACAATTCCCCCCAAAAACGACTACGATGAGTTCAATTCCCTTGAAAAAAACACCCGGAATTGCTTGGACGCCCCTGTGGAGGGGCATAGGACGAATAATATCCTCGTTTGAGCTACCTTAGAACTATTGTCTCGGATGCAGACTTGGACGGTTGCACATTTCCGCGCTGCGACCAGTACATTATATTCCTCCAATTGTGGTTCCAAGTAGAGGATTAAATTATGTAAAATTGATCAAGTTTTTGAGAAAGGTTTCCTTTCTATTCATTCAACATTAACAATCTAGGTGGGTTTTTGTCATTATTTTTTTATTATTATTATTTTTTTATTTTATTATTATTTTTAGTAGTAGTAACCAAACTTGAGTGGAGTTGAGAGAAAAAAAAATTACCTATGTTACTTACTCTTCAAGATAGGGGACATGGTTAGTTAGCTTAATAGGATGTCCAATAGGGATTAAATGGAATAACTTAGGGAGACTGATATTAGCCATGGTCAGGGACCGATCGACCTTGGTGAAGATGTAAGTCTTCATCTTACCAGAACCTACTCTAGACCACTTTGTTTTAGGGGTCAAAGCCCGGTTGTTGTTTTTTCTAAATACATTGTTTTTCATGTCTCTGCTCGTAGTTTTTATATCTTACATCTTCGATAATAGAGAAAAGTTTGGATACAGGCAATTTAAAAAAAATAGAAACTTTTATTTAATTGGGGTAGTTTTTCTTCTATTTTGTATGAAATTCTCTCATACAAAGTCGTGGTTTTGTTCCAATCAGGCGATTTATTGACATTTTTTAGCCATTTCTCAGCTTTCACCTTTTACCTAAATGGGGATCCGGTCTTACGGTCCTGAACATAATTACTGTCGTAATATATTTCCAATCCCATGTATTTCCAATTCCACTAACACCACCGCTTTACAAAACCCCTTTCACCGCTATTTTGACCGAGATGCCATCTTTCGTTTACTCCACTTTTTTGATAATTGTTTCCCTAAAATGACGACACGTTGAACGATCTAAGCTGCAAAAGTCGTTCGCTGAGTCCAAAAAAAAGGGAAAAATCGGCCGCTTTCGTCCCCAAAAAGCGTAGGAATTCGGGGGAGGGGCGCATTTTGAGGTGACCTTGCTGGTGATCTCTGTTGGGAATTTCACACAGAGTGCAATCGAAAACGTGCATTTGGGAAATCGAGACTTTCCCCTGGTACATGGTATTTTTATGGTGATCGAAACTACCATATTAAAATGTGGTAAAAGCTACTCATATCGGTTAGAAGAAAAGCTACACAGGGTTAATGAAAGGAGGGGGGGGGAGCTAATAGAACAAAAAAGAAAGGTTAGAAGGGAGAATTAGAAGAAAATCAAACTGTAACAAAAGTAGGCACTCACTCCCTGCCCCTTGGCCAGTGTGCGAATGGGTTGTTTGCATAAAAAGCAAGTTCTTTTTTATTGATTCTTTCAAACATTTACAAACGTAAATTTAGTCTACATTTCAATTACTGTAAAAATGTAATAAATTTTAATAAAACACTGATGACAGCAAAATTTATACAGGGTGTCCCTAAAGTTTGGATACAGGCAATTTAAAAAAAAAATAGAAAATTTTTATTTTATTTTAACTACATTTGATTTAAATTAAATATTAATAAATAAAATTTTCTATTTTATTTTTACAATTGATGATGCGCTTTGTGAGATTCACTCGATGAATGCGATGCATTAACTCCAAATTTCCGTCAATTTGAGCAGATTCATTTATAATGCACCGTTCCCTCTGGTGTCTCGAGTCTTTAATTTCCATTGAGTACATCTTCTCCTTCAGTATACCCCAGAAAAGAAATCAAAGGGGGTAAAGTGTGATGACCGAAGTACCATTAAGTATACCATCTCCTTTACCATACCCCAACACAAAGAGGTCGAGAGAGGTATGGCCTAGTGTAAATAAAATGAAGCTTCCCATATCGCCCGGTCTTGATTCGTTCATTCTCATCTTTATGAATTAAAGCAAGAAATCGGTGTCCTTCGACGGAGACGTTTAAAAGAAAGGTGATAAGGAATACCATGAAAATTATAAGCCTTAAATTTGATAATAAAATTTATAAGTCGTTCGTAAGTGAAAAAACTTCAACCCTTGGAATAAAAAAAAACTAATTAACATAATTTTTTATAACTTTTGTACATTTTAACTAACTTAGAAGAGTCTTTTTAATACTATTATAAGCGTCTATGGATTAGGCAAAATTAATGCCATAGTTTATATCGATTCTACTACAGTTCTCCATGACCTGACCTCGTTTAAAAGAAAGGAGACAAGGAATACCATGAAAATTATAAGCCTTAAATTTGTTAATAAAATTAACAAATCGTTCGTAAGTGAAAAAAACTTAAATCCTTCGAATAAAAAACAAAACTAATTAACATAATTTTTGATAACTTTGCTACTTTTTAACTTAGATGAGTCTTTTTAACACAAGCGTCTATGGATTCCGCAAAGCCGAAGCCATAGTTTATCTCGATTTTACTAAAGATCTCTGTGACCTGACCTCGACCTTTAATGGAATACCCCCTGGAATTACAGGAAGTCCTTTATACTGGCTAAAGAAAAGGAAACGGAGGACTTCAGGCACTGAATCGCCCTTGTTACCAGAGATGTTTACCAACGCTCCCTTCGTGTCTGGTACAATTTTATATGCGGTTAGTGTAGCAATACCCACCTTCTAATGGCATGGGGCACGTCTGCGGAACGCTGCTTATCCACGCCAAGCAGTCTAACAGCCCTAAAATAGATATGTATCAATTGGGTATTTTAACTTTCAATTTTGCCGTCACCTGACACAGGATCGTTTTCGCCCACCCGTGGGGGCACGCTAGATTGGTCAGTTGGCGTGCCCGATACAGTGTCAAGGTAGCTATTCATTGCTATACCAACTCCATACCCCCACTGCGTACCCTGTAGTTTTCATTATTTAATATGTAAATGACATCGAGGGTAATTGATTTTGTAAATGCATAGATGTAGTCATAATCTCGCAACAGCGAGACCTAACAAAGTCAACATACCTAAGTCACGTGTTCTCAATTGTTCTGACTTAAGACCTTACGACCTTCAAAAATTTCAATAATTCCCGGACTAACCTTGGGATGACTTTGGTAATTATATCATTCGAAAGAGAATGTAAAACAACATAAGGGTTTCAAATTTAGTTAGAATCGACAGAATAGTTACGATATTATTTCCACGTGACTAAAAATCATTAATTCGGACCATCTTAAATTTTCTAAACAGTGCGTCGATGCAGTAAACTAACCAATAATCACGTTAATCAATGGTTCGCCCTCAATTAGAGCACATAGTACAGCTTTATTCAACGTCCCATCAAAAAGATACAATAACTTTACAGTTTGGCCAAACTAATTGCCGATATAAGAGATTTACCAAGAAGAAACCCCCAAGAGACTCTCTGGGGACCAACACACCCTTTTGCAGTAAACAAAATATTGCCAAAAAGCATCTATATCCTCCCTAATCGTGGGATGGCAGTACCATTCTGCACAAATGCCCGTCTTTTTAGTTTCTTCTGTGATCCTTGATTCTAGATTAGTTCCTTGACATATTTAAGTCACTTAAGGCTGATTTTTTTATCACTAGGTCTCTTGATACCTAGTTAATAACCTCGATAATCCTTTTATCTAGTTGGCTGGTGTTTAAGCTGGCCATCTACTCCATTTTTCATTCTGAGCTAGCTTGATTTGATCCTGTAAACATTGTCTTCTGTAGTTCTGTCCCTCGTGTATCAATTTTTCCTCGACGGTACAGCCCTGTATGTACTTAGGAAAAGTGTGAGAGAACACACCTGGTATCAGCAATGCACTATCGCCCCTTGTGAACAGCTGCTAGAGTTATCGAGTGCAGTACTTGCAAGATTGTTTCCCCACTCGACCTCTACTGGAGATTTGCGCTCTCCTGAACATGTAAATCAAGTGCCTGGAAGCATTGGCAGTTTCCCTCACCATCTTCCTCACTTGACAAGTCTTCCACTTGTGGGTTTTTTTTTCTTCTTGTAAACAGCTGGACAAGAGGACAGGAAAAATTATATCTTTATTTAATAAAAAGGGACACCTTTTTTCCCTGTTTACGCGATTACCCGTCATGATTCTTCATCAGGATTTTGCTTTCGTCCGCGTTTGTCTGCGGGGGGGCTAAAGCCGCAGCCTCCGTTACACAATGTCCCGTAAGAGAGTGAACATTTCTTGAGTTCTCGTCTCTTGTTTTCATTGTAATCTCATTTGTCGTGGAAATGCGAGACACTTCGACCGAAGCCTCTGCTGAGCGCAAGTTCTGCATTCTCTATTTGTCTCTCCGGCAGAGAGGGAGAGAAAGTGTGTGTATTAGAGAGAGGTAGAACTAGTGTTCGATAAAAAGAGAGAGAAAAATAGAGGGATGTATTGCTAGAAAGATAAATAGATAGATGGTGTCTGTGTATGTGAGAGAGTAGGTGTGTGTGTGTGTGTTAGAGAGAGAACGAGTATTAAAAAGAGAAGGATATATTGCTAGAAAGATAAATAGATAGATGGTGTGTGAAAGAGAGATTATAATAAATAGATGATGTGTGAGAGAGAGATTATGATAAATAGGTGGTATGAGAGAGAGAGAGAGTAGGTGTGTGTGTGAGAGAGAGAATGAGTGTTAGATAGAAAGAGAGAAAAAAAGAAAGGAATATATTGTGAGAAAGATAAATAGATAGTGTGAGAGTGATATGACGATAAATAGATTGTGTGTGAGAGAGATTATGATAAATAGATGGTGTAAGAGAGAGAGAGGAATTATGTATGTGTGTGTGTATATATATATATATCTCGTGCAAGACCAGTAGCACATCACAATCGGCGAATCTCTTCGGTACATCGTAGGTCAAGCGTGGATCTCTCGTGCGAAACAAATACACACTTGTCGGACATCAACGAGGCACGAATGCATCCCCCCATTCCCCCCACCCCTAGTAATTTAGTGTATTAGTATGTACGAGCAAGTCATTCGCTCCTGGTGCTGCCGTTGCTCTGGTTTTATCGCGGGACACGACTATTGTACTAGCATCTTCGAATGACTCTTCATCTCAATTTTTATCTTGCATCTTTTATTATCGGAGGAAGTCGCGTTTAGTTATTCAGTTCCTACGGGCTTAAATTGGTGACCGTGTGTGTATTTATACGTGCGTGAGCGCCTGGCTGTGTAAGGTTTTGCCGAAATATATATGTATATATATATGGTGCACGAGTCAAGTGTATTGGACGGACATACGAGTAAAAGACAATGTGCCTCTTTATGTATATTCTCAAAAGGAGGCAAATGTTTAGGTAATTTATATATATATATATATATATATATATATATATATATATATATATATTTATATGTGAATTTTTATTGAATTCACTTCACTTTCCTATATTTAATGACTCTGTCCTCTTCTTTATAAATGTATAAGACTGTATATCTATATGTCTGTCCGTGTGTAAAGTGCGGTTGCTTGTTATTATTCCAGTGTCTTCCACACGGGCTAAATCACTTGCAAATTGCAGATGGTTGGAAGTTTTACGAGCTCAGATTATATCCTGGACCGAGATCCGTTCTGAGTGCGGGAAAATTAAATTTTTTTTAATACAAATCTGTGACTGGAGATTATTTAAGAAGCCTTCATAAATATGGCTTTCGATTTTAGCGAGAGCGAAATTTTGGCGAGTTTAATATCTTTATTTTAATATTTGAACTTTAAATTTTGATATTTCACTTTTAAATCTTTAACTTTTTATATACATATGTACGATATCTATATCCCTATAAGTTCTATAGATGCGCCCATTCTTGTATTATAATCTGGGCTACGAATCATTAAAATCATAACCAAAAAGATTTGTGATACAAGTGATTTGTGATCGAAACATATCCTTTATCATCCGTGATTTTTTTTTTTATAGAAATTGAGGATTGCATTACACCTGTGATGTATACACACTGGTACTCACACACACACACACATCTAATATATATTAGTGTAGTGTAGTTAAAATTGTCGGTGTTAAATATAAATAGACGGTTGATGGCTATCACTTAGTAAATAAATAGAACGGGTCTTATTTTTTTTTTCTATAATCCCGGAACCAATAATTACTTGGAATGGCGATAGAAAGTTTGAGATGGTCACTATTGTCTAACAGTGTGCATTTGAGCTTCAAAAGGAATCCACACATGTAATTATTCATCCCCAGACACTTCCAAACTTACAATTCGTGTTGTTTGAATGTGTGTTTGTATATTGGATGGAAATTAAGTTTGTTGTGCAGCTAGGAGCTAAAATGTATCCCTCGAACCACTTGTTGCGATTCTAATCCTATATCGCCCTCCCTTGTGGCGCCACTATCGGTCATTTTATTCATGGCATAACTGCACTAACTCCATTTTACAGAGATGTAATACGAGGAGGAGGTTGAAATGGGCTGGGTGCAACAGGGCGGATTTTTCTGCATTGCATGGGAAGTTATTAAACGAGGGGGATTTCACATTATCTGGATTCGGTCTCTGTGTATTTAAGGGTAGGTGAGAAATCGATAGCTCACTGTGTTTCAACCGCGGGAGCGACCAACGAATATTAAAATGCCTAAATTGACCCCAAAATATGGATTTCAAACATTTATAAAAACCTAACGACTCTTGAAGGTATGTTGAAGCTTCTCTACATCGTGCAACATAAAAACAACGAAAAGAGAAAGATTGGAGACAGTAAAGGCAGAAATGAGAGTTGCCGTTTCATCTAACGTCACAATATTAAAGAATTATGTTATAATCATTCAGCTCAAATTTCTCATTAAACTTTTAAAGGTAAAATTTATTTTCAATTGGGTTAAATGTTAATCATGGTTAATTTTGAAGTGTTTTCCACGTAATTAAATGTTTATACTTAAATTATATTGGGGTATTAGGGCTGCTTCTAGAGATTGATTAGGGTGCCACTCTCATAAAAGGTTGAAAACCACTGCGATAACTGTTCAGGTGTGTATGAAAATAGAATTTAAGGAAACTTTTTATTCAAGTGTTCTTTTCCTTCGGGTTATCTTTTCTGTTTGTTGCCTTTTTAGCCTCTTTGTGCTATAGAGAAACATCAGGCTCCGGAATTCCACCCTTCTCCACCTTACGAAGAGGCTTCTCTCCTCTTAGGTTAAGCGATGCAGTGTAGTGAAGTCTCATTTGATGCGAGTGATTTCAGTGTCTGAACGCAAGTTGAGGACTTGGAATACACCAGGGTTTTTTTATTTTATCTCGACCTGGTGCTGAGGATTTCGAAGTGGAACTCTGAAGGATTGAGAATTTTGATCTCGGTTTGTTTACATCCTTTCTCACATTTTTGAGTATCAGTGTTGCTGCCATCTCAACTCCACACTTCTTTTGTTTCAGTTTACGAAAACACCTTCACAATGGTCCCGCTGTTTTTCATCTTCACTTTAATTAAAAAATCATTAATATTCATGATAATTATTACCTCTATGGTCTTCTTCTTTCCTCCACGTTTGTGCCGATCCTCAGAGAGCCCCCGAGGAAGAATGCTGTGGTAGAGAATCCTGCCACGCACAAACTCCCTACCGTTCACACCAGTCTGGGTTCCGGTTCATTGAAAAACAGGTGTTCAGCAAGATCTTTCGCACATCTCGCGCCTTTCAAGTCTCTTCTATCACTTTTTTTTATAAAGAGCCTCGTTGTTATTATCTACACTTTCTACCAGGTTTGACCCAGGTTACCTATGACTTTTTGGAGGAGGTTGGCCTCCATTTTATTTGGCTCTGTTATAGGCCGCATGTTCCTTCCCCCCAGGGGGAGGCGAGTCTACCCCCGACGCCGGAGCGCGCTTCCTCCTTTTTGTTCTTTTGCTTGTTTTTTCCCATGTTTCTTAGTTTTTTTTCTGTTTTTTATCTTTGTTATTTACATGTTTTTACTTGTTAATCTAACCTACTAGTAGGCTGCAGCGTGATTACAGCGACTTTCCCCCTAGTAGGCAGTCGCCAGATGGGCTCCTAAAATTAAAAACAAAACAAACAGGTTAGTGAATGTTTGGAAGAATGAACCGAAATATTATTACATAGGACTCACAGACACACATGTGCAATCTAACATTTTATCTGTGACGTCATTGTTTCCTCGAAGGAGTGAGTTCACGATCGCATTTTGTTTCCACTTCGAGCCAAACACTTCTTGTCAGATTGTGGTTTTCTTCTCATTCACACACGGTTCACGAGGGAACAGACGTAGGTAATATAAATATTAAAAAAAAAATTATATTTCTCTCTTTCTAACTTCTCTCTCGCATTCTCTCTCCCTTTCTCTCTTTCTAACTTCTCTCTCGCATTCTCTCTCCCTTTCTCTCTTTCTAACTTCTCTCTCGCATTCTCAATCCCTTTCAAACTCTTTCAAAACTCTCTTTCAAACCCTCAAAACTTTCTCAATCTCTTTTAAACTCTTTCAAAGCTTTCTCACTCTCAAACTCTCAGCCTCTTTCAAACACACACACTGCTTTAAAACTCTCAATCTCTCTGGCTTTCTCACTCTTTCTCTTATTCTCTCTCAAACTCTCTCAAACTCCTCAAACTTTCTCAATCTTTTTCAAACTCTTTCAAAACTATCTCTCTTTCAAATTCTCTCACGCTCTTTCAAACACACTCATTGCTTTCTAACTTTCTCTCTCAAACTCTCAATCTGTCTAACTTTCTCACTCTTACTCTTTCTCTCACTTTGTCTCTTGTTCTTTCTCAAACTCAGACTCACTCTCTCTCTCTCTATCTCTCAAGCTCCCTCACTCTCTCTTAAGCTCCCTCATTCTCTCCCAAGTGTTCTCTCTCTCTTTCTTTCTCTCTCTCTCAAATTCTTTCATTCTCCCACGCTCTCAAACTTTCTCACTCTCTCTTAAACTCCCTCCCTCACTCAAATTCTCTCCCACTCTCTCTCTCTATAAAATATGTATCCCCCCCCCCCCCCCGCTGCCTCTCCCTCTCATCCATAGGCAGGTCCCGTGTCCGTAACTAGGGCGCCAGAGATTCCGGTGCTCCAAACCGCTCAATCATCATTACCATGATTATGGTCGAACCGAACCGAAATAAAAGCCCATTTTTACCTTCTCGAGACTTTTGGTTTGGCTCAAGAATGACCCAAAATGCGATTCTAAACAGGATTTCGCCTCGGATTCCGCCTCGAGGCCCTGAGTCGAGCGTCGATTGGGTGGGTACAAGTTTATAGCGGGATTGCGAGAGGGTTCGAAACGACGGACGCGGATCGATTTACGGGGAGCAACAGGGGGCGCGGGGGGGAGAGGGATAGGGAGAAATTGGAGGGTATGTCAAAGGGTATTTATTAGTTTTGGAATGGGGTGGATTGGATTCCAACGTCTGGTGTACAGGGTTCGATTCCTCGGTGAGGGCGGACACGAAAGATTTGTGTGGTCGTTGGGAGGAGCCGCCATTATGGTAGCGTCGAGTCTGATACGCACCCGAAAATATAAGGTATATCATGATATACAGAGTCATTTACGATACCGTGACCTCTCTCTTCCCTTTCACACACACACAACACATAACTCTTCCTTCTCAGAACGCGACAAAGGGATTCATATGTCCATACATCCCTGCTGGGTCTCCCTTGACCCAAGAAAGATTCCCTATTCGATGTTGGGTGAAGGGAGAGGGGTAAGCACAGTACTATCCTTCTTTCTTCGCATTACCCTCTAACGGCGTCCACCCCATCTCCCCGCGGGGTTGGCATCGATTGTCATCCTGATTTTTATGCATTATTCATTATCCGATTGGAGGACCTCATTATTTAAATCTTCTTCTTTTCAACTGATTGGATTCCATGGATATACGATGCGTACCACAACAAATACAAACAATATATATATATATATATATATATATATATATATATATATATATATATATATATATATATATATATAATCGCGAACCTGCAATATTTGCATCGACTATTTACAATATCAACAGATGCATCCACTATTTGCAGTATCAAAATATGCATCTAATATTTACAGTAACAATAGATGCATCAAATATTTACAGTAGCAACAGAAGCATCCACTATTTACAGTACCAAAAGATGCATCTAATATTTACAGTTCCAACAGATGCATCTAATATTTACAGTTCCAACAGATGCATCTAATATTTACATTTCCAACAGATGCATCAAATATTTACAGTAGCAACAGATGCATCAAATATTTACAGTAGCAACAGATGCATCCACTATTTGCAGTATCAAAATAGGCATCCAATATTTACAGTATCAACAGATGATCCAATATTTACAGTAGTAACAGATGCATCAAATATTTACAGTAGCAACGGATGCATCCACTATTTGCAGTATCAAAAGATGCATCCAATATTTACAGTGTCAACAATTGATCCGAATATTTACAGTAGCAACAGATGCATCAAATATTTACAGTAGCAGCAGATGCATCCACTATTTGCAGTATCAAAAGCTGCATCCAATATTTACAGTATCAACAGAAGCATCAATATTCACAGTATCAACAGACGCATCAATATTTACAGTATCAACAGATGCATATAATGTTGCCATAGTAGAAGTTAATTAAGGGTTTTTAATAGGAAATCTAATAAAAAATAACACTAATTAATAATTTTCAGTCAAGCCAATTTTAAAATAGCATTTGTCTATAATGTATTAAATCGTTTTGCATTGTAAAAGAGTTTGTCCCAAGTTTTTACAGTTTCTTAGATTACCTTTCCCAATGCACTTGATACCGCATCCCCCCCGTCCATCACAATAAAGAAAAACCCTGTGAGGTAGAATCTTTGGAGGTACGATTTTTCCTTTGAAAATTTAGAAATACCTGATTTCCCAAAGTGCGGTGCGTCCCTTCAGATCTTATAACCACTGTACACCTTTTGGCCAAAGTACTAAAGCACATTATTGAACCATTCTTATAATGTAATTAGACATTTCTGGTCAAGTTATTCAGTATATATTTATTTATTTTTCTTTTTAAGTATTTTAATAATTAGTTGGACCCCTTCTTTCTTGAATTACAACCATAATTCTTCGTTGCATTGATTTCAACAAATCTTCACAAATTTCGATGCCATCTGTCCCCATTCAGGTTGTAATTTTTAGTCGTGTGCTACTCTTTATCTCACTATGACGGTCGGTCGGTCCCTGTTTTTCTTCTTTCTTGGAGGGGTAATTTAATTGTAACTATTCGGTCGATTCTAACGAAATTTGAAACCCTTATGTTGTTTTATGTTCTCTTCCGAATGATATAATTGCCAAGGTCCTCCCAAGGTTATCCCGGGAATTATTTTGTTTTGGCAATAAATTTATAACTATTCGGCCGATTCTAACGGAATTTGAAACCCTTATGTTGTTTTACATTCTTTTTCGAATGATGTAATAACCAAAGTTCTCCCAAGGTTAGTCTAGGTATTATTGAAAGTTGTGAATGTCGTAAGGTCATAAATCAGAAAAGTGAGAGCACGCGACTTTGGTCAGCAGACCTTGTTTTTGTACAGTTCTGTTTCATTTGTACTTGTGGTACCTCTTATTGCTTTTCCAACCATCCAACCTCCGGTTTCTATATTGGATTTTACTCTGGGCTCTGTTGTGGCCCTACTCCAAGGGTGATCCCCATTTCTGCTACCAATTCTTGTGGCGGTTAGTTGCATGGTATGGGGCATTGTCCTGCTGAAATATAACTCTTCTCTTTGTTTATACAAAGCTCTTGGTTTCGTTATCTTCTTTTATAATGGTTTGGAAAGCAGCTACGAATCCATGGGGGGTGGCTAAGGGGGCTGAAGCCCCCCCCGCAATTTTAGACTCGTTCATGCTTATATTTCATTTTTAAGCCATACTTACATATTCTGCTCTTCAGAAAGAGCCGTGTAATAATATAGAATATATATAAAGTTTTTTTTAAACCGTTGCAATCGAATGTATCTTATATGATACATTTCTAAAATACAAGTAAATCTCAAAAAGTAAGCATTTGCTAATATACAAAATTTAGCAAGTGACAAAAATAAACAACCAATAATAATTTCAGTATTTAATATCTCGTGGCGTAACCTTTGTTTGCAACAACAACACCTAGACGAATCGCATAGGTTGCTATTACTTTTTCGCATCATTTCTTGATATTTTGTGCCACTCTTCTACGCAAATCTCCCACCAAGACGCAGTCTTCTGTGGGTTCCTCTTTTGGATTGCAGTCTTCAGGATTCGCCACAATGGGATCGAGATCTGCCGATTGACTTGGTCATGAGAGGAAGTTTATTTTTCTCTTCTTAAACCATTCTTGAGTTAATTTGGCCGTGTGCGTAGTATCGTTTTCCTCCTGAAATATCCATTGATGTCGGCTGTTAGAATCTTGTCCCACTTGGCAGCAGCTTTACCTCCAATCTCTTTGGATATGTGAGACCATCCTTTTACCCAGCAAGGATGTAGAGTACTCCTGTGTCATGTGCAGTAAAGCAGCTCCTAAACCATAAAAATACCTCCTCCATGTTTCACGGTGTGATGGTGTGTTAATGATCATAGCACTTCCTTTTACCCTCCGAACGTGACGAGCATCATTTGGGTCGAAAAGTTCCACTTCATCTCATCTAACGATATAAAATTGTTTCAAAGTTCACTTCCCTTTTAAAGATACTCTCTGGCAAATTGTAAACGGTTCGTTACATGTTTCTTTTTATTATGAAGTGGAGTTTTGCGGTGAAGGGAGAGATGAAGATCATTACGATGGAGTTGTACACTAATAGTTTTTTTACTCACTATAGTCCCTGATAATTCCAGAGCACTTTGTAGATCTTTGATAATAATCATTGGATTACTCTTTAGCTTTCCAAGTTTTTAACGTCGAGGCTGATGGTTAATCTTGCGAGAAGCACCGGCTCTTGGCTTGTTGGAGATGATTCCGTTCTCGCGATGCTTTCGCTTTATAAAAAACAACAGTTGCATAAGGCACTTCAACTCGCTCAGAAATAATCCTATGGGATAATCCACCTGAGTGAACTTTAATGGTTTGCTTTCGAATAGCTTAAGGAACATATTTGACCTTCGGCCATTGCCCCAAACTAACCTCCTCTTCCTATTGATTCTTATCAATGAATGACGGCGCTATTCTTGGGCAGTTTACATCAGTTTCGTTTCTCGAATCTTCAATCTTACCTTTTTCAGCGAATTTAATAATATTCTCGTATGTTATTAGAGTAGTTGAATACTTTTGTCACTTGCTAAATTTTGTTTATTATTAGTTGTTTGTTATATACAAAGAAAATCTGTCTTGTGTATTTCTTTGTTAAGTATTTGTTTCCTGAATGTCCCTCTTAGTTTTATAACCAAGCGAAAGGATGAAATTATTCATAACTATTGAAAATTTAAGTGTAAAAATACTTGTCATATATATATATATATATATATATATATATATATATATATATATATATATATATATATATATATGGTTAAGGTACATTGACGATGTATTTTCTGTATGGCCTAATGGCCATGATTTTGATACCTTTTTTAATAATTTGAATAATTTGCATGTCTCCATCAAATTTAAATATGAATGGGAATATGATAATAGATTACCCTTTTTAGATGTCCTCATTAATAAAGATCACCATGAATTAAAACTTGACGTTTATAGGAAACCAACCCACTCGAATGCCTATATACATTATTTTTCGTTTCACGATAATACTGTTAAAAAATCGGTAATTTCTAACCTTTTCCTTAGAGTATATAAAATATGTCATCCTTCCTATTTAGATGAGGAAATTGTCATTATCAGGACCATTTTTTCTAATTTGTATTACCCCGATTGGTTCATATCGTCTGCCCATTTTGCAGCTAGGAAAACATTCTATGGTAATAAGCCTTCCCGCACTAATGACTTCAACAAATGTATAACATTGCTATTTAATAATAAATTAAATAGTTTAAAGGACATATTTGGAAAAGCGGGTATTAATCTAGCCTTTAAATATAATAATTACTTAAACCAATTGATGATTGCCTGGAAACCCAAAGAACATTATAACATAGGAGTATATGCAATACCATGCAACGATTGCCATAAAGTTTATATAGGGGAAACGGGGAGAAATCTAGACAAGAGATTGTACGAACACAAAAGAGATATTAGAGTCGGCAGCGAAAGCAGTGGAATATTTTGCCATGTTAGAGACTTGAATCATTCGATCGATTTCAGAGGAAGTAAAATGTTATTTAAATCGGCTAACTATGTTAAGAGAAGAATCGTAGAATCGAGCTTGATATCGTCAGTTCCTAATTTAAATCTATCTGAGGGTCAATTTTATTTTAATCCTGTAATAAGAAAGCAAATAAACAAAATAGTAAAATGTCAGCCCTTCAATATGTTTAGACCTAACCCTTCCCCCGTCAGATTAGCCACAAGTAGGGGATTGGGGAAAAAAGAGGGGATCTTTCACGACCTGACCTTGTGTTATGCTTGTATGCACTTTTCTTATATTTTCTATCAAGTGTCAGTTGAAAAAGGGTGTGAGATACACCGAAACTGTTCGGAATTAAATTGTCTTCGGAGAATGTGGTTTAATTCCTCATATATATATATATATATATATATATATATATATATATATATATATATATATATATATATATATATATATATATATACTGTTTGTTGTCCCCAATTTGGACAAGATGAAACATCGCTGCCGATTTTCAAAAGTTAAGCAACACTTGGTGGGGTTAGCCGGCGGCTAACTCCTACATGGTCCAATTAGCGACATCACGAGCCTGGTGCAACATTGTCTTCAATGGGTACTTTACACCCATACCCCATTGGGTAGTAAAGAACGCTCCACTGACCCGGTCACTCGAGCATTGAATGTGGACGTGATTTGAGCCGGTGTTGCCTGTCCGTTACCATGGATACCCAACCATCGGTAGTGTAGTCACAAGAATTAAGCACCGGTGGTCGGGCACTGTGTTTTCTATGGGATATTCTCGGTGCCCACATGATACCGTAGCTCGAGGGATGTTGAATGCCCACATAGTTTCAGAATGTCCCCATTCGCCTAACATCATGCCTCCTTTTGCTCCCTTAAATACCCGGTGTTCACGTTGACCCAAGAGATGTCAGATAAACAAACAAACAAACAAAAACATAAGCCAAGCCAACACAAAATACATCCCAAATGAAAGACTTAAACAAACAGAGCTACCCTTTCACCAGGGACCTATTTAATTCTGTCTCTCACACCACCCAAAAGATGTCAGATAAACAAACAAACAAACAAAAACATAAGCCAAGCCAACACAAAATACATCCCAAATGAAAGACTTAAACAAACAGAGCTACCCTTTCACCAGGGACCTATTTAATTATGTCTCCCACACCACCTCTATTCTTTAAACTCACCCTATTTCTCACTCTTTCTCTCCCTAAATTTCACCACTTTTTATGTCCAAGTCCAAGACCCAAAAGATGTCAGATAAACAAACAAACAAACAAAAACATAAGCCAAGCCAACACAAAATACATCCCAAATGAAAGACTTAAACAAACAGAGCTACCCTTTCACCAGGGACCTATTTAATTCTGTCTCCCACACCACCTCTATTCTTTAAACTCACTCTATTTCTCACTCTTTCTCTCCCTAAATTTCACCACTTTTTATGTCCAAGTCCAAGACCCAAAAGATGTCAGATCACAACTGATCAATTTTGTTCTAATTCAGAATTCTGTGGACACTTGTCTCACTTTTCCATGTTTTACGAACACTGTCTCGAAGACCTTTTGGTGATCGGTTGAATACCTGTACCACTTCACCGGGAGTGTTACCATCTGTTGATATCCTTGAATGCTGTCCTGTATAAATGCACAGTACTGTCTAGCTCAAATATCTCACAGATACTTGAAATAATCTAGTGGTAAGATTGATACCAAAATCCTCCATTTTTTGTTGATTGAACCTTTGATATCTTCTCAATTTAAAAAAAAAAACCCTGAAGAACTGTAATTAGCGTCGAACCTTCGAAAAATCACTATGTCCTCTAATTAATTCCTAAACCTATTTGTTCTAGCGGCTAATCGCGATCGAGTATTTGTTGGTTATTTTATAACTAATCTCTATATTTCATACGAGGCACTGAATGAGTTATAGTCTCTTAAGTCTTTCTTGTCGCCTTTTTTTAAGAAAAGAAGTCGGATGGAAGGGTTGAACTCTGCTATATCAACCTTACTTTCCCTTAAGATTTTAGCAGACAAATTTACACAAAAACCAAGATTTCTAGAATGTGAAAACTTGCCGGGCGGGAAACTCGTTTATTTTTTATTTGGTAATTCTGGTTTTTGGTTGGTACCGCGCGCGAGTGGTAACAACCTACATGGAGAAAGCGAAAGCGACCCTTCACCCCCCCCCCGCTATCCCCCAATATATTTCCTCGCTCCGTATGTTCTTTCCGCTCCCTTCTGTGCCTCGTGTTTGCCTTGACTCCCCCTTCCCCCTTCGAACCATGACTCCCGCTCTCTCACCCATTTATCTGTATTTGCTCCAAGATTGTGGAAGGATCTGCCTTCTGCGAAACGATCCTCCCCTCTCGGTGCCTTCGTGTGATATAGGGTGGGTACACATAAACGGAAAGGGGCTTGGTTAGGAACTACCACTACGAGGACCTAACAGTCCAAGTTATCTACTTTATAATCCTCTCCTTAAACATCTTGGCTGGGATACCCTCGTTGGTTTCATCTTTTTAATGGTCAGTATAAACGCCTGCAGACCAGCAATTATGATGACTCTTTTTAACTAGAGGGACATGATCTAGTTAACCTGCGGCGAAAATGGCCTATTTATCACCTCTAGTCACTAGGTGGCGCCACCTGGTGGTCAGCTTATATCATATTTGAACTCAGTGGCCTCAATTACCTTTGGTAGCATTGTTTTTAGCTGGCTATATTGAGCCAGCGCTACATGGTGGTCAACTTATATCATATTTGAACTCAGTGACCTCAATTAACTTTGGTAGCATTGGTTTTAGCTGGCTATATTGAGCCAGCGCCTCGTTGTGGACAGAAAATGAACACAATACGAGATTTGCGTGACCCATAGACCTTCTTCGCCACAGTTAAAAAGGCACTTTTATTTAGGATGACATAAAATGAAGACTTATCTGCTCGGTGGATGACAATATCGGTGTTTTCTCTGTTGTTTGGCTGCGTTTGGTTTGTACCAAAGAGGCGGCTTTCTACGGCCCTGAGGATCAATATGTACGTGCAAGTCGACGGAGTGCTGATGGTATCTCCACTGGGTGTTCTATTCACCAACTTCAACAGTTGAGTATACCATTATCAAGAGCAATCCTTCCTTGAAACCACCGATCTTCGCCCGATATATCGATGACATATTCATCAATGCAGATAGCCCTAGCCTGGTCCTTAGCTTTATTCAAACTTTCAAGGAAAATTCATCTCTCAATTTCATTCATTAAAAAGAAAACAAATTCCACGTTACCATTTCTCGACGTTTTCGTCAAGTCTCAACAAACAGATTTTACGACTGAAGTTTACGTCAAATCAACAAATCTGAGCTTCTGCATGAGCGGATCGTCCGAATGTCCTGACCGATACAAAAGTTCCATAATGAAGGCCATCATCAATAGAGCGTTCTCTCATTCTTCAAACTGGACAGCGGTTGATACAGAAATAAAGAGTAACTAAGCTGCTCGTCAACAACGGCTACCCACAAACTTCAAACGATGCCATAAAGCAGAAGATAGAGTCATACCACAACCCAAGGCAGAAAAATGAAAAACCAACACTAGACTTTTATTACCAAACATCCATGAACACAGGATATAAAGAGGAATAAAAAGTCCTCAAAGCCATCATACGCCGGAATGTTATCCTCACCGATCAAACAAGCCAAATTAAATTAGTAATTTATTTCAGACCAAAGAAAACTCGCGCCTTCATCCTAAAAAAAAATATCTGCCTTCCCGCGAAGGGCCACTTACAGGAGTATAATCTCTTGTACGAACAGAAATACAGGGTCGGTGACTGTGAGCATCACACTTGTTTGTACATTGGGATGACTTCTACAACCCTGTCTCGCTGACTAACAGCGCATCTCCAAGACGGAGCCATCAAACATCACACTGCAAAGAATCGGACGACCCTCACCCGATAAATGTTAAATAGAAATACTACTATCATTCTGCGGAAGATTGATCGACGTCGACTGCGCATGGCTGAGGCCGTCAGAATATGGAAACGAAAACCACGAATTAACATCCAGCTCCAGCCAGAAACCAGTTTGCCCACTACGCGAGGTCTCAATGCCGGCCGCATTACATCATAGCCCACCTCCCGTTTACCTTGCCTCCTTTGCTGATCATTTAATTTTTGCATTCCATTTATTTCGCCAATCTAATCATTGTTTAATCCTTCAAATTTCTCAAATTTGATTGGCAAAAGACTTGGAACAGAATATCCAACACCAATTAAACACAGAACTACGACGACTCCAGACATCTGCTTTGCAAAACAAATATTCTTATGTCAAGATAAAAATTTTTTTTATCTAAACATTATTCTAGTTTTATAGTTTTTGTCACTTATGTTAGATAATAATGCATATATAAACCCATTTTTGTAATTTTTTTCAATGTTTGCCCAGATGACCTTTGAAAGGGTTGAAAGACGTCTCAGCTAATAAAGATATGCCAATTACCACCATTTTTGCCACCTTTCGCTTTCTGAAAAGAAAGTCTTTGAAGAGGTTAAAAAGCTGCAGCGCGAACTTAACCAAGCAGCCATCGCTGTTGATTTTAACAAATCTTGCATACAACATGGCCTCCTACCACGTTATATATATATATATATATATATATATATATATATATATATATATGCGAACAAATCGTGAAACATGAAGCTTAAATTTGAAATGATTATAAAACAATGATTAAGAAAAGGAAAACCAACGATGGAAAGAATATGATATAGGAGCAAAATTAACAATGAAATTTTTGTACAAAAGAATGCGAACTTACCTAATAAATTATCATGATTATTAACGTGTGACTATATTTAATATTTACACATTAATACACATTAGCAAACTCATATTCAAAGAGTATTTCACCCAAATTAATTGTTGATCTTCACCCTGACGAGTAGTGCTCTTATTTATAATATATTCCTTTCATGAAAACTTGTACGTCCGCATTTTAATCCCGCATTATCGGTATGCTTGCCTCCTTTACCTCTTAACTTATAAGATCATGTGTCTAATGAATCAATTGCTTCAAAGTCTTAGTCCTCACATAGTCCATCCTTCTATTGCAGGAGAGGGTGGCTCACCCCTCGTCACTGGGACCTATTACCAGCATTGGAAGTGTTGGTGGAGGGGCGGCATTCACCAGTACGCCCAGGATCCACACCCCTAACTCAGACTTCCAGCCACCGTATTTCCCGCCTCCCTACCTAGGCACGGAGAACCAGATGGCGGTAAGACCCTCTGCTTTATTACCTTCCCACAAATTGAGTCATTTATGTAAATAAATAGGTTTTTACACCGAGCTGTTCAAGGCCACATGGGGATAGGGGGTACCATGTATTGCCTGTTACCAATTTTATCCGCAGGAGCTGCACGTCCTCCCGTCTGGAGTACAAAGTAGGGACGCTCTCTCACTGGGTTAACTTGAACCCTCTAAGTTGCCCCGTGGCAAGTCGTGGTTACACCTCGTTCTCTCTAAGCATTAATTTTTTTTCTACGACTATCCACTCAAAGATTTTAACCAGCTACTAAATATGTGTCAGAAGATAGATCTAAACCAGCTACCAAATATGTGTCAGAAGATATATCTAAACCAGCTACCAAATATGTGTCAGAAGATAGATCTAAACCAGCTCCCAAATAGATGTTAGAAGATTGATCTAAACCAGCTACCAAATAGGTGTCAGAGGATAGATCTAAACCAGCTACAAAATAGGTGTCAGAAGATAGATCTAAACCAGCTACCAAATAGGTCTCATAAGTTAGATCTAAACCAGCTACCAAATTTGTGTCAGAAGATAGGTTTTCTACTTATATAAACATCGCTCTTTAACAACCCCAGGTCACAAAAGACCTGGAGCTGAGGGGTCCTGAGCGTTGGGAGATGCGATAAATGGGATGATCGGTCTTTGACCCAATAACCCCTTCCCTGTGGGTAATGGGGGCTGACCACCTCCACGTGGCCATTGTCGGTTGTATAAGGCAGTCCTGCATATGGCGTGAATGTTATACTGCCATGTTGCCTACCAGGCCAACTAAAAGTCTCGAGTTCCGTCTATGGGTCTGCAACGACTGATCCAGATACTGGTCGCACTGTCGACGATTAGTACGACCTGATGAGGAAATCTACCCTGTCGCTCTGCCCCTCTGGTTGCTTAATTGGGAACTGCGGCCTTTGGAGAGTGACTGATCCACTCCTCAACGTCTGGTTACTCTGCGTCGCTGCATGGGTGCGAACACCATTCTGTAACACACCCAGGGTGGGTAGAAACCTGAAAAGTCGACAAATCCGAGATCGGATAGGCGGGAGCGGCTGAAAGCGGGATCTAACCACCCAACCCCCTTTTTCTCTTTTTCACTGGTCTGCAGTGTACGGAGTCTCGTTGTTGGAAAATCTTTCAAAAATTTCGGACTACATCCCTATTAGTAAAACCTCGCCCACCTTGGTGTTGGAATGGACGAGGAATTTTGCAGCACCACTCTGACCGGTAGAGCGGCTCCCCTCTAACTATCTTTAGAGCCTCTATCGGGCTGGTACGTCTCTGAAGAGGAAGGGTCTCCTTGTGCTTTCTCATGGCCCTCTCCAACCTTCTAGTGAAGCGGGAGTTTCCACCATATCCTATTTCTACGGGCGAGGCGGCTTTTCTATAAGATTGGCGAGGCTCGTCGGATCGTACCCCCTACCGTTCTGCAGACATGTATCTTAAGCTTGTTGGGGTCCGTTGTGCCTGACCACTTTCTTTTCCAATGGAAATAGGCTTGCCGGCTCCAGTGACGTTTCTTACAGGTCAAAGGCCTGGAAAGTCCCCGATTGGGACAGATGACACCTTGAGTGGGAAGAGATTTGAAGGCATACCCTCAGGTAGAAATGACCCACGAAGTGTCGCCGCCTCAGATGGTAGTTTCTTCCAAAATGGCTGACAAATACTCGGTGAGAGACAACCTCAAGCCAAAGTCCACCCCTGTGCAAGATCTTTCTTAGGCGACACAGACCCTCGGGGATCTACGAAGAGAGGGATTTCATGCCCTGGTTGGTGCTCGTCCTCCCGTCTGGAGTACAAAGTAGGGACGCTCTCTCACTGGGTTAACTTGAACCCTCTAAGTTGCCCCGTGGCAAGTCGTGGTTACACCTCGTTCTCTCTAAGCATTAATTTTTTTTCTACGACTATCCACTCAAAGATTTTAACCAGCTACTAAATATGTGTCAGAAGATAGATCTAAACCAGCTACCAAATATGTGTCAGAAGATATATCTAAACCAGCTACCAAATATGTGTCAGAAGATAGATCTAAACCAGCTCCCAAATAGATGTTAGAAGATTGATCTAAACCAGCTACCAAATAGGTGTCAGAGGATAGATCTAAACCAGCTACCAAATAGGTGTCAGAAGATAGATCTAAACCAGCTACCAAATAGGTCTCATAAGTTAGATCTAAACCAGCTACCAAATTTGTGTCAGAAGATAGGTTTTCTACTTATATAAACATCGCTCTTTAACAACCCCAGGTCACAAAAGACCTGGAGCTGAGGGGTCCTGAGCGTTGGGAGATGCGATAAATGGGATGATCGGTCTTTGACCCAATAACCCCTTCCCTGTGGGTAATGGGGGCTGACCACCTCCACGTGGCCATTGTCGGTTGTATAAGGCAGTCCTGCATATGGCGTGAATGTTATACTGCCATGTTGCCTACCAGGCCAACTAAAAGTCTCGAGTTCCGTCTATGGGTCTGCAACGACTGATCCAGATACTGGTCGCACTGTCGACGATTAGTACGACCTGATGAGGAAATCTACCCTGTCGCTCTGCCCCTCTGGTTGCTTAATTGGGAACTGCGGCCTTTGGAGAGTGACTGATCCACTCCTCAACGTCTGGTTACTCTGCGTCGCTGCATGGGTGCGAACACCATTCTGTAACACACCCAGGGTGGGTAGAAACCTGAAAAGTCGACAAATCCGAGATCGGATAGGCGGGAGCGGCTGAAAGCGGGATCTAACCACCCAACCCCCTTTTTCTCTTTTTCACTGGTCTGCAGTGTACGGAGTCTCGTTGTTGGAAAATCTTTCAAAAATTTCGGACTACATCCCTATTAGTAAAACCTCGCCCACCTTGGTGTTGGAATGGACGAGGAATTTTGCAGCACCACTCTGACCGGTAGAGCGGCTCCCCTCTAACTATCTTTAGAGCCTCTATCGGGCTGGTACGTCTCTGAAGAGGAAGGGTCTCCTTGTGCTTTCTCATGGCCCTCTCCAACCTTCTAGTGAAGCGGGAGTTTCCACCATATCCTATTTCTACGGGCGAGGCGGCTTTTCTATAAGATTGGCGAGGCTCGTCGGATCGTACCCCCTACCGTTCTGCAGACATGTATCTTAAGCTTGTTGGGGTCCGTTGTGCCTGACCACTTTCTTTTCCAATGGAAATAGGCTTGCCGGCTCCAGTGACGTTTCTTACAGGTCAAAGGCCTGGAAAGTCCCCGATTGGGACAGATGACACCTTGAGTGGGAAGAGATTTGAAGGCATACCCTCAGGTAGAAATGACCCACGAAGTGTCGCCGCCTCAGATGGTAGTTTCTTCCAAAATGGCTGACAAATACTCGGTGAGAGACAACCTCAAGCCAAAGTCCACCCCTGTGCAAGATCTTTCTTAGGCGACACAGACCCTCGGGGATCTACGAAGAGAGGGATTTCATGCCCTGGTTGGTGCTCTCTTTTTTGTCATGCACTTCTCCATTTCGGACAAAGACATTACTGATGCTGTCTCTTCTGGCGTTGTAGCCTCTTCTAGGGGTAGAGAAAAGAGGGCTCACTCTCCCCCCCTCCTCTTCTAAAAGAAGTAAAGCAAAAAGAACAATAAGACTAGGGGTTCCTCTCCTTTGGAAGGAGTTCTAGAACGGACGGGTTCTTAGCCGTTTTGGTAGGTGACCTGAACATGACTGGCACGTCCTGCTCAGAGGCGAACTCGGGTGGAGAGACGTAGACCATGACCAAGACGAGAAAACCTGCAGATAGGATTATTAGAGCCTCGAAGACGTCGGGGTCCCTCATCGAGAGCCTGTTTGGCGTCTTCGAGCCCGCCGGCTTCAAATGAATCCGCATTATTTGCTCTACTGATGAGATCTTTTATCAAGAGGACACATGTTCCATCAGCGTCAAGTGTTACATAAGGTGCTAGGTAGCGAATCAAAGGTTTTCCGTTTATCGGATGGGGCTCATCTGGTGAATGCGATAGACGGTGCCAAGGCAATCATGGCGAGTGCTCTTCGGACACTCGATAGCTCTCAAATGCAGGGAACAACACACTCTACCATGAATCTATGAGAGGGAACTCATGGAGTACTCCTTAAAAGGTGTCAGCGAAGAGTTGGCCAACCAAGGATCGGTCACTGTCGAACATGTGATGAGAAAACAGGGACATGGGGGCACTAGACCCATCCATACAATCTTCGTTCACCTTTGATCGTGACAAGCTCCATGAGTCGGTGTGTGCCGGTTGGTATCGCTACCCCGTAAGGCATTCGTGCCAGTGCTGTTGTTACTACTGCCACAGCTTCGGTCATACAATGCGAACTTACAGAAGTGTAAAGTCAAGTAAATCCGAGTTGATAAATCTTTGTTAGTCAATGCCAACTGTGTGAATTGTGTGGTGAGCACCACCCTGCATCTTCGGAACAATATAACTGTTATCTATTCGAGGACGTCCTCGCCGTTCAGGCTGCGGACCGACTCTCTTTCAGAGAATCCAATGAATTCGTCATGTTTTGCCATGTGCATCCTGAGACATCCTAAGTCTCAAGTTTAGAAAGCACTCTCTTCCTATCCCCTCCAGGCCTCCGAGGATGGTAGCTTCCGCACCCATTCGGAACTCTTTCGCGGGTTCTAAGCCCCCTCTGCCCCCACGCGATCGTTTTCCGGAAGGCGAAACGATCGCGCGCCTCTGAGTTGTTGCACTCACAAGGGTCCCCCCCCCCACCCCGATGGTGGTGGTGAGACTATCTTTGCGTTGAGTGAATTGTATTCTCTCTTGCTTCATGCATGTTCACGACCCCAGGTATAGACGATGTCCCGTATGCCATACTTCGACCCCTAGGTCAGCGAGGTATGGAATTTTGTTAGATATGTTTGACATTATCAAGAGAGGGGGGGGGGTTATCCTTCAACACTCCTGGCGAATGGCTACTATGCTCGCTTTTTGCAAACCGGGTAGAGATCACTCTAGTGCCAGTTTCCGCCCGATTTCTCTTGCATCCTGCGTGAGAAAGTTGATGGAGAAATTGGTAAATGTTAGATTGGCTTTTTTTATGAACAGCGGATGCCACCTGTCTCATGCCAGGTACTGCTTCCTCAAGTTCTACCCCACGTAGTCTGATGCTCAGATGCAACTGGAAAATGCTATTTGTGACGCCTCCTTCGTAGATAGTATATGCCCCGGTGTTTTTCGATCTGGGGAAAAGTCTATGATACCGCATAGCGATAGGACATTATTGTGATTAGGGCGATTGGACACCTATCAATTTTCATATCTTGATTTCTATGAGATCGTCAATTCCACGTACAAATAGGGGACGGGGTCCCTCTCCGGGCCAATAGGGCAGAAAGATCGAGTTTCACAGAGGAGTGTCAACAGTGGAACGCCCTTTGCCCTGACCGTCAACGGTACCACCTAGGTGCTACCGGGAGATGTTCTACGGTCTACGTAGACTACCTTTCGAGCTCTTTTAGTGCTTCGCAGATTATAACTCTGGAGCGTCTACTCCAACAGGCATTGAATTGCATCTCTCGCTATGCAGAAGCGTATAACTTTCGGTTTTCCTTGGCCAATACTAAGGTAAAATACTTCTACGCCATTCACTGCTCCACGTCAACCGGAATTTGTTCCTAAGCGGGGTTTGCCTTGAAGTGGTGTTTTCAACCTATGTACACCTCGCCTGGGAGTCCAATATTGGTAGCCTTCGAGTTTTTTGTATCTGCGCCAAAGACATTGTTCGTTCCGTGATGTTCAGTACTTACGGTGCTGATAGAGCTACTACTATGTTGCTTTATCGTTCCTTTGTTCGCTCAAAGCTGAGTGTGAATTGCGAGAGGCGGGCGCGATCCACCACACCTGCCTTTGGTGACCGATACCTTCCGCATGTTCCTTATTAAGAGCCTGCTTGCCGATGCTCTGAATATCCCACTTTCCCTTCCCGGTCCGCCGTCTCCGTTAGTCGCCAACGGTTCTCATTGCATCCACGGCCGAACTAGACAGTGCCTATGCCGCCGAGAGATAATACCTATACCCTAAGCCCTTTAGTTTAGAGCTAGGAAACTCCTTCGAGAGCTGGGTGTAGCTTTCGTGCTGGTAGCGCCTCTGGTTCTGCCCAGTACTCCACCTTTGCGTAGTTTTCGCCTCGCATCTGCTCCCACAGCTTCGAAAACGCCGGGTGTATTGCGTTCGACCTTTTTTGGAGCACACTTCGTGTCACGCTGGAACCATGCCAGTGTATACGGATGGCTCTAAGTTCTAAGAGTGGGTCCTTTTCCACGCCGTATCTACTCTCTTGGAAATAGGCGAGACTCTACCTGCCGCTGTGTCTGTCTTCACGGCCCGAGCTGGTTGCAATACACTACTCGGTGCTAGTGACATGGTGTTGTGCCCGAATCGGAGACCGGCTCTTAATCTATAGTGATTCACAAAGGGCCCTGAGTACTCGCAACGCATTGTAATCTCCACGCACCCTGGTTCAAGATCTCCTTGGGCAGATGTCGAGATTACCTTCTGCTGGGTTCTTGCACATGTAGTAATTGCGGGGAATGGGCGCGCAGATGAAGACGCCAAAGAGTCTGATAAGAGTGGGCAACCACACCAGCGTTTTGCTCTTCCTCACACTCACCTCATGACAGGAATCTGGTTAGTCCCCCGGGCTGCCTGGCAAAGAAGATGAGAGACTGCCGATGGGAACTTAAAATTGCGTGCTATCTGGCGATTGTTCCCGAAGGCCTACCGCTCGGCGGCTCCAGTTCGCTTTCTGTCTTCTTCGAATTGGAAACACTTGCGTCACCACCATCTAGAGCAGCGTTCTCCTCCATCTTACCGCGACGACTGCGTTGTTCCCCAGACTGCTCAGCAGATTCTCGCTCAATATCACATTCTGAAGAATCTTTGCGCACGTTACCTGTCCCAGTACCGGGACTAGCGTGGTCGTTACCGCTTGTCACTTTTTCTCAGGACGTGTTCGTGTATACAGACTTCTGGACTAAACGAGGTTCTGGAAGAGGTTGGCCTATTCCATTTTTTTTTACTCGTTTTGTTGAGCGCATTCTCTAGTGTCGGAGAGAGGCTGCCCTCCTCCCCGACGCCGGAGCTTGCCTCCTTTTTCTTTTCGCTTTTACCCTTTTTTCTACTTGTTTGATGTTCGAATTTTCTTTATCTTCTTTTTTTTTAGTGCGTATTGTTTAGTTTGGAGTTTTTAATGCACCTTAATTCTAGGTTAATTGAGTACGGCGACTTATATCCTTATTGCCACTTACCAGATGGGCGCTATAGTAATAATAAAAAAAAAATTCTTATCGCCGCTACGGACGACGGCCGCGCTACGTGAAAGGTTCGATTTTTTAAACAGCGGTCATTAGTTTGAGCGAGTACGCGACTAAGCGCGAACGCGGGTATTGCCCGCGCCGTGTGAAAGAGGCTTGCATAAAAGAAAGAGGCTTTGCATATTCTCTCTCTCTCTCTCTCTCTCTCTCTCTCTCTCTCTCTCTCTCTCTCTTTATCTCTCTCCCTCTCTTTCTCTCTCTTTCTTTCTCTCTCTCTTTCTATGTCTCTCTCTTTCTCTCTCTCTCTATTTCTCTCTCTCTCTCTTTTCTATCCTTTACTTCTACTATTCTATGTGTAAGTGGCAGTAGATTTCAGGCCAGATCACCTTAGTCTGGGCCGTAAGGCCCGTGTGATCTGTGTATCTATGTAACTCTCTCTCTCTCTCTCTCTCTCTCTCTCTCTCTCTCTCTCTCTCTCTCTCTCTCTCTCCCATCTCTCCCCATCTCTCCCTCTCTCTCATATCCTTTTGCCACCTCAGAACAGCCTCAGCAATTTTTTTTTTTAGCCGTTCCTTACTCAATCTATCTACCATTCACTTACTCTCACCTTCGATCTTACTGCTTCCTTCGACACCACACTCTACCATACAATAAGCTTATCACCACAATACACTCGTGTGATTTCCCGTGGCACATTCTAAACTCCAACTTAAAATTGCCCTTTCAATTTAATTCATTATAATTGGCATTATAAATAATTTTAATTTTTAGTTGCTATTTCTTCTAATGTACTAAAACTTTTCCCCTTTTTATTGGCGAATTATACATAAATATATTGATTAAAATTCTTCTTATATTTAATATGTAATAAAGATCTAAATAAAAATTTTATAACATTAATAATGTTTTCAGTCCAAAGAGGTAGAAAAATTGATTCAGCTTCAAATTGAACAAAGTATAGATAGATTAAACATTAAATTGAATAGATTAATCCAAGATAAATCTTCTTCCCTTGATTCAACTTTATCAGGAGCCTCGTTTAAATCAAATTAAAAATATTACCCGAAGTAGCAAATCGCTCTCATTCCGAGGAGTGAAATGGAGCTGCCAAGTGTAGGCCATGAATGGTCTTTTGCAGTCTCCTTCTTTTCTTATGTTCTTATATAAAAAAAAATACTATTTGTTCTGACTCATTCCGAGGAGTGAAATGGAGCTGCCAAGTGTAGGCTATGAATGGTCTTTTGCAGTCTCCTTCTTTTCTTATGTTCTTATATAAAAAAAATACTATTTTTTCTGATTCAAAAAGTATTTAGTTTGGGAAACTCGTCTGAGGCTTCTGTTAATAGTTAGTATCGATGATTTGTTTGACTTTCTTTGCCTTATCCTAATAGAAATCTGTTCCTGAATTAAAGTAACAGTGAAATTTAAGTATTGGTTTTAATAAAAATGATCTCATTTATATTCACTGGCATTATCCTCTTTAATTTATGATTTTTTTTTTCTTATTAACAGAAGTTAAAAAGAGAAGAAAGAAAATAACGTTTATTCTCAACGATGTTTTTCCATTTTTATTTTTTAATTCTTTCGCTAATTTTTTTTTTAAGTTTGATTATTAAATCAATTGTAAATATTTCTGAGTAGCTGTAAAAGAATAAAAGAGTATTATTTTCTAATTAAATGCATATTCTTAAATATTAATAAGCGAAAATATTAAAATATTAAAAAAATGAGGAGACTACCATTCAGTAAAATAATAATTAAGGAGAGGGGAGTGAAAGACAGGAAGAAAAAAAAAGACACTAGAAAGAGTTTGAAAAACAAAAAAAAAGTTCTATTGAAAGTATCAATTTTGTATGAACTTCTCAATTAAGTGAACGGACTGTCAAATTAGTGTTTCAGACGCCCCTCGGGGCTTAGATACCGGAGTTTCTTGTCTATATTTAACTCTAATTTATTTGTTTTTTAATTTTTATAACTTGTATATTAAATGATTCCAATCTTGTACTACTTGGTGCGCCGCTTGGTTAGTTGCGAGGGTTTTTTTCACAGTCTGATAAACTTGTAAATCACTGGTGTCGACTTTATTTTCTCCATATTTATCTTTCTTCGCTTACTATTTTCTAGATTTTTTTTTATTTAACTTAACCTAATATAGGATCTGCGAAAGATGAATATACTGAGTAAAGTAAGTGGGGCTCAAGAGACCTGGATAGCTTGTAATTCCTTTGCCCCCCCCCCTCCCTTTACCCAGGTTCAGAACGAGGTCGAGTTCTTTTGCGAGAGTGAATTTCCAGAGACAAGTCCGGTTAATCCGTTACCAATTGACTCCCCATATTTCTGCCATAAATATTACTTTCACTGTCCTTTGTCAGAATCTGGGTTGTTTCGCAGAGCCAACAACGACTTCGGGAGCAACCCCCCCCCCCCCTCTCCTCCACTAAAAGTGAAGAACATAAGGGACAGATAATGCTGTCCTGAGTAATCTTCGACGATGGCAGAAAATTTCGAATTTCCGAACGAACTTTTCTTTTTGTCTTTGTCTTTAAATGATGCAAAAGATGTTGTAGGGAGAAAAATCACTCCATATTACACTCATCTCATGTCAATATATTAATAAGTTCGATGGGGAAGAGATGAAGTCAACTGTCAACCATGTCTTGTCAAATCGACCCTATACCTAAATGGCAGTTTTCCATAACTTTCGTTACAGCAGTAATTTATGGATGATCTATAAGAAAGTATGAAAACATCTTTATTTCAATATAAGGATGTTTTTATACTTTCTTGGAAATATTCGAACAACTTTCGTCGATCGGTTTCTAAAAGCCCTAATAATAATAATACCAAGCAATGGCTTCGCCACTACCCCCTACGGGGGGAGGAAAACTTTCAGCCATAGTTAAATTTTTATAAATTTTCTGAACTTAGCCAATTATAATAATTTTAAAAAGGAACTCTAAAATAAATTTCCCCCTTTCAAAATTTCACGTTGCTAAAATATAGTTATAGAAAAAGATATATCAAAATAAATTTTATGAAATTCACCATTTGTAATTCTTTGAGTTTTAAAAATTCACAAATTTCGATACTTATATTTATTTCTGAACTTCACCATTTTGTTTTTTGATATTATAAAAGAATTATTAGAAATAAATTTGATAAAAAAACATAAGTCATAACCAAACTAAGATGAAATTATTATTAAAAAAAAATCCCCTTCTTAAATTATATAGTCAGTGATGATGATGATGAATAGGTATTTATAATGTGCCCTTCAGGGCTCTAAGCCCTCCCAGAGCGCTAATGATAGTGAATCCGTGCTAGAAGGTCAAAAACTTTTACCTACGAATTAAACTCGAATATATTTGTATCTAGAAGTGACTCGGTGTGTTCCTGCGGCAGCAACTTTATTCGCTCATAACTAACGGTCATTCCCACGAGCGCGTAACAGCCGGGCGCACGATGTGTAACGTTTACTCATTGTGAGCATATTATATGATAGTGAGAGTGCGCAACTATCCTGAATCTGCCCTCCCCCCACAAATAATAATAATAAGACACCTCTTTACCTAAATATTGACGTTCAAATTTGTTTATTATTATTGAGTCAGGGAAACGAGAATCAACTCTGTAGTTTTAAGTGTCTGTTGTCTCCGTATGACCTGATCCCTCTGTAGGTATAGAAGGTCAATAGACCTAAGTCGCGTGCTCTCAATTATTCGACTTATGACCATACGACCTTCAAAACTTTCAACATGTGGGGCACTTTGACCCATATTTAGTTTATAATTCCTAGACTAACCTTAAGATAACCTTGGCAATTATATAATTCTAAAGGGAATTTAAAACAACATAAGGGTATCAAATCTCTTTAGAATCGGCTGAATAGTTACGATGTTATCGCCAAAAATCTCATGGAAAAGTAAAAGGGTTACCATCCGACCGACGACTTACGGATCGACATACTAACTTATAGAGTCGCGTGAACGCGACTAATATTATTTCCTTCTGGCACCAGTATTTAAAATAGTTTTCGACTGTAGTTCTTTTCATATTCTCGTTCCTATTCTTTATTCGGTGTTTTTTCTTCTCCTTTTCTTCATCCATCATTTCTCCTACTCATTCTTCTCGACCAAATTCAGTTATTTTCTTAAAATGTGTATCCTTGTTGGGTTACCTCCATTCTCCTCCCCATTAGTTCCTTTCTTTGAAAGGATTAACTCTGAAATGGCCGGAACGGACCAACCAAAGACAAAGTTACTAGCGAGCGAAAATAGACAAACGCCTCTATCGAAAATAATAGAGCGATTGAGCAAAATCTGATGGAACAGCGACCGAGAACAAGCAACGAAAAGTGATGCGATACGAAAGAACCAAATGAGCCCAAAGAAGTACTAACGTGTCGACTGTCAGATTTTTTAAAAATTTTAAGAGCTCATCCGGCGACTGCCTACTTGGGCATTAGTCGCCGTATTCAACACTGCCTAGTACAGGCTACTTTAAAATAAGATGCACCCCCCCTTCCCCCCCGAAAAAAACAACAATAAAAAAAAGGAAAAATCGACTGTCAGAAGTATTACTATCGAGACCTCCAGTTTAAAGATCGTTGGGGCACCAAAACAAGGCGGTCATCCCAATTTAACCGGGCGCATGTTAAAATGGGTACATTAGGGAGGAGTATGTTCAATTTAAAAACACTAATGCTGGCTAGTTAAAATGGCTATATTAAGGGGTTAGGTTACTAAAGTGATGCTAAAAATATATGTAAGGTGCATCGTTGAAGTCTGCGCAAATGCGCGCAACTATCCGCAGTAATGGTTGGTGGTTGCTACAAGAGTGTGGCAATACCGAGTCCTTAGTACATTTGACTCTGTATTTCTTTCCGTTCATTAACAGTGCTCTCTTTTCTTTCCTCCCCCTTTTCCTTTGGTAAAATGGTGTTTTTACTAGCATTATTCACATCTATATCAATTATCTACCCAAGTCTAAGGACTTAATGACCCGAATTTACGTTTTTCTTCACTTTCAGCCCCACCACCCATCGGCCGACCCTTACCAGTTGCATTCTCTTCCCGCCAATTATACATATACGTCTTCAGCTCTCCAAAATAGGCACGACCTTCAGAGGAGAGACGCCGATCCACTTCACGTTGTAAGTAAACTATCTACGTTTCTTTCCTGCCTTACGAGGCCACACCTCTGTTAAAAGGCAAAAAAGAGCAATCGAGAGCAAAAGAGTGGTGTGAGAGTAAAAACAGAAAGAGTAAAGGTATGACGATAGAACGCAAGCTACAGAGGATGGTAAGGGCGCTATAATAGAACACCATCAACTCTAGACGCTTTCAAAGTGTCGGCGTAATTTGAGCCTTCAGCCACTTACGCCTAGGCGAGAGATTACGCCTCCCTCCCTCCCTCAAGGGCTGGTATAATAGGGCGTGGGTAGCTCTCGTGAGTATTGCGGCGCCTCCGCTTAAGCATTTAAGGTGTGTGGGGGGGGGAGCACTAGAGGGTAGAAAGAGATGGATAATGTGACATTAAATTACTCTAGGTCATCTAGAGAGTATTTTAAAGGGTTTAAAGCCGCTCGTTGACTCTGTTGATTGGACATACAAACAACTGCTACAATCGATGGTACATCCAAGTTCCCCAGTGCAAAAGTTGAGAACCCAAGAGAAGAGTAGCAATGTAAACATCTTGTATAATAATGACAATATTTGTGAACAATGATGAGGTCAAAGGTAGATGCGAGTGTAGTTGACGAGTTGTATAATGTTGTTGTTGAAGGTGCTGCACATATGATAGGCTTCATGCGTGTAAGCCGAGTGCTTTATCCGGATATGGAAGAGGTAAGCAAGCACGAGGTTGTTAGTGCTGTAAGAGAGCTGAATCAGATTACAACCATAAACATCTAAATTCTAGCACTTTCTTTAAGGCTCTCAAAATGGTGGGGAAAGGTAAATGTTCGAGTGTATAAAGTGTGAGGAAGCTGTAGGAAAGTATATTGGTGTATGGTACTATGGTATGGAAGGAGAAGAGAAGATCTCGAGTGAAACAGTGCAGATGTACAACTTAAGAAGGTTGTGTGAATGGTAGCCAGGACGAGGTTCGACTGGTGTAAAGATGTAAATGAAGTGGTTTTAGGCATGGAAGAAGAATGGGGAGTTGAAAAGACCTCGTAAGGGGTGTATTGAGTGTGCGAATGAATGTTGGAGAGGGAAATGTTTGGCTGAAGAAGTCGATAATATTATGTATTAAAGGTCCACAGGGAGGTGGCTTGGATGTGAGGGAAGGGCTAAGAGGTTTTCTGCTAGGGAATGGCCCCTGATTGGACAGATGCTACCGCCCATAGCACCCCATCCCTTAAGGGCCTTGGGGGTGGGGGTAAAGAGGGGTCTTAATGTTTAAAAGGGGGTTAAAGGGGAGGGGGTAAATGAAGGGGTGGTCTAGGGGTTCAGGGGAAAGGGGGTAGTTTTAGTCGGGTTGAAGCGACCATACCCTTAGTTGTTGAAGGCTTTCTTCTTTTCTATTTTCCTTTTATTTTTTTCTCTATTCCTTTTTTCATCTTTTTCTTTATTTAATATTTCTTTTTTCTTTTTCATTCGTTTTCATTTCTTTGGTTTCTTGTTCTATTATTTTTTATTTTCCTTCTTCCCTTTGTTCTTTTTTCATTTTTTTTATTTATTTAATATTTCTTCTTCTCTTCTTATTTTTTTCATTTGTTTTCCATTTCTCTGAATTCTTGTTCTATTTCTTTTTTGCCATTTTCCTTCTCCCTTTTTCGTTTTTTATTTTTTCTTTATTTAATATTTCTTCTTTTCTTTTATTTGTATTTGTTTCCATTTCTCTTGTTTCTTGTTCTATTTTTTTACCATTTTCCTTCTTCCCTTTTTTTCATTTTTTTCTTCATTCAAACTTTCTTCTCTTTTAGTCTTTTTCTTTTTCATTTGTTTTTCCATTTCCTTGTTCTTTTTCTTTTTTTCTACCATTTTTCTTTCTCTTTTTTATCTTTTTCTTCTATTAATTTTTCTTCCCCCCTCATTTTTGGGAGGGTTCCCCGAGGTCTGCCTTTCCCCTTATTTTCTCTTCTCCCCCTTTTCCCCTCCCCACAGTGGGCCATGCCCCGGTTAGTGCGCGCCAGTTCTCCCCGTCTCTTCGTTCAGTCACCCCCTGGTCCTTTCTCCGAACAGAGCGGCCAAGTGGGGCTGTACGACCGCGCCTACGCCGGGGTGGATCGTAGCGGGGCGGTGCTCATGGGCACGACCAGGCACGACGAGATCATCCTGGGCAACGCCATCCACCCTCATGCCCTCGACGACACCACCGTGAGTACCCACCCACATTCGCCTTTTTCCGTTTAAAAGGGGGGGAGAGTAGGTTTTATTAGCGCTGATGCGCGCCAGCCTCATTTTGTGGGAACAATGGTATTTGTTGAAAGATTTCTTATTTTTCTCTTTTCTTTACTTTCTATTCCATTTTTACTTATCTTTTTTCTTTTATTTTTTCAATACTTTTTAGTTTTTTTAATATTTTCTTTAATTTTAAAATATTTTTCTTTATTTTTTAATATTTTCTTTCATTTTTAAGATATTTTTCCTTTTTTACTTTTATTTTTTACCTTTTCTTGATTTTTCATTTCTATAATGTTTCTTTATTTTCTTTTATTTTTTACTCTGTTCATTATTTTCTTTTATTTTTTAATCTTTTTATTTTATTTTATTTTTAATCATTTTCTTTATTTAATATATTTTATCTTTTTCTTTTTTATTCACTCTATTTAATCTTGTTCATTTATATTCTTTTTCTTTATTTCATCTTTCATTTTTTCCCTCATTTGATCTATTCTTCCTCTTTCTTTGGTACCCTTTTCTTCTATTTAATCTATTTCTTCATCTTTTTTTCTTTTTCATTTGTTTCCCATTTTCCTTTCTTTTTTTCATTTTTCCTTGGGGTATCTCCCTAGCATTCTTCACTGTCGGTCCCCTCCCTTCCCCCCTATCAAGGGGGACTATCCTTCCTTACGGGACGGTGGCTGCGTAGCCCCCCCCCCTTCGGGTCCCCCCGCACGTTTGTCTGCCTCTTTAACCTCCCTCTCAATATGAACCTCTCCTAACAATGTCCCCGATCAGATTCCCTCGTTGGTGTCGCTCGCCCTTAGAGAAATATTAAAAAAATATTATTGTAAACTCGTCCCCATCACTTACACACACACACACTTACACACATACATACACACACAGGGAGAAGTGACCGGGTTGGAGAGAGATCTTTCATCCTTCCGAGGCCTCAATCCTGCCGAATGGCTTCCTGATCTGCTGCAAGGATCTCATTGGCTTATCTCTATGTAAACTTAGGCCTGTGTGTGTATAAGTGTGTGTGGGAGATAGGTATGCTCGTGAGTAAAAGTGTGTAGGGGGGGGGGGGTATGCTTGTGTGCGTATTTATGCTCGTGTGCATTCCTTTGTGGGTCTGTTTTGCTCGTGTGTAACCTTTTGTGTGTGTGGTTTATGCTCGAGTGTAAACTTGTGTACGTGGTTAATCTCATGTGTAATCTTTTATGGGGGGGGGGATTATGCTCGTGTTTAATCTTGGGTCTGTGTGAGGTCATGCTTGTGTGTAAACTTGTCTGTGTGGTGGTCATGTACGTGTGTAAGCATGTGTGTGGAAGGATTATGTTCGTGTGTAAACATGTCTGTTTGAAGGTATGTTCATGTGTAAACTTGTGTTTGTTTTTGAAGGGGGGGGGGGAGATTATGGGTATGTGTACATAAACAATTAAACGTAAACTCGAATATCAAGAGTGTAGAAGGGAGCCGAGGGGGGAGAGACAGCGGGGTCGAATTTTATGATACCTTTACCTTCATTACTCAAAGAACGGTCCAATTTAGACCCGTTGAAGGCCTGTTTTTTTTCTGGGCAACTGTTAAACCTGTTCTGGATATATACATACCATTCCACACGCGTTGTTGTTGTTTTTTTCTTTTACTCACACATGTACACAACACCCTTGCGTGTTGGTGGAGTGTGGTTGGGAAGGTTTTATCAGTGGTATCTGAAGTGGACAGAGAAAACTCTCGCAAGGATTCTATCTCGTTGGTTCGGCGTAATATGCATTTTTTTTGCAGGTGTCTCATAATCAACAGATCGCCGATTGATTGTATGGACGTACGTGTATGCACATACACTAAACAGCTACTCACACTCCCCCTTAAACCACTGCCTGAAATGTATGGAAGTACAAATTATTTCATATTATACCCGAGCTTATTTTACCCAAGCCCTAATTATCGTACATCGCAGCTCCGAAAAGTTGCCATAAGTGAGGCAATATTTTAACCAACACTTTCAATATTGTATTTATTTAAATACCATACGGATGACAAGTGGTCTTCAACCTCTCGAAACGCACATATACCCGAGTAGTGACCTGGTATGCTATTAGAAGTATAAGGGAGGCTTTGGGTAGGGTGTTTCGGGTAAGCGGTTCCAGTTAGTCGACAGTTGCGTGGTAATCTGCTCGCCTGAATTAGGTAGTCGGGTAAATGGTCTAGATTGCGTGTCAGACGGTAATTGGCGTCTGAGCGTTGAAATGCCACTCGCGTTCCCACAACCAGATCTCATCCCGATAACTTCTTTACATCTAACATCAATCTAACATAAATACACACTCTGAATCGAACATGCGTTTATGCATTAATATTCCAGAAATAAGCAACCAAGATTTTATTATGTTAATTTGGGGGCGGAGGGGGGGGGGGTATTTGAGTACGTAATCGATTTTTGAAGCAATTTGCTTTGGCTATTAATACCTCGTTGTAACTTTCTTTGGGTGATTTAAGGATTGCAACTCCCATTTTGGCCACATAATAAGTTCTGAAATTGTAGCCGGCTTGGAGAAGTTGGCTTGAGGCGGAGTGTTTGAGCAAGGAAGGGGCTGACTCGGATAACGGGTCGTTTAATATAATTTTCCTCTGCCCCCGGGGGGAGCGGGTGTAAGAACGCGCCACCGGACCCCACCTAGAGTGGATGAGGTTTTCTACAGCAGGTTTGCTTTCGTTAACCTCTTCATTTGTCCGGGGTTTTTTTTATCTTTTCTTTTCTAATGAATGACTCCAAAGTGGCATAGGTCCGACCAGTAACATCCACTCTACGCCCATTATCGTGGGCATAAGAATATAAAGCAAGCATACGCTATAAAATGACCGCCCAACCGATTCCTTGGGGCGAAAATGCTTTCGTTTACATGAAAGCAAAAAACAACGAGGGAATCTTAAAGTTCATAATGAACATAATAAAGTTTGAGGATGTAAAAATGGGAGGGATATAAGTAGCAATCAGAAGAAACTACCAGGTGCACTAGGAAACGAGAGGGGGTGCACCATTTGAACCGACTTCCATCCCGCAATGGACGCAAATCTTATGAATGATTTTGGCCAAGAAAAACGCGGAGCGATGGACGCAATTGTAAGCTAATAAGGTATAAAAACCGTCTCAGATGGCGACGCTCCACTTGCACCACAACGGAAACTATGAGTTAAAAAATAAATCACTTACACCAGAAATCGCCCCTTGCCCTCTTTAACTTGCAAACAACATATGGTAACCCCCCCGAACCAGTCTTCCATCAAAATCGCCTCCTCGAGTGATGGCGAAGGAAACCTGTTTCTGACCCGCTGCTTCAGATATCCCCCCAGGCTCGCTACTTGGCCGATTGTGAGGACAATCGAGTGTAACATTGGCTTCGTGTCCGGCATATCTGTACAATTTGGAGGAGTGTGCTTAAAGGCGACTTGCCGCATGTATAAGGCGCCTTGCCGCCTTTATAAAGCACCTTACCGCCTTTATAAACCACTTTGCCGCCTTTATTAAAATTGATAAAAGATAATGCGTGACTTTATCACGCTCTATTATCGTATTACCACCACGGAGCCGTTACCACGCTTCCAGGTCGAAACCAAGTAGTCTAACCAAAGGAAGAGTAGTAGTATTAGTGGTTCGCCAACCTGCCTTTATCCAGGCGGATCCCCGACTGGATAATGAAATAAACATAAAGGTCAGTATGACAATCGCTAGTGAGCCCGACGGCACCAGGGATCGATCCCTTTTGGGGAGAGGTGCCAGGAAGTGTGTTGATACCAAACAGCGTACAGGTCGAACCTTCGTCCTCCCGGGGCAGAGGGACCTGTTCTGCGTCAGAGGTATGTGGATATGGATATCCATCGACGCAATTTCTTGGAACAAAGTGTGTGTGTGTTGTGCTTCGAAGACGGGAGGGGTAAGAAAGCAGTGTGTGTGATGAGAAGTGTAAGATCTACCCACCTGAATGCAGGGCGGAGCACAGCGCGTCCACCAGTGGGTAGCCAGATCTCTCCGTGCGCTGATGTTTTGTGTCCGCTGATAGAGGGATCGAACCCGGTCCCGCGACATTGGCAGATCAACGCCGTGTCCACTCAGCTAGCAACAGCTCTAAAGGGGAGAGTGAAGCAAATGTACAAAAAGTCATTATGAAACAATCTTGGGCGAAGAATGCGTTAGTTACCACAGGAAAGGCTTTGGGTCTAATCCTGCAGGTTTGATGAAAGATCCCGGTACACGTAATAGTCGTTTACTGATTGACACCAGTTCGGATGTGCCACTTGGGGAGAGGAGAGAAGGAGTAGAGGGAGAATGGTTGACCTTGCATGCACAGAACTAAAAGGAGAGAGTAAATAGTTTGATTGACGAAGGAGAATGTACCAGGAGCGCAGGAGCCAATAATGAGGAAGAACGTCAAAACCGAGTCCGGTGACGCTAGGCCAAAATGGGCTTCACTTAGGTATTTTGGAAACGACGCAGTCGTTGTAGTCTCGTCAATAGTTAGGGACCGAGAAGAGAGATTTGCCATTATGCAAACAGGCCGGGGATCGCAAAGCCTCTGGAAAAAAAATATACAGAGATTAACCCTTGCATAGTACATATTTGAACCGCGATGTGGCTTCATGTACGAAGCCTAACGCTTGTATAGTACATATTTGAACCCCAAATGTTGCTTCATGTACACAGCCTAACCCTTGCATTGTACATATTTGAACCCCAAATGTGGCTTCATGTACGAAGCCTAACGCTTGTATAGTACATATTTGAACCCCAAATGTTGCTTCATGTACGCAGACTAACCCTTTCATTGTACATATTTGAACCCCAAATGTGGCTTCATGTACGAAGCCTAACGCTTGTATAGTACATATTTGAACCCCAAATGTTGCTTCATGTACGCAGCCTAACCCTTGCATTGTACATATTTGAACCCCAAATGTGGCTTCATGTACGAAGCCTAACGCTTGTATAGTACATATTTGAACCCCAAATGTTGCTTCATGTACGCAGCCTAACCCTTGCATTGTACATATTTGAACCACAAATGTGGCTTCATGTAGGCAGTCTAACCCTTAAATAATACATATTTGGACCTCCAATGTGGCTTGATGTACGCAGCCTAAACCTTGTATATGACATATTTGAAACCCACAGTAGCTTCATGTACGCAGCCTAACCTTTGCATAGTACTTATTTGAACCCCCAATGTGACTTCATGTACGCAGCCCAACCCTTGCATTGTACTTATTTGGACCCCAAATGTGGCTTAATGTACTAAACCTAACCTTTGTATAGCACATATTTGAACCCCGATGTGCCTTCATGTACGCAGCCTAAGCCTTGCATAGTACATATTTGAACCCCCATTTTGCTTCATGTACGCCGCCTAACCCTTGCATAGTACATATTTGAACCCCCACTGTGGCTTCATGTACGCAGCCTAACCCTTGTTATAGTACATATTTGAACCCCGATGTGGCTTTATGTACGCAGCCTAAGCCTTCCATAGTACATATTTGAACCCCCATTTTGCTTCATGTACGCCGCCTAACCCTTGCATAATACATATTTGAAGCCCCACTGTGGCTTCATGTACGCAACCTAACCCTCGTATAGTACATATTTGAACCTCAATGTAGCTTCATGCACGCAGTGTAACCCTTGAATAGTACATATTTAAACTCCGATGTGGCTTCATGTAGGCAGACTAACCCTGATATAGGACATATAGGAATCCCAATGGGGCTTTATGTATGCAGCCTATCCCTTTCATATTGCATATTGGAACCCCGATGTGGCTTCATGTACGCATTCATGTACATATTTGAACCCCAAATGTGGCTTCATGTACGAAGCCTAACGCTTGTATAGTACATATTTGTACCCCGATGTGGCTTCATGTACACAGCCTAACCTTTCTATGGGACATAGAGGAACCCCGATGTGGCTTCATGCACGCAGCCTAACCCTTGTATAGGACATATAGCAACCCCAATGTAGCTTCATGTACGCAGCCTAACCCTTGCATAGTACATATTTAACCCCAATGTACCTTCATGTATGCAGCCTAACCCTTTGCATAGTACATATTTGAACCCTAATATGTTTGAATTACTTAGTATTTTACTTAGTATTTTCTAAGCAATTAATATGAGTAAACTAAAAAGAGTTTACTGAACCACAAAGAGCTCAATTCCTTCTACATAGCCAAAGGTTATAAGAAAACCTCAGTCCAGCTTCACTATGAATGAAAAGAGGGTGTTCAAGTTGAGGCGTCCGTCAGAACAGTCGTCGCAGACTGTTTGCCCAAGGCCAGAGGTCATTTAAAGTCCACCAGTAGCCTCCAGTGATCATCCTTCAGCAGAAGGACCCCTCACCGCAACTGGACCATGCGTCTGTCGGGGCGTCTTTTATGGTATGAAGTGTCCACGTTACAGTTGTTCTCGACTACTCGCCAAGTTAGATTCCGCGGGAGGTCAGAGATGTAGTGGACTAGAGAGTGGTGGTCGCTCTGTAATTCTACGGGGCTGAATATCAAGTTCAGGGGTGGGAAGTCTCACCGTTTGTAGTGGCACTATGAATTAAAAACAAAACAAAACCAAAAGATCCTAGATTACATATTGCCATCAGCCCGAGACCTCTCTAGAAATACTCGGAATGTGATTTTCTAGCAGGACAGTGCCTCGTGAACCAAATCTGCGTCCACCATCCAATGTTTTCGGTGGTCAGTCCATCATGCTAATCAGTTTCCGGATATGAGTTCACTTGAAAGACTTTGGCAGGACATAAAAGAGGCAGTAAGACGTCGTCAGCCAGTTTACAATGGACAACCGAAGGCAGTCATCACCGGATAGTGGGTTAGCATCACACCCCAAGGTGAATATATATATATATATATATATATATATATATATATATATATATATATATATATATATATATATATATATATATATATATATATATATATATATATATATATATATATATATATATATATATATATATATATATAGCAATAAGGAATCTTTCTGATAACTGCACCTCATTATTGTCCCACTCAAATTTTGAGTTCTGCAGATAAATTCGTAGATCTCAACATTTTGGAATCTCTATTTATTCAAATGCTTAATCCAGAATTAAATTCGAGTCAGTCGTCCACACCACTTTACATCTATAAATTCAAATATCTTAATTTTAGTTTTTTTTATAATTCATTTTTACCTAAAATGTAATAACAACTCACTTAATGAATGATCCGATAACTATAATGTCCTCTTAGTTGGTTAACCATATTTCAGTTAATTTAAACAACTACCATGTTTAGCTCAGTTCAAAATTTCCACATATTAAATCATTCTTTCCTGTCCTTCTCTCAAGTTGGCAAGTGTTCATTCATTTATTTCATTTTAATTTTTGCTTTGTTTTCTCAGTTTGTTTTTATAATTTTGCAGTTTTTTTCTTTGTAATTTCACATTGTCTTCTCGGTAATTTTTTTGCATTGATTCTTGAAAATTTACTAAACTCTAAATTTATTCATTATTACATTGTCGCATTATTTTCTTTCAAATTCAACAAACTTTAAACTTATTGTCAATAATTAATACATATATCTCCTTATGTATTCTAAGCTTGCTTGCTTTCATATTGTTTTACTCCATTATAGGCTGAAGATGAACATAGCTAATATTCGAAATATTCCAAATTATATATGTTCCGAATACTGGTTCTGGCTTTAACGTACATACTAAAATCGAGGTTTCCGAAGTATGTACCAATTTCCTCCTTTATATATATATATATATATATATATATATATATATATATATATATATATATATATATATATATATATATATATATATATATATATATATATATATATATCCAACAAACCGCATGAAACAGAAAACGGGAAAAACTTTCTTCGGAAATATTATTTCCTAATTCGCTGTCATGAAAGATATATATATATATATATATATATATATATATATATATATATATATATATATATATACGCAGTGTGCGGTGGATATTTACGGCCTAACTTCAATGTAAAATAAAGTTACAAAGGATTTATCTATCATTTTATTGAATGAAATTGTCTTCGGCCTCAATGACGGAGTTTAGAGGGCGTCAGAACTTTCTGCAGGTCTTCTCGACGGTCCCCCTGTTTAACTGGGTGAAAACGTTCCACATGGGTGGTGAATGGGGACTAATTCTCTCACTCAACCACCCCCTACACATAATAATCCATGGGGTTACAACTGTGAAATTGGGAGGTCAGATGTTCGGAGTGATGTGGACAAAGAAATTGTCTGACAGCCAAGACTGGGTCCTACTGCTCGTGGGGCATGTTGCAGAGTCCCGCTGTCACAGGTGCGGCCTTCCAACGTCCACCTCATGGGTACAGGGCGATGTAAACTCCTCTAGGCACTTGATGTAGCTCTACGGGAAGATAAAGAGTGCCATAACGTGGCCTTCGCTACTGAACACCACAATGGGTACCGGGAACTTGGTCTTCATGACTCTCGGTACATCTTTGATGGTCACAACAAACCAGCGGTTGTTTTGCGAGTTGACTACCTGGTCCATGCAGAAATTGTCCTCGTCTGAGAAGAACCAAAGCTTACCAGGCTTGGAAAGATGTTTCAGTATGTTCACAAACTTTGTAGTACGTTCCTTCCGATTCTCCTTCATCTTCTGCGCCAGAATCTGTCCCTTTTCTCATCTTGTATGTGTAGTAGTGGATGTCTTCATGCATTATCTGACTGATAAGATACTGTGACACTCTCTTACCCCTGTTCCTTGGCCATTGACTTCATTGACTCGCTAGGATCATTGCCAATGGTCTTCACGACAAATCCGTGGGCTATTTTCGTATGAGAACATTTAGAATTCGGTTTTCGAGCCACCGTACCCTCGTCATCGCAGCTTGACTCATCTAACTCTTTCCTGATCTTCGCCGTCCTCAGATCGACACTCAAGCACTCGGGCAGATTGGCATTGAAGCTGCTGGCGTGAATAACAAGCAGCACAACTTGCTTTTTCTAAATTTGGGGAGTATTTAATTCAGCCATGGTATTAATTCCTTCCCAGACTTTGGACAACTGAGTCTACTATGGTGGGAAGGAGAGAGAACCGACATCACACAACATGGATGCGCGGAATTCAGAGTTGTCAACAACGACAAATTACCAACCGCCCCGTATATATATATATATATATATATATATATATATATATATATATATATATATATATATATATATATATATATATATATATATATAATGTTCCACCTGGCTATATATTCCTATACTATACTCTATACTATACTATTATATTAGTGATTTTTCTTATCACAAGAAATGATTGCTAATGACGCCACCCGACAAAATATCTAAGTAACAGTAATGTCGCGGTTGTATTGACACTTCGTTCTTTCGTGAATGAAGCGAGATTTTCACGTCGGAAATGCCCTCCACCCCCGTTGCCCTAAAAGGAAAAGCCTCCCCCCCCTAACCTCGAGGGTGATGAAGTGGGTGGATCGGAGCAGCGCACTCCCCCCTCCCCCTTGGCTTCGCTGTCAAGTAGTCAAGAATGTCCTTATCTTTAAATGAAAGCTCGGGGCAACATTTGCCGATTTGTTTGGCACCCGTGTCACTTAAGGGCAGACTCGTTTTGGCCAAGGAGTCAAGGGGTGCAGGGGAGGGGGGTATTTAGGAAGAAGGTTTATTAGGCGTGGGAGAGGGTGAAAGGGTAATGCAATTTATTCGATGGTTTAAATTGCAAGTAAGAAGTAAGAGAGAGAGAGAGAGATAGAAGCATATAGGCGGATCGTAAAGTTCCATTAAAATTGAACGTTGAAGGCGAAACATTTGCGAACGAGTCAGACAAGAGAACAAATCCACTTAATAAAAGAAGATAAAACGCGATAAATAACAAAGAATAAATAAATTAAAAAAAAAAGTTCCGCGCCCTCAAATATTTAAAATGAGAGAAATCTACTCCAAGAATCCCGTCAAAAGAGACCTTCAATTTTTCGTTATCAGACCGAACGCATCATTCAAATCATTTCATTCATAAGAACGCGCCTCTGGCACGTACATCTACGAACACACATAATACACGACCCCAAACACTTCGATACGCCAATTTACGCTATTTTCCAAGGGTTAGAGACACCTATTGAGGTAAAAATAAAGACGCGTTGCTATCACGATTCGAAACGAGTGTGTAAGAAGGCGTTTGGGCCTCGCTTCATTTCCTGCCCATTATTTCATGAATGGAGCGACGAGTGAGGATCTTTTTTTTCCACTGATAAGTTTGTCTCGTCGCAGAGTCACTTTCGACGCTTGATAAACTTCCACGGAACGTAGTACAATTAATGAATCGGCAAATCTACAAACGTAGTAAATTGTAACGTATACCAAAAGGAAGGGAGAGGGTCAATGAAATAAATACTGGTGATGAGTTTTGGGGAACGTATCAGAAAGGTGATTTGAAGTAGTAAAGGTGGAATATCGCTTACTAACGGGGTCATAGCGTTTAATGTAGTAGAGAGTGATAGGAGGGGAAGAGTACACTGAGGTTGGGAAGCGATTTAGTGACTTTATTCATCGTATTGATGGAAACAGTCTATGACAAGATGCTTACCGTAGAAATAGAGCCATAGAAAGGGTGGTAATTGTGCAGAAGAATCTATCATGACAAATACTAAAAACAAGGTTAACAGACCTATGTCGCCTGCTCTTAATTATTCTGACTTATGACCTTATGATCATATGACCTTACGACTTTCAAATCTTTCAACAAGTGAGGTTATCCGACTTATAGTTAGTTTTCTTTTAATAATTTCCAGAGCAACCTTGGGATAACCTTGGCAATTGTATCATTTAAAAGAGAATGTAAAACAACGTTAAGGTTTCAAATTTCGTCAGAATCGGCCGAATAGTTACAGTGTTGTTGCCAAATAATTCCAGAACTAACCTTGGAAGGACCTTGGCAATTATATCATTCGAAAGAAAATGTAAAAAAAACATAAGGGTTTCAAATTTCGTTAGAATCCTCCGAATAGTTACGAGGTTATTGCCAAAAACCTCATTGGAAAGTAAAACGGTTACCATTCGACCGACGACCTACGTACTGACATGAAGTGGTACAACGTCAGAGGACAGCGAATAACACCAAGAAGCGCCTTATCCACCCAACGAGGAATTAGTAACGAGGCTCTTTTGTGACAAAGGCGTGAAATATCCGAGCCTGATGAGTTATGTCGATTGCGGGGTGATTACTAGTCGAGACCTTAGGGAGGCGCTTGAAACCGGTCTCGATTCAAGGTTTCAGTCTCTTTGGTTGCCATAGAACCTACTAGAAATGATTTCAATGCTATTTCCGTTGATTGTCATTTAAAAAAAAGAAAGTTTTTTCTTGGAGCAAATTACCACGAAATGCGAGATGGTGGTCTTCAGTGGCAATAGTATTGCAACTCCGAGGCAATTTGAGTGAAACTAGTCAGTGAAAAATGTATTAATTGTTAGATAAAATCTAGAGTGAAGTGAACAGACGTCGACTTAGAATTGCAATATGCTTCAATATGAGGTCAATCGCTGGGTTTTGTGTTTTTGTGTTATAGATGCGGTATTATTTGTTTATTTTTACCTTATAGTTGCAGTATTATTTGTTTTTATTGTTTTTGTGTTATTTTTGTTTTGCTTTGGGAAGTCCATCGAGGTCAATGATGACAGATGCCCTCTTGAGGGCATCAACCCGCACTTGGTTTAAACGGGTAGGAATGTGTGCAGTCTTCGGACCCGTATCTTGTTTATTTATTGTTATGTGTCATTGATTCGGTATTATTTATTTGTATTGTTTTTTTTTGTGTTATAGTTGCAGTATTATTTGTTTTTTATTGTTTATTTTGTCTTCTAGATGCAATATTATTTGTTTTTATTGTTTTTGTATGCTAGATGCAGTATTATTTATTTTTATTGTTTTTTCTTATAGATGCTACAGTAGTATTTATGTTTTATTGTTTTGTGTTATAGATTCGGTATTATTTTTTTTGTGTGTGTGTGTGTTATGGACTCGGTATTATTTGTTTATATTCTTTTTCTGCTATATGATCGGTATTATTTGTTTTTTATTCTTTTTGTTCTATATAATCGGTATTATTTGTTTTCTTATTGTTTTTGTTTTTATAGATTCGGTTTTATTTGTTTTTTTATTCTTTTTGTGCTATAGATGCGGTATTATTTGGTTTTTAATGTTTTGTGCTATATAATCGTTATTACTTGTTTTTTTATTTTTTTGTGCTATATAACCGTTATTATTGGGGGGGGGTATTATTTTGTGTTGTAGATGCGATATTATTTTGTTTTAAAATTGTTGTCACTATGGGAATTGTATTTGAATAAGTTTTAATTGCAATGTCCAGTGCGTTATGGTGCCACTTTATTTTTTATATTGTTACTTTCGATTGTATTTTTTATTTTGTTTTATTTATTTTTTTGCTATTCCTATATCGTAGGGTCATGTTTGGGTTTGTTTCTTCTTTTAGTTTTAACCATCATCATCATTTCATGCATTTGCCTCCCGCTGCTGAGAGAAGCCCTTTATCATCTTTCTGAATTTTATCATGAAATAGTTTGGTGCCATAAGTTACCAAATGCTGGCCCAGATGCAAGTTGGTAGCCAAGGGTTGTCAGTGAAAGTAGTCGACACTGGAATTTTTTTATATTTCTTTTTCTCTTCGCTTCGTGAATCGATCCTGGGACCTTTTGTTTTAAAAAATCAACCAGGAGTTCTATGAACCTTCAGTCAAAGATTTTCTTAAGAGCTTTCAGGCAAATTCTAGGAGTAAGATTTGCCGGTAGCTTTCTTTGCTCGCGGGACGCTTTCCTTCTTGGCTCTGAATGTCATTTTATCAACTTTGTAACCATCTGTATAGTATCCAGAATTTAGTCAAGCGTTGGAAATATACTTAACCCTTTCAAAGATGTTTCATGGGATCTTGGTGTAACAACTTATTTAATCCCTAGTAACTTGTTGCTTTCTCTTTCAAAAGTAGAAGGCGATTTTTAGTTCTTTTGTTATCAGCGCCCCATCTCCTAACATCAGTCTCCGTCTGTGATCCACCTGGTGGATGAGATGTGTCCATTGAATGTTTTTATTTAGCTCGTCTATTATTCCATTCTCAAACTCTATGTTGTACTGTTCATCCTCCTCTTCGCTGATATTAAATGTATTTTCCCATTGCCTGCAGAAGATATGTTCAATGTCTTCTTCCTCTATTTTGATTTCTTTTGTGTTTTCTATTTCTATTTTATTGCACGGTGGTAATCTTTTCAGAATTCTTTGGGTGAAGACTCGTCGTATAATACTTTGATCGCTACATCCCATCTTTGTTCTTGCTGTTCTCTAATGAGTTCCACGTTCTTCTTTTATCTTAAGAATTCTTGCTAAAATTGCCCTTAAATATCCTTTTATTCTATATTTCTAGTGTATTTCTTCTTTTTCACGGTGATAGGTTTTCATATATGGTGTCCACCTATAAAGTAAAATAATTTTATGAGTTTTGGGGGAATCGTTGCTTTGTCTGCGCTACTTACGGCTTCGTCCAGCTGCTATAAGTCTTGCAGCAACTCCCTGTTTGTTTGCCAATTTGCTCTATTATATTTTTTTATTATTGATATGGGGATTTGTATAGGGTTTCTGATGGAATGTAAATTCCGACGTGGTTGCTATAGGGAAAGACTTCTCGCTTCATAAAATAATTGAAAAGAGAAGATAAAGTGAGGCAGATGTCTGACTTTGGACAATGTGTTCGCCCAGTTGCATATCCAGACGTCTTATTCCATTAATAGATCTGTATCGTGATTTCTGGCGTCTCGCATTGAAATCTTCGAGAAAGGTGGCAGGAGTTCTCATATTGAAGAACAAGAACTCGAGAGTAGGCATACTTTGGTACCTCGATTGTTGGTATGGGGGAGTGATTATCAGTCTCGAATTCTGTAACCACATCTACCGCAAGGTACGAGAATTCTTCTAGTTTTCTTACTGGGCGGAACTTTCTGTTCTCGATTGCAATCGCCGCACAGTCGTGTCTTCCTGGGTAGAATTAGTTATCACTTCATAATTCCATATTTTTAAGTTGTCTCTTTCCGTGTTCAGAGATGAGGATAATCTCTGTATCAATTTCTCTGAAGATATTTCAATACAGGGTTCTTTTAGTGATCCAACCCCAGTATCGATCGCAAGATTTGCAGTTTATTTCAATCCATATTTATGAGTGAGTATCAGTTTCTCCTCGTCTTCCTGAATAGAGGGCTATTCAGCCCTGAAGGTCGCATTATAAATACATATTATTATTATTATTCTTGTTGCGAATCACTTTATTCTTTTTCTGTCTTCTTCTTGGTTAGTTGTTTACGCGAGTCCTGCGCCTTTTTTTTCTTTTTTTTGTAGGACTTGGTGATTCGCTAAGGCGTTTTTCTTGGGGACCTTCCTTGTTCTGGCTTGGGGTTATGGGTTACTTTCTTCCGAATTCGATGAGGTCGTGTAGCTTTTGATGTTTCTTTATACGGTTCACATCGTTCTTGTCAGTTTCTGCTTGAGCGGAGTCATCAGTTTCCGCTTTCTTCGTTTCCTCATTCTTTTCTTTCAGCAGACATACCTTAAATACACCTATTGAGTTGGGTTCTTCGTCATTTTTAGTTGCGTGCACGCAACTCTATAAGTTAGTATGTCGGTCAGTAAGTCGTCGGTCGGACGGTAAGCATTTTAATTTTCAATGAGTTTTTTTAGCAATAACACCGTAACTATTCGGCCGATTCTAACGAAATTTAAAACCTTTATGTTGTTTTACATCCTATTTCGAATGATATCATTACAAATATCCTACCAAGGTAGTCCAGTAATTATTAAAAGAAAACTAACTATAGGTAGGATTGCCCCACTTGTTGAAAGTTTTGAAGGTCGTAAAGTCATATGGCCATAAGGTCATAAGCCAGAATAATTGAGAGCACGCGACTTAGGTCTGTTGACCTTGCTACCCTAGAGAAGCTGTTTTCCCGTAAGGGAAAGTTTAGAACGCCTCCGTACATTCCTGGTGAAGCAAGATCTTCCAGGTCAACGTCCATAATACAGGATCTTGGTATTCTTCTCTCCGGCGATGTGTCGGATTTTTCCTCTGTCGTCATGGCTGAACCACCAGGGTATGGGGGGAGGGGGTTGTAGTACCATACGCCAGGTTCCACAGTGGGCAACCCTTCAAACCTTTCCCTAGCCTCTTCACCTATGTCTATTTCATTGATTGAAACGTTGATACGAAGTTATGAGGCAAAATGGAGAGCTTGGAGGGGGGAGGCGTTTATGGATTTCTTTTCAGAAATTGTTTATCGCTTTTAAAAACTGCTAAAAAATCCAAAATACTTCCTTCTTAGTTTCTGGCTGCTTCTCGGGCAGAAAACAACTTTCAGTTTAAGAAGAATCCGGACGGAGATTCAAACCCCCGACCCAGCGACTGCCGGGCAAGCACGCTAACCACTATACTAGCCAGGAAACTGCAATAAATGATTTTATGCTGTTCTTGCTTTGTTCAATTACTAATAACTAATTATTCGAGCGAATAATTGGGCATCGCGATTTCAAAAATTGTTTTGGTCACGGGCATATATATATATATATATATATATATATATATATATATATATATATATATATATATATATATATATATATATATATATATATATATATATATATATACCGGGTGTCCCAGAAAAAAGTTAACCGTAATTTGAATTAGTATAACTCAAGAACTATTGGAGATTTGGTGTCCTTCCAAAAGTGTTTTATTTATCAACTATTTATCTGTCGATTCTGGAAATATCATTAATTCCCTTTTATGATATTGATACACTAATGGATTTAGTGGAGACTATCAAAAATATGTTTGCGCAAGGAAGTAAAATAATGAAACGAAGCCTAGGAAGGCTAGGCCACCGTGCACTTTCAAGAGAAGCGTAGGGAGCCTAGGTAGCCTAGGTCACTGTGCCATTCTTCAAGCAAAGCCTAGGCTATTTTACAGTGGGTTTTGACCACGCTGTGGTATGGTCTCGTTATTATTGCTTACTAAGCAAATCAAAGCGTTTCTGTGTAAAAGTTTACTTCCATAGAACCTTTTTTAATCATGCAGTTAACAAAAAGATCAACGCGTATTTGTAGTCACAAACTTTATTAAGACTGGCAGTATTAAACAAGTACAAGATTCATTTGAACAACGTTTTCCAGGTAGGCACCCACCAAGTAAGCCCACAATTTGGAAAAATGTTCGCAAATACCAACATGAAGGAATATTCTTAAATCTAAATAAAGGTCGTTCGGGTCGTATGAGAACCATAAGAACAGCAAAAAATATCGAAAATGTTCAGATGACACTTCTTCAAAATCCACATGTATCAGTCAGAAAGAATAGGTTACAATTGTCAAAGTCGTCATTTAACCGCATTATTAAATATGACTTAAAATGACATCCCTATAAGATGCATGCAAGAAAACCAGCTTCTTAAAACTGATTTTCCTCGTCGTAGACAATTTGTTGAATGGCTTCTCCATAAACCTGCTCGTTTCTTGGAAATCATTGTGATTAGTGATGAGGCAGCCTTTTTTTCATGAATGGAAAGGTAAATAGCCATAACATTCGGCAATATGCGCCGCTGAACCACCCCCCCCCAGTATTCAACTTTGACACACGTATTTGTCAGAAGAAAGTGTCTCTGTGGATCGGAATATGCGGGAATGGCTATCTTGTCGGCCCATTGTTTTACGAGAATAACTTAAATGGTGCTGCCTACCTGAGCATGATCAACGAAAATATCTTCCTGGAACTCCGCCAGATTTACGGCAATCAATTCAATAGACTTTGGTGGATTCAGGACGGCGCACCAGCTCATAGCCAGCTTGCTGTAAGAGCAAAACTAAGAGAAACGTTTGACAACCGCATTGTCGCGCTAAATCATGCAATTGAAGAGCCCGCAAGATCCCCTGACTTAACACCGTGCGATTATTTCTTATGCGGATATCTAAAGAATAAAGTGTATTCTACTCCACCACAAAGCATCAACCAGTTCAGAGATAGTATCACACGTGAAGTCAATAGACTTAAGGAAAATCACAAGTTAATCAAAAAAGTTGTTCAATCAATGCGATCAAAAGCGCAACTGTGTTTGGAAAGAAATGAAGGACATGTGGAAGGAAACAGTGCTTATAAAATTAAAAAAATTAAATAATGAATTTGTATTACCTATATGAAGAGGTGTTTTTTTGTTAAAAATGGATTTAAATATATTTGTTGATTTTAAACTTCGAAGTTTGATTATTTTACTTCTTTGCGCAAACATAATTTTGATAGCCTCCACTAAACCCATTAGTGTATCAACATCGTAAAAGGGAATTTAATGAAATTTCCGGAATCGACAGGTAAATAGTTTATAAATTTGTTTTGTTTTACAGAACTCAAAAATCTCCCATAAGTTTTGAATTATACTAATTCAAAGTACGGTTAACTTTTTTCTGGGACACCTTATATATATATATATATATATATATATATATATATATATATAATTCAAAATCACATGACACGTGATTTATAGATGTATTGAAAGGTCTAAGGAAAGGGAAATTAGTAACACAACCTGGAAAAACACTTAGGAGAATATTACATGAACCAATAAAAGGTTAAGATAGAAAATGGGAGATGTAGAGAACGGAAAGATAGGACAAACTATTTTAACCATTATATGAAAATAAATAAAGAAGTTGGATTTGAACCTGTGTCATTAAGCGCTCATCGCTTATATGACGCAGGTTCAAATCCAACTTCTTTATTTATTTTCATATAACGGTTAAAATAGTTATTCCTATCTTTCCGTTCTCTACATCTCCCATTTTCCATCTTAAACTTTTATTGGTTCATGGAATATTCTCCTAAGTGTTTTTCTGGGTTATGTTACCAACTTCCATTTCCTTGGGCCTTTATATATATATATATATATATATATATATATATATATATATATATATATATATATATATATATATATATATGAGAAACTCACAAAGTAGCGCGTGAGTAGAGCAATAAATGCAAAAAATTCCCACAGGAAAATGAAAGGTGGATTCCAAGTACTTTCGAACTGAACAAGTTCACCTGCAATAAAGCGTGACACAGTTCAAAGCACATCAAAATACATAACTCAACATAACTATGAACGTATCTTATCAATACGATTAAAATGTCCTAGGATATTTCAGTGGACCAAGTTTCACGTTTGTACAATGTTTAATATTCAAAATATCAGCCAAAAATTTGACGTCCAATAAAGTGTGATACACAGTTTATATAAATATATTTATACAGGGTGAGGCCCCTCAAAATTGGACCCTTTTTGAGAAGCAATATCTCAGTAATCATTGTAGTTAAGGGCATGAAATAAAAACAAATGAAATCCTGTATCTATAAATATTATTCCTTGTAAAAGTCGTTTTAAAGTCATTTAATGAGTCAATTACCCCTTAAAAAATTACTGTAAAAAAACATGGGTCTTTTTTAATTGCAACTTTTACAAAAGTTCAAAATTTTAAACTAAATTTCAATTTTAATGAATCGAAGTAAAGATTACAGGCTTTGGTTGACCTTAAAGGGGGGCATATTGAACCATGCATTCAAATTTAAATTATCTTAAAATTTTGAACTTTTTAAAAGTTGCAATTTTGAAAAAAACAAACGTTTTTATATATTTTTTAAGGGCTAATTGACTAATTCAATGATTTTAAGACGATTTTTAGAAAGATTTTGATTGAGTTAAAATATTATTACAAATTTATTATTACAAAATGTACAAATCAAATAATTCACTCTCATAGTAAAAATAAATGATACTCATTTGCTTAGATATTACCTGAACCCTTTAGTGTATAGAGGGAGAGAGCAACGTTCTCCTGCAGGGACAAAGTTTCTAAGGAAATAAGTGAAATAAAAATTGGGTGTTGGTTGATATGACAGATTGCAGGTAGAAGGGAAAAAAGCATGTCTAGATGCTTCAACTTCTTAGCTGTTAATTCAATATGTTCTGATTGAAGAAACTTCAATGGAACGTTCGGTTTGTCTTGTTTCAAGATTTCCAGTGACGATCAATCAGCAACCGAGACGAGTCACTTCTTGGACATCTTCAACCCTTCGAGGGACAATTGGGTTCCCTCTTTAGTAGGAAAGAAAACACTTTTTTTTAATGTATTGTGAAAGAAGAAATTATTCTGGATTATTTCGGCTCTCTCGTTAATTAAATGAGAGGTTAATTCGCCCGATTTAAGGGATTAAAATTTATTTCATATTCTTAGGAACTGTTAGGTGTATGGAAATGAAGAGGGAAAATTGTTAAATTTTAAAGAAATGATTGATACATAAGCTTTTGTTTGCGTTAGAAAGACCGGATTATGCGATATCCTCTCGTGACTGTAAGAAGAGCATCTTCCCAGGGCTGGATGAAGCGGTTAGTTACAACATTGCCTATTTAGTAGGAAAGAAAACACTTTTTTTTAATGTATTGTGAAAGAAGAAATTATTCTGGATTATTTCGGCTCTCTCGTTAATTAAATGAGAGGTTAATTCGCCCGATTTAAGGGATTAAAATTTATTTCATATTCTTAGGAACTGTTAGGTGTATGGAAATGAAGAGGGAAAATTGTGAAATTTTAAAGAAATGATTGATACATAAGCTTTTGTTTGCGTTAGAAAGACCGGATTATGCGATATCCTCTCGTGACTGTAAGAAGAGCATCTTCCCAGGGCTGGATGAAGCGGTTAGTTACAACATTGCCTATTTAATCGTGTATCTATCTCTATCTCTCTCTTTCTCTCCATATATATATATATATATATATATATATATATATATATATATATATATATATATATATATATATATATATATATTTAAAGTATTTGGATGAAAGGGTAAAAGGGTGGCTCATTGTATTGTTAATAAATGTATTTATGAGCGATCCATTTTGCGAAATTAGTTTTCCTATGTCAGATTTCTTCGTTGCGTCTCGCGTTCCAAATTTTATTAATAATTTTAAGAAAGAAAACAATTTAGGTGTTTGAGGCAGCTCCGGACGTCATAACATATTAAGCTGCGGCAGGAATGCGGGTGTGCGTGTATGTGTGTTTGAAAGCGATCGAGATGTACACTTTGACGGATGTACTCGCGTTTCTTCAGATATGTACACAAAAATTCGCTCGCGCTTTCATCCATCTCTCCCCATTTCCACGTCGAGGAGAGTCTATAATTTTTAAGTTCGCCGACTCCCTTTTCATGGGAGTCGGCGGGGCTCTTTGGACGTGGAGGGAGCGGGGGATGGGGTCCGTACCCATGCCCCTCCTTCGGGTGAACGAAGGATGGCCAAGGGGGAGGGGGACTTTTGTGTACGTCATGGTAGGTAGGGTCGAAAACCGCCGTGCGGGCCTGCATTTGGCATTCAGGAGGCCGGGTACTGCCCCCAATGGGAGGTGCTAGGGGGGTAGAGCACTTGGCTCCGCCCATCAGCTACTCCCCCCCTGTCACGCAGCTCTTTCGAGGGGTGATTCCCACGGGATGGGCAAAGTTAGGGGGGGGGGGGTATTGGGCACGGGCAGATGGTCTTTACCTCTCCTCCGTCTGTGGGACCGTAGGGGGCCCACGGAGAGGAGTGCGCTCCCCTTTTATCTTCAAGGGGGGCCGACGCCTATGTTGCCTCCTCTTGAAGGGGAGGTTATATCAAATACGTACATGCGTACACGTGTGCGTACTTACGCACATAACCAGACATTCACTTGACGCGTGTACACAAAATGTGTATGTCGATTGACACCAGCACATACGAACACAGAAGCAAAGGAGCATTGCTATGTTATGTACACGGCTATATGTGATCATGGGATTATTAATTCGCAAAAGGCAATAACTATCGAAGGCATAATTGGGTACGATAGGAACTAAGCGGTAGCGCAGCTCTCCTGAATCCCCTCCCTTAGTTCAACGGGGGCGAAGGGGGCGGGAGGATGAAAGAGAAGGGGAGATCGAGGACTGCTTCAGGAGGAGAACAGAGGAAGCCAAGTGCGAACGATCGACTCCCGGAGGTCGGCCTTCCACCCCACAGGTCGGCCTTTCCCCCGACAGTTCGCCCTCTCCGACACACTCTCGAAGGGGTCTAGTTGTCATCGTCAGGATCAGGGAGTTGTTCCAGTGGACGATATGATCTTTGTCGTGGCGTCCGTGAAGGAAGTCGCCTTCGGGAGAGTTGTGCGGTATCTCAGTCCCTTGTGTTTCAAATGGTCTCCTCTGTTGGTTAATTATGCTGGTTTGCTACTAAAGTCACTATAGAAAGTCATTACGCAACGGGTAGTTAAAATGGTTCGGTGCGATAGTTCCTGTTCCTTCGTGACTCGATTTGTCCCCGCTGAAACGTGCTTAAGTTTACCCTTGCGATATTTGGAAGACCCGCGGGCCCGTCATCTCATTCCTCTAACTGCGTTTGTTCCATGAGACTAACCTTATTTTTGAGATGAGAACAGTCATTAAATTTTGGCAGAACACTCTGAAATAACACTTTGAAGAAACAGTTTGAAAGAACACTGAAGAGACGCTTTAAAAAAACAATGGCCGAACATTTTAACAGAACACTTCGAAGGAAGAGTTTGTTAGAACACTGAAGAGACACTTTCAAAAACACTGAGAGAACACTTGAACAAAACACTTTGAAGGAAGAGTTTGAAAGAACACTGAAGAGACACTTTCAAAAACACTGACAGAACACTTTAACAGAACACTTTAAAAGAACACTTTCAAGGAAGAGTTTGAAAGAACACTGAAGAGACACTTTCAAAAACACTGACAGAACACTTTAACAGAACACTTTGAAATAACACTTTGGCCGAATATTTTGAAACAAGACTGAAAGAACATTTGGAAGAATATTTTTAAACAAGACTTTGAAAGAACATTTTGTCAGAATACTTCGAAAGAACACTGACAGGAAACTTTGAAAGAACACATTGAAATTACACTAAAATGAACATTTTGAAAGAAAACTTTAAACGAATTCTTTGAAAGAACACTTTAAAAGAACACTTTGAAAGAACACTTTGAAAGAACACTTTAAAAGAACACTTTGAAAGAATACCTTGAAGGGTCGAGAGAACAAGGACTAGTATGTCGCAAGAATACCTTTACAGCGACTTCTACTGTAGAAAAGGAAATTCGTACTACTAATGTCTTAAATGTGGTCAAACTATAAGGGGTAACTGAATCTACTGTCCTCTACTATGGTATCTGCTATTAGAGGACTCTTCTAAACCCTTGATTCTAAAGAAAATGTGTAGATTATTGAGGGAACTCAAATTTCGCTTTAAGGAGACAGGAATCAATAATTAATATTTTAGTTTTTTGTTAGTTTGTTTCTTTAATTTGTTTGTGTGAATGTTTTTGTTCTTTAATAAAGTTATTTTACCGATTATTTTTTAAATATACCAATAAGTTTCTTTGGGGGTGGTCATCAATTGGAAGGGGGGAGGTCATCTTCTAGGATTGAAATTTCTTTGGGTGGTCATTAATTAGGATTGGTGTTCTCCGGGATCCTTGTCTAGGATTGATGCAAAAGTGATAATCGATCGACGTTGAGAAGAAATTAGGACAATAGATGACCTTAAACTTGAACTACTTCAGGAGTGCTCAGGTTGAGAAGAAAGGACGACGTCTGATAGGTTAAAAAGTCAATTTAATTTCAGCAGAAAAAAGAGTCTGTAGTGATTCCTTTAGAATTCGTTGTTCAGACAATATTTGGAATATGCGGTATAGTTTTAGGTTCTAGAACCTAGCGACTAGGTTCTAGTCGCTAGTGGCGGATCCAGAATACAAATTTCAGGGTGGCTAAGCTCAATTCCTCCCTCTGAGGAGTCTGAGAAAAGGGCATTAATAATGGTTATAATAGACAGTATTGATAATAAATAACAGCATCTCATAAATGAGTGAGCACGAATACTCCAGATCCCACCCTTTTTCGACACATCAGAAAATTATAGTTTTTGGACCTCAACTAAGGTATAATACTGAATGTAATCATTATTTTTTAGATTTACCTGTATTTTAGACATGTATCATATAAGATACATTAGATTGGAACGGTTTCAAAACTATTTTTATATATATTCTATATTATTATATAACTCTTCCTGAATAGCAGAATACAAGTTTGGCTTTAAAAAGAAATATAAAAATAAATGGCTCTGAAATTTGGGGGGGTCTTCAGCTCCCTCAGCCCCCCGCTATTGATCGATTGAACAGGGTGCGCACCGGGCTATTAAACTGATTCCATCAATTAGAAATAGGAACTATAAGACCCATTTGCGAGATCTGGATCTCCTCTCGCTAGCACTGGAGAAGGCAGCTGTACTGTTGGAGGTTGCTAGAGTACTGCTCACAGGAACCACCCAAGGAAGCTGCGAGAGAAACCTCTGCAAGACAAGATGGCAAGGATATGTAGCCAGGGGAGTCTCGGCCAGGGAAGCTGCGAGACGAGCCTCTGTACAAGGTACCAAGGATAAGTGGCCATGGCCATGGGAGTCTTGGCCAGGGAAGCTGCGATACGAGCCTCTGTAAGACAAGATGCCAAGGATAAGTGGCCATGGCCAGGAAGGTCTCGGCTAGGGAAGCTGCGAGACAAGCCTCTACAAGACAAGATGCCAAGGATATGTGGCCAGGGGTTGTCTCGGCCAGGGAAACTGCGAGACAAGCATCTTTACAAGATGCCAAAGATATGCGTCCATGGCCAGGAGACTCCCGGCCAGGGAAGCCGAAGGGCTAATCCTTACACGCCGAGAGGCAAATGACTTGTGTCCATCACTAGGAAAATCTGAGAATGCGATTCGTAACCCCCAGTTTAAGTTAGAGTTATCCTAATTTCAGAATAGTCTTAATGGTTGACTACTCCCCCTATCAAATAGTGGACCACTCTACTCGTCTCGTTGCGTCAGTAAATAGCGAGACGATCGATCAGTTCAAAAATCAACGCTATAAATTAGTGCTGAAGAAAATCATCGAAAATAATGGCTCAAAATAGCATCGTCTCCGCTTTCTTTTAATGAAATTCCTGATTGTGTTCTTTTACCAGCATGTTAAGGTGAATTTGCACTTTTGCATCTGCGCATATTGCTAGTAGTGGTTGGGTGGGGACTCAATCTTTGCCCTATTTCTCTCATGCCATATCTTAAACCCTTTCGGATACAGAACCTCCACGGTGTGATTCATTCATACTTCCCCGTCTCCTCTCTCATTTCGTTTTCGATCCAAACTCCGATTTCCATTCTTGAAGTTTGAAATAAGCATTTCCTTCAGTCTCCTAACTTATTGCTCCCTGTTATTTCTCCTTTCGAGTCACAGGAACAAAAATAGGACAAGTTGACTAAATTGGCATATCTAGGCCAGTGTCAACAACCTAATTCTATTTAGCCCACTATGACATCCCTAAATTTCGTGCCCGAATTCAAGAGGTCATGTGCCGTACACTAAATTATTAGGTTGTCAAGAAATTAATGTCTTTGTTTTAAAAGGTCAACAAAATTTTTCTTGACAGGTGTTTAAATTATTCCAAATTTTCTGCAAACTGTTTAAAAATAACTTTAGTAATGCCTAACTACTATTTTAAGCTGCAGTAGTGCTTCAAACTTTTTAAGTTGCAGTAATGTCTAGTCCTTTTTAAGTTGCAGTAATGTCTAGGCCTTTTTAATTTGTGGTAATGGCTAGGCTAGGCCTTTTGAGCTAAATTAATGCCTAGGCCTTTTGGGCTAAATTAATGCCTAGGCCTTTTTAAACCAAATTAAAACCTAGGCCTTTTTAAGCTCAAGTAATGCCTCGGCCTTTTTTAAGCGAGGTAATGTTTCGGCCTTTTTAAACTAAAGTAATGAATATGCCCTTTTAAGCTAAATTAATGCCTAGGCCTTTCTAAAACCAAATTAAAACCTAGGACTTTTTAAGCTCAAGTAATGCCTCGGGTTTTTTAAAGCCATAGTAATATGTAGGCCTAGGCATTTATAAGCTAAAGTAATGCCCCGGCTTTCTAAATCTAAAGTAATGCCTAGGCCTCTTTAAGCTAGGGTAATGTCTAGGCCTTTTTAACCCAAACTAAAACCTAAGCCTTTTTAAGAAGCTAAAGTGATGCCTCGGCTTTCTGAAACTAAAGTAATGCCTAGGCCTCTTTAAGCTAAGGTAATGTCTAGGCCTTTTTAACCCAAACTAAAACCTAAGACTTTTAAGAAGCTAAAGTGATGCCTAGGCTTTTATAGGCTAAAGTGATGCCTCGAGTTTCTAAAACTAAAGTAATGCCTAGGCCTCTTTAAGCTAGGGTAATGTCTAGGCCTTTTTAACCCAAACTAAAACCTAAGCCTTTTTAAGAAGCTAAAGTGATGCCTCGGCTTTCTAAAACTAAAGTAATGCCTAGGCCTCTTTAAGCTAGGGTAATGTCTAGGCCTTTTTAACTCAAACTAAAACCTAAGCCTTTTTAAGAGGCTAAAGTGATGCCTAGGCTTTTATCGGCTAAAGTGATGCCTCGGCTTTCTAAAACTAAAGTAATGCCTAGGCCTCTTTAAGCTAGGGTAATGTCTAGGCCTTTTTAACCCAAACTAAAACCTGAGCCTTTTTAAGAAGCTAAAGTGATGCCTCGGCTTTCTAAAACTAAAGTAATGCCTAGGCCTCTTTAAGGTAGGGTAATGTCTAGGCCTTTTTAACCCAAACTAAAACCTAAGCCTTTTTAAGAAGCTAAAGTGATGCCTCGGCTTTCTAAAACTAAAGTAATGCCTAGGCCTCTTTAAGCTAGGGTAATGTCTAGGCCTTTTTAACCCAAACTAAAACCTAAGCCTTTTTAAGAGGCTAAAGTGATGCCTCGGCTTTCTAAAACTAAAGTAATGCCTAGGCCTCTTTAAGCTAGGGTAATGTCTAGGCCTTTTTAACCCAAACTAAAACCTAGGCCTTTTTAAGCTAAAGTAATGCCTAGGCCTTTTTTAAGCTATAAAATTGGTGTTTCGGGGCAATTTGAACTGTGTGACAGACAACGCTTACAACGTGTGACTATTTCTTTTCTTCTAACCTGACCTGTCGTATTTGTTCAACCATCGCAACGTTTAAATGAAGCTCTCGAACCCCCCAAAAAAACTATCACTGCTCAACCGAAAGACTCTTCTACTCCTTCCTGACTCTCACACACCAACACATGTTACGTTTATTCCATTAAAAAATAAATCTTTACGTTGGGATGTTCTTCCTCATCCTCCATACTCAATGAACCTTGAACCATCTGATTACCACTTTAAGCCATTACAACATCCCCTATAAGTGGTAAAGTGTACTCTGATATGGAGTTGGAAAAACATAAAATCGTCTATTTCCTAAACTGATTTCAATTCTTCAAGAAATGAGGTGTCCCTTGCTTGGTCAAATGATAGGAGAGCATTGCCAATAATTATGGAAACTATTGAATATATTTAGGGTGGGGGGGTGGGTCATATAAAACGATTTAGTTTCCTTTAAACAAGGTCAACAGACCTAAATCGCGTGGCCTCAATTATTTTCGCTATGACCTTACGACCTTCAAAACTTTCAACAGGTGGGGCAATCCGATCCATAGTTAGTTTTCTTTTAATAATTCATGGACTGCCCTTGGGAGGACCTTGGTAACTATATCATTCGAAAGAGAATGTAAAACAACATAAGGGTTTCATATTTCGTTAGAATCGGTCGAATAGTTACGATGTTATTGCCCCAAAACTCATTGACAATTAAAATAGTTACCATCCGACCGATGACCTACGGACCGACATAGTAACTCATAGATTCGCGTGAACGCGAGTTAAAACGACACAAATTTCTGATAATCTAATAGTCGAAATAATCAAATAGCCTAGATTCTATTTGTTCGAGTGAAGCCCCCCAAGGGGGTGAAGCCCCCAAATTTCAGGCCTCCTTTATGTTTATATTGCATTTTTAAAGCCATACTTGTATTTTACTATTCAGAGGGAGTTATGTAATAATATAGAATATATATATAAAAAAAACATTTTTAAACCGTTGCGATCGAATGTATCGTATATGATACATGTTTAAAATACATGTAAATCTCATAATTTTTTAATTAAGTATTATACCTTAACTGACGTCCAAAAACTACAATAAACCACAATTCATAATTTTCTGGTAGGGAAAAAAATCGGATTCGAGAGAGTCGGTGCTCACTTGTTTATGAGATGCTGTTATTTATCATCAATTTATGAATGCTGTTTAAATTAATCTTTATTTATTATCAATACTGTGTAAGATAACCATTATTAATCATTAATGCCCATTCTCAGACTACTCAAAAGAAGGAATTCAAGTTAGATCCCCACCCAATTTTTATCCTATTATGGTTGGTTAAATTTTCATGCAAGTTCCATCAGTAATAAGAAAACAGGAAGATTTAATAAAATGCTCAAGGCTATGGATTAAAATATCAGATAGGAACGATAAAGAGTGAAATTTGGGATGTCTGAAAGAGAAGCATAAAGGAAAATGTATGATTTGTTATGGTTTAATTAAAGAGAAATTAATGGACGCCAAGAAAAGACCACAGTGATTAGCGAACAAGTAAAGAGATAAGAGGGATGCGGGGACAACTCACTTGATTGAGAAAGTGGGGACGGGTGTTAAGGCCCCACATCTAACGCCCATGGACAACCCCATGGGTAAGGTTGATTGATATGTAATGTCTAAATTCATTAATTTCTGTTAATTGGAAATGAACGCCCGAGCTCCACGAAGAGGAATGAATACAATTGACTGCAGTGAATACAATTAATTCGGCGATAAAATGTACTGAATAAGGGATAAAATCGCCCGGAATATTGTTGAACTTGAGGAAATCCGGGATTAATTCCAGTCGAGTCAAACCAACGCTGTTAATGACGTCATAGAACGGACGACAGGTGCTTAACGAGGTGAAACTCTACCCGGAAGAGTTCGTCAGAAGAGACACCGGCTTCAGACTGAAAAGTTAATGAGGACACCTTAAGCAGTGAATTTACGGTAGGAGAACTCGTCAGCAGAAAATAAGTGATATCAGCACCTCTTTGGGGAGGGGGAGTTCGAAACGACACCAGAGATCGCCATAAATCGAGGGACCGACGACCGACCAGCTGCATCAGGCGAGAGAAAATGACGAAAGCTGAGGTTTAACGAATATGGATTCTCATTGAATGATCGGCAATCTAGGGGAGGGACCTTCAAGTTAATTAGGGGGTTTTCCTGAGTTTCCTTCTGTATTGTCCTACTGGTAACCTCTTGCGTTCTCTTTGTATGTAGTATGTGGTAAGCACACTTAGGCAAAGCGGGGGGTTGTCCCAGCAGGACAGCGTCGATGCGGTCAACGTGGCTTTCCCAGAGGCCGCGATGGGAGCAAATTTAGAGCTGGATTAATTGCAAGATTTTGTCGCTGCTTTGTTGGGATGTGTTTAAACATCGCCTCAACAACAGGACTTAGGTTTAATGCGATCCGCTGAATTCCGATATTTCAGGTATTACCTACAGATAATCCAAGCCTTTACACCTACATAAGCGGAGGAATTCTGTGAAGCGGTCATGAATATGCACAGATAAGGTCACCAGAGATTTAAGATGGTTATGTGAGAAGTCATTACAAGCTTAGAGAAATAGCTAGATAGTCATGTTTCAAGTGCTTTTATTGTATGGCAGAGTAATGAATATGAAGATATTCGTAGAATGTACACACGGCAAACTCTCCCATTATGAATTCCTATAAAAAAAACTAGAAAAATTGGACATGCAAAGCACCAAATGTAGCAAAGAATTAAATTATCATCATCACATCATCATCACTAACTCTATAATTTAAGAAGTTTTTTTTTGAGTATTTGAATAATAATTTTATCTTAGTTTGGTTATGACTTATGTTTTTTATCAGTTATTTCTAATAATTATTTTATAATATCAAAAAACAAAATGGTGAAGTTAAGAAATAAGTATCGAAATTTTGTGAGTTTTTTAAAACCCAAAGAATTACAAGTGGTGAAGTTCAGAAAATTTAGTTTAGAGTTCCTTTTTAAAATTATTATAATTGGCGAAGTTCATAAAATTTATAAAAATTTAACCATGGCTGCTTTTTTTTAGATTTTAAATTTTAATTAGGGGAGTGAAGCGCAAGCTCCCCCCGTAGGGGGTAAGTGTCGCAGCCATTGCCGGGTTTACATATTCTTAAGGAAGAGAAAATTAATTAACATAGGTACACAAACATTCACGCACTTAAGATACCAAAACAATGCCAATACACTATATATAGATGGTACAATAAACGCTCTAAATACTGACGAAGAACATCTAACTAAACTAGTTACCACATTTCCAGCTAAAAGTCCCGAAACAACTATAACCTTAGCAGAGCCTTGCATTAAATACGATGTCGTGGACTCCCTTATTCAATTTAGGATTATGGACAAATTAAAAACATGATCTCTAGCAATTCTTGGTTTATTTCCAACAAGGTCAACATACCTAAGTCGCGTGCTCTCAATTATCCTGACTCATGACCATATGAGCTTGCGCCCTTCAAAATTTTTAACAAGTTAGTTTTCTTTTAATAATTCCCGGACTAACCTTGGGGGGACCTTGGAAATTATACAACATGAGAGTTTCAAATTTCGTTAGAATCAGCGAATAATTAGGATGTTATTTTCAAAAAACTCATTGAAAAGTAAAATATTACCATCCGACCGACCGACCTACGGACCCACATAGTAACTTATAGAGTCGCTTACACGCGACTAAAAAAAAATCTTTGTTTTCAGATTATTATTATTATTATAATACATTTGATTAAAACCTTTTTTTATAATATTCCTGTCAATTTCTTCATTATAGAATCACTCATTACTGTACAAGAAGTACATTGCTGTCACTTTGATCCCTTCCTAAACTTTATTCTACTACCGATACTAATATAATAATATCTTTGCAGGGTATTGTGGAGACGGACGGATCGTTCACGGGAGATATCTTCAAACACGATGGCTTCGGTGAGTCGGAGAAAGGAGACGTAGAAAGTACTGGTGTTCACATCGTCATGGAACGCTGTTCCTCGTCCATAGTCATTATAATGGCGGGTTCTAGGGATTGAGCGGGGACGTCTTCTCATTACATAGAAGGCCGAGTTAAAGTTTGTTAAAATTTCATTATTCCCTTTTTAGTTCGATCTCAGATATACTTACTTTGTTATACAGTAGTGTTAATTAGACTATCTCGTAACATAACTATACAAAGGCATTTCCAAAGAGGTTTCCACTAATAGTCCAGCACCCATGTTTGCCAAGTTATTCCTGCTAGTGAGAGAATTCAATCATCTCATCTTTTCCGAGGTTGTCTTCTAGATTTATTTAAAATTTTCTTTTCTTTCTATTTCCAATTCATTCTCTTACTATCTCTGGCATACGTTTTTTTGTGTGTTCTTATGTTTTCATGATCCCCCGTGGTTATTTCTAACATGTGTCCTTCAGCGTTTCTATAAATTTTCTCAGTTTTTTTTTGGGGGGGCGGTCATTGCCAGGTTTCCGTTCCCTATGTTAGAACTGGTATAAATAAGTTTTAAATATAGGAGAATATTAGTTCTGAAAGTTTATCTTAATTTTTCAATGACTTTGCGCCCTATTGCTCTGCTTACTCTTTCAGGTGTCACAAGCTTTCCCGTGTAAACAATATCGTCAGCACAGCGGAGGCTAAAATAGCTCCCGTTAAATTGTTTAACAGCTTGCAGACGATATTAAGTATTATAGCTACTTCTGAAACTTCCTGCTACAGTAGTTTATTTCAGTCGAATTCTTTTGTTAGCCTCTGGTCATGACTCTTGTAGGTAATTTTGAAAGTTTGCTGATAGGAGATTGATTAGTACGTAGACCTCCGTCTTCTCTGTCCCTTTTAAAGACGTTCACTCTCAGCCGTTATAAGGTCGATTGTAAGCCCGTTTTGCCATTTTCCATGCCTTCAAATGCGTGAAAATTTTCAGCCCTCTTTAATGGTGGGATCTTTTCCTCGTTTGTTGAGAAGTTTGAATCTGGTGTATGGTAGCCAATGCTACCATATAATTCCTGATAGAATTTTTCAAATCCTTCAATGATATTTTATCTTTTTGTGATTTTGGTTATCTGTTTATCCTTTACTGATGCCCTGTGCCGTGTGACAATTATTAGGTGGAGTTTCATCTGTTTTAGTAATTTCTTGTTTTGAATTTTATTTCGCTATATTATTATATGTTCTACCCTAAATTGTTGTGTTTTTTTTAGTTAGCCTTTTAAGTCTAGTATATTCAATCTTTTCTCTAATTATTTAATTGTTCTATCTCCTCTCATTTTTCGCCGTTTGTCTTAAAGTCATTTCTTAACCTCATATTTTTATGTGAGGTGACCTTGTCTCGTTTTATTTCCCATAGTTCCACATTGAAAAATAGTTTATGTGATATTATTGTATCAGTGTTTTTTTTTTAAATTGGGATTCTGTCACTTGATCATTAAGTCCAATAGACTAAGCTTCAGGTTTGGTAGGTATTTATTTTACTTTGTTAAATTTAACTGAGTTTGTGCTCTTTGTGACGAGGTTGGCTCACTGGTCTTAGATATAGTTTGATCTATCTCCTGATTAATCTATATTCGCTACCTGCGTTGAATGTGAAGGTAAACCGATGTCATTAATGATTTTTTGGGGGTTGTTCAAGAGTTTGAGTCGTTCTCGTTTTTGGTTCCAAACAGTCTTTTAGATATCATTGGCTATTCATCCTTTGGAAGTAATTCTCAATGTAAAGGTTTTGGCAAATTCTACTAATTTGTATCCACGATTGATTCCATTCCGATCAAAATCTCCCCAATGTTCTTCAATCTATGGATGGAATTCCCTCATAATCTTCACCTCATGGTTCCTCTTTGTATGTGCATTCATGTGTGTAGAGAAGTCTTCAACCACTTCATTTGAGTATGATGTAGGTCCGTAGAGCTTGAAGCACAAGTAGGGAATACCTAATTGACATTTTAATTAATTTGGAGTAATCTATCGGATATTCTTATAGCTACTATTAGGAATCTAATCGATATTCTTAGAGTTTATGTTAGGAATCTATCGGATATTCTTATAGCTTCTGTTAGGAATCTATCAGATATTCTTATTGTTTCTATTAGGAATCTATCTATTATTTTTATAGTTTCTATTAGGAATCTAATCGCTATTCTTATAGCTTCTGTTAGAAATCTATCAGATATTCTTAGTTTCTATTAGAAATCTATCTATTATTTTTATAGTTTCTATTAGGAATCTAATCGCTATTCTTATAGCTTCTGTTAGGAATCTATCAGATATTCTTATTGTTTCTGTTAGGAATCTATCTATTATTTTTATAGTTTCTATTATAAATCTAATCGCTATTATTATAGCTTCTGTTAGGAATCTATCAGATATTCTTATTGTTTCTATTAGGAATCTATCTATTATTTTTATAGTTTCTGTTATGAATCTAATCGCTATTCTTATAGCTTCTGTTAGGAATCTATCAGATATTCTTATTGTTTCTGTTAGGAATCTATCTATTATTTTTATAGTTTCTGTTATGAATCTAATCCTTATTCTTAGAGTTTATGTTAGGAATCTATCGGATATTCTTATAGCTTCTGTTACGAATATATTGTATATTCTTATATATACTTTTAAGGATCCTGCCACGCCTCGGGGTATTGGGTATGGGATATAAAAATCATTACAGTACAAGGACCCTTAGGTCGACACCAGTCCAGCCCATAAGCAGGAAGGTTACATTATTACTCGTAACACCCAGTCTATTCACCCAGTATCCAGTCTATTCTTGCACATGTTTACTGAAGCACTAGATACTAGTGTACCAGGCAAGGTATTCCAAAAGGTTATTATCTTAAATGAATTGAAATTTCTTGCTTGTTCCTTATTGACCCTAGAATGATGCAATTTAAAACCATTATTTCTAGTAACACCTTCGTTAGTCGGGTATACAAAAAGTGGTACGGAAGCAATGTTATCAAAACCTTTTTACAATCTTTAAACCCCTGAACAGTTCCTCCCCGCAAGCTATGGGGTTTTTTTTAGAGATGGCAAACCTAAGTCTTTTGATCTATCTTCGTATGATTTATGGCTGGAGGTGTTTAAATATAAGATATGATAGGAAGAAAAAAAGTTGTGTGTAGGTAGAAATGAGTAATGGTGATATGAATGAAGAAGAGATGATATTGAGAATGAGTTGAATGAGGGTGATAATTATTCTGTGCAAGGTTGCTTGGCAACGCTTTCGTTGAGGTGTATGAGGCATTTTAGGAGGCCGTTTCTCTCGTAGTGGCGATGTGATCGTATTTCAACTGTATATGTTTATTGTATATAGTTTTTTTTGCCTTATCATATCTTTACGAGATTTGTGTGGGGGGGGGAAGGGGGTGCATGTCTCTGCAAGCTGAATTGAGAGAGAAAAAAACAACACTTTTTATCTTTTCTGTCGGACAATGACTGCCCAATATCAATTTAACTAAGGTTTGTTCAGGTTGTTTTTTATTACTGATATCCTATTGTCCTTTTTTTTATTCAATAATCCAATTTTCTTCATCTACAAATATCTCCTCGGGGTAGCTTTTACTTAACAGGTTATTTTGGGGTCTGTTGATCTTACATACATGTGTGTGTGTGTGCCTGTATAAGAAGGAGGTGGGGGGAGACCCGTGCTTATTTGTAAAAAGTGGAGGATTGTTTCTTTTAAAGTTAATATTGGAGTCGAGATTCCTCGTCCAGCTGCTCTCCTAAACAGGTCTCCCAAATTAATCACTCAAATTTAAATTTCTCAAAAAGATTCACCAAAAAGATTCTCCAAAAAAGATTACCAAAAAGATTCTCCAAAAAGACTCACCCATGCCTTCATGCCTTCCTTACTGGTTAGATACTTTGCCTCCACTTTCCTTAAACTCTTTCGGGTGATTTTTCCTTTTTTTTGCCTTTATAAAATAGTTCAATTGGGGAAATTTGATTATACCAGAATTTTTAAACCCATATTGGAGAAAACTTCTCAATGTTTCAATTTGATATCATAATGGTTCGTTCTTTATTAGCCACCGCTGGATAAAGATATTAATGAGCGTGTTTCCCAGAATGTTGTACTCGGTATTTCGTTTCCGTTCGCGATTTTTATAATGTTTCGCTCAATTCAATCAGATAGGGAGTTCTATTGAATCCTTTTTTATTTCTTTGCGCCTAAAAATAATTATCAAGTTCCTAGTGTTAATATATATATATATATATATATATATATATATATATATATATATATATATATATATTCTAACTGTCGTTATGGTACTACTATTTTGCTCTTTTCCTCTCTCGCTCTTGGACGAGATTCCTTGACCGGATAATGAAACCTGCATTAAGATCAGTATGACCGTTGTTTGTGAGCTCGAGGTCACCAGGGGCCATTTAGCGCTTGCGGTGTGACGGGGGGGGGGAGGTATTAATGTTTTTTTTACATCAAACAACCATAAGAGATGTACCTCCGTCATCCCTAGGAGGCCTGTGACCTGTTCCACGTATTCCTTGTGTGTTTTACTGTGAATACGGGAGAGGGAAAAATAGCGGTGTTATCATTTGCTATGCGCTCGATGGTTTGTGTAAGAGACCAAACACCTCACCAGGTTGGCCAATTTGACTCGTGAGTGATTTGGGTTCCAAGATCTAAATGGGGTATTAGTTTCAGGGATGGGGGGAGGGTCTTCTATACCGATCCTTGGTCCCTCCTTTTATAAACGCTTTGATGACGTCTCTTCCATCGTCAGAATTTTTTTGTAAATGTAAAACAAGAGTTGATTTTTTTTTATTATTATTATCTAGACTCGGGGGAATCCTAACGTAACGTGCACGACGGAAGCAAAACCATAAAACATTCTTCATCATCATCATCACTAACTATAATTTAAAAAGGGGATTTTTTTGAGTATTTGAATAATAATTTCATCTTAGTTTGGTTATGACTTATGTTTTTTATCAAAGTTATTTCTAATAATTCTTTTATATCAAAAAATTAAGTTCAGAAATAAATATAAGTATCGAAATTTTGGGAATTTTTTAAAACCCGAAGAATTACAAATGGTGAAGTTCAGAAAATTTATTTTTATATATCTTCTATAACTATATTTTAGCAACGTGATATTTTGAAGAGGGGGAAATTTAGTTTAGAGTTCCTTTTTAAAATTTTTATAATTGGCAAAGTTCAGAAAATTTATAAAAATTTAACCATGGCTGCTTTTTCTTAGATTTTAAATTTTAATCTTAGTAGCGAAGCGCAAGCTCCCCCGAGTGGCGAATCCATTGCCCGGCTTATTAATATTTAAAATCAAGAGATTCATTTAAACCCCAATTTACAAAAGCCAATTTTAATGCCATTTACAGTAGACATTTTTTTTCGGCATAAATTTGACGCTTTCTTCGACTTCAAAAAGGGGTTGAGTCAATATAAAAATACGAATTGAAAAAAATGATCAGTTGTAGCCTTCACCCACCTTCATAGCCGTTGCGTATAAGGCGACCGCCCACTCTATCCGTCGTTGAAGTGTTGTAGGTTGTGTTAGTTCGGGGGGATGCTAGTATTACCCAACCCCCCTTTTTAACCGGAGGTTGAAATTAATAATACCTTCTTGACTGTAAAAAATAAAAAAAAATTGCAATTTCATACATTTTATTAGTTGTGAAATTATAAATATTTCAAGATAAAAATGGAAAATGTTTACAATGGGGACGATATTTGGTGGATTTATACGCTTAGAACGAATAAATCGGGCACTGATTCCTGAGGATAACCCCCTTTCCCCCCCTTGCCGAAAATTGTTTGAAGCACTGGGGTCACGGTGAGTGTAGTACTTCCAGGGCATTCTTACATTCTTACATTCTTACAGAAGAAGTTTGTCAATGAAATCAAAGGCTCGAAAACTAGACTCATATACTTAAGTGATCAATGAAACAAGAGGAAAATAGAGGCAAACGACTGAGGTTACCAGACAACCTGGTAACTTTTTTCTCTTCCTATAAACACTTTATCCTACCTATCTCCTCTTATCTATCCCCTACACAGTTTTTTTTTCCTTCTTAAAACGTCTTTGATCGTTAATCGCTTTGCTGATTTTTCTATCCCCTTCCTCTCCTCTGAGTTTCTTCTGACGTTCTTCTCCGAGGAGCTTCATAACACCGTTCGAGTAAGGGGGCGGGGTATGTGGGGAGGGTCTAAATCTTGCCATAACGACGATCTTTAATTGTCCCCCTCAATTAGAACCGGAGGTCAGCCTCACGTACCCCTTAAGGACGACTGTTTCTGTTCCCGGGAGAGTGCGATTATCTTCCGGTCCCTTAGCCTCTTGAATCGTCTTTTCAGGGGAGCTTTTCATACATTTTCACTTTTCCTAACTCTATCAATCTTTTCACGGGTTTGTAAAAAGAGTCTATGAAGCCCCCCCCCCGTCGCCTTTCTTTTTGAAGTAGGGGAAAATAAAATAAAGTCCCTCCCTCTTACGTCGCTCTTCATCCAGTCTCCCTCTCAACCGTTCATTCCATTTCAACCCCGTAAACGTTATAGTTGGTGTAATTTGTTTAAATACTCATTCGCACACATACATATACACCCAAACATGTACACATGATCATAATTTGATTCGAGAACCCCCCCCTCCCATTTATACAAGATCCGCCTAGTTGAAAATTTCGAAGCTCCGTCCGATTGGAGCATATCTCAGATTTTTGAGACTTTAATTAAAATATTCCGCTTAGGAAACAAATTATCTAGATGAACGGCTGTGACACACACGTGCACATAGACGAATAGTTAAAGTCAAACACACTACATGACACGTACACGTGCACTAAACGCTCATACGCACATTACACGCTGAAACGTGATGGGGGTGGGGGCTGATCGCGAACCCACAGGTGGCTTCGGAAGAGCCGTTTTAATCGGAGGGGCTTTGATTTGTCCTCCGCTGTTGATTGGCACCGAACAATGTTTCTGCTGCTTGCGTAAGCCAAGGAGCCCAAAGGACCTGCAACTAAGCACAATCGATATTTTTTCTTGCGTGGTTTGTGAACTTATTGATGGAGTCCACGGGGAGGGGGGGGGGCAGGAGTTTCACCTATGACCAATCGATATCCTGCCTTACGTGATTTTGCGAACTTCTCAGTGGCACCCACTGGGGGGATGGGGCAGGACTTTCCACTACGAACAGTCGAAACCCTGTCACTTGATTTTGCGAACTTCTTGATGGAGCCAACAGGGTGGGGTCAAGACTTTCCACTTACGAACAATCGATATCTTGTCTTACGTAATTTTGCGAACTTCTCAGTGTGGCCCACAAGAGGGAGGGTGCAGGACTTTTCCCTACGAACAGTCGATACCCTGTCACTTGATTTTGCGAACTTCTTGATGGAGCCAACAGGGTGAGGTCAAGACTTTCCACCTACGAACAATCGATATCCTATCTTACGTGATTTTGCGACCGTCTCTCCGGCGGATTGAAAAGCAACTGAGTTTTGAGGGTACCCAACTATTTAGAACGCCCTCCATCCCCATCCTCGAAGATTTAGTCCTGCCTGTCACATGACTCAAGAAGCACAAGGTTTTCTATTGCGGCCTTTATCCTCTTCCTCCTCCTCCGCACCTTCCTTCTTCTCCTCCCATTCTTCTGCCTTTGTTCTACTCTCCCATGTTTCCTTTTTTGCCTCACTATCAGGAAGGGGGCGTCGCAAGGTTGGAACGAAGGTGATGGTGGTGATGGTAGAGTTAGGATAGTTTCTCGTTCACCCAGGGACGTCTATGTATCCTTCACGTATTCATATTGACCAACTTTACCAATTTCTTTACTAAACTTTTCCAAAAATTCACCCTCTGATTTTGATTTTTCTTTTTTTTTAGTTGAAAACAAATGTCCCTTTTCAACACCGCCAATTTCTTTTCATCTTTGTAAAACTCATACCAAATAACCTGAGTAGGAAGTGGTATCACTAATTTAATAATAACAATAACACTCCCTCACCTGGTACGGAGAATAACAACGATAAGTGGTTTCACAATGCGGACTGGAAGTCAGCCACTGACGGGGTCGAAACGATTTCGTATGGAATTGTAGGACGACCGTAGGACGCACCGTAGGATGTACCGTATGATATACCGTACGGCGCACCGTAGGACGAATCATAGGACGCACCGTAAGAAGTACCGTAAGACGCACCGTAGGTCGTACCGTGGACATACCGTAGGACGTACCGTATGGCGTACCGTATGACACCGTAGGACGTACCGTAGGGCGCACCGTAAGACGTACCGTAGGATGCACCGTGGACGCACCGTAGGGTGCACCGTAAGACGTACGTAGGACGCACCGTAAGACCTACCGTAGGACACACCATAGGACGCACCGTAGGACGCCCCTTCGAAGCACTGTCTAACCAGAAGCGGTCACCCATAAAGGAGGGATGTCTAACGCAGAATCAAAGTATCAAAAGGAAAGGATTCAAGACAAAATGTTGAACTCTAGCAATGGGAGGAGTCAACGAAATGGATTGCTGTCAGATCGGTGACGTCCCGTTAGAGACAAGGCTGATCTGTATTAGCCAATGAGGAACCCAGTATGCTTTTTCTAAAGTGAAATTAAGTTCGCCAAAACTCTAGAACTTTGTTATACGGAAAATAAAATGCGCATGACGTAAATCAGAGGTATAATTACGTCAAGAAGTTGCTCAAGCAGAAATTGCTTAATGAAGCAGAGATGAGTTAAGGAGATAATTTTCTCGACGAGAGAAAAGCATAGAAATTACAAACGATGCGCCCTCCCATCCCAGGTGCCCGAAGCTGTGCAGCCTTCCCCGCGGATCCAATGCCTGCAAGAGGACCTGAGACTATTCATCTTCCACTATTTTCACTTCTTCCTTCACTGCTTTATTTACACTTCTTTACTAACTTTCTGAGTGATGCGGGCTCGTTGCTATTGCGCTTTAAATTTCAAGGGAACTTATTGATGATTCCTAAGTAAATGTTAGCCCGCTGCTATTCTTCTTCTTCTTCTCCTTCCCCCCTGCTTCTCCTCCCTCTTCCTCCTTATTATTATTATAATAATATCCAATAATCGCATATTCCAGAGTCAAGTCGAATAGGCAACGACTAAAAAACAAATCGCTCGTCATGGTACGAATGAACGTTAATTTACCCTTGCACAATTAGTGAATTAACTCATGAAATAAATCGAAATGATGACAAAATTAATCACGAAGGGACAGATCTTACTAGTAGTGGTGTAGTCACAAATGAGACCGAAAGTAAGGTAACTCATGAAGTTGAAGTGACCGAATAAGGGCGACAGATAAGATGGTGAAGTTTAGGGTAGAGAAGTATGCGAGAATGAGTTTGTGACGAAGAAGTCGTCAAATGAAAAAAGCCGTGAAGTCGGCAGACAATACAACGTATGATTGCAATCAAAACACAATGGCTTACTGAGGATTGATTTGGTTGCTGGAGAATGAGCTTTTAAACCAGATGCATTGAGGCTACGGCACACTGTGACATGGCTCACTTCTTTGCCACTCTTAGCCTGAATTTTAGGAGAAATTCTTGCTGCAGTCTCGAAGGGATCCTTCATAGAGAAGCGGCTAATAGCTCTGTATTCTCGGACGGTTTTTATACGGGGTCGACCGAATGTGGCAGGAGATTTATACCTTATACGGATTCGAAACCAGATTGAAGAGAATCATTTGAGTTACAAGGGTCAAGATGCTTAAACACGCAACCAATAACACGCTTGAGTCCATTCAAGAGTGATCGATGGTAAAAAAATATAATCAGAGGTTTTATCGCACTTTTCTAAAACTTGAATCACTGAAACAAGCACATGTGCAAAACAGGGCTGAGAAAGCATGTGGTTCAATGTCTTAATAACATGAAAGAGGAAGTTTTGCGGAAATTTTTATATTCTTGTTTTTAGTCGCGGATGACTGTACATCTCAGTCAGTCGGTTCCCGTTTTTTTTGTAATAACATTGTAACTATTCGGCAAATTCTAACGTAACTTGAAACCCTCATGTTGTTTTACATTCTTTTTCGAATGATATAATTGTCAAAGTCCTCCCAAGGTTAGCCCATGAATTATTTTGTTTTAGCAATAACATCATATCTAATCGGCCGATTCTCTTTCGAATGATATAATTGCCAAATTACTCCCAAGGTTAGCCAGGAAATTATATAGCAATAAACACCTAATCTTTTCTCTTATTATGGCGCATTTTCTTCTCCTCAGTCGGCTGGCTGAACGGCCGGTTACTCGAGTGAGTAGCTCCCCAGATAGATTTCTTAACTCCATTTCTCATACGTGGGAATCGAGGGATGGGATTACTTTTTTATGTTATATTTATTTGGATGGTTTGGGGGGATCATAATAAGAGAAAAGATCCTCCCTCCACTTCAAAATTACCTTAAAAATGATATATAATACAATATGATGCGATTGCAATAGCCTTAAAGTAAAGCAGACATTTTATCCTGAAAGGAAGTGAATTACCGAGGTAATTCTGAGAGTAGCTCCTTTTAAAATATGTGGAATTTACTAAAAAAATTTATATAGATACTTAATATTTTAAAAAAATGAACTTAAAATAAAATAGAATGCGAGCGAGCATCAAGTGTAGGCCACCAGAAAACATGATGTTATTGGTTTATACATGTTTGGGATATTTTTCAAATCGGTTAATTCTTAGAGTTGCCACGTCTGCTTTACAAGATTGGCACTGCACCGTCTGCACGAGCGAATGTTTCAGTTGCGTCGTAGTTCCAACTTCTGTCCTGTTTTAGTTTTCAACAAGCATCCACGGCATGTATTTGCTGCGCTGCTCCTAAGTGTGTGTTAGTTCTCTAACACCATAGCTTTGTTGTTTCGTCCTCTATGACTTACACCGTCGAAAGACACCTAAACACGAGCATACCTGGCTTTCTTGAGCCGGAGTCTTATTGCCGGTTAAACCGAACCAAGGTCAGTAAATACTTAATTTTATTGTACTCATAATCTGGTCTTCTTTGCAAACATAGAAAAAATAACCATGAAAAAACGAAACAGGAATTGGAAAGGTTGCAACAGTCATGTCCCTTCGATCCAAGATCTGTAGGCCAGGCGGGAAATCTTGCAACGATTTAGTTGTAGTTGTCCCTAAAATTGCGGTTGCATTTATATTCCTCGTTAGGTATGTAATTAACTGATCAGCTGATTCTAACGAAATTTGAGACCCTTATGTTGTTTTACATTCTCTTTCCAATGATATAATTGCCAAGTCCTCCAAAGGTTAGCCCTGGAATTATTTTGTTTTGGCAATAATAACATAACTATTCGGCCGATTCTAACGAAATTTGAAACCCTTAAGTTGTTTTACCTTCTCTTTCGAATGATAGAATTGCCAAGTGCCTCCCAAGGTTAGTCCGGGAATGATTGAAAGTTTTGAAGGTTGTAAGGTCATAAATCAGAATAAGTGAGAGCAGGCGACTTTTTGCTTAGCAGACCTTGTTAATTAGGAGACAGGTTTCAGGGGTGACTGGGTTATTTTTGTAGTGATGATGGAAACCAGTTTATTTCTGAAACCTGCCTCTTATCAAAGGATCTGTGATGGTTACCACATTGTAATATTCAACAGGTCCGATTTTAACTTAAAATGGCAGAGTTCAAATCTATTCCACCCCTGGCCCGCGGGCCATATCCACATACTAACCCCCCCCCCCCCCCCATCTCATGAAGACCGTCCCCTGATGCTTTCGAGCTCTCTGGTGATTGTCATTCTTATCTATATACACATTTCATTATCTAGTAGAGAGATCTCGCCCACGAAGCGAGGAACAGAGGGCGCTACTTATAAACCCTTCCAAAACGACGCAGCTGCAGAAAATTCCCTCGAAAGTTTCATTTTTGAGCAGAGGCATAAAATCTGCCATTACACATTGCTGAAGCAAATAGTAACTGGCATTCTGCTGCCATCTCCGATTCCCCCTTGTTTATCCTTTGAAGTTAACAAGGTCAACATACCTAAGTCGCGTTCTCTCACATATTCTGATTTATGACCTTACGACCTTCAAAACTTTCAATAATTCCCGGACTAATCTTGAGAGGACATTGGCGATTATATCATTTGAAAGAGAATGTCAAACAACATGAAGCATTCAAATTTCGCTAGAATCGGCCGAATAGTTACGATGTCATTGCCCCAAAAGTAAAACGGTTACCATCTGACCGATCCACCTACGGACGGTAATATAACTTATAGAATCGTACGCACACGACTATAAAGATAGAAACCAAAATTATTTCCCCAGAACTCCAATTCCACATTTCATAGGCGATTGTTCACTGATTGTAAGCTATATACCAAGTTGGAGAGAAGCTGGCTGTCGCAGTTTGCCTATGACCCTATGAGTTTACGCTCATTAAACAGAAAAGGAAACAAACGAGAGACGCTGCCCCAAATATATAGCGTGGTCCAACACCTAAAGAATGAAAAAATCATCAATGTAAACTAAAAATAAAACAGCGAAGCTTTTGAATGACCTCTGTTGCTATTGTTCGTACAGGTTAATACAGTCATGGATTTAGTAAGGTTGGCACACATGAAACCCTAAAAATGAAACAGGCGAGAGAAGCCCTCTCAAAGATATATCGTGGCCCAACACCCCAAAAATGAAAGAATCATCTATATAAACTAAACAAAATAAAAGCGAAACTTTGGAAGGCCCTCTGTCGCTACTTGTCGTTCGGACTGTCATGAATGTAGTAGATGAAATCGACACAGGGAAGTTCTACACAGGCTGTTGCAGATCAGAATGACTTGCGTTAGAGAATAAGTGTAAGGTTATGGCCAGGTGTTTTGGACAAGGCAAATTTTATGGTCCTTAAGCTTTATTACGGCTATTTAACCTCGCCATTCGCCTTTTCTCGCAGAATCTCAAGGGAAAATCAATATTACATCTATCAGTTTCATAGGTTGACTCAGATCGTAAAATATATAGTGAATGACTTCTGTGATTCGTTTTGGCAAAAAGGCAGCTTCAGAAGCAAATCCTACGCTATGATTCTCCCCTTAATAGGTCGGAGGTTGTCATAATTTACAGGTTTACATTTTTCAAGTCATCATTTAAAGGATCACCCACAGGACCTCGTTCGGATTAAGATCGAGGAGGTTTCGCGGACGATTCTTTGCCTGTACCTGATGACAGCTAGCTGTCTGTCGTTGGAAAACACACAAATTACCACTAAACCCTTAATGGATTGTTCGTAGGAGTTGCTCTTAGGCGACATACCATTCTTTATCTAGGCAATATATATATATATATATATATATATATATATATATATATATATATATATATATATATATATATATATATATATATAGCCAGAAGGGGAAATGGGAGGGGTCTGGCATTTTTACGGGTTGCGTTGGAACATTGCAATTTTGATTAAATCTTAGCCGAGTAATTAATAAACTTGAGTTTGGCCTAAAAAGGAAAAAAAGTCTGCTTCTGTTTAGCGAACCCTTTTCCGGCTCACTTCGTTTACGAGCGCTGGAATTTGTATTCGTGGATGTTTATGTACACCTTTCGTAGCGTACATGTACTTCGCACATAAGGGAAACACATTCGGCGATCCATCCCCACACACTAAGGGTGCTTTAATCACAGCTTAGAATAGAATGGCCGTGTGAAGGACCCGGGGAAGAAAAGTGCCTTGCCGCTGATCATTGAGGGTGGGAAACATGAGGGCGAGGTCAGACAGAAGGAGAAAAGGTTGCTGGCTTTTGCGGCGAATGGATGTGAGGTAGTCAACCTTCATCGCTCCCGGAGGTGTTGTCCTTAGTTGTGAAAGAACATTAGGATGATCCCATCACAAGGTATTCGAATTACTCTAGCTTAAATAAATTACTCCCAGGAGTGAAAGTTGGTTGCCAAAAGAAAAAAGGTCTACAGACCTAAAAGTCGCGTGCTCTCACTTATTCACCTTGGGTGAACTTTGGCAATTATACCAATCGAAAGAGAATGTAAAACAACATAAGGGTTTCAAATTTAATTTGAATCGGCCGAATAGTTACAATGTTATTACAAAAACAAAGAAAAAGCAAAACCGGAACCGACCGACCGACCGACATAGTGAAATGTAGAATCGCTCGCGACAAAAAAATCAAATTATAAATAGATAAATTAAAGTAATTAATCCGGAAATAGGGACAATTTGAGCTTAAATTGTTACGGTCCAAAATTGACTAACAGAATAAATTCCATCAGCGAATGAAACACAATTAAATTGATGGTTGATTGGTCCCAATAATTTCCAGATGATATAGATGAAAGAGCGCCCTATATAAGTTTACACACTGAAATGTATGGCAAAATTGCTAGAACGATCGTATGCCAGACACGAAAAGACTCGCTCTAGGGTGTAGTAGTAGAGTACCGGCAAGCAAGTACTAGAGAGAATGAACACAGTATTTTGATTTTGTAGGTTCTAATAAAATTTAAACCAAACCTGGCTTTTCGGACTTGTTTATAGGGATAGGGATAAAGAAGAAGTGAAAGTGTGGGAGAGAGATAAAAGAGGTAGGAAAGATAGTGTAAGTGAGTGCTGAGTGGTGTTGATGGTATAAATGAAGTAGGGACGCCGAAAGATGACCCCCGGGAAAGTTGTTCCGGGCATTTGTCATATGCAAAGTAACCAATTTAGAGCGGGTAGTGCCTGGTTTTGTGTGTGAATAGTTCGATAGAAAACGCAAACCACATCCTATCTTTGTGGTTGTCGATGGATCAGCCCTCAAACCCTTTTCCAAAACGGTGTTCCACGAGCGTTCTCCCTTTCCTTACCCTTTTCCTCCTGTTCGCCGACCATTTCCTCTCCTCCGCAAATAATCCTCTCAGACGTTGATGAACCAATAGTTTTCAGCCACATCTTTCAATCCTGCTTCCTCTTCATCCACATCTTTCAATCTTACTTCCTTGTCTGGTTGTATCTACTACAATAAACTCGGACTTTGGGCAGGATTCCTAAATGGAGTAAACAAAATCTTATTCATTTTAATACCTCCAAGACATAATATTTTACCCATCTCGCTACCAAGAACCTTCACAACTACTCTTTTTTGACGGGTTTATACCACCACAATGTTCAGATTAACCCTGCAGGGTCTTTGTGCTACTGGTACGAACTTGGACAATTTGACCTGCATTCCCACGACCCCGGAGTTCAAGGTTATAATTTAGTATAGCATTTATTGTCCCCTGTACTTTGGCCCTCTCTCCATTAGAGCTATTTTTTAGATTTATTATCCCCCCCCCCCACTTCATCTTAGGGATTTTCCCTCCCTAATTTATTCCTAAGAGGGGGGGGGGTATTTTCCCACCACTACAAGATGGGGTAAAAATAACACCGGAGGTCAGCTGCGTGTCGTAGGATTTTTAAATATGAACGCAACAATGAACGAACTTTACACTGGGTTCGAAATTGGTGGCCTGTATAATAATCCAATGAATCGTAGAATGTTTTAAATGTCATTTATAATAATCCCATGGGTCGCAAAAGGTTTTAAATATCTTCTGTAATAATCTCAGGAGTCGTAGAAGGTTTTTAAATGTATCCTGTATAATAATCACAGGTGTCCTAGAAGGTTTTTAATGTAGGTATCCTGTATAATAATCCCAGGAGTCGTAGGTTTTAAATGTATCGTGTATAATAATTCCAGGAGTAGTAGGTTTTTAAATGTATCGAGTATAATAATCCCAGAAGTCGTAGAAAGTTATTAAATGCATCCCGTATAATAATCTCAGGAGTCTTAGGTTTTTAAATGTATCCTGTATAATAATCCCAGGAGTCGCATGGCACTCTCGGGGCCCCTTAGCCGTTATTGACCTTTCGTTATCCTTCAGCCGCGTCCTTCTGATCTCGTTCATGGGCACGAGTAGGCTCCAAAAAAGAAAACCAACGAGGGCATCTCCATCTTAAAGTCCGCAAAGAAAATTGTAAAATTGGGTGAAGTGAAAGAGTATGGTAGAAAGCCTGAGGAGGCTAACTGGAGTGGCGAGATCAGAAAGAGCTCCCAACTCCTACACTTCCCTCCTTTGCGGAATGAACGAAGATCTTTTTGAGTGTAGGCGGAAGAAGGTTATAAACCCCTTTTGTTTACAGGGTGGTCTAAACCCCTTTTGTTTACAGGGTGGTCTAAACCCATTTTGTTTACAAGATGGTCTAAACCCCTTTTGTTTACAAAATGGTCTAAACGCCTTTTGTTTACAAGATGGTCTAAATCCCTTTTGTTTACAAGATGGTCTAAGCCCATTTTGTTTACAAGATGGTCTAAATCCCTTTTGTTTACAAGGTGTTCTAAAACCCTTTTGTTTACAAGATGGTCTAAACCCCATTTGTTTACAAGATGATTAAAACCCTTTTTGTTTATAAGATGAACAACCTCTTCTGTTTTAATCGACAACACCTGTTCACTCCCTCACCCCCTCTCTCTCTCTCCTATCGCACACAGGTCTCAAGACAGAAAAATTGGGTCCCACTGGGATGTTATCCGGGAACGACGTCTTCTGCTCGGTCCCTGGTCGCCTCTCCCTCTTGTCTTCGACGTCCAAGTACAAAGTGACGGTGGCCGAAGTCCAGCGACGACTTTCCCCACCCGAATGTCTAAATGCCTCCCTGTTAGGAGGAGTTCTCCGGAGGTAAGGCAACCTATAGATTTCCCTTTTCTTTTTATTGGCCTGTTTAGATCTACTTTCTTATTGGTTGATTCCCGTTACCATAACGACGTTAAGATTTATGACCCGATTGTTTCGAGTCGTCTTTATTTCCCCCGAGAGAAGTATGTAAACTGGTCATGTCCTTTTCCCAGGCCATAATTATAAAATATTTAATGATGATAAAAAAATGGGTAATATTTTACCTTAAATTTGGGATTACAGTGCACATTGGATTGGGTGAATGGGTATACAATTTTAGAAATTTTATTATTTCTAGTATTATCATTTTGTTAATTACAAATTTTACTTTGAACTGCCCAGGAGGGTGGAACTCTTGTTTTCAAGTCGTCTGGGTCGTTTCCGGGTATGAGTTTGTTACTGCGGTCCTCGTTTCCGGGTATGAGTTTGTTACTGCGGTCCTCTGAGACTCAGGATTTAGAATCTGGGTCGTTTCCGGGTATGGGTTTGTTACTGCGATCCTCGTTTCCGGGTATGAGTTTGTTACTGCGGTCCTCTGAGACTCAGGATTTAGAATCTGGGTCGTTTCCGGGTATGGGTTTGTTACTGCGATCCTCGTTTCCGGGTATGAGTTTGTTACTGCGGTCCTCTGAGACTCAGGATTTAGAATCTGGGTCGTTTCCGGGTATGGGTTTGTTACTGCGATCCTCGTTTCCGGGTATGAGTTTGTTACTGCGGTCCTCTGAGACTCAGAATTTAGAATCTGGGTCGTTTCCGGGTATGAGTTTGTTACTGCGGTCCTCTGAGACTCAGGATTTAGAATCTGGGTCGTTTCCGGGTATGGGTTTGTTACTGCGATCCTCGTTTCCGGGTATGAGTTTGTTACTGCGGTCCTCTGAGACTCAGAATTTAGAATCTGGGTCGTTTCCGGGTATGAGTTTGTTACTGCGGTCCTCTGAGACTCAGGATTTAGAACTGTTGAAGCTTTAACAATCCTCTCATTTGTGGGCTTATGTATTACTGCTTTCTTCCTGTTTTTCCTTTTATCTCGTTCTCAATTCTTCCTAAGTTTGGATAGACCTAAATAGAGTTGAGCCCTCCCCCGCCGCAGGGGGAACCCTACTTCAAGCGTTGAGTTCCTTCGCCGCTTTGGGGGAAATTGCCGCCACTAGGAATGAGGCAATTTCAGGAAGGAAGTAGTAGCAGTAGTGGTTTGCCAACCTGCCTTTATCCAGGTGGATCCCCGATCGGATAATGAAATAAACATAAAGGTCAGTATGACAATCGATGGTGAGCTCGAGGGCACCAGAGACCGTTTCTCTTCCAGGAGAAGTACCAGATGGTATTATGTCTTTGCCACCAAACAGCGTCCAGGCGGAACCTTCGTCGCCCCGGGGCAGAAGGGCCTGTTCCACGCCAGAGGTATGTGGATATAGATACCAATCGTCAAGATTCCTTGAAACAGAGAGTGTGTTGTACTGCGAAGACGGGAGAGAAAAGGAAGCAGTGTTGTGTGTGTGATGAGAAGTGCAAGATCTACCCACCCGAATACAGGGCTGAGCACAGCCCCTCCACCAGTCGGTATCCAGATCTCTCCGTGCGTTGACGTTTGTGTCCGCTCTTGCCGGGATCGAACCCGGTACCGCGACGTTGGGAGACCAACGCCGTATCCACTCGGCTAGCAAGAGCTCTATGAATCTAGTGTAATCAAGGGTATTTTTTCACTAGAGAAGTAATAAGGAAAGACAGAAAAGGAAAAGTTGGAAGCTAACCGCCTCATGTCCTCAACACAACCATACAATTTATAGGTTCATTTACTGAAACAAGGTCAACAGACCTAAGTCGCGTAATCTCAATTATGACTTATGACCATATGACTTTACGACCTTCAAAACTTCCAAGAAGTAGGTCATTCCGACCATAGTTAGTTGTATATGAATAATTCTCCCGCTAACCTTGGGAGGACATGGACAATTATATCATTCGAAAGAAAATGTAAAACAACATAAGGGTTTCAAATTTCGTTATAATCGACTGAATAGTTACGATGTTATAGGCAAATAATTCCTGGGCTAACCAAGAGAGGACCTTGGCAATTTTATCATTCGGAAGAGAATGTAAAACAACATAAGGGTCTCAAATTTCGTTAGAATCGGACGAATAGTTACAATGTTATTGTCAAATCATTCCCGGACTAACTTTTAGAGGACCTTGGCAATTATATAATTCGAAAGAGAATGTAAAACAACATAAGGGTTTCAAATTTCGTTAGAATCGACCGAATAGTTACGATGTTATTGGAAAATCATTCCTGGACTAACCAAGAGAGGACCTTGGCAATTTTATCATTCGGAAGAAAATGTAAAACGACATAAGGGTTTCAAATTTCGTTAAATCGGCCGAATAGTTATGATGTTATTACCCCAAAACTCATTGAAAAGTAAAATGGTTACTATCTTATCGATCGACCAGCGGATCCTCCTGTATGAATTGGGGCCAATAGGGGCAACACTCCAGATGTCAGCTGCAACATACCCATGCTACACCTGCCCCCGGGATATAAAAATTGACATGAATGGGATAGAATGATGGGGCCAGTAGCTGAAAAGAAAAGAGCCCCCCCCCTTTCCCTAGGGATGAGTGAGTGGAAGCTGTTCAGCGACTAGCCTACAAAATTATCCGCCCGCCAAGAAAAGGGAAGAAAGGGCGTATCATTCCACCAGTCACTGCAGCCAGACTCTCTTCCAAACACCTTCTAACAAACATCACTTCATTAATTTATGAGTCCCCCGGCAAGGCACCAATGCGGTCAATTTCCAAATACCACACCAGTCATATTGACCCCTCTATACCCGCTGTCACCAAGAACCAGAGACAGTTCAACGCGTTCCCACCATACCAGACACTTTCACACTTACCACATCTATAGATCCATTCGGGTGTTGGTGTACCTGTGTGTAAGAGTGAAAAGAGCAGATGTACACCTTGAATACATTGCACACGAGCGTGTATGTGATGGTTCCGGGGCTCAACAGTACGCACTTCACCCCTTCGGTGTTTGTATGGGTGTCAGGTAGACCAACGAGAGCGAGAAAAATTGACGTCATTTCGCTCGTCTCCGGTGGACGCGCTCTCCCCTGGGTGCTGCGGACCCTCGCGGCAATGTGAGCCCCGCGGGCGGGTTCCGCGTGGCCCTTGCGGTCGGTCGGGTCAAGGCGAAACCCATTAGCGGACGAGGCCCGTCCGCCCATCACAACGGCGGCAGTTACATTCCTAGACTCTCCCTACCTCGGCCCGACCCGATGCTGGCATTAGAATAATCTTGTAAATTACGACGGATCCGAAACCTAATCTGTAATCTACCTGTTGATCCCCCCCCACGCACATCCCTCTGCTCCTCACCAGTACCCCCACTTCCCCTAACATCCAAATTACATACCTGTATCCCTCATCGCTTCCACTTCTCCGCGTAATGACGAAAAAAAATTGTACAAAACCAAAACAATCACGCACCTGGCAACCGTCGCGAAGGGGTTAGAAAACCCTATCTGCCACGCGGACGCGTTACTAAACTAACCCTTATCCAAACTATAATAAAAGGTCGTTTTCTCCCCGGCAGTGCAAGTCGGCCGCGCTGCCGTGGCTTCTTTGTCTATTGTCGTACCGCATCATTACGAAGCCCGTGAATGTGTTTTCTCCATCATTAAGGAATGACTTGTCACTTCGTTCGGACGCGTTGTCGGTCGGTGCGCAGCTTCTGTACAGGCCCGCGCTCCCCGATTTTCGCTGCCTACACTTTTCGACCCTGTACAGGACAGGTACGAAACCCCCAAGCAATGAACACGATCACTTGAATAAATAAGACTCTCGCTCACATTTGCATATGCAACACTACGTGCAGGCAATTATATAACGTACAGTTATAAAAGACTTTGCACATGTGTATGAGAGTAGAGGTCGTTGTGTACAAATACCTCGAAGAAAATGTCAGGGGGGGGAGGGAGTATACACACACATACACTCTAAATATACACCCAATGAAAATAAAAAGCTTATGAGAACGTTAAGAGAAAAAAAAACCCTTAAAGTGCTTTGAACCAATTATGAAAACATGTGAATAGACCCTGCCCTTCTCCCCCCCCCCTCCTCCCCCTCTGGTGAGAAGACTGAGGGGTTAAATTAGCGTCTCACCCCAAAGTTTGGGTAGGGGAGGGGGGTAGCACAAATTATACCCTTGCAACGGGCTTCTTTGGCACGCGAGATTTGGCATTGTTGGGCATCCCAAAGGAGGAGGGAATTAATAAAAGGAGGTAGGGGGCTACTAAGGGGTGAAGTTGGGTGAAAGGGAAGTAATTTGGGTGGTGTAGTTATGCGGAGACACACACACACACACACATGCTTGATAAGTTACTTCCACCAATCACGCGGGTCTTCCCCCCCCCCTTTCAAAGCATTCCGGCTACCCCCCTGAGTTATCTTTCATTTACCCCCTAGTCACCCCCCTTAACATACTACAGGTGACATCTCTACTATGTGTCCTTCCTGCCTCACCACCCGTAGGGGGATCTGCAGCGATATATTTCCCCCTTTGTCTTGTCCTCGTTGGTTTTCACTTTATTAAAAAAGACCGGCTCATCAATTTCCCATAAATTGTGGTTGGTGCACATCAACTCCAAATTGGCCCTTCATAGCGACGCGGAGTGTGCCGTAGCATCTTCGGCGACTTCCCCGCCCATTACCATCATTCCGTGTTGCGGTCCTAGCATAAAGATTTCGGGGGCGTGGCTCCCCAAGTGAGCGGTCCTATATCCGGGCTTAACTGCCTTTTACGGCCCATACTGGAGGACGGTAGGGGGGAATGTGGTCATGCCCTCACTTAGTACCATAGGTCAAAAATTGTGGTTCTGTAGTTGCTGTGCTACCTAATGATTCCGCATGGAGGAAGAAGCATCACCACATATCTACGAAGGCTGCTACTACATACTGATTCTGATGTTTTCGGAGCCTTCTTAATGTTCTATCATTTATACCAATCCCACGTGGGTTCCCTTCTTACCGCAGTCTCTACCCCTCCCACACAATTCTCTCTGTCGATAATCATCAGTGAAGTGCAAATCCTACGTGGGTTCCATTCTCACTGCCGTATCTATCCCTCCCACACAATTCTCTTTGTCGATAATCATCAGCGAAGTGCGAATCTGACGTGGGTTCCCTTCTTACCGCAGTCTCTATCTCTCCCTCACGATTCTCTGTGTCGTTATGTCATCAGCGAAGGGCAAATCCTACGTGGGTTGCCTTCTTACCGCACTCTCTATCTCTTTCTCACGATTCTCTGTGTCGTTATGTCATCAGTGAAGTGCAAATCTAACATCCAGAGTTGTAATTTCCACCCAAAGTTCGTATTTGTTTAGATATTGGACATGAAAAGAGATGAAAAATAGTTAAGTTGTAGTTCAGGTACGATGGAGAGAGATAATGGTGGTAAAATTGAAAAATAAATAAGGAAGATTGTGAAAATAGAGTGAAAAGACATCTTTGGTAAAAGGTTATTTGCTTCTCTTCAATTTTTTCACGTAATATACTACGTATCATCTCCAGGTCACCTAATATTGACCCCGAGATCTGTTATGACCTGGACATCTATGTAACTCTCATAAATTTCGTGTAATACTATAAATAGACCATAAAGGGCGGCAGAATATGATCATGTCTCACACTTAACCTTAACAAAGTCAACAGATCTAAGTCGCGCGCTCTCAATTATTCTGACCTTCTGACCTTACGACCTTCAAAACTTTCAACAAGTGGGGCAATCCGACCTATAGCTAGTCTTCTTTTAATAATTACCGTACTATCCTTGGGATGATCTCTGTAATTATACCATTCGAAAGAGAATGTAAAACGACATAAGGGTTTCAAATTTCGTTAGAATCGGCGAATAGTTATGATGTTATTGCCTAAAAAACTCATTGAGAAGTAAAATAGTTACCATTCGACCGACATGGTAACTTATAGAGTCGCGTGTGCAAGCAGCTAAAAATCTGCAGCAGAACAGATCAAAGACCTAAAAATCTACTCAACCAAACACTAGATTTCAACTCCATTTTTTGCACCAGGTCTAACAATAAACATCTCACGCTGTGTTCATATTCAAAGAATCTCATCGACGCTCGCTTTAATCTATTTGATAACATTAATTGTATTTAAATAATATATATATATATATATATATATATATATATATATATATATATATATATATATATATATATATATATAATATCTCTCAAAGTAGCGTGAGAGAATGATGAAGATGAATGCAATAAACCACATTGAAAGAGAAAACGGAATAAATTTTTCTTACAGTAATATTTTTATTACCTTTTTTTGGAAAAATCCGTGCCGGGAAGCGATTCGAACCAGGCACACTGAGGCAGCGAGCACCGCTTTGATCACAGTTAAAAGTATGCCGTTTATTGCATTCATAAATATATATATATATATATATATATATATATATATATATATATATATATATATATATATATATATATATATATAACAGCGGGATCCTTCTCTAATTCCTTCTTAAATCTCTCTTTTTATGGAAAAATAGGATGATTCTAAATATCTAATGTTCTCGCTTTTTGCCTCCTTCATTCCATTAGTTTTTTAAAAGAATCTGAAAACATGTTTATATACCTATCAGTTTAAACTTCTCTATAAGGCCATTATAGCCATTCTAACGACCCCCCCACCAGCTTAAACTTCTCTATAAGGCCATTATAGCCATTCTAACGATCCCCCTACCAGCTTAAACTTCTCTCTAAGGCCATTATAGCCATTCTAACGATCTCCCTACCAGCTTAAACTTCTCTATAAGGCCATTATAGCCATTCTAACGCCTCCCCCACCAGCTTAAACTTCTCTATAAGGCCATTATAGCCATTCTAACGATCCCCCTACCAGCTTAAACTTCTCTATAAGGCCATTATAGCCATTCTAACGATCTCCCTACCAGCTTAAACTTCTCTATAAGACCATTATAGCCATTCTAACGATCCCCCTACCAGCTTAAACTTCTCTCTAAGGCCATTATAGCCATTCTAACGATCTCCCTGCCAGCTTAAACTTCTCTATAAGGCCATTATAGCCATTCTAACCATCCACCTACCAGCTTAAACTTCTCTATAAGGCCATTATAGCCATTCTAACGATCCCCCTACCAGCTTAAACTTCTCTATAAGGCCATTATAGCCATTCTAACGATCCCCCTACCAGCTTAAACTTCTCTCTAAGGCCATTATAGCCATTCTAACGATCTTCCTGCCAGCTTAAACTTCTCTATAAGGCCATTATAGCCATTCTAACGATCTCCCTGCCAGCTTAAACTTCTCTATAAGGCCATTATAGCCATTCTAACGATCCCCCTTCCAGCCTTAACTTCTCTATAAGGCCATTATAGCCATTCTAACGATCCCCCTACCAGCTTAAACTTCTCTATAAGGCCATTATAGCCATTCTAACGATCCCCCTACCAGCTTAAACTTCTCTATAAGGCCATTATAGCCATTCTAACGATCCCCCTACCAGCTTAAACTTCTCTCTAAGGCCATTATAGCCATTCTAACGATCTCCCTGCCAGCTTAAACTTCTCTATAAGGCCATTATAGCCATTCTAACCATCCACCTACCAGCTTAAACTTCTCTATAAGGCCATTATAGCCATTCTAACGATCCCCTACCAGCTTAAACTTCTCTCTAAGGCCATTATATCCATTCTAACGATCCCCCTACCAGCTTAAACTTCTCTCTAAGGCCATTATAGCCATTCTAACGATCTCCCTACCAGCTTAAACTTCTCTATAAGGCCATTATAGCCATTCTAACGAGCCCCCTACCAGCTTAAACTTCTCTATAAGGCCATTATAGCCATTCTAACGATCCCCCTACCAGCTTAAACTTCTCTATAAGGCCATTATAGCCATTCTAACGATCCCCCTACCAGCTTAAACTTCTCTCTAAGGCCATTATAGCCATTCTAACGATCCCCCTACCAGCTTAAACTTCTCTCTAAGGCCATTATAGCCATTCTAACGATCTCCCTACCAGCTTAAACTTCTCTATAAGGCCATTATAGCCATTCTAACGAGCCCCCTACCAGCTTAAACTTCTCTATAAGGCCATTATAGCCATTCTAACGATCCCCCTACCAGCTTAAACTTCTCTATAAGGCCATTATAGCCATTCTAACGATCCCCCTACCAGCTTAAACTTCTCTCTAAGGCCATTATAGCCATTCTAACGATCCCCCTACCAGCTTAAACTTCTCTCTAAGGCCATTATAGCCATTCTAACGATCTCCCTACCAGCTTAAACTTCTCTATAAGGCCATTATAGCCATTCTAACGATCCCCCTACCAGCTTAAACTTCTCTATAAGGCCATTATAGCCATTCTAACGATCCCCCTACCAGCTTAAACTTCTCTATAAGGCCATTATAGCCATTCTAACGATCCCCCTACCAGCTTAAACTTCTCTCTAAGGCCATTATAGCCATTCTAACGATCTCCCTGCCTGCTTAAACTTCTCTATAAGGCCATTATAGCCATTCTAACCATCCACCTACCAGCTTAAACTTCTCTTTAAAGCTATTATAACTATTCTAACCATACCCCTACCAGCTTAAACTTCTCTTTAAAGCCATTATAACCACCTCTCACACTTCTAGAAGGTAGTGTTTCTTGAATTTATGTATAGAAAGATCTTTCATCGCTGATGAAATCATTTGAGGGAGCAGGGCGCTCTAGATCGATTTATAAGTGACAAAATTGTTTTTTCCATCCATTTTTAGCACTGTTTTTTGTTATTAAAGTTCTTGTTCTTTTTGTTTTAACCTTTATACTAATTTCTTACTCAAGTTGCCTCCTATTAAGGTCAACCCCTTAGGCCGGGCAGCTGCGAGGGTGAGGTTGTATCTGCTGTCTTGTTAATGTGCTGAACTATGTCGGGTTCAATGGTTTACGATGGCAAATGGAACGGATCTCTGTATCTATCAGGCCTGGGGGAGGGTATTTAGTCTTTTCGAGAAAGACCGCACCGGAGCCTTACCGGAGCGAACTGTTTCTAACGTGAGTGTTTCATTAAGATTGTTATCGAGTGAAATGACTTTGAAGAGATGTGTGATTTGTTTTGGGAGGTATATGAGGTTTGCTTAAGACGTGGAGATCCTTGGAATATCTTGGTGTAGTATGTCGTTGGAATTTTGCGTTTGTTACGTGAACATGTAGAGGGTTTGCATGTATTGGCCTGGTTGGCTGGAGTTTCCCGTAGTGGGGATAAATTGCGTGCCTGAAAGATGCTGTTTTGTGAGCCCGATCATTCTTTCAGATTCTAGCTGTAATTCACCTTTCTATTGTAAACACATTATAATTACTCTCTTATTTATTTCTATCTCTTCCATCCCTTTTCCACGTTTTCTCTTCTTGTTAATCTTCTAACACCTGAAGGCAAACTCTAAAGCGCTGCTATCAGTGCCTCTGATCCTGGCACTGCTGTGCATGTCAATTTGGCATCTTTTCTCTCCATTATCGCATCCATGGTTCTCCTCTGAAGATTTACTTTAATTTTGATTTCACTCTGCAGGGATCGGCAATAGTTTTAAGCAAGCAGGCCATATTGAAGCTTATGTAAAGCTTTTCAGGCCGCATCGAAGCTTATGTAAAGCTTTGCGGGGCCCGTTGAAGCTTATGTACAGATTTGGGGGGTATATTGAAGCTTATGCAAAGCTTTGCGGGACCCGTTGAAGCTTATATACAGATTTGGGGGCCATATTGAAGCTTATGCAAAATTTCGCAGGCCACATTGAAGCTCATGTAAAGCTTTGCAGGCCCCGTTGAAGCTTATGTACAGATTTGTGGGCCATATTGAAGCTTATGCAAAGCTTTACGGGCCACAATGAAGTTTATGTAAAGCTTTGCGGGCCGCACTTAAACAGTTAGATGCAAATACCTATATGCATTTCTTTACATAAACTACATAGTCATAGATATTGCTACACATTTAATAGTTTTGGCACCTATTTTAATCTCTTTCCATACATACCAGAGTTGGGATCTACAACTTAACGTGGAATCTGAACCACGATTTAGACTTCTACCTCATTTGATTATTACCCATGGGCCAGGGGTCTCCTATCCAAGTACTAATCATAGTCAACGTAGCTTAACTTCCACGAGCGAAAGAGAGCGTGTCGATAAGGGTCACGAGAATAAGTATTTATAAATTATTATATTTTTTAAAGATAATTTTATCTATGAATGAAATATATTTTTTAAAAAATGGCTGATTTAAGAATCTAGCACTTATATAAAAAAATAATGAGATTTGGGCAAAATGTTCATTAATTATTTTTTAATATTTTGTCAAATTCTGAAATGAAACACGCGGGCCACATGAAAAAGCTTCGCGGGCCGCAGTTTGCCCACCTCTAGTATATAATAATAGAATCCACAAGTTAAACAATATCTCTTTACACTCATGTGAAAGCACCTTTTACATATTTTAGAATTTCATTTACATCATTTTAATCTTTCACCATTGATTACAAAACCCCTGCTTTTGGATCTTTTATATAAAAAAGTAGAATTATTGAAAGATCGTAAATTTTAGATATAAATTTTACGTTTTTGATATTTTCCTTGACGTCTCTTGGAGTTGGTTGTCGAGCGCCCTTGTCAATCAACTCTTCTGTTCTCGTCACCAGGTCTAGTGTTACTAGGCCTCACACTCAAAACATTTACATAGCTTACATGAGATTAATATTAAGCTATGAGCCGATGACGAGGAGAATACTCAAAGTCATTTATCTAATCCTTTATTTCCAACGTTTCGAGTGAAAAGGCTCATCATCCGGAGATAGTTTAACATGAGAAAGTCAAACATACAAGAATAACATTTTAAAGATAACTACACCAATCTGGGCGGAAGCTTGGACGAATCAGTTAAAATAAATATGAAAAGAAACAACAAGCAATCATATTAAATGCGAACGATTAAAATAAAGACAAAATGAAACTATAAGAAAAAGATAATTTTCAAAATTTTTTAGACAGATGAATGACGTTGAAAACAGTAAGAGCGACACCGAGACCTTTTTCGAAACTTCACTGAATGATTTACAACGCATAACATTTTTGGTTATTAGGAGTATTTGGTTCGTTGTTATTAAGCAATTAATGGTGGAGTTGGAGTATGGTTCGAATTCAGACTTGGATTCACATATCATCATCATCATCATCATCATCACTAACTCTATAATTTATGAAAGGGATTTTTTTGAGTAATAACTTCATCTTAGTTTGGTTATGACTTATGTTTTTTTATCAAAGTTATTTCTAATAATTCTTTTATAATATCAAAAAACAAAATGGTGAAGTTCAGAAATCAATATAAGTATCGAAATTTTGTGAATTTTTTAAAACCCAAATAATTAAAAATGGTGAAGTTCACAAAATTTATTTTTATATATCTTCTTCTATAACTATATTTTAGCAACGTGATATTTTGAAAGGGGGGAAATTTAGCTTAGAGTTCCTTTTTAAAATTATTATAATTGGCGAAGTTCAGAAAATTGATAAAAATTTAACCATGGCTGCTTTTTTTTAGATTTTAAATTTTAACCTTAGTAGCGAAGCGCAAGCTCCCCACGTAGGGGCGAGTGGCGAAGCTATTGCCTGGTTTAATTTATAAAAAGATTCGAAAACAATAATTTGAAGTATTCAATGAATAAACTCCGTTAGACAATAGTGTGTTTCTCTGATAGCAGATTCTTCCTTTCGTCTGTGAAATTTTCTGAGTCGCAATATGGGAGGAGATCCTAGCCTTAATGATTACACACTAGTGTCATTATATTGTGCAAGGAGACACCTTGTCCATTTTTTAAGATAAACGGCACTAATACTCTAAATATACCCTAGGAGATAGATCTCTGATGGAAAACATTTCCTCAAAAGTTAATGACCAAAATTAGAAGAAATTAATGTGAAACTTGTATTTTGTGGTTTCAGTCAACAGGACTTTTAGACGAGAGTTAGTGTGGAACTAGTATTTTTTGATTAACTAGAAGGATTTCAGTCGACAGGAAATATTTATACCTATTTCATGTAGGGTCTCTATTCTACAGTTATTATCTGTTTACAATAGTTTATATCGGCCAATTCTCCCAGATCCTACCCACAATTCTCTCAACAAGTGGCTTGCATTTAGCCTTTGCCATACTGTAATTGAGTCCTATATAACAAACCTAGCACTGGAGATACACTCCCACACACACTTTGTGTAAGTCTTCTAAGTGACAGCAGCCTTTTAGATCTCATTGCTAATAAAGTTATACGAGATTCATGCGAATTTCTCATGTTCGTGCCGCTTGGACTTGGACTTAGGAATTTGGTGAAATTTTGAGAGAGAGAGAATAGTAGTAGAAGAGTAAAGTGGTGAAATTGGGTGAAGTTAAAGAATAGTAATGGTGTGGGAGACATAAGTTAAAAGTTCCCTGGTGAAAGGGTAGCTCTGTTTTCTGGAAGCTTGGTTTGTTTTTGTATTTTTTATTTATAAACTATACTAATTAAATTAAGCTGGTTAATTTAATTAGGTCGATTGTTGATGGATTCAAGCCTATATTGGGGATGGGTAGTTTCCCGATGTAGGTTTTTGAAAAGTTTGAGTGATTTTACATTTCTGAGTTTACTTTATCGAAACTTGGTTTACATTATAGGTGTAATTTTTTACTAAAGTAACCTGAACACTACGCTAGTCATTTTTGTACTAAGTCATCTTTATCACGTGTATTTAGAAGTCACGTCACTGTCCGTCAGTGCCCACTGCTTTTAAATGGTCTTATTTGTCGTGCGACCTCGATGTCTAGGTGTGTACGAGAGAACTCGGGGGACAGGCGGGTGCTAATGGCTTGCCAGATCCTCTTTGTTCTCTCCTGGAGTGCTACGTTGATCGGATATAATCCAACCGAGTCGTGAAGCTCCCTCTAACTTTTTTATTCTTTCCTTCGGGTGTTTGTGATAATAAGCACCGCTTTGTTCTGGATCTTTTGTAGCTCGCGTACAGGAGTCTCGAGCGGATTCACGCATTGAATATCCTGAGTTTATTTGAGAGATTTAAGGTACGGAACCTCTAAAATTCCCTCAAATCTCTTTTGCCATTCGTAACTGTAGGCTCGATATGACTCGTGTAGCCCCCGGTGGTGATTTTGAGCCCCAGAACCGTCTCTTCCGTGCATTAAGGGATTCACTCCCCTTCCACACGTATATCGTTGAAGGTCTTACGAAACATGGAAGTGATATTGAATTTTGGGGCATTGGTTGATATCTTCCATTTCCTCTCAAAAGAGTTGAGGTTAGATATCTCCCTAGCCCTGTTTCTCGCCATGAATCCCCTGTGAACATAAGCGACGGTACAAATTTGCGATATATCATCAGCAAGCTGAACTTATATCGAACCCTCGGAGAGTGGTTGTGGTAGGTCACGTGTGTAAATGTTGTATAGTAGGGGACTGAGACAGCCCCCTTGAGGGACCCCTGCTTCGAGTTCGAATTCGGGGACAGTATGTTCCATGATTTGAATGTAAGCTCTCCTCTCCATTATGTAATCGCATAAAATTCTCTCTCAAGAGTGTGGTCGAGGCATATTTGCAGGATCTTATATTACAGGCCTCTTTTCCAAACCTTGTCAAAAGCTTTTTTGACATCGCGGAGCACCAGGTCAGCATGCCTTTTGTCTGCGTTGATCTTCGCTAGCTTTTCGGTGACGACGGCTAGTTCTGTGTCGATCCCTCTTTGCCGCCTGAAGCCGTGTTGCTGCTCGTTATGCAAGTTGGTTTCGTCAAGAAAAGAGTCGACTCTGTTAACCAATATCTTCTTAAATACTTTCCCGGCCAAATGTGAGTGTGCTTTCATGCCATGTGGGTGTGCTTATAGGCCATGTGGGTGTGGTTACATGCCATGTGGGTGTGGTTACATGCCATGTGGGTGAGAGATCTCTTTGGATGCATATTTTGCCATATGGGCACATATAGGGATTCTTCAATTTAAAGAATAACGATAACTAACGAGTCCTCTCTGACAGATTTGTTCTTTTATAAAGAGAAGGGTTAAGTTACGAGGAGTGTGTATATATATATATATATATATATATATATATATATATATATATATATATATATATATATATATATATATATATATATATATATATATGAACCTATGCTGTTAAAAATAACAGTGATTTTACGAAAAATGATTTCGCAATTCTAGGATAAATACGCAATTATTCTAATGGCTTTGCATCAGGTAAAACAACAACAAAAACAATAATAATATTATAATAATAATAACATTAACAATAATAAGAATATTAATAATAATAATTGTAATAATAATAAAAATAGTAAAAATAATAACAATAATAAAATCTGTGCTATGAAAAAGTAGGAGACGGGATAATATATATATATATATATATATATATATATATATATATATATATATATATATTAGGAATATGAAGACCCAGGTGATTACACTAATCATTTATTGGCCGGACGTTTCGGACCTTCGCTAGGACCATCTTTAGCAACTGTATCGACTAATGAGAAGGAGAAGAAATATTAACAATAACAGTTAAATAGTTAGAAACATGAATTAAGAAATGGCTAAATAAAGGCGTGAGAAGGCAAAATAAATCAATAAAATTGACAAATATTGAAAGGAAAGTAAAAACACAAATAACAATATATAGGATTAATTGATATTATCCAGTGTAATTTTGAAAATAATAGAAAGAAGTGAAGTTTTAACATAAACTGAGTTGAATATCAAAAATTAAAGGTAACTGGAGTAAACAATAAAATAAACTATTATATTAAATTATAAACATAAAAACAAAAACAAACGAAAACAAATGTGAACGAATTAAACAGAGAAACTAACCTTTATTGTACGAGTTGTGAAATCAACCAACTAAAGATAGAAAAACTACTAACGAGATTTGTTCGGTTGGTCGGTTGGCTAGTTAATGTATTGAAGTGTTGGTTGGTTATATAGTGAATAGTTTAATTGAGGAGGAGTAATTATTTAGGTTTAGATTTATTTTATTGATGTACAGTGACTGTAAGATTTTCAAGTCGAGAGAAGTTAAGGCTGAAGATAATATGGTAAATGAATTAGAATTAAGAGTATGATGGTGATACTCTGAATGTTGCCTGATGGAAGAGGCTTCAGGTTTAAAAATGAGAATACCAGTCCTATGAGACAAACCTAAGTGCTTTGCGATCCTGGGTCGTCATATTCCTACTACGTATCAAATTCCCAAGGAACAAATCAATTACAAGTATTATATATATATATATATATATATATATATATATATATATATATATATATATATATATATATATATATATATAATTGGCCAATAAAACAAGTACTTGCATCATGAAGAACAGCTGTCTTCCTCCGACGAGCGAACTCCAGGAGCCTAAGGTCGTGTACGAATATTCGTGCAAATTCAGTGACTGCGAACATCGCAATTCAAAGTACATCGGCGTAACCTCCACAACCCTGCCAAGGCGATTGACAGCTCACCTACAAGATGGCGAGATTAAAAAACATGCCCAATCTCATGGCACTACTCTAACCCGTGAAAAGCTGAATAAGGACACCTCCATCATCCTGAGACTCCAAAACCGCAGAAGATTGCGGATGGCCAAAGCCGTCATTATTCAAATGAACAAACCGGCAATTAACGTGCAACTTCAGCCGGAAACCATACTCCCGACATCTCGGCGTCTCCAAGTTGACCGCCGTTAAAAGAAGCACGTTTTCAAACTTTATTTTCGTTTGCCTCCTTTGCCAGAGAACTAGATCGGAGCGAAAAATAGTCAGAAATGAAATGAAATGAAAAGAGATGTGAGAGACAAAGAAAAGCTCTTCCGACCCTCCCTCCGTCCCCCTTGGCCCTCATGGAGCGGCCGCCAAGGAGGGAGGGGGAAGGCCCGGTACTTCTTTGTAGAGCCTCATAGTTACACTGTCTAGAGCCAAGGTAGGCTCCAAGCACTGTGAGTACGGCTTATATGAGGGAGAGGAAGAAAAAAGTTTTAGGATAGGACAGCGAAGAAAACAGTAGAAGATAAAAGTGAACTTAGTGAGCTTAACGTCGAATCCGAACCAGGATGTTTGTCTTGTCTCTAACTATAACTTTTCAGTTTATCGTAACCCCTGTCCCACGTATCTACTCTGAATCCCGTGCGCGAATGTGATAGTAAAAAAGAATAGATGTTGAAGGCTGAAGAAAGTAATATATTTGCAAAGAGATGCTAGTTGCTAGTTGTCCACTATAGGTAGCGTGATAAAGTTAGAAAATTTGTATTTGCGTGTATCCTCATTGCTGTGTTATTTTTTTTTTATTTTTTATTTTTTGGTATATGTATCTGTTTTTAATATGTTTAAGTAGTGTTGGTATTTATGAGGCTTTCAAACCATTATTAGTAATTATTCTTACTAAAAACTGGTGTAGGTTTCTATCTCTATCTATTCTTTCATATTCCTATCCTAGTTATAATTGACTAAATGCTATTCTCTGGTGATGTTTCAGTTAGTTATTACTCTTAGTCGTCGTCGAGTATCATTCTCTTTCTCAAGGTGTAGATTTGTTCTTCGTCCTCTTCTCCTCCTTCTACTATTCTTGGGAAACTTGGGAATAATCTGTGTGATCTCCATCTTTCTCTTTGGGAAATTTCGTTGGTTAATTCAACTCTTACTTCATTCTGTGTCTTTTCTATGTCTCTTCTTGCTCTTTTTGCAATTATTCTGTTAAGTGGCTTCATCTTCGCCTCCCTGTGCAGGTCTCGTAGTCTTCTTCTTTCTCTTCTTCTAGTGTTTTTCATTAAGTATATAGCTTTGTTTTGGACTTTTTGGAGTCTTAATAGGTTACTTCTCGAGATAGTGTACATCGCGATGGTTGGATAAATAATCGCGGACTGTACTACAGTATAGCTTGATAAATTTTCCTCTTGTTTTTCAGGCTTAGGTTAACTAATTTGTACAGTAATGCCAGGCCGCTCTTCCCTCGATTTACCCTCTCAGTTACGTGCTTTTTATAACCTGATTTCGTAATGGTTAGTCCAAGCACCTTACATTCTTTGTCGCATCTGTAGCGCTGTCCTTCTACATATACATGAGATGCTCCTCCTGTACACGGGTACCACTTTAAATTTATCCATGTTGGTTTTAATTTTCCATTTTTCTTTGTATCTATTAATGCTTCTTATCTCATCTGCATTCATCCTAGCTTGCATTGGGCCGTTCCTGTAGGGGCAAACTATGATCTGGGTGACGTCGTCGGCAAATTCGATGTTCAAACAGCCCTCATTTCTTGGTTATGGTATATCTGGTATATCTGCTGTGTATATTGAATAGAGAGACGGACTCATACATCCGCCTTGGGGCAAACCCGCAGTGAGCTCGAATATTTCTCCTTGATGCAATCTGAGCCTTCCAATTTTATATGTTTCTTGTAGCGCTTAGTTTCCCCTTAAAAATTTCCCGCGCCATGATTGGCCAACTTTTGTAATACGGCTTAGGTCTCTACAAATCAGGATACAAGGCCCACGTAAAAAAAAAAACCGTCTCCCTAGCCAAAAGAGAGCTGAAGAAACTGTACCGTTTCCGAAGCATCAACGTGCCAAATAAGAGAAAACTCTAAACGGTCTTGGTACGCTTCTCCTAGTGTACCCGGCCGTGATCACGCAGATGGCAAGTTGCACCTCTCACAGGACGATGCAGAGGGTACCGAATCAAGCCACACTGCATATAACCGACACGAAAAGGATCGATCGTATTCGACAATCGGTTCTACACGATAGAACCGATCAATATGGAGATCCAGAGGATAGGGAGAAAGACATGGGACAAAGTAGAACAAGAAATACTTTCAACAATCAACAACAATCTAGAAATACCGCAATTCAGACAATGAACAGTAGAAAGGACACCTCTATTCGCCAGCGGAAGAAATTGTGTGAGAGAGAATATAGGACCCATCTACACATAACAATAAACAAAAGGCAATAAACTTTAATAAAAAGAGGCGAAGTGCCCAAATTAAAATTTAACTAAAACAAAAAGAAGAGAAAGAACAATAAAAAGTATAAAGAAATAGAGTCATTACCCAAGCTAAAATCAAATTAAATTAAAAAGATGACAAGAAGAATAAATAATCAACAATATTAACCAAAAATAATAATAAGAAAAAGTAGATAGTCTAACAGCAATAACAAAAACGTAAACGAAAAGAGGCGAAGTGCCCATACTAAGATTCGAACTAAGATTCGAATTAAAAATAAGAAATGAATAATTAAATAAAGTAGAGGAAAATAAAAAGAGTAAGATAAGTGAAGTACAATACCAACAAGCATAGCTAAAAATTAAGTAGACAGAGTATAGAGAATAAATAAATTATAAAGTACAAATAAAAGAGGCAAAAATGCACATATGAAACTAGAAAAGAATAGTTAACAAAAAACTACTTGAAAGGCTTGAAAGCCACGACGGAGGAACCTACTAAAAGAATTAACAAAATTTATAACACAATGGACGAACCTGACCATCATCGACGGTCAGCAATATTGACGGAGGAACTTTTTTTTTAAGCAAACAAGAAGAAGAAAGTATGCTAATGATGCCCTCAACACCAGGGCAAACTAGTAAACAATTTCACACCTATGAAAACCTAGCACATATTTCATCACTTTCATTAACTTGAACTTGAATAATTCCATTTCTGTTCATTCCCTGAAGATAACCTAACACGGTCGAAAGACGTCTAGGAATAAAGAATGTCATTCGCGGATGTTTTTTCTCGCCTCGAAGACCCCGTTAAAAAACTTGTAAGAAATATTAAAAAAATACAAGTTAAAATTAATAACGCTGCCACAGCTGTGGACTTCAATAGTATCTGCATATATATATATATATATATATATATATATATATATATATATATATATATATATATAAAGGAGGAAATTGGGACATCCTTCGGAAACCTCGATTTTAGTATGTAGGTTAAAGCCAGAACCAGTATTCGGAACATATATAATTTGGAACATTTCGAACATTAGCTATGTTCATCTTCAGCCTATAATGGAGTAAAACAATATGAAAGCAGAAAATCCCACAAAAAAAAGTTTGCTGCATAGAGTGAACTTGACCAATAGTTTAAATGGAATGTTTTCCTTATCCCCTAAACCTCAACACATCAATACAATATCCTTAAAAAACAAAATATGTACACTAACGTCCAAAACTAGAGATCAAAAGGTAAAAAATATACATTTTCTAGCAAATATTGGTTTAATTTTCATGAAAATTGCACAGTGTAGTAATATTTGCCTCTGGTAATGACCAATTTTCATTTCACACAGCGAATGAAAAGAATAAAAATCAAAGTAATGTGTGATTGAAAAAAGGATGCCTCTAAAATATTAAAAAAAAAAACGATAGGTAGGCAGTCATAACTAGAAAAAAAAATTAATAAACAATTGGACAAAATAATATGAATTGTTAAGGCTATTGTTCGGAATGACTTGGTATATGTTCGGCTGCAGGACTTTCCCAATTTATCGCATTATACGTCATTTTATTCCATTCTACTTCTAATCTTTACCGGAGATCTTCAACATTCTTAGATTTCCGAGCCATAACCGACTACCTTCCATTGGTTTTTCTAGCAGGTTTATGCATATCAGGTTTGCGCAGTACAGTTCTTCATGTCAATATTTTCAGCAGCCAAAACTGTAAAACAGTCTTTGTTATATGGCACGGAGCATTACCTTGTATTAGAACAGGCTCGAGGACTCTTGATGTTCCAAGAGAAGGGGTTGCAAGTTCCTAATGGAGTCTTGTATACTGCATCGTTTACATTGCCTCGTAAACAGGGAAACGGACAGACTCCAGCGCTTGAAAACGCCTCCCACACAATAACACTGCCACTTTCAAATTTCCCTGCATGTTGGATTAAAATGTTCACGTGTTCGCTTTTCATACTGCTCATCCGATTCAAAAAATAATTAAATTTGTTTATAACCCTGGGAAATATTTTCTCACTTTTCAGCACGCCGCAGGACATGCTCAGTAGCGTAGGTCAATCTAGCCGGGGTTTTTTCCCTTTATTTATGAGTTGTTTCATAGCAATAAACCGTACTAAACGGTTCCACTTCTCTCAAAAGACGTGAAACATTCAGGCGACACACATTCAATATCATTTTCTCACAAACTTGAAGTAAAATACCTGATGTCGCAAATTGGTCCCATCCTATCCGATTAAGTTAAATTTGCTATTTATCTCGGAAACAGTTTTACACTTTTCAGCATTCCGTAGGACATGCTCAGTAGCGTAGGTCATTCTAGCCGCTTTCTTATGTTTACTTATGAGTTGTTTCATAGCAATAAACCATATTAAAGAGTCCCACTTTTCTCAAGCAACGTGAAGCATTCTGGCGAGACGCATTCAAGATCAGTTTGTTGCCAAATTAAAGTTAAATATCTGCTGTTGTCGCAAATCAGTCCCATCTGATCCGAACAAATTAAATCTTTTTATATCTCTGGGAAATACTTTCTTACTTTTCAGTACTCCCCTGGACATGTTCAGTAGCTTAGGCCATTCTAGCCTCTTTCTTTTAATTACTTGTGAGTTGTTTCATAGTAAAATAGAACTTACTAAAGGACCCCACTTCTCTCAAGAGGCGTGAAGCATTCAGGCGATCCACATTAAAGATCAGTTTCTCACAAACTTGAAGTAAAATACCTCCAGTTGTCGCAAATCGATCCCATCGGCATCCATTGCATCGTTGGATCATCTGATCAGTTTTCTTCGTTGATCCTCACGTCACGGCATGCTCACGGAGCCTTATTATGCATCAACCACACTTTTTGATCGATTACAACACTTTAATATGTTAGACAGTATCATTCTTTCACTCTTTCATTGGACAACCTGTTTTATTGAAAGGTTTGTCTTTCTTAACTTGTCTCTTCACCCTGATAAATGGTATTACCATTAATACCAGTCCCAAATACACTTGAGACTGTGTTGCAATGCAGACAACACGGATGTTTAGGTGTCAACTGAGCATTACATATAAGCCGTCGTTCTCTATCAACCAAAGGTGGAATCGTGGTTGAAGGACAGTGGAAGCAATGATGTTATGGTGCATCGTCACCAAAATCTTCCTCCAGAGAATCCATAAATTCCTTTTATCTTCCCCCACAACTTTGCCCCAAAAGTTTGATATATGGTGGTATTCAACATAGGAGATTGTGGCTCAAATAAGGGTTGCTTTCGAATTTGTGTTTCTCCTGCATATCACCTTATTTACATAGAAACCCCACTAGGGGCCGTGGAGTGATGCATGGGCAACCATGCGACAGCTGACATCTGAAAAGATTATGTATCTTCCAGGTAAATCACTTACAATATATTCCTCACAATTTCCTTTCCTCCATTTTTACCACTTGGCAAATCTCCCTATATATATATATATATATATATATATATATATATATATATATATATATATATATATATATATATATATATATATATATATATATATATATATATATATATATGAGTCAAAGGGAAGTGTGTAGCGTGGAGTGCGGCGGTGCACACAGATTGTCGGTCCAAGTCTTGAAAGACGCCAGGTGGCTACCGAGGCCAGCGAGCGCCGGCTTACCGGAAACCCGGGGTCAACTCGGCCAAGTTTTACAACTTCCAAACTCCATTCTCTGTCCTTGCCTCCTCGCCAATAACACAATATATATATATATATATATATATATATATATATATATATATATATATATATATATATATATATATATATATATATATATATATATATATATATTTATATATATATTAAGACCGAGACTGATTTTGTGATTTTGAAACTTGTTTATTCAATTGCTCGATCGACGTTTCAAAGTCGAGTCGAATCATCAGAGGCAAGAGCTCGAATCGACTGAGTAATAGAATAAGATTAATGTTGTTACATTAGCCTCGGCCTTCTTGTGCACATTCCTAGTTACACAGAATACGACCATACATATGTATATATATATATATATATATATATATATATATATATATATATATATATATATATATATATATAGCAAGGAAAGAGAAGATAAACGGAATAATATTTTTCTTTGGAAAAAATGAATATTACTAAATGCGAAAAACTGCGTGCAGAGGTTGGGATCGAACCAAGCTCACTGAGACAGCGAGCGGTCTAAGGGTTAGCTTTAACCCTCTATGGACATTGGCTATATTTGGTTCCTTTTATTTCTATTTTTATAATACTAATTTTAAGTTACAGAAAGTGTATTTAATGGACCAACCAACCAAATAATGGTTGCTTTCAATAAATATTTTCTAACATATTTTTTTTTGTATAAAATTAATATTGAACGTGCGTAAAATGACCAATGGAACAATAACGTATTTTTTACTCGTTCACGTAAATTCAATCCATATTGGGTCGATAGCGAAGCGGTTGCTCGCTGCCTCACTATGCTGGGTTCGATCCTTCACCTTTGCACGGGTTTTTTCGCTATTAGGAAAATTAATTTTTTCAAAGGAAAATTATTCCGTTTATCTTCTTTTTCCTTGCAAGTTATATATATATATATTTATATATATATATATATATATATATATATATATATATATATATATATATATATATATATATATACAGGGTGTCTACAAAGTTTGGGTTCAAAGGGGATAAATACATACCTTTAGAATATTAAAATATTAAAATTCCTATGTACCCAGACTTTGTGGACACCCTGTATATATATATATATATATATATATATATATATATATATATATATATATATATATATATATATATATATATCATGTGTTATGAATTGTAAGATTTTATCATCTACTTCATTTCCTGGAGTTAATCTCGATTAATATCGCTTCCCCTGTCCTTTGCGCCTTTACCTTTCTTCTTATCATATATATATATATATATATATATATATATATATATATATATATATATATATATATATATATATATAGAGAGAGAGAGAGAGAGAGAGAGAGAGAGAGAGTGAGAAAGAGAGAAAGAGAGAGAGAGAGAGAGAGAGAGAGAGATGTTTGATTGTCGGCTTTTTGTTTCTCCACTCGGAGGAGGAGTGGAATAATTTGAGCAAAAACTCGTTCCAACTTCCTCCTCTGATGATGTTTCTTGATTTCGCGGGCATCTTCTCACCCTTTCTCTAACCCCCCCACCACACCCTCCCACTACCTCCACCCTCCTTGTGTTCTTTTAATCACGCATGTGCACATTCTTATACACTAAAGACACGCATGTGTTTATGTGTCCCGAGATGACACTCTTTGTTCAGCTGGACGCCAACATGATCACTTCTAAAACCTTCAAACACTAACGCTTTCATCTCTAAACCACCTCTTTATGTCACTAATTTTAACAATTAAAATCACCCTTTTTCTACCAGAACTTCTTTGTTCTCAAGGACTACAGTACCTGATTACAATCTACCTATAATATATTTAACTATCGAAAATCGAGGTAAAAAATTGTCATCCATGTAATATTTTTGCCCTCTATACAGACCTGACAGTTTTCTTACCCTGGGAAACATATATATGTATATATATATATATATATATATATATATATATATATATATATATATATATATATATATGGTGCGGTTAGTATACGGCAATGTTTGACACCACCCTCTTAATCACCCTGGATAAAGTTCTTTTCACCAGGTTGCTTTAAGAAGCGGGCGTTGTCAGATATTGTTCTATACTAACCGCACCATCTCTTAATATTTTTCCTTATATATATATATATATATATATATATATATATATATATATATATATATATATATATATATATATATATTAGTGATAGGACGATACCTGATTTTCAAGCGAGTACCGATACCGAGTACGATACCACTGAATACTCCCGATTCCGATACGAGTACCGAGTACTTATATATATATATATATATATATATATATATATATATATATAATATATATATACGTACGTGTTTGTGTATTAGTAAATACTTATAAAGGTTTCTATTCATTTGTTTGAAGAATAATACTACTGAACAATGGGGCTTTGTTTAATTCTTCAATTTATTACAAAATAGAATACTTAGGCAGCCAATTATACAACTAATTCCTTTGGCAACCAAACCAAAACGACAGACAATTTAGGTTTAAACTTGAATATTAGTCGTACTTCAAACCCAATATTCTAAATAATTTTTCATCAAAAAGAAATTTCTACGCATTTGATTATAGATTGAAAGAATATAAATAAAATAACAAATCTTGAGTCATGTTTCGTGTTTGTTCGTTTGAATGAACGTTGTTTGAACATGTTCGATATGGTTACTCTCTAACACTACCGTTTATTTCATGTAACTGTTCATATTCATTCTGCAATGGGGGAAAAATTGAATATAAATATCGAAGGAATATGAAACAAATAACATTTATAGATAAAAGTTGTACATAAAGATTAAAGAGTCTATTTAAAGCTTAACTTTCTGCTGTTTTAAACGAAATAAAATTTGTCGGAAAAAACGATGGAACAAAAATAGAAATTAATTGGTTTGGGAGCATCCATACAATATGACTATATGGAACGGCTTTGATTTCAAGCTAATTGCATGTATTTTTTTGTGTAAGGATATTTTTCATTGTGATGGAAGTGACTCTTTAGAAATTTCATCTTTTGTTCAAGATTTACCCAATAATAATGGAGATGAAAATAATGTAAAATTTTCCCTCATTTATGACGGCACGTGTTTATTATTTTCAAAATATTTTTGAACGGGATAAAATTATCGAAATTTACGAATATTAAGTTAAACATTTAAAATAAAATTATATTATTTATATCAAACTAAATGCAGTCATTTGATTGATTGCAATTACGTGAATTTTCATGTACGTGTAAACTAGTAGTTTGGCCTGTGCTTGTTCCTTTTGGTTCTCTGAAAAACTAAGGGTTTGAAAGGGTTATAAAATGTTAAATTTTGTGTAAATAAATTAGGTGAAGATTATGTGATTTTTTCACGTACGCGACACAAGAATATAATCATAAAATAGAATGAATATATGTTGTAAAATGATTGCATACAGTGTCTTGGGATTTAATGGGCAAGTATCGGATTTTGATATGGGAAATGAGACATAAAAGTCCCGATACCAATACCGAGTACTTGTCCCATCACATATATATATATATATATATATATATATATATATATATATATATATATATATATATATTAGAGCCGAGGCACACAATTCTGACAGGTTACTTATATGCTCTGGTACTCAGCTCTGCTTACCAAAATTGGTATTCCCTTAAAACTAAGGCGAAATACACGAAAGTATCTCTGCCAGAGTATTTTGAAAAGTACTTAAGTCAAAGTAGCAAAGTTAAAGATGTGTGGCAGCTGCATATATGAATGGACGAAAGGGGGTAATGGAGCACGAAACTCATCCATCAAGTAAAGTCATAATACCCTGTGGTTTTGAATCGCACTTATAATTTTGATCCAAAAATGAAAAAAAAAAAGAATCTTGAGTTAAATCATTTTCTCTATTTTCTAATTTTAACTCGATCCATCAAGGAAACGGGGTGGTGGTTTTTTTTTTAAATAAATTTTATATTTTCGACTTCGTCTCTTTGATCGAATATTTTGCCCGCTAAAACAAGTTAGAAACAAGATTGGTTCTCGGAATTGAAGCTGAAATAGCCTCACGACGAAAATGTTACCACAACAGATGACTTCCAAACACACATACAGAAGGGTTTAAAATGCAGCTCCATTTTCGATTTTGAAGCTCTTCGAAACTTGACATTCAAATAGGTTAGATACGTTAAGGCAAAGTGACATTAAATATCATAACATTAACATAGAAAAATATTGATACTTGCATAAGAAAATGAAAGAGACAGGCATCAACAACCGACGTATTTTATCAAACCCTTAATAAAACGAGATCTCGCCCATTGATTAAGGCGACGTATTTCCACATCGAGGTAGCGGGTTTGATTACGGCCAAAATGAGGAAAAAATGGTGATTGTAGGGAGCTGCCACCAGATAGAAGGTCTATAGTGCACACAGTTTCATTCATCTACATTACCCCACACATAACCAAACACGACACCCTTCGCTCTTTCACCGCATCCTTCGTTCACCTACACAACACATCACTCTTCTATCTCGGAATCTTTAAATAGGGGTTTCATTCCCACACTCTCCTGATACAGAAGGTGAGGCCCTGCCTCGGGGTACGAAAGGATCCCTACTCTTTAATACTTAATGGAGATGCCCCCCACTGGGGGGGGGTCAATAAGAAAGATCAAAGTAAAAACTCACTTAAAAGAAGGGGACAAAGGGGTGCCCCATTTATAACACTGAGTACGATAGCCACTGGATGAGTTGAAGAAATCAATGTCCTCTACCCACCCTGTCTGCCCAGTGCCCCAACGAGGCGAGCAAAGACAAACGCCCCGAAGGAGGCGTGACAAGGACTAATACTAAGGACTCGAGTTTCGTTTGCAATCTTATTCTGCCTGTTCCTCTGTGTCTTCATGCCTGCTCTCAGTCTTCCCATAATGATCGGGTGATACTCTGTTGGATTACCCGCTTTTCCCGTTTCATCCTTAGTCGAATCAAAGTGGCCGGAAGTAAAGCGTTGAAAGAATCACAACGACCTAAGCACAAGAATGCTTGCCTCCTTTCGCTCACCACCGCTCTAACTCTCCCTGTCTCAGGGTGTGTAAATGATTATTGGAGCAGGATTCGTTCTGTGAGAAAAAAACAGGCTCATTTTTAGTCGTGGGCGACTCTATATCTCACTATGTCGGTCAGTCCCCATTTTGCTTTTTTTTGTTTTAGTAATAACATTGTAACTATTCGGCCGATTGTAACAAAATATGAAACCCTTTAGAATGATATAATTGCCAAGGTCCTCCTAAGGTTAGCCCGGGAATTACTTTGTTTTGACAATAACATCATAACCAGTTGGACGATTCTAACGAAATTTGAAACTATTATGTTATTTTACATTCTCTTTCGAATGATATAATTACCAAAGTCCTCCCAGGGTTAGTCCGGGAATTATTGAAAGTTTTGAAGGTAGTATGGTCATAAATCAGAATAAGTGGGAGCACGCGACTTTGGTCAGTAGACCTTGTTCCCTATGGCGGGATCTGGTGAGGGACCTAAATATAAGTGATATATAAATGGGTCCAATCGGCATTTTGGAAGCGGCTGCCTCCCGCACCCAGAGAATTGGCGCGAATTCAACTCCCGATTCGCTTTATTTTTCTCATTTAATTTAACCCTTTTTGTTTTGGGGGGGCCCCATTACTATCCATGCCCCAGAAAGAGGGCGCGGGAAGGGCATCCCGTCGTTGGTCCAATCAACATTTTGAAAGCGGCTGCCTCCCGTACCCAGAAATTGGCGCGGAATTCAACGCCCGATTCGCTTTTATCTTTCTCAGTTAATTTAACCCTTGTTTGTGGTTGTGGTTTGGGGGGCTCGTCACCACCCAGGCTTCATTGCGCATGGGCTACGTTCAGGGTGGCATAAATGACGTGAGGTTGTGTAAAAAAAAAAAACGGATTGATACGGAAATCGACAGTCCTTATGATTATATTTAGAACCAACCTGTTCGAACGATGGCCGGGGGATTTTAAGAACGTGCAAACGTTATATACAAGTCCACTTTTACTAGTATTGATGAAAAAAACCGTAAATTAGGTCATTATTTAACCAAATAACATACGTGAAGAAAATAATAAATATATAGAAGTCCTAAATAATTGAAAATCACATGATACGGGATATATAGATGTTTCCTTGGTCCTTTAAATACATAGAAGTCCTAAAGTTTAACGGTACCTTAAAGGGCTGATTCTTACCATCGCTTTCGCCGGGTGGGCAGCTCCCCTGCTTCGCGATATACACTCCCCCCTCCCCAGATACCGAATCATATTTAAGGACCTTGTTTTACTTATAAATCCTAATAAACCGCAGCTCTCCCCTACCTGTTTGCATCACTCCCCGTATCCACGCCTACTGCCAATTCCTCGTAGTCATCTGCGCTCTATGTGTGATCGTGCTTTCTATATATTTGCTCCGAGAATGTGGAATGACCTGCCTTCTGCTCTAGGGTCATCGCCCAACCTTGGTGCCTCCAAGCGGTCATTGAACCCTCACTTTTTCTCTCTAGTTTTTTCTTAATTTAAGACCCCTGGTCTTTAAGGGCGACACACAATAAACCCCTATTACTAGTAACTAGTTACATTCTTCATATTTGACACAAATGAATATAAATCAATGAAATTGATCCCAAATCCTATAAATATTTGTATAGTTGCATCATTATATTCACTCCCGTTCAGCTGTATGTGTGGCAGGAAGAATACCCATAGATTTCCTGTCACGTGTCGTAAAAGGCAACTAAACCATGATATGGGATCGCAGACTTGGAACGCGCTATAAACTAAATTGTCATGTAAGTACGAGACGCAATGGGAGTATTGGGTGGAACTGACGCTACCCTTCCCTCTTAATGACGCCCAATACTCTACTTTCTGCCCCACAATACACTGCTTAGAAAACCTCAGTGACCTATCTACAACTACTCCTATGTCCTTCTCATCCTCTACTCTATTCAGCCAATGGCCATCCATTTCATAGCTAAATTCTCTATTATTTCTTCTCTTGTAAATAACTTTACCTTTTTTTTAAGGGTTCTAATTCATCTGCCACTTCTGAGCCCACGCTAATAACTTATTTAAGTCACTCTGCACTTTAAAGCTACCCTCAACCTCTTTGACTACAGCTGCCAATTTAGTGTCATCAGCAAAACTTGACACTTTGCTATTTACAGCCCCCCCCTCAAGATCATTTATATAAACTGTGAATAATAAAGGGCTTAAAACGGCTCCTTGAGGTACGCCACTGATAACGTCCCTCCACTGTGACCTCACCCCATTCAGCACAACTCTCTGTTTCCTATCTATCAGTGATTCAGTTATCCAATTCAAAACTTTCCCACATATCCCATGCATTTTTAATTTGTGAACTAATCTCCTATGTGGAACCTTATCAAAAGCTTTTCTAAAATCTAAGTAAATTACATCAACATTCTCTCCCTCATCTAATTGTTTAGTTACATAATCCATAAATTCAAGTAAGTTTGGTAAACGTGATCTACCTCTTCTAAACCCATGCAGAACATCATTTATTAAACTACCTCTTAATTAATGCTCAGAAATACTCTTCTTAACTACTTTCTCAAAAATTTCACAAACTATAGATGTTAAGCTCACAGGTCTAAAGTTATTTTGGTCCTCTTTACTTCCCTTCTTAAAAAATAGAACATTTGTTATTTTCCAATCATTAGGTATTTCCCCAAACTCCAGTGATCTAGTATATATCTTCTTAAGAGCTGCTGCAATACTTTATGCACCTTTTTTAAATAACCTAGAATGAATGTCATCCGGGCCAGATGCTTTACTAGTATTCAAATGAATTATAAGACCTTTAATGATTTCCTTATCTATATTAATGGTATTCAAACCCATCCTCTGACCTATAACTATCATAAATTACACTGTTCGGATACTCTTCTGTAAATACTGAAGCAAAATGATCATTAAGTACATCTACTATTTCCTCATTAGATTCTTTCACAACCCCATCATAATTAATGGGTCTTATTTTATCTATGCTAGATTTTTCATTGATCTTGTAATAGCTAAGAATTTTCTTGGATCGTTATTATCATTTTGAGCACAACTAATTTCTGCTGTCCTTTTGCTTTTATTAATTATTTGATTTAATTCATTCCTAATGATTCAGATTTCCATCAGTACCTTCCCCTTGTAATCTTTGGTATGCTCTTTTCTTCTCAGAAACTTTCCTAGCTATCTAATGATTCCACCATATTGGCTTCCTATATTTCTTCCCAATGTCCTTCGTTGGGATGCACTGCTCTTGAACTACGTTTAATTTTATCTTAAAAGTATTCCACATCTCGCAATTATTCTTATCACTGAATTTTATAGCCCAGTTAACCTGATTCAGCAAGTCTCTAAGTTTTACATAATCCTCCTATGAAAATTTGGAGTTTTAGTAGTGTTTGTTAATGATCTAGTTTTCCTGTTCCTCATGATCACTATTTCCCAATGCTTCACTGACAGTCAATTCCTGAACTAAATCATCATTATTTGAAAGTAATAAATCTAATATATTGGTACCCCTTACTGGTATATTAACAAATTGACTCTTAATTTTCTGAGTCACTTATCCTCAAAACATTCTATAAACTTACAACTCGCTCTATCCCTTCCTATCCTATTTTCCCAATCCACAGACCTTAAATCAAAGTCACATAGAATAACTGTATTTGTTTACATCTTTTATTTGTTTCCCTTATCATTAGCTCATCTATATCATGACTTTGACCAGGTGGTCTGTAGAAGGCTGCCAAGTGTAGTATCCTATTCTTACTGACCCTAATATCTATCCACAATGACTCAACTTCTTCATGCTTTATTGAAGGATTTAACTTTGAAGCAATGCTATTTTTAATATAAAAATTTAACTCACCACCAGTCTTACCTCTCTTTTGACTAATGTACAAATCATAACCCTGTAAATCAAATTATCCCACATTGTTATTGAATCTAATTTCACTAACCCATGATTCTGTTACACATATTATGTTTATATCTTCATCAATAATATAACTAAATAACTCATCCTTCCTATTACTAAGACTACGACCATTGGTATATAGAGAACTCAGCCCTCCTATCCCTGAAGCACCTGTTTTAGCCTGAAGCACCTCTTTTAGCCTGAAGCACATGTTTTAACCTGAAGCCCCTCTTTTAGCCTGAAGCACCTGTTTTAGCCTGAAGCACATCTTTTAACCTGAAGCACATCTTTTAGCCTGAAGCACCTCTTTTAGCATGAAGCACCTCTTTTAGCCTGAACCACCTCTTTTAGTCCAAAGCACATCTTTTAGCCTGAACCACCTCTTTTAGCCTGAAGCACCTCTTTTAGCCTGAAGCACATGTTTTAACCTGAAGCCCCTCTTTTAGCCCGAAGCAAATATTTTAGGCTGAAGCACCTCTTTTAGCCTGAAGCACCTCTTTTAGCCTGAAGCAAATCTTTTAGTCTGAAGCCCCTCTTTTAGCCTGAAGCACCTCTTTTAGCCCGAAGCACATCTTTTAGCCTGAAATCCCCCTTTTAGCCTGAAGCACATCTTTTAGCCTGAATCATCTCTTTTAGCCTGAAGCACCTCTTTTAGCCTGAAGCACCTCCTTTAGCCTGAATATCTTGAAATCTCTTTCGTTCCCTTCCCTGTCTTGCTTCAGTACAATTGTGTCCTCTTATATTTTCCTGACCACTATCATTACTTAGTTTCTCCGCCTGTAAAGACCTAATAACACGATCCTACTCCTTCCACAACGCATCTTCTCCATCCCGGCTCAAATGCAGTCCATCCATCGCATACATTTCTTTCTTTACATAAAACCTATCCACTAATATTACTACTTCCATCTCATACACTTACATATGCATTCAGCGTAATTGCACGAGACATTTATTCCAACACAACATTCATTCCCCGAAGCACACCTGTCACATCTTTCATTCTACTTTCACCTTTTCAATCAACCTCTTATACCTCTCACGTACCTCACATGCACCTACTATCTTAATCATTTAGTCCTATATATGCAATCACAACTACACTTTCACAGCCAGCCCCCCCCCCCTCCCCTATACATATCACTCAAATCACCTACTCCACCACTTGGCAAGCAAACCCTCAATCCATTCCATCTACTCACCACTCAACTTCCTATCTAAATATCTCACACGAGAATCATTCATCACAAACACATCAGTTAGACTCCTATTTCTTTATTTTCCCTTATTCTCTATATCTATTCTTGTCTGTACCTCTCTCTCTCTCTCTCTCTCTCTCTCTCTCTCTCTCTTTCTTTCTATTTCTCTTTCTCTTTCTCTCTCTCTCTCTCTTTCTTTCTCTTTCTCTTTCTCTTTCTCTCTCTCTCTTTCTTTCTCTCTCTCTCTCTCTCTCTCTCTCTCTCTCTCTCTCTCTCTCTCTCTCTCTTTTTCTCCCCCCCCCCCTCGCATACTCACACACATGCACGAAGGAAAGATCCCGCCAGTCTGTAATCTGCAATTCACCTTCATACCACTCAAATCACCATCTTCAAATCCCGCCATTTAATTCGCCGCTCTTCCAAATTGTTACCTTTTTTTTTTACACACTTCTAATAAAGTCAAGAATTTCCTTTGCGCGATTTAGTTCACAGGATGTGTGCAAGGGCGGGGGGTGGGAAACATGTTGGTGTGTGTGTTGGCGTTTATGCAATACCTGTAGGAAAAGAGGGACAAAGATGTGTGCTCAAGATACATTTTTATTCATGTACACACAGGATGCAAATAGGAGGAGAGGTAGCCATGTGTAGGAGTTTATCGGTGTTCTGACAGTGATGAAAAAAAATGCTTTTTAAATACATTTTAAAGCATACTTAATAAAACCCAGCGTGAATTAGAAAAGTTCAGAATGTATAAGTGTATGTTTTTAGATTATCGAGAAGTAAATTCAGTTTGGGAGTGGTATTGATCATCCCATTGGCAGGAGTATTTTTTTTTTTGGGGGGGGGGGGTGTAATAATATAAGAGACCATTGGCGATGTTCTAAGAGTTCTCACCCATACTCTGATACAAGAAGATTGCTCCTTGTGTGATTGATTGCCTGGTGGCGTTACACTACCGCATGCTGTGATAGGGGAAGGTTGAAACGAACAATTACGGGGGAGTTTGGAATTTGCCCTCCTTACCCAAACTTTTGTCTCTATGGTTGAAAATGTCTATTTTCTTCTTGGAATAGATGCCATACTATCCACCATATGCCCTAGGAACGTTAGATACTCGTATTTCCCACAAAGGGCTATGGACTAGCTGAGTGTAAACACCGCTTTCGATTAGAGCAAAGTTGAGCCACATCATATGTAGTAAGTCACAAGATGGTGTCCAGAATCAGGCAGACCATGGCGGTTGCCATGCACTGCATGACCTTATGGTTCGGATTCCACGTTAATCAGTAGGTCCTTCAATGAGAAATAACATACGTTAGAAATGTTGCCCCCATTTTCTTAAGTTTATTTTATTATAAAGAACTTCATATCACTTATTTTCCCTTAAACTTTATAGTAAAATTTACATTTGCTATCATCATTCCAACTATTAAAAAATTATGCTCGTCCGCTACTTGTCATTGGACGGGGCAAAAACTAACTCGAGAAAAATATACGTTTCGGTGAATTAGTTCCATCATCAGGACCATTAAAATACATCGCAATATTTAAGTTTAAAATTACTCGTGCTTAGGAAATTTATTCTCCTTCACCTATTGCAGTTCTTAAAAATTAAGAGGGGGTTTCATCTCCATGTTGAACCTCAGGGTAATATGATGCGACTGCCGTTGCACGTTTAAAAAGAACATTCGTATCGCCATCGTTAGTTACCTTAGACCCCAAAAATGACCTCGCAGCAATTGAGGAAAAAATAATCGGATCAACGGGAGTGATGCGGCTAACTCGAACCAAAGAACAGTGATCTCTTTGGGAGAATCTATGCCCAAAGATGGAACTCTTGCTACAATCTCTTAGGCCCTTCGGGCTTTAAAAAAAGAATAACAAAAAGAGTCTGCATAGGAATAGGAGTGGATAAATAAAGGACAGGCAGGAGGAACTGTAATAGATTAAAGGGCAAAGGAATTAGATAAGAGTAAAATGAATCTTCCGGATTTTCAGCCCGGATAATCTAGGCTGAGCTGAAACAAGCCGAGTGGTCTAAAGGGCGGTTTAATTGAGATCAAAGCGGTCGCTCGCTGTTTCAATGTGCACGGTTCGAATCCCACCCCAGCTCGGATTTTCTCGAAGTAAAAAATAAATATTTCCTAAGATAAATAATTATTCCGTTTTCTCTTTCCTGCGGTGAAGTTGGATTTATATATATATATATATATATATATATATATATATATATATATATATATATATATATATATATATATATATATATATATATATATATATATATTATCGAATGGTAAAATTCAAGGGTATAAATCCGTCGTTATTGTCGTTCACAAACCATATATTTATGGAACATATTTCAACCCTTAACACATTTTTTTTTTTAATGGGAATTGTTTAGAATATCGCGATCCATCTTGGCAGCAGAAATTGCTCTTGTCATCCATCACCTCTCCGCTTCCATCCACCGAAACGATTTAAAACGAATTTGCGGATAAAAAGAAAGACTGGTGCCAGGTGTACATGTGATTCTTCATACATATTTCCGTATGTTAACACTTATACATACGCGTAGGAGCGACGCATATACAAAGATAGTATCGTATTGAATGTGTTGGAAGAAGAAGTGGAGAAAAGATGTGGGAAATCCATTACCCAAGAAGACTCGGGGTACAAGGAAGTGGGTGGACGGGTAGCTCTCCTATCCCTTCCGTTCTGCAGGGATGGCAGGTCGCTCCTTGCGGTCCAAATGCGCACGTACATACGCACTTATACCGAGAGACGCACGGAGAGATGGCATATACGGCGCAAATTATGAGTTTCAAATTCTCTTACCCGTTGGGGTCGAGGGAAGCGGTGCGAATAATGACGTCATTGTTGCCCTCTCGGTTACGTCGTTGGGGTCGGGGAAAGCGGTGCGAATAATGACGGCATTGTTGCCTCTCAGTTATGTCGTTGGGGTCGGGGGAAGCGGTGCGAATAATGACGTCATTGTTGCCTCTCGGTTACGTCGTTGGGGTCGGGGGAAGCGGTGCGAATAATGACGGCATTGTTGCCTCTCAGTTATGTCGTTGGGGTCGGGGGAAGCGGTGCGAATAATGACGGCATTGTTGCCTCTCGGTTATGTCGTTGGGGTCAGGGGAAGCAGTGCGAATAATGACGTCATTGTTGCCTCTCGGTTACGTCGTTGGGGTCGGGGGAAGCGGTGCGAATAATGACGGCATTGTTGCCTCTCAGTTATGTCGTTGGGGTCGGGGGAAGCGGTGCAAATAATGACGGCATTGTTGCCTCTCGGTTACGTCGTTGGGGTCAGGGGAAGCGGTGCGAATAATGACGTCATTGTTGCCTCTCGGTTACGTCGTTGGGGTCGGGGGAAGCGGTGCGAATAATGACGGCATTGTTGCCTCTCAGTTATGTCGTTGGGGTCGGGGGAAGCGGTGCGAATAATGACGGCATTGTTGCCTCTCGGTTATGTCGTTGGGGTCAGGGGAAGCAGTGCGAATAATGACGTCATTGTTGCCTCTCGGTTACGTCGTTGGGGTCGGGGGAAGCGGTGCGAATAATGACGGCATTGTTGCCTCTCAGTTATGTCGTTGGGGTCGGGGGAAGCGGTGCGAATAATGACGGCATTGTTGCCTCTCGGTTACGTCGTTGGGGTCGGGGAAAGCGGTGCGAATAATGACGTCATTGTTGCCTCTCGGTTACGTCGTTGGGGTCGGGGGAAGCGGTGCGAATAATGACGGCATTGTTGCCTCTCAGTTATGTCGTTGGGGTCGGGGGAAGCGGTGCGAATAATGACGGCATTGTTGCCTCTCGGTTATGTCGTTGGGGTCAGGGGAAGCAGTGCGAATAATGACGTCATTGTTGCCTCTCGGTTACGTCGTTGGGGTCGGGGGAAGCGGTGCGAATAATGACGGCATTGTTGCCTCTCAGTTATGTCGTTGGGGTCGGGGGAAGCGGTGCGAATAATGACGGCATTGTTGCCTCTCAGTTATGTCGTTGGGGTCGGGGGAAGCAGTGCGAATAATGACGTCATTGTTGCCTCTCAGTTATGTCGTTGGGTTCGGGGGAAGCGGTGCGAATAATGACGTCATTGTTGCCCTCTCGGTTACGTCATTGGGGTCGGGGGAAGCGGTGCGAATAATGACGGCATTGTTGCCTCTCGGTTACGTCGTTGGGGTTGGGGGAAGCGGTGCGAATAATGACGGCATTGTTGCCTCTCGGTTACGTCGTTGGGGTCGGGGGAAGCGGTGCGAATAATGACTACATTGTTGCCTCTCGGTTACGTCGTTGGGGTCGGTTACGTCCTTTGCACCGACCGCCTCAGCCCGGAGTCTTGGGTTGGAAAATAGAATTATTCAAAATAAATTACTTGAAGAGGAGGGGCGGGGTTAATTAAGAAAGAAAAATAGAAATGAACTACGTACAGTCAATTCTTAGTCGCGTGCATATTATAAGTTACTATGTAGTCGGTCGGTCGGTCGGATGGTAGACATTTTACTTTCCAATGAGTTTTTTGCCAATAAAATCATAACTCTTCGGCCGATTCTAACGAAATTTGAAACCTTTATGTTTTTTTTTACATTCTCTCTCGAATGATATAATTGCCAAGGTCGTCCCGAGTTTATTTCGGGAATTATTAAAAGAAAACTAACTATGAGTCGGATTGAACCACTAGTTGAAAGTTTTGAAGGTCGTAAGGTCATATGGTCATGGGGTCATAAGTCAGAATAATTGAGAGCTCGCGACTTAGGTCTGTTGACTTTGTTCCTTATGTAACATCCCTGGTTCTAAGTCGGATAAAATGTAATCAGCCTCGCATTATAAGAGAATAAATGTGCATTGCTCATGTGTGAAATGTTGTTAAGGGACCCCCTTTCTTGTATATTCTCATTAGTATGCAGCATAACCTAAGGTACCCTCACCAGCTCCACTAAAATTGGCGTTAGTATCCCCAATGTCAATGTCTAGGATGCCATAGGCTCATTTTAACCCCGGAAAAAGAGACTCAGAGGTCGGTGAGAGGGTCCTAATAAATCGCATGGACTGAAAAGGCTGCCAAAAACACCCAAAATTGCTAAATGCAGTTAAAATTCACTCGAACGAATTTAAGCTCTCGAAACTTGAAGAACTTCAGGAGATCAATTTACGAAATTTCACTGCTTTAGTGAGTTCAAGCGGAAAGAAGAGGTAGGATTTAAAATTTCAAACACACGTAGATGGACGTGGTCTAGGATTCCTCAAACATCGGAAGCAGCGTTCGGTTGTCTCTCTTACCTACACTTTAATCTACTTCCGTAATCTCGTAAACTTTCATAAACTTCTTTAGTGGGTGGTTTTATGATCTTTTGTTCGAGTTAAATTCTGTGATTCTTTTTTTTAGGCGGGGGGTAGGGCTTGTTTAGTGGGTTGTTTTATGATCTTTTGTTCGAGTTAAATTCTGTGATTTTTTTTTTTAGGCGCAGGGGGGCTTGTTTAGTGAGTTGTTTTATGTTCTTTTGTTAGAGTTAAATTCTGTGTTTCTTTTTTTTTTGGGGGGGGGGCTTGTTTAGTGGGTTGTTTTATGCTCTTTTGTTCGAGTTAAATTCTTCTTTTCGGGGGGAAGAGTCTTGTTTTTTTATACCCGCTTTTCCTAATTTCAGATGTGGTTGATTAGTGTTTCACCTTTGTTTATTGTGGTTGTTATTTTCTGCGTTGTTGTAAAAATATGACTAGTGTTGTTTTTTTTAGCATTTCGTTCCTTGTCTCTGGTGGTGACGCGATTCGTGACTGCATGTGTTCTTGAAGAGGCTTTTCTACAAAATGGAAGTTCACTGTTCAGATTTATTCGTATAGGATGATTCTTATCATGTTTTTATTTTTACCCTTCTGAGGACCAACAATGAAAATACTACAAAGAAAAACTCAAGGAAAGATTAATTTATTTATTCATACCAGAATCAGAAATTATAACTAACAATATAATCTTGGCATTGAATTTAGACTGGTTTATAATGGAAGAACGAGATTCATTCAAAAGAGGCGATTCAAAGTAAAACAAAGTCAACAAACCTAAGTCGCGTGCTCTCAATTAATCCAATAATTTTGAAAAAAAAAATAATTAGCAAACGTTTCATCAATTAACAAACTTATCATCTGACCTTACGACTTTCAAAACTTTCAAAATCTCATTGAAAAGTAAAATGAGGACCATCCGACCGTCCGACATAGTAATTTATAGTCGGATGCACACGACTAAAAATGTTTGGGCACTGACCGACTCTGTATTAATATACAGGGTATCCCAAAACTCACCATACATAGAAAACACTTTAGAGCCACCCCTTTGTCTGTAATTAATCTCTACACATAAAAGTTAGGTGGCCATAGATCTATGATATCTCAGAACATACATTGGGAACATAAAAAAACCCTCCCCCCGCACAAAACTGTTGTCTCTCTTGTTTAAACTATTAGCAATGTATCGCGACTTTTGGGACACCCTGTACAATGATTCTAATATAGCATGTGTAGTAGTAACATTTAAGAGAACCGAATATTTCAAAATTCTCAACTGAAAATTCTGTTTTACATTTTATGAGATTTGTTCCAGAGGAAAGAGAGGCAACTTCTCGGCGGATTCTAACGAAATTTGAAACCCTTATGTTGTTTTACATTCTCTTTCGAATGATATGGTTGCCAAGGTCCTCCGAAGATTAGCCTGGAAATTATTTGGTAATAACATCATAACTATTCGGATGATTCTAACGAAATTTGAAACCCTTATGTTGTTTTACATTCTCTTTCTAATGATATGGTTGCCAAGGTCCTCCGAAGATTAGCCTGTAAATTATTTGGTAATAACATCATAACTATTCGGATGATTCTAACGAAATTTGAAACCCTTATGTTGTTTTACATTCTCTTCCAAATGATATGGTTGCCAAGGTCCTTCCAAGGTTACTCCTGGAATCTTTGGCAATAATATCGTATCTATTCGGCTGATTCTAACAAAATTTGAAACCCTTATGTTGTTTTACATTTTCTTTCTAATGATTTAATTCCCAAGGTCCTACTAAGGTTAGTCTAGGTATTATTAAAAGAAAACTAACTATGGGTCGGATTGCCGCACTTGTTTAAGAGTTTTGAAGGTCGTGAGGTCATTAGTCAGAATAATTGAGAGCAAGCCATTTAGGTCTGTTGACCTTGTCAAGGATTTTGCCGCTTCCTTAGCTAATCTTTACGTGAGAGAAAACTCCATTGCCGAGAGTGCTTAACGTAGCCACCATAGATAATACCAACCATTATTTCATTAAAATTACAAACCTTTCTAACAAATTTTGGGACCATAATTAGTGGGTAAACAAATAGGAGCATTGTAAAAAAATTTGATAGTTTTTATTTGATTTGCAAAATGTAACTAAATTGGGGAGAAAAAAAAATAGACGCCAAAAAATATGGCTGAAAAAATGGACACAATTGAACTAAGAAAAAAAAATAAGGGCAAATATTAAGACCTTAGCATTAAATATTACAGAATCAGATGACAATGAAACTAACCTGGAATGTTTTGGAGGTTGTGAAAGCAACTAATAAACTGAAGAGACGTGGAAAAGAAGAGTTTGGTTGGGTAAAATATGAATTTAGGAATAATTTTATTGGCCCGTTAACTTGATAGAAGCCACATGATCATTCAATCTAGGTTTGTTTGTTTTTGTAAATATATTTTAATATTTTTAGATTCAATGGATTAAATACACTATAGCATGTTGCTGAGGGAGGCTAAAGCCCTACCGAAATTTCAGACCCGTTATGTTTATATTGCATTTTTAAGCCAAACTTATATTCTGTTATTCAGAAAGAGTTATGTAATAATATAGAATATATATAAAAACAGTTTTTTGAACAATTGCGATCAAATGTACATTTTATATGTGTCTAAAATACAGATAAATCTCAAAATTAATTATTAAATTCAGTATTATACTTTAGCTGACGTCCAAAAACTACAATTAATAATTCATTTATTATCAATACTGTCTATTATAACTTATTACTGCCCTTTTCTCAGATTCCTCAGAGGGAGGAATTAAGGTTAGCCCTCCCCCCTTATTTTTATCTTGGATCCGCCACTGCTGGTATCATATGATTATTATTGTGACTATGTTACTATTTGGCTAATGTAACAACTATAGTAGGTAGCGCACGTAAATAAATATACAACCGAAATCTCATAATTGGGATGAAATCTTTATAGCGAATCCATGAGTAGAAGTTTGATAGTTTCTCGTTTATGATAATAAAATTACATTGAAAAAATTATCAGCTAAGGATAATATGTTCTTAATAAGCTTAAAACTGTGATAGTCCAAGAGGGGTAATTTGATATAAACCTTTTGCTTTGAATTTAATCTCATGTAAGGCCCGGCGGTAAAAGTACTGTTCAGAAATTTCATGTTAATTAAAGGTATAACACTGAAATAAAAAAAGATATAGTAAATACGATAAGCTACGTGGATCTTACATTCAATGGCAGCTTACTTATCATTTTGCTGTTACTGAAACAAGGTCTGCTGACCAAAAGCTGCGTGCTCTTACTTATTCTGATTTATGATCTTACGACTGCAAAAAACTTTTAATAATTTCCAGATTAAGCTTAGGAGGACCTTGGCAATCATATCATTCAAAATAGAATGTAAAACACCAAAAATGTTTCAAATTTTGTTAGAATCGGCCGAATAGTTAGGATGTTATTACTAAATAATTCCCCAGCTAACCTTGGGAAGACCTTGGTAATTATATCATTCGAAAGAGAATGTAAAACACTATAAATATTTCAAATTTCGTTGGAATCAGCCGAATAATTAGGATGTTATTACCAAATAATTCCCCGGCTAACCTTGGGAAGACCTTGGCAATCATATCATTCGAAAGAGAATGTAAAACACCATAAATGTTTCAAATTTTGTTAGAATCGGCCGAATAATTAGGATGTTATTACCAAATAATTCCCCGGCTAACCTTGGGAGGACCTTGGCAATTATATCATTCGAAAGAGAATGTAAAACAACATAAGGGTTTCAAATTTCTTTAGAATCGGTCGAATAGTTAGGGTGTTATTACAAAATAATTCCCCGGCTAACCTTTAGAGGACTTTGGCAACCATATCATTCGAAAAAGAATGTAAAACACCATAAATGTTTCAAATTTTGTTAGAATCGGCCGAATAGTCAGGATGTTATTACTAAATAATTCCCCGGCTAACCTTGGGAAGACCTTGGTAATTATATGATTCGAAAGAGAATGTAAAACACTATAAATGTTTCAAATTTCGTTGGAATCAGCCGAATAATTAGGATGTTATTACCAAATAATTCCCCGGCTAACCTTGGGAAGACCTTGGCAATCATATCATTCGAAAGAGAATGTAAAACACCATAAATGTTTCAAATTTTGTTAGAATCGGCCGAATAATTAGGATGTTATTACCAAATAATTCCCCGGCTAACCTTGGGAGGACCTTGGTAATTATATCATTCGAAAGAGAGTGTAAAACACCATAAATGTTTCAAATTTCTTTAGAATCGGCCGAATAATTAGGATATTATTACAAATAATTCCACGGCTAACCTTGGGAGGACCTTGGCAATTATATCATTCGAAAGAGAATGTAAAACAACATAAGGGTTTCAAATTTTGTTAGAATCGGTCGAATAGTTAGGGTGTTATTACAAAATAATTCCCCGGGTAACCTTGGGAGGACTTTGGCAATCATATCATTCGAAAAAGAATGTAAAACACCATAAATGTTTCAAATTTCGTTCGAATCGGCCGAATAGTTAAAATGTTATTGCCAAAACAAAAACAAAACAAATGGGGCACCGACCGACCGACCGACATAGAGTCGCACGCAACTAAAAACTATTAACAGCAGGGGCTTCTGGCCACCTTCAGATCTTTGGACCTGGACGAAATGAGATCGGAGTTAAGAGCAATTTAAGCTATCTAAGCTTTCTTAACGAGATATTAATATCTACTTATCCAAAACAAATTACTTTCCATTATTGCTGAATTATCACGGAAAAAAAGTCTCGTCGAGACGTAAATGAACTATTTAAATGCGAAAATGGATAATAGTTTTGTAAACAAGATGGGATAAATAGAATTAATGATTAATAGTTTCAGCAAAAACAAGAAGAGGTTTATTAAGGAGAAGTCCTGGCTACTGATGGAAGAATGAGATAAGTAGGGTAAAATTAGGCTGGAGAGCAGGAGGAGAGATTAGCTACATTTTCAAAGCCGTCTAATAGGCAGTCGCTAGACGGGCACTAAAAATAATAATAATAATAATAATAATAATAATAATAATAATAATAATAATAATAATAATAATAATAATAATAATAATAATAAATCAAAGCGCCATGTCTCTATGCTTGAAACGTGCTCTCGCGCCGGAGCGTGCTTCATTCTTGCTTTTTTTACTTTTGTTTTTATCTTTTGGCCTTGTTTTTATGTTTATTTTGGGGTCGTTTTTTTTGGGGGGGGGTGGTATTACAGCGACTTATGTCCTAGCAAACAGTTGCCGAATGAAAGTACAACGTGTACAAATACCAAAAATGAGAATAAGTTGGTTAGTGAAATACTGCATAACCTTTAGGACCAGTCAACATTTTCTTCTTTTCTTCATTTCAAACGATTGTCAACTTCTGGTCTGGAAATTACCCAATCATTTGATTCAAAGAACTTTACAACCAAACAAGCAAATATGTTGTCCTGTCTGTGATCTTTGGGGCGTTTTTTTGTTTAGGGGACACAAACCCAAAATGGCTGATGACGTCACCAGCCAGAAAGGTCGATTGGCCACTGCGACTCCATAATAATATTCTGCTTCGCTTGGATTTGGTTCAGCAAATTTATTTAGACATAAGAAATTTATATCCTTTAAAATAATAAATTTTTGATGCTACTTTACTTTTCATTTTCACTAAATCAGGTTCAATCGGTCCATTACATATTTTTTAGGTTAAGGTTAGGTTAGGTTATACAACCAAAAAAGTACCAAAATCGGGAGTTTTGTTTATAAGAAAAACGCGTTTTTAAGAAGCTATTCGTTCACACTCGTGGATCGCATGGCTTTCTCACAGGCAGCCATCCTAGTGACGTCATCAGCCATTTTTGGTTTGTGTTCCCTAAACAAAAAAGGGCATCTTTCGGGATTATTTGTAACTAGACGATTAAACTTGTTTGATGATGTTGTTAGCATTAATTCTGAAAAGTATATTTATATCCCTAAGAAGAGCCCATGCCGTAATTCTCATGTGTCCATGTTGATAGGCCCATTCTGTTAAATGGAGCCACATGTTACCCTACATAAAATACCAAAAACAAAGTCAACTGACCTAAGTCGCATGTTCTCAATTATTATGAATTATGACCATACGACCTTCAAAACTTCCAACAAGTGAGGCAATACGACCCATAGTTTTATTTTAATAATTCCAGGATTAACCCTGTGAGGACCTTAGCAATTATATTATTCAAAAGAGAATGTAAAACAACATAAGGGTTTCAACTTTCGTTAGAATCGGCCGAATAGTTACGATGTTATTACCAAAAAACTAATTGGAGAGTAAAACGGTTACCATCCGACCGATGACCTACGGACCGACATAGTAACTTATAGAGTCGCGAGCATGTGACTCAAAAATGAGATCAGCGATTTGTCTGGTATTCAAAATTTCTGTAAATCGTATTAACGAGAAAATATTTAATATTACGTTGTACGAACGGGAAATAAGGCTTGAGAAGTAAGCCCCTTCCCTCCAAACTACTTGAATCTTAAGACCGGACCTTGTCGAACGCCATCTTGCGAGTGCAACAAACTCCCCGGAAGTGACAACTACATATTAATTTGAAATTGGAAAACTTCTTTGTTGTGAATGCAGTGGAAATTAAGTCAACAAACCTGTTTGTAAGAAAGGCGCGGGGGAGGGGCTCATTCCTACGCCTCCCCTCCAGATTAGAATACACTTGTGTAAAGTCTTGTTCTTTTTCGGGTCTTATTCATTTTCTCCGCATTTCTCGACCCTTGTTTTTTTTCCTTCTGTTGAAGACTTAAATTCATACCGTTTTCTGCCTCTGTGTTGGAATTATTTCCTATGGCCCTAGAATCCAGCCGGTCTGCCTGTCTGAGTTGGAATTCTTTCCTATGGCCCTAGAATCCAGCCGGTCTGCCTGTCTGAGTTGGAATTCTTTCCTATGGCCCTAGAATCAAGCCGGTCTGCCTGTCTGAGTTGGAATCCTTTCCTATGGCCCTAGAATCCAGCCGGTCTGCCTGTCTGAGTTGGAATTCTTTCCTATGGCCCTAGAATCCAGCCGGTCTGCCTGTCTGAGTTGGAATTATTTCCTATGGCCCTAGAATCCAGCCGGTCTGCCTGTCTGAGTTGGAATTCTTTCCTGTGGCCATAGAATCCAGCGGGTCTGCCTGTCTGAGTTGGAATTCTTTCTTGTCGCACTAGAATCAAGCTGGTCGTTCTTTCTGTGTCAGAATTCTTTCTTGTGGCATTAGAATCCAGCCGGTCTGCCTGTTTCAGTTGGAATTCTTTCTTGTCACACTAGAATCAAGTTGGTCGTTCTTTCTGTGTTAGTATTCTTTCTTGTAGCACTAGAATCCAGTCGGTCTGCCTTTCTGTGTTGGAATTCCTCCTTGTCGCACTAGAATCAAGCTGGGTTGATCTTTCTGTGTTAAAATTCTTTCTTTTGGCACTAGAATCCAGTCGGTCTGCCTGTCTGTGTTGGAATTCTTTCTTGTCGCACTAGAATCAAGCTGGTCGTTCTTTCTGTGTTAGTATTCTTTCTCGTAGCACTAGAATCCAGTCAGTCTGCTTCTCTGTATTGGAATTTGTTCTAAGATCCAGCCGGTCCGGAATTTGATTCGATTTCCAGTGTCGTTCCACCTTTTCAGCCTCGATGGCTTAGTATTCCCGTTTTTTTCCATTGATCTTGGCTGCTCTGACGCTCTCCGAATACCATCTGTTGACTCTCATTAATACTGGGTTGTTATTTTTCACAAAATACACTCTAGGCTCGAACTTTTAGTATTACTCAGTTACCTCAAGTCGGGATATTTTTCGCTGTGACGTCATTTTCGTCGTTAAGATCATAGAGAAGAATTTTGGAGCCGAGTTTTATTCCCTGGCATTTTCACACGCTCGAAGGAGCAGTCGTTAAGCAAGCTTCTAATTAAGGGTTCTTATTTGCTTGAAGGTTTTTTTTTTGTACGAACTAATTCCTTCAAGTTTGAAATGCGAGAACCTGTTCTATATTGTTAGGTAGAAATTTTCGTCGGGGATCCTGAACTTCTATAATTCAGGAGGGGGGGCACTGGGTTTCAGATATGTAACTTATTACCTTGTCACACAAAATCTCTTGTCTCTCCTCAAAGCAGTGGCAGGTGTAGAATGGAAACAATACTGCAGTTGACATCTTTAAAGTTGCGTGCTCTACCGCCACCAATGTGTGTAGGAATATTTTCGGGTATATATCAACCTATTAGGTTGTATCGTATAAAATGTCGGGGAGGGGGGTTATTAGTAAATTGAAAATTTAATAAGAAATAGACAATATTTAATCTAATTAAGATACATTTGTATCAAAATTCGGTGAAAATAGGAATTATTTCTTCTCCTTGAATTTGTAAGTGAGAAAATTGCTTGGAAAGATGGTATTCAGTATGGTAAATGGTAGCTAGATATGAAAGATGTAGCCAAATTTCTTACTCCAGTTCTTAAACTTAGACGCAGCAATCTGAGAAGTGCAGGACCTGGCATTGTCTTGAATCTGTATTGGTCCCATGTTTATCAACCTGACATTGTCACCAAGCAGTATTGGCGCTGTTTCTCAACCTGACATTGTCCCCAAGCAGTATTGGCGCTATGTTTCTCAACCTGGCATTGTCACCAAGCAGTATTGGCGCTGTTTCTCAACCTGACATTGTCACCAAGCAGTATTGGCACTATGTTTCTCAACCTGACATTGTCACCAAGCAGTATTGGCGCTATGTTTCTTAACCTGGCATTGTCACCAAGCAGTATTGGCGCTGTTTCTCAACCTGACATTGTCACCACGCAGTATTGGCGCTATGTTTCTCAACCTGACATTGTCACCAAGCAGTATTGGCGCTGTTTCTCAACCTGACATTGTCACCAAGCAGTATTGGCGCTGTTTCTCAACCTGACATTGTCACCAAGCAGTATTGGCGCTGTTTCTCAACCTGGCATTGCCACCAAGCAGTATTGGCGCTATACTTTTCAACCTGACATTGTCACCAAGCCGTATTAGCTCTATGTTTCTCAACCTGACATTGTCACCAAGCAGTATTGGCGCTGTTTCTCAACCTGGCATTGTCACCAAGCAGTATTGGCGCTGTTTCTTAACCTGACATTGTCACCAAGCAGTATTGGCTCTATTTTTCTCAACCTGACATTGTCATAAAGCAGTATTGGCTCTATGTTTCTCAACCTGACATTGTCACAAAGCAGTATTGGCGCTATGTTTCTTAACCTGGCATTATCACCAAGCAGTATTGGTGCTGTTTCTCAACCTGACATTGTCACCAAGCAGCATTGGCGCTATGTTTCTCAACCTGACATTGTCACCAAGCAGTATTGGCGCTATGTTTCTCAACCTGGCATTGTCACCAAGCAGTATTGGCGCTGTTTCTCAACCTGACATTATCACCAAGCAGTATTGGCTCTATGTTTCTCAACCTGACATTGTCACCAAGCAGCATTGGCGCTATGTTTCTCAACCTGTCATTTTCATGAACCAGTATTCATCCTATGTCTATTAAGCAATACAATCTGTTTGAGAACCAATCTTAAATGCGTTTTTCACCAAATCTGTTGACACTACGATCTGGCATTTCTTTCTCCCGAGTCCAACTTTAAAATATGGATTTTTTTTATTCCATCAAACTGTTAACAATAAACCCTCGAGAAGCAAAACAATAAGTTTAACATATGATTTAGCTATTCATTCTTGTCGAGCCATTTCCTCTATCTCTCGTTTTTTTTATCGTATAGGATCCATTTTTCATCGCAGATCACCGTTTCATAAACGGAACCCAATTCCGCCTCGCAACATGGAATGAACAGACTTCAAGACATCGCAAGTTCTGAGTTTCATTCAACTTATGTAGGCCCCTAATTTTTTTTCCAAATTTTAAACGTCTTTATTCGAGCTAACGTGATATAGTAACTGCTAAATTAGTAAGGTTTTTTTTCAGTAATCCTCGAACTGTTTTTCATGGGTTATTGGCCACTGCAGCTGATAATTCTTATCATTAAGAACGGGTTTGAGAGCTTCTCCCGATGTTCATTACAAATGTCCAGACATAAACTTACTGAACCAACGCTGAGCGGACGGGGGGAGGTGAACGGTGCCGCCCCTGCTGATGTTATCAGCAGCTTAAACAGCACTATGTCCCAATAGGAGTGGGTACCGTTGTTTGGAGGCTGGGGGTTGGAGGATCAGGCTAAGAAAAATATTTATTTGTGCTCTATTTACATTGAATCTGTAAAAAAAAAGATGCTATTGATTAGTAAATCATTCTTTTCATTTCTTTTGCTCTTTTATTTCCTTTTAGTTTTAATTTTTTCTCTTTTTAATTTCTTTCTCCATTGCCTCTCATTTTCTCTTATGTTTTCTCTTTTATTTCCTCTTTCAGTTCTAAAATATTTGTTCCTTTTTTATTTTTTATTTTTTTCTATTTCTTCATTGGCTCCACTTTCTCTTATCGTTTTCTCTTTTCTTTTTTCTCTTTTATTTCCACTTTCAGTTGTAATTTTTCCTCTTTTCTATTTCTTTCTTCACTGACTCCTATTATCTCTTATACTTTTCTCTTTCATTTCCTCTTTCAGTTCTAAAAATATTTGTTCCTTCTTTATTTTCTCATTTTTCTATTTTTTTCTTAATTGACTCCTATTTTTCTAATCCTTTTCATTCCCTTTTATTTCCTCTTTCAGTTCTAAAAATATTTTTTCCTTCTTTATTTTCTCATTTTTTATATTTATTTCTTCCTTGACTCATATTTTCTTTTATCGTTTTCTCTTTTCTTTTTTCTCTTTTATTTCCACTTTCAGTTTTAATTTTTTCCCTTTTCTATTTCTTTCTCCATTGCCTCCTATTTTCTCTTATCCTTTTCTCTTTCATTTCCTCTTTCAGTTCTAAAAATATTTGTTCCTTCTTTATTTTCTCATTTTTCTATTATCTTGTGTTTTTCTCTTTTTTTCTCTTATTTCGGACCCATGATGACGTCATCTCATAAATAAATCAAATAGTCACCCCCTCCTCCCCTTTATCCCGATTCATTCCCTCTGCATTTTGGACTAGTAATTTCGGGGGCAAAGGGAGGGAGGGGGGGGGGGGGCTCGCGTCTATTACAATAACAAAAAATAATCAGTCTCCTCCAAGATGAAATTTGACAAAGGCAAAGTTTGAAAAGTCGAACGAAAATCGCGGTTTCGTAAACACACCCGTTCTACTCTGTGTGAGCTTGTGTGTGTGTGTGTGTGTGTGTGTGTTGTGTGTGTGTGTGCGTGTTTTGTTTGCCTAAGACAAATGAGCTCAAATGGTTTGGGGAGTAATTGCAATAATCTCATCGTTGTCCATTCATCATTCGGTGGGGGGGGGGGGGGGTGCGTCATGGAAGGGGGCGAATTCTAGAATGAAACTAGAATCGGATTTGGGACTCTGGACTCAAGATGCTCATTTGTTTGGCCATTTTGGCCATCCTGGTTTTGGTCCACCTCACCCGGCGATGTCGTCGCTTCAGGGTGTCTCGTTTCCACTCGGTTTCGGACGTGCGATCCATTTACCAGGCCGCTCTCTCTCTCTCTCTCTCTCTCTCTCTCTCTCTCTCTCTCTCTCTCTCTCTCTCTCTCTCTCTCTCTCTCTCTCTCTTTCTATATTTATATATATATATATATATATATATATATATATATATATATATATATATATATATATTCACTCATTTTTTCTATCTCTCTTTCTTTCTTGTTTACTCTCTCCCTTAAAGAAAGTTCCTGCTCTGTCATCTTGTTGCATCTCCATGGTAGTCTTTTGGGCCGCATTGGTTCCAGTACCTTCTCAACCCGTTCCCCTAATACGTGGAATGTGCTGCCGGTCTTCGAAAGCGCCTTGAAGGACCTTCTCAATAAAGCCATGTGTCAGTGGTATAGAGGCACTCTATATGGCCCCATGGCTCTAAGAGTGCCATATAAATCCATTATCATATCATCATCAGAGAAAACAAAATATTCTTTGCCCCTGGCTCAATTTATCTATCTCGCCCTACTTCCCTACCTGAAGAGGCTCAAAATGTCGAGGTCAATCTTGGACACGAGGAATGGAAGGGGTTTTCGACCCCCCTCCCCCTCTCTCACTCACGTTCCTCGAGCGGGAGGGACGAGGCGGGGAGGGCGGTAAAATAATCATATTTGATTTCGGTCGCGAGAGAACGATACTCCAAAACGTTAATTTCATCCATCAACGCAGCTTTAAGTTCGTACTTTTGAAGTGGTGTGCGAACTTTCGTAGGCTAATAGAATGCCTTTCCAACCCCAGTCGAATGTGTTGACTAATTTTCACTCTTTATCATCTTTACATATTTGCGGAGTTTCTATTTAGTGACGCCTTCCCAATGCCGCGTCCCTCCGTACGGCGGGTTACGCCCCTTTTGACATCCAATCTGGATTTGCCTCTGAGACGGAGAGGAATAAAACCTCGTCTGCCTCAATGCGGAACGCCGTATTTCAGGTCCTTACCATATCAACAAAACCAAATCGTGTATGTCAAATTTATGTAAGTGTATGTCATACATGTGCCATTGAATGTATACCTGTGTATCGGTAAATAAGAAGGACGAGAGGCCGCGAGAGCACCTTACAATATTCTCAGTAGGCCTAGAGAATCATACGCCATTTTACCACAATTTGGTGTCGACAGACGTCTACCGCGAGCTTGGCCGAGGCCGGGTCTAGAGGATGACCGAGTTCCTTCACATTTCTCCTCGACAACTAATTGGCCAACTCTTAAGTGTTATGAATTCCAGTCACGTGACCAAGCTCCGAATGGGGCTCTAAATTAGGTAATTACTTATATTTGCTACGGTTACCCCTCCCCCCCCCTCCTTTCTCTCTCTGAAAGAGAACTCACGTTCGCACTTTTGAATGTCATTGCCTGTAGCAAGAACTTGTTCTCATTATACAATGCGTCCTTCCGGTTGAATAGGTTCATAATTGCAGCCTTTGTCATCCTAACTCTTTTCACTATTCTCTTCTGCTTATTCCCCTTTTGCCATTTTCACCATACCTTCTCTCGGAAACTTTTGCCTGTACAAGGTGACTAGCCCTTGTCGCCGAAACCGCCCAATAGAGCGGTTCTCGCCTTGGAGTTGTGATGGCTGTCAAGCTGTACCAGGGAGACTTTTTAAGGACAGGCTGGAAGTGGACGCGGTGGCGCTAGCTGCAAGGAATGAGCGGTGAAGGGGATGAATTCTATGTATTATATTGTGTTGCCGAGGGTAGTTGATCGTGTCGATTTTATTGTTATATCAGTAGGAAAAGGAGGAATTAGCAAAATATGCATTCACCTCTCTCTCTCATGCAAGATCATCATTTATGCTGGGCGCGAAATATACAAATATGAATTAGAGAAGAAACTCATTTCCTCCCAACTGTTCATGAAATGGCTTGGGCAGATTTACAGGACTTAGAACTAGGAAAAAAAGCGAATCAGAACCTAGATACTTTGGTCTCTTTCGCTTCACTGATTATATCCTCTTATTTCCTTTGAATCCAAAAGAATTTCAGTTAATGATAACTGAATTATCCCCAGCTATTCTTAGAGACAGACTGAAATTGAATTATCCAAAGACGAAAATAATGAACAATAAATTTATAGAAGATAGCGCAATTAGAATTGATGACAGTAGATAAGCAGTTACAAGAATTTGTCAACATGGAAAATAAAATTAGTACAAGAACAAACTTAGGCTGAAGAACGGTAGCAAATTTTAGATACACCTTTAAAAAGCGTTCGTTCATACGGTCATACAAAACAAAACATGGAGACAACACAAATAGCACACAAAACACACAAAAAAACAAAAAACTATGAATAAAATACTGTATAAAAATACCTACACAGGTGTCATATAATAAATAAAGTTCTGAATTGGAAACCAGTAGGCCAGACCAGCCGAAGGGAGAGAGAAATGGACGATCCTAAATTGGACATCCTTGTACATTAAAAGGACCGGCAGACTTCCTGCTGGGCAAAGGCGTCCCGAAAAAATTTAAGTTCATCACTGTCCTGCGTCCAGTTTTTCGTGTTACTCCGTCCATTTAGCGAATTTTATCTTCCTGTGTTGTAGGTCGTCGTTTTCTGGATTTAGGATTCTTTAGAATTTAGCATTATTTAGGATTTAGCATTCTTTAGGATTTAGTATTCTTTAGGATTTAGTATTCTTTAGGATTTAGGATTCTTTAGGATTTATTATTCTTTAAGATTTAAGATTCTTTAGGATTTAGGATTCTTTAGGGTTTAAGATTCGCTAAGATTTAAGATTATTTAGGATTCTTTAGAATTTAGGATTTAAGATTCTCTAAGATTTAAGATTATTTAGGATTCTTTAGAATTTAGGATTCTTTAGGATTTAAGATTCTTTAGGATTTAGGATTCTTAGGATATAGGATTCCTTAAGATTTAAGATTATTTAGGATTCTTTAGAATTTAGGATTCTTTAGGATTTAGGATTCGTTAAGATTTAGGATTCGTTAGGATTTAGGATTCTTAGGATATAGGATTCTTTAGGATTTAGGATTCTTTAGGATTTAGGATTATTTAGGATTTAAGATTCTTTAGGATTTAAGATTTTTAGGATTTAGGATTCTTTAGGATATAGGATTCATTAGGATTTTTTAGGATTTAGGATTTTTTTCGTTCATCTTCAGTCATTTCTTTTTAGAAATGTATCCTGCTTATTTTCACCTCTAGACTATTTCTTTTGTCTTGTCTTGCATCTATTTTGATCTTGCCCCCGAATGGTGGACGCTCCCTGTGTTGAAGGAACTGATAACCGAAATGTCATTAATGAAATTTTCCTGTTGAAAATTATTTGATTGTTCTCCTATTTTTTTCGTTCCCTCCTCTCCCATCTATGTCCTTCTGTTTTGCCTTTTCATGGAACGAACAAGATGAAAGGCAACATATAGAGGAGAAAGAAGGAAAAAGGGAGGGGACATAATCACAAAAATTATTGTTATATTTGTAGGTTTATATGGTTTCTAATAAATGGGTCTATGGTGAACCATCGAGGGTTCATATTAACCCTCTCTTTGGCCGCCCATAGAAAATGCGCCATCTACCAAGTGCATTTAAGTGCTCAGATCTGACCACTGCCCCGAAAGTTCCGGAAGGGTACGAAACAAAGACATTCAAGATTATTTCTGAAACATAATTACACATAGCTACATAGATATACAGGTCACAACACACTTTACGGTCCATAGTACGTGACCTAGGGGCAAGGATTGCGAGAAAGATGGATCGTACCGCTGGAATAAGCCGTCCATGAAAGAACTCAGAAATAAATTACCTTGCGGGGTTGAAGGGAAACTCCCTAAGTCAATTTTCTAGAGATGGAAATTAAGTAAAATTTGGTGATCTCGTCGCCTGTACACGAATGTTTAAGTACCTAAGTACATCATATTCACACACATGATTATAAAGTGGCCTATGTATGAATAAAGCACAGTTACCACTGCAACAGTGTAAATTGGATTGATGTTTATGCGAATATTTTTGCCTTGTTCGAATAATTTATGGAGCGGTTTTCGCGTCAAACTGCCAGTTTTCCAACTGGTTATTCCCGGGGGTGGGGGGGGTTTAATCCCATTAATATAGACATATCTCAGTGTTAGAGTTATTGGTACATCGCTACCATCTTCCGAAGGGCTGGTTCAGAGCCCAAGGGAAATCGCACAAGGCGCCTCTAAGGTAAATCCCTTACCAAAACTTTTCCAGTTGGTTTCCTATCGTTTTTTGGGGGGTATTTTGATGGTGTTTTTTTTTCCCCCGACAGAGCGAAGAGCAAAAATGGGGGTCGGATCCTTCGAGATAAGTTAGAAAAAATCGGCCTTAATCTTCCGGCCGGTCGAAGGAAAGCCGCAAATGTTACCCTTCTGACCTCCTTAGTTGAAGGTAAGTGTAAATTGGGCATTAAGGTATCGTCTAGACTTCTTGATGTGAACCATCTAAGGTCGAAGAAATATTCTCTGACTTCAAGACCCCTCCCCACCCCATCCCACCTACCCACCCACACACACAAGATTTCCTCTAGTGAATTATTTCAAAAACTGGTTTTCAAGACATTCATTTTTTAAAAGGGAAATTTTATCATTTTTAATATACCCCTCCCCCCCAAAAAAAATCAGCAAATTACTTTCTATCATTATTGTCGATGTTTCTCCATGTACTCGGTAAGAGTTCGTTCGCACAGACTTGTGAACGATTCGACTTCTTGGAGGAAGCTGGCCTCATCCATTTCGACTCTGGTGTTGGTTGCATGCTCCTGAATCGGAGAAAGCCATGCCATTCCTGACGGCTAAGCTTATTTCATTCTTTTTGCTTTTGTTTCTTGTTTTGGGGCCGTTTGCTTTGATTTGGTTTGATTAGTCGAGGATTTTTGGAGGAGTTTAGCTGTTTTTATGAAGTTATTTTCATTTTAATGGAACCTTTTTATTAGGCTTGAAATTAAGTATGGCGCCTTATGCCTTTGCTTGCAGTCGCCAGATGTGTGCTATTAAAAAAACAATACCAATGATTCCCCCCCCCCCCTCGTTTAACTAAGCAGTGGATAACTTTCTTGAAGAATTCCTTCGGTTTTGATGAAATCCATGATTTCGTATCCTTTTCCGCCTCTTTCATATCAGAGTAAACTTTGCCGTTTAACTGATGTCGTCACGAAATGGCGAGCCGGCAATCACATGGAGTAAGGTCCAGTGAATATGTGGCAATCACATGGAGTAAGGTCCAGTGAATATGTAAGGTGAGGAAGAACTTTCCTACCCTAATGCATTAATTTTGTAGGGGTATCAAACGTGCCATTTGTGGGTGGACGTGCATTGTCCTGGAGGACCCCAATTCTGACAACCAGTGGATTGCGCTTTTGTCCAAGAGCTTCATTTAAATGTAATTGTTGAAGTAACTGTTTGTTATTGAGAAGCTAATAATAAATTCAACTTTTCACTCATACACTTTCTGATGTTAGAGACCCCGTGTAAGCGTAGGAATGAGGTTTGGTTGCGATCGAGCCATTTTTTAGTCGCGTGCACGCGACTCAATAAGTTAGTAGGTCGTTCGATCGGATGGTAACCATTTTACTTTCCAATTATATTTTGGGCAATAACATTGTATCTATTCAGTCGATTCTAACGAAAGCTGAAACCAATATGTTATTTTAAATTTTCTTTCGAATCATATAATTGGTAAGATCCTCCCAAGGTTAGTCCGGGAATTATGAAAGGAAAACTGACTATGGGTCGGATTGCCCCATTTGTTGAAAGTTTGGACGGTCATAAGTCAGAATAATTGGGAGCACGCGACTGAGGTCTGTTGACCTCGTTTTTACGCTTAATATTGCAGTAAAAAAAAACATTTTCCTTACATAACAATTATGTCCACAAATTGTCTCACGCGCATTTCAACAAAAAGATGAAGCACTTTTCGGATATCTTTCAGATAGTTCATGTTGCTGCGCCGTAACAACATTTTTGTATCTTCTAAAAAAAAAACAGGCATTTACTACAGCTTAGGAAAAGCCTATGTATTACTACAGTTATCTTTAATCAGTTTGGAGCAAATTCACCTCAATTTAAATAACAAAGAAGCTGTTGTTTTTTTTTTGTTTTTTTGTACTCTTCTAAAACCCACATTAATTTCTTGACAACCTTTTATTTATGGGGTTCATACATCGCGATCAATACCATACAACCAGATATGCAACAAAGTGGAGGTGTCGCAATCAATACCATACAACCAGCTATGCAACAATGTGGAGGTGTCGAAATCAATACCATACAACCAGCTATGCAACAAAGTGGAGGTGTCGCAATCAATAAATACCATACAACCAGCCATGCAACAAAGTGGAGGTGTCACAATCAATACCATACAACCAGCTATGCAACAAAGTGGAGGTGTCGCAATCAATACCATACAACCAGCTATGCAACAAAGTGGAGGTGTCGCAATCAATACCATACAACCAGCTATGCAACAAAGTGGAGGTGTCGCAATCAATACCATACAACCAGCTATTCAACAAAGTAGATGTGGGACATTTCCTGTTAGTCCGATCACCTCATCTCAACCGTGTCAGTTTTTCGACGTTAACAAATTTGTGTTAACTGGTTGCCACTCCACCGATTCTTATAATAATGCCTGGTTTCTAAATGGTTTAGTGATGAGTTTGGTCTATTAGTTGTAGTAGTAATGTTTCTCTAATCTTCCTTTATATAGGCAGATCCCGACCGGATAATGAAATAAACATAAAGGTCAGTATGACAATCGCTGGTCGGCCCGAGGGCACCAGGAGCAGGTCCTCTTTTCGGAAGAGGTACCAGGAATTATTATGTTTTGACACCAAACCGCGTTCAGGTGAAACTTTCGTTGCCCCGGGGCAGAGGGACATGTTCCGCGTCAGAGGTATGTGGATATAGATAGCTATCGGCAGGATTCCTTGGAACAGAGAGTGAATGGTAGATTGCCACTATTGTGTGGTAGATGGTAGTTAACAAAGCTACCAAACTGCTCGAGTGTTTCCATCGAATGTTCCGAGAATACGATTCTAAGAGAATCCAATAAAGCATTTCTCAGCATTGGACTGATTGCTTCAGAGAGTTGCCTTCTATAATATTCGAAGGCATTTGACTGATTGCTTCAGAGATTTGCCTTGTATAATATTCGAAGGCATTTGACTGATTGCTTCAGAGAGTTGCCTTGTATAATATTCGAAGGCATTTGACTGATTGCTTCAGAGATTTGCCTTGTATAATATTCGAAGGCATTTGACTGATTGCTTTCAGAGATTTGCCTTGTATAATATTGGAAGGCATTTGACTGATTGCTTCAGAGATTTGCCTTCTATAATATTCGAAGGCATTTGACTGATTGCTTCAGAGATTTGCCTTCTATATTATTCGAAGGCATTTGACTGATTGCTTCAGAGATTTGCCTTCTATAATATTCGAAGGCATTTGACTGATTGCTTCAGAGATTTGCCTTCTATAATATTCGAAGGCATTTGACTGATTGCTTCAGAGATTTGCCTTGTATAATATTCGAAGGCATTTGACTGATTGCTTCAGAGATTTGCCTTCTATAATATTCGAAGGAATTTGACTGATTGCTTCAGAGATTTGCCTGCTATAATATTCGAAGGCATTTGACTGATTGCTTCAGAGATTTGCCTTCTATAATATTCGAAGGCATTTGACTGATTGCTTCAGAGATTTGCCTTCTATAATATTCGAAGGCATTTGACTGATTGCTTCAGAGAGTTGCCTTCTATAATATTCGAAGGCATTTGACTGATTGCTTCAGAGATTTGCCTTGTATAATATTCGAAGGAATTTGACTGATTGCTTTCAGAGATTTGCCTTCTATAATATTCGAAGGCATTTACTGAAGTGGATTAATGCTTCGTTGCTGGAATGAAAACAGCGAAGTGTAATCAGTGGTGTTAATGAAAAAGATAAAGTTATTAATATCCTTACAATTTATTAAAGCTTTTTCCTACATTCTTAAAATATAAGGTTACTACTATTTTAGCTAAATGTAAGAAAAGTTAAAAGGACGTTATCCTTCGATTTTAAGACATTGAAAGCTACTCTTAAATTATCCATAAATACTTCTCTTTTTTTTTACGACTGACAAAAAAGCATTAAATTTATATTGTATTTTTTACGGAACTTTCCGGAACTCTTTACTAGAAGTGAAATTATAAACAACAGCCACTGTTCGTGTTTTAATGAGCATAGTGAAAAAGAGAGCTCAAAGTCCATCTGTGAACAAGCACCGTGACTTCCAGAGAGAAATGGTAGGCTTTTAAGCTATTAGAAAACACTTTCTCGTTGTTGTATTCAAGGTGCAATCTATAATCATGAAATTAAAAGAAAAACAGGATTGTACTCCAGTTGAATAGTCTGGATAGGAAATTAAAAATATCCACATAAGGTGTTCATCCGAAGTCTGTGAACAAGCACCGTGACTTCCAGAGAGAAATGGTAAGCTTTTAAGCTATTAGAAAACACTTTCTCGTTGTTGTATTCAAGGTGCAATCTATAATCATAAAATTAAAAGAAAAACAGGATTGTACTCCAGTTGAATAGTCTGGATAGGAAATTAAAAATATCCACATAAGGTGTTCATCCGAAGTCTGTGAACAAGCACCGTGACTTCCAGAGAGAAATGGTAAGCTTTTAAGCTATTAGAAAACACTTTCTCGTTCTTGTATTCAAGGTGCAATCTATAATCATGAAATTAAAAGAAAAACAGGATTGTACTCCAGTTGAATAGTCTGGATAGGAAATTAAAAATATCCACATAAGGTGTTCATCCGAAGTCTGTGAACAAGCACCGTGACTTCCAGAGAGAAATGGTAAGCTTTTAAGCTATTAGAAAACACTTTCTCGTTGTTGTATTCAAGGTGCAATCTATAATCATGAAATTAAAAGAAAAACAGGATTGTACTCCAGTTGAATAGTCTGGATAGGAAATTAAAAATATCCACATAAGGTGTTCATCCGAAGTCTGTGAACAAGCACCGTGACTTCCAGAGAGAAATGGTAAGCTTTTAAGCTATTAGAAAACACTTTCTCGTTGTTGTATTCAAGGTGCAATCTATAATCATAAAATTAAAAGAAAAACAGGATTGTACTCCAGTTGAATAGTCTGGATAGGAAATTAAAAATATCCACATAAGGTGTTCATCCGAAGTCTGTGAACAAGCACCGTGACTTCCAGAGAGAAATGGTAAGCTTTTAAGCTATTAGAAAACACTTTCTCGTTCTTGTATTCAAGGTGCAATCTATAATCATAAAATTAAAAGAAAAACAGGATTGTACTCCAGTTGAATAGTCTGGATAGGAAATTAAAAATATCCACATAAGGTGTTCATCCGAAGTCTGTGAACAAGCACCGTGACTTCCAGAGAGAAATGGTAAGCTTTTAAGCTATTAGAAAACACTTTCTCGTTCTTGTATTCAAGGTGCAATCTATAATCATGAAATTAAAAGAAAAACAGGATTGTACTCCAGTTGAATAGTCTGGATAGGAAATTAAAAATATCCACATAAGGTGTTCATCCGAAGTCTGTGAACAAGCACCGTGACTTCCAGAGAGAAATGGTAAGCTTTTAAGCTATTAGAAAACACTTTCTCGTTCTTGTATTCAAGGTGCAATCTATAATCATGAAATTAAAAGAAAAACAGGATTGTACTCCAGTTGAATAGTCTGGATAGGAAATTAAAAATATCCACATAAGGTGTTCATTCGAAGTCTGTGAACAAGCACCGTGACTTCCAGAGAGAAATGGTAAGCTTTTAAGCTATTAGAAAACACTTTCTCGTTCTTGTATTCAAGGTGCAATCTATAATCATGAAATTAAAAGAAAAACAGGATTGTACTCCAGTTGAATAGTCTGGATAGGAAATTAAAAATATCCACATAAGGTGTTCATCCGAAGTCTGTGAACAAGCACCGTGACTTCCAGAGAGAAATGGTAAGCTTTTAAGCTATTAGAAAACACTTTCTCGTTGTTGTATTCAAGGTGCAATCTATAATCATAAAATTAAAAGAAAAACAGGATTGTACTCCAGTTGAATAGTCTGGATAGGAAATTAAAAATATCCACATAAGGTGTTCATCCGAAGTCTGTGAACAAGCACCGTGACTTCCAGAGAGAAATGGTAAGCTTTTAAGCTATTAGAAAACACTTTCTCGTTGTTGTATTCAAGGTGCAATCTATAATCATAAAATTAAAAGAAAAAAAGGATTGTACTCCAGTTGAATAGTCTGGATAGGAAATTAAAAATATCCACATAAGGTGTTCATCCGAAGTCTGTGAACAAGCACCGTGACTTCCAGAGAGAAATGGTAAGCTTTTAAGCTATTAGAAAACACTTTCTCGTTGTTGTATTCAAGGTGCAATCTATAATCATAAAATTAAAAGAAAAACAGGATTGTACTCCAGTTGAATAGTCTGGATAGGAAATTAAAAATATCCACATAAGGTGTTCATCCGAAGTCTGTGAACAAGCACCGTGACTTCCAGAGAGAAATGGTAAGCTTTTAAGCTATTAGAAAACACTTTCTCGTTGTTGTATTCAAGGTGCAATCTATAATCATGAAATTAAAAGAAAAACAGGATTGTACTCCAGTTGAATAGTCTGGATAGGAAATTAAAAATATCCACATAAGGTGTTCATCCGAAGTCTGTGAACAAGCACCGTGACTTCCAGAGAGAAATGGTAAGCTTTTAAGCTATTAGAAAACACTTTCTCGTTGTTGTATTCAAGGTGCAATCTATAATCATGAAATTAAAAGAAAAACAGGATTGTACTCCAGTTGAATAGTCTGGATAGGAAATTAAAAATATCCACATAAGGTGTTCATCCGAAGTCTGTGAACAAGCACCGTGACTTCCAGAGAGAAATGGTAAGCTTTTAAGCTATTAGAAAACACTTTCTCGTTGTTGTATTCAAGGTGCAATCTATAATCATAAAATTAAAAGAAAAACAGGATTGTACTCCAGTTGAATAGTCTGGATAGGAAATTAAAAATATCCACATAAGGTGTTCATCCGAAGTCTGTGAACAAGCACCGTGACTTCCAGAGAGAAATGGTAAGCTTTTAAGCTATTAGAAAACACTTTCTCGTTCTTGTATTCAAGGTGCAATCTATAATCATAAAATTAAAAGAAAAACAGGATTGTACTCCAGTTGAATAGTCTGGATAGGAAATTAAAAATATCCACATAAGGTGTTCATCCGAAGTCTGTGAACAAGCACCGTGTCTTCCAGAGAGAAATGGTAAGCTTTTAAGCTATTAGAAAACACTTTCTCGTTGTTGTATTCAAGGTGCAATCTATAATCATAAAATTAAAAGAAAAACAGGATTGTACTCCAGTTGAATAGTCTGGATAGGAAATTAAAAATATCCACATAAGGTGTTCATCCGAAGTCTGTGAACAAGCACCGTGACTTCCAGAGAGAAATGGTAAGCTTTTAAGCTATTAGAAAACACTTTCTCGTTGTTGTATTCAAGGTGCAATCTATAATCATAAAATTAAAAGAAAAACAGGATTGTACTCCAGTTGAATAGTCTGGATAGGAAATTAAAAATATCCACATAAGGTGTTCATCCGAAGTCTGTGAACAAGCACCGTGACTTCCAGAGAGAAATGGTAAGCTTTTAAGCTATTAGAAAACACTTTCTCGTTCTTGTATTCAAGGTGCAATCTATAATCATGAAATTAAAAGAAAAACAGGATTGTACTCCAGTTGAATAGTCTGGATAGGAAATTAAAAATATCCACATAAGGTGTTCATCCGAAGTCTGTGAACAAGCACCGTGACTTCCAGAGAGAAATGGTAAGCTTTTAAGCTATTAGAAAACACTTTCTCGTTCTTGTATTCAAGGTGCAATCTATAATCATAAAATTAAAAGAAAAACAGGATTGTACTCCAGTTGAATAGTCTGGATAGGAAATTAAAATATCCACATAAGGTGTTCATCCGAAGTCTGTGAACAAGCACCGTGACTTCCAGAGAGAAATGGTAAGCTTTTAAGCTATTAGAAAACACTTTCTCGTTGTTGTATTCAAGGTGCAATCTATAATCATGAAATTAAAAGAAAAACAGGATTGTACTCCAGTTGAATAGTCTGGATAGGAAATTAAAAATATCCACATAAGGTGTTCATCCGAAGTCTGTGAACAAGCACCGTGACTTCCAAAGAGAAATGGTAAGCTTTTAAGCTATTAGAAAACACTTTCTCGTTGTTGTATTCAAGGTGCAATCTATAATCATAAAATTAAAAGAAAAACAGGATTGTACTCCAGTTGAATAGTCTGGATAGGAAATTAAAAATATCCACATAAGGTGTTCATCCGAAGTCTGTGAACAAGCACCGTGACTTCCAGAGAGAAATGGTAAGCTTTTAAGCTATTAGAAAACACTTTCTCGTTCTTGTATTCAAGGTGCAATCTATAATCATGAAATTAAAAGAAAAACAGGATTGTACTCCAGTTGAATAGTCTGGATAGGAAATTAAAAATATCCACATAAGGTGTTCATCCGAAGTCTGTGAACAAGCACCGTGACTTCCAGAGAGAAATGGTAAGCTTTTAAGCTATTAGAAAACACTTTCTCGTTCTTGTATTCAAGGTGCAATCTATAATCATGAAATTAAAAGAAAAACAGGATTGTACTCCAGTTGAATAGTCTGGATAGGAAATTAAAAATATCCACATAAGGTGTTCATCCGAAGTCTGTGAACAAGCACCATGACTTCCAGAGAGAAATGGTAAGCTTTTAAGCTATTAGAAAACACTTTCTCGTTGTTGTATTCAAGGTGCAATCTATAATCATAAAATTAAAAGAAAAACAGGATTGTACTCCAGTTGAATAGTCTGGATAGGAAATTAAAAATATCCACATAAGGTGTTCATCCGAAGTCTGTGAACAAGCACCGTGACTTCCAGAGAGAAATGGTAAGCTTTTAAGCTATTAGAAAACACTTTCTCGTTCTTGTATTCAAGGTGCAATCTATAATCATGAAATTAAAAGAAAAACAGGATTGTACTCCAGTTGAATAGTCTGGATAGGAAATTAAAAATATCCACATAAGGTGTTCATCCGAAGTCTGTGAACAAGCACCGTGACTTCCAGAGAGAAATGGTAAGCTTTTAAGCTATTAGAAAACACTTTCTCGTTCTTGTATTCAAGGTGCAATCTATAATCATGAAATTAAAAGAAAAACAGGATTGTACTCCAGTTGAATAGTCTGGATAGGAAATTAAAAATATCCACATAAGGTGTTCATCCGAAGTCTGTGAACAAGCACCGTGACTTCCAGAGAGAAATGGTAAGCTTTTAAGCTATTAGAAAACACTTTCTCGTTCTTGTATTCAAGGTGCAATCTATAATCATAAAATTAAAAGAAAAACAGGATTGTACTCCAGTTGAATAGTCTGGATAGGAAATTAAAAATATCCACATAAGGTGTTCATCCGAAGTCTGTGAACAAGCACCGTGACTTCCAGAGAGAAATGGTAAGCTTTTAAGCTATTAGAAAACACTTTCTCGTTCTTGTATTCAAGGTGCAATCTATAATCATAAAATTAAAAGAAAAACAGGATTGTACTCCAGTTGAATAGTCTGGATAGGAAATTAAAAATATCCACATAAGGTGTTCATCCGAAGTCTGTGAACAAGCACCTTGACTTCCAGAGAGAAATGGTAAGCTTTTAAGCTATTAGAAAACACTTTCTCGTTCTTGTATTCAAGGTGCAATCTATAATCATGAAATTAAAAGAAAAACAGGATTGTACTCCAGTTGAATAGTCTGGATAGGAAATTAAAAATATCCACATAAGGTGTTCATCCGAAGTCTGTGAACAAGCACCGTGACTTCCAGAGAGAAATGGTAAGCTTTTAAGCTATTAGAAAACACTTTCTCGTTCTTGTATTCAAGGTGCAATCTATAATCATGAAATTAAAAGAAAAACAGGATTGTACTCCAGTTGAATAGTCTGGATAGGAAATTAAAAATATCCACATAAGGTGTTCATCCGAAATCTCAAAAATGATTTGAAGATTATATCAAATTAGATCCTGTACCGTGGATTCAGAACAGATCCTTCAGCGAATTCTTCATAATGATGACCAGGAAGTCATTGTTCTTGGAACTCCGCATTCTTCAAAATTTGTCACTTGAAGAAACGTTTAACATTCACTAAAAACACAGCAATTGAAGAATTTCTTTCATTTATAGGTTGTTGAGATGAAGCAAAATAAGAGCTATTTGGTCCTATAAAGGAATACCACAATAATATCATTCTCATGGAAAAGAACTGCATTGGAAACATCATACTATGAAGGACCTTTTGCCCGCACTGATTCCTGAAATTTGTGAAAATCATTTGGATCATAAAGAAAGGAGAACACTTAAAAAATATTGAGGAAAACTTTAATCAGTCCGAAAGGTTTTAGAGCTACCTAGTAGGTCGACTTTCAAACTCAACAATGGTATCTCAAATACTGTGAAAACTAGTTCGAAACTTTTTTAAAGACAACGATGTTTTTGCTTGACCATACCAAAATGCCCGTACCTGAATCAAATTAAAAATTGATGGAGTGATTTGAAACTAATGTTCGAGCGAGAAAACCGTCATATCTTGCCGATCTTGAGTCTTCTGGTAAGGCTGATTGATTGCTCTAACAGCTTCGCTGACACTTGCAAGAGCTTGATGAACTATGATAAAAAGGCGTGTGATTTGATCCAAGTAAAATATGATGTATGCAAATGATTATTAACTGGGCATGAATATTGCTATAAATAACACTACTGTGTACGTTGAATTTTAATTTATGCCTGTTTTTGGATCTTATTCATCTTTTCACTAACTCTATAATTTAAGAAGGGGATTTTTTAAAGTGTTTGAATAAAAATTTCATCTTAGTTTAGGTATGACTTATGTTTTTTCTTTATCAATGCTATTTTTAATAATTCTTTTATAATATCAAAAAACAAAATAGTGAAGTTCAGAAATAAATATAAGTATCGAAATTTGGTGAATTTTTTAAAACCCAAAGAATTACAAATGGTGAAGTTCAGAAAATTTAACCATGGCTGCTTTTTTTTAGATTTTAAATTGAAATCTTAGCAGCGAAGCGCAAGCTCCCCCCGTAGGGGGGAGTGACGAAGGGCTTACCTGGTAGTATTATATTCCAAATTAAATTAAGTCAGCCTTTGGCAGAATTCCTAAAATATTAAAAACATTCAATCTTATGAACTATTTCGTGCTTCTCTCCACGGGAATGACACTTCTAATTATGCGCCCCAGGCATATTTTCTTTGACCACAAGTGTTTATTATATATGTAAATTGCATAGTTTTAGGCAATGATTGGTCGACGATACGATTGCAAATTTTGGCAGACAAAAATGAAAATTAGTGGCAAAATGGCTAAAGACGACACAACGTAACTCCAAACCGTCACTTAAGTAGCAAAGGAAATTCACTGTAAATATAATAAAAATATTTCTTTACCCCTCTACTTATTACATCCTGGGTTTTCTTGCCATGATTTTCTAATGCGAACTATCGTATGTTCTCAGCCTGCGATGTCACACACACACACACATAAAGTATTAGACTTGGAATGAGAGGAGGTATATGCTGAAGAGTAGATATGTAATTACAAAGACACAGCTGATAGAAAGTGTTTGTCCGTCTGTTTGGCGTAGAAATGGAAATCACACCAGAAAATTCCCAAATGAAACTCATCATCATTATCATCATCATCACTAACTTTATAATTTAAGGAGGGGATTTTTTTTAGTATTTGAATAATAAATTTATCTTAGTTTGGTTATGACTTATGTTTTTATCAAAGTTATTTCTAATAATTCTTTTATAATATCAAAAAACAAAATGGTGAAGTTCAGAAATAAATATAAGTATCGAAATTTTGTGAATTTTTTAAAACCCAAAGAATTACAAATGGTGAAGTTCAGAAAATTTATTTTTATATATCTTCTATAACTCTATATTTTAGCAACGTGATATTTTGAAAGGGGGAAAATTTAGTTTAGAGTTCTTTTTTAAAATTATTATAATTGGCCAAGTTCAGAAAATTGATAAAAATTTAACCATGGCTGCTTTTTTTAGATTTTAAATTTTAGTCTTAGCAGCGAAGCGCAAGCTCCCCACGCAGTGGAAGAGTGGTGAATCCATTGCCTGGTTATGCAGTGATATATTGAGCTCGCAATTCCAACTAAATGGTGCAACTTTCTTAGAATTCTGCGAAACAAGGTCAACAGACCTAAGTCGCGTGCTCTCAATTATTCTGACTTATGACCTTCAAAACTTTCAACAAGTGGGGCAATCCGACCCATAGTTACTTTTATTTTAATAATTCCAGGACTAACCTTGGTGGAACATGGTAATTATACCATTCGAAAGAGAATATAAAACAACATAAGGGGTTCAAAATTCGTTAGAATCGGCCGAATACTTATGATGTTATTGCCCCAAAACTCATTGAAAAGTAAAATGCTTACCATCCTACCGACCGACTTACGAACCAACATAGCAACTTATAGAGTCGCTTGCACGCGGCTGAAAAATATCTTAAACCTGCACTTTATACATGGTGGTGTTTGTGCGTGGAGGTGTATTCGAGACTTGTCCACGGATGATCCATGAGTAGAGATGTTACAGTACCTCCCATCGCTTTTGAGGTTCATTCGGAGTAGACAAAATAATGGATAGTTTTAGAGGCGTCGATTCGCCTCGACCGAAGTCTGGAGGAAAATGTTATAAGTGGAGTTTTGATGTTTTGAAAGCGAAAACCAACGGGTACATTCGCAGGAAATGATGAAATGAAGTTCGTATTATAAGACTAACTGTGTGGAAGCCAAAAGCGAAGACTAATTGGGCCGTTAGAGATTGGTAGGAAAGAACAAATCTTCCATAGTTCCTCACATTCTTCAACGAAAGACCGATTTCTTTAACACCGGGGATCTTCGCCCCCCCTTTTGTCGCGTTTGTTAATTATTATAAATTAACAAACAATCCCCCGAGTCGACCTGAGCGAGGATAAATAATACAATAACGATTATCTTCAAATTATTTTATTAGAGATGAGAGAGAGAGCGATTGGGATAGTAACAATAATAATAATTATTATTATCAATATTTTCTTTCACTTACTAATATTTCATGTTTATTCAATTATTCATAGCCTTTTTCTTTTCTTTTTTTTAAATTTGGGTCCTTCTGCTGCATCAGCAAAGGTACACTGTATAAATAAAGAGGAGATTCCAAACTATGCAATAAAGCGACTAATTAAATGAATAAATTAGAAACTTCTTAGCGAATTGAACTGTTTTATGAACAAATCACATCAATGAACATCTAATTCCGATATCTAAAAAAAAAATTCCCGACGTTTTTAACCTAAATGATATGCCAAGATCTGTAGGAGAGCTTCGTGGTGCTCTCCTGCACAGCCTTTATACCTCTCCTCAGTAGAGGTCATCGTCTAAGTCCCTTGATCTTATTTTCCTTTTAGAAATACCCTAACATTAATTTTCCCGTTCGCATACATGTGTATGCTCCAAATACACATCCCTACATGCAGATTTCGCTTCATAGACCAATTAGATGCCTGGTAGGCTCCATCTTGAACTACGTGCGCGCGCTAACTTCGCCTACTGTGCAATGAATGACGATCTCAAGGCTGCAAAATCCAGAAGCAACGCTTCAGGGCCTACATATTATATTTCGTACTTAATACCCAGGAATCAGAACGAAGACAACAAAAATTAAAACCTATTACTAGAGATGGTATTCAGAAGGGTTATGGACACGTAAGAGGAAGACCCACTTTGTCTAAGGTTAACGAAATTGAAGATCAACCGACAAATTCCTTCGCCAAAATATCCCATCATAGAAACCAACCCCAAACGAAACACTACTGCTCCTGACTAGCGGCGATTCTCTCCCATATGCACGGAGAAGGTATTATCTAATCTATACATGGCATTTATACATATGTGCGTGTCAGTAGGTATATCTGTGCGCGTGCCGGGATATCTGTACATGCGTGCGTAAAGGTAACCGCACATGGGCTTGCGTGTTTCGATCGCTGTTTCTCGGAGCTTCGTAATTACGCCATTTCGAGCACCGATAATCAAGTAGGCATCACGACTCCTTCTTGACTGACAATAGATAAATTCGGTGATAACAACAGACAACTGAACACAATTTTTTTTTTGGCCTTACGTTCAAGAAGTTACGAAGGTATACGTAGGAGCTTGTAAAATAAAAATGCATATATATATATATATATATATATATATATATATATATATATATATATATATATATATATATATATGACTCTTAGTGACCACACACATAATTCAACTATTTTGTGGAGAAATGAGAACATTGATGGCACCTGCTCGCGCCCCCCTCCCCTTTCTCGTGCACGCCCCACTTCCCAAATACGCATTTGTGGATTGGGGAGGGAACTGGGGCGAGGGTACAAATTGGCGGTGAGTCGAGTTCTGAAAAGCCAAAAGAGATCGGGTTGGGATGACGAGACAAATACCGGGGCACGATTCAACGACGCCGCGTCTATTAAAATAATGGCGACCGAAAAGCCATTGTTCGTTGAAGCAGTTAAGACGCCTGTGCCCTGATTGATGTGTCGCGGACATGGTGACATACACACTTGTGTGGGTAACTCAACCCACCCCAAAAAAACCTTTGGGGGGCGAGATGATACCTGTTCATCCACACAACGAGCATTTCTTCCTCTCCTTCACCCACCCCTCTGAAGTTTATTTCTCTCCAATGCACCGTCGATTAACTAAACATCTCTGCTTCACTCCCACTACTAGCACTTCTTTTCTACTGAATTCTCCTCTCTTTCTTACAGCAAAGAGTGTCTTGATTTTATTAATGAGGCAGATGGCAACCACGAGGTTTTAAATGGTAGGGGGGGAGGGGAGGTCTCTTTGGGCGATCGGAGCGGTAGTGAATGGTAGTGATTTGCGTGTAAGAATGTGCCAGGCATCTACATATGCCAGGACAAAAGATATGGTATGGAAATAAGACAATGGTATTAGAGGAAAAAAAATTCAGGTGGTAGTAGTGGAATGATGAATGTGTGAAAGGTAGATATAATGAGGTATGTATGGTGGGAAGAAGGGTGTGAAGAAAGTTGCGCCTGAGCATGTTTTAAGATAATGTATGGTAGATGTAAATGGACTTGTGAAGGGAATTCACGCGAGTGAGTGTCAGGGTGTGCAAATGATTGAAAGATCGCGTCAAAGGCGAGTTGATTATGAATGAGTGCGGTTGGTATACCAACGAGTATCCGCCTTCACACTGAACCGAGCCCTTCCCTTGGGGGAGGCTGTCCACCCACGCCGAAGTGACTGTATGTAAAAGCCCAATCTACCAGCACTAAAAAGAACTGTATCATTTGAGCATTTCAACACTCACGATTGCTATCACGGCGCATGGAATCGTTTTCACCCGCCCATACAGCGCGCTGCCACCGCTGGGCCAAAATGACCCCCTATCCGGGGACGGCAGTTTTCTTTACTATACGAATGAGTGCTTGAGAGAGATCAAGGTCGATAGACCTCAGTCGCGTGCTCTCAATTATTCTTACTTATGACCTTACCACCTTCAAAACCTTCTACAAGTATGGAAATCCTACCCATAGTTAGTTTTCTGTTAATAAATCTGGGACTTACCTTGAGAGGACCTTGGGAATTATATCATTCAAAAGATAATGTAAACCGACATAAGGGTTTCAAATTCCGTTTTGACAAAAGATCCTGGTCTAACCTTAGGAGGACCTTGGCAATTATATAATTTAAAAGAGAATGTAAAACAACTTATGGGTTTCAAATTTTGTTAGAATCGGCCGAATAGTTACGATGTTATTGCCAAATAATTCCCTGACTAACCTTGGGAAAACCTTGGTAATTTTCTCATTCGAAAGAAAATTCAAAACAACATAGGGTTTAAAATTCCCTTCAAAATTGGCCGAATAGTTACAATGTCATTGCCAAAAAACTTATTAAAAAGTAAAACGCTTACCATCCGACCGGCGACCTACGGACCGACATAGTAACTTATAGAGTCGCGTCCACGCGTCGAAAAATGGCTTACAAAGGAACAAGTCGATGATATTGTGTATGTGTAGATGGATGGGGTAAACCCTGAATAGATGAAATGCCACCACACACAACACCTCATCGCCATGAAGTAACATTTTGGAGTGGGTAAAAATGATGAATAGCTTTGTTTTGGCAGGGTAGGGGAGTTTAAATGGCGACGATGCGTGCTTACCACAGTTCAGTGGAAAGTGGTCAGATATGATAATAATAACGATTACTTGCATTCATTTACCGCAGGGTTTCCCAACAGGGGGTCATGGCATATTTGAGGGGGGGGCACAGACTCCATAAATGGGGGTTACATGACTGAACCTATTGAAACCTAAATTATAGGTCAATGGATCATTTTAATTTATGTGGTTTAATTAAATTTTCATATTTCTTTATATGTAAACAAATATTTTACATCTTACAAACTTATTGTGTAAAATAGAATTAATTTGAATATTATCTACTGAAAATAATGGTCATGGAAGGCCACAGGATAAACCCTAAAGAGGCCCATAATTCAAAACCAGCTGGGAACCCCTGATTTACCGCTCCACGTCTTCGCAATTTCTAATAATAATAATTATTAGCAAGGCGCTCTGCAGAGCCATGGGGCCGCGTAGAGCACCTGTCTAATACTGAGAGAATTGACGAAACTGATGGGTCTTCAAGCGCAGATTGGGACAGCGCGATCGTTAATGCACCACAAACGACTACAAGGTATTTGCGATATGAAGCAAAGCAGAAACATACGGTTCTCGGTGGTTGTGAGGGATAAGTGATATTTAAAACCTAGTAGATGGGTTCAGTGAAGAAGAGAGGTGTGAGGGATAAGTGGTATTTAAAACCCAGTAGATGGGTTCATTGAAGAAGAGAGGTGTGAGGGATAAGTGGTATTTAAAACCCAGTAGATGGGTTCAGTGAAGAAGAGAGGTGTGAGGGATAAGTTGTATTCAAAACCCAGTAGATGGGTTCATTGAAGAAGAGAGGTGTGAGGGATAAGTGGTACTTAAAACCCAGTCGGTAAGAAGGATGACCTTAAAGACATCGTAGAAGTGGATGCAATGGCAGGGAGAATTCTCATAGCAACTGTGTGGCCTAAAAAAACAAACGAACCCGGATCTTGTCAATAAAACCAGGATGTTAAAAGGGTAGGAGAGTGGAAATAATGGAATCTATAAAGGAGTTTCAGGAATCAAGGCGGAAGGCAGTGGAGGCGATCGTTGACTATCATTGGTGACCCCAAGGTCTTTAATATTATCAAGGGGGGACCAACCAAAGTTGAGGGAAGGAGAAATTACTTTACATTGAGGGGCATCCTACGAAGTTCCAATTAACAATTCAAGTTTATCTTGGTTGAGTCTTAGAACACCTCAAGTTTATCTGGGTTGAGTCACAGAAGCTGCTCCACAACCATTTGGCAATGACTTGGGTAAACAGAGAGGATTCTCTAAGAGACTCAGGAAATGAGGCGAGGGATAATGGTTTATATGAGCGTCATCAGCACAGAAAAGAAATGAAAGACCGAGGCCCTCCATAAGAAGGCCAAAAATGACAGTATGCAAAAAAGGATCGCACCGAGTCTTGGGGAATTCCAGAGCGCACTTCGACCTTCCCAAAGGATTCAGTTCAAATGTGCACATGCTGATGGCGGGATGAGATATAGGACCGGATCCAATCAAGGGCGGTTCCGAAGACACCAGGAAATATATGTGTGGTGTCCGTCTGGCAGGATAGAAGGCTGTCGAAGGTCATGGGCCAGATAGCGAAAGGCTCATCATCAGCAGCTTATAAGACAGACTTCAGCAACCTTTCGAGAGCCTTCAAAAGAAACGAGAGGTTAGATATTGGGAGTAGGGTAACTCGCGGGGTCGATTGGGTCCAAGCTGGGTTTCTTTAGAATGTGGCGAATAGCCGTATGTTTGAAATATTTGGGGGAGAACAGGGTGAACTGGCGATATACTAAAGGGTGATTAACTAAACTACTTTCCTCGAGACGATGGATGGATATTCCCTTTCGTATGCAGCCTTATCACTCCGTCTCCTTGACGATCTTGTGAAGAGCTTTGAAAGAGGCAATTAAAAGGGTCAATTATGTCTTAATTGGTCCCCATCATTAAGCTGGCTTAATTACCACTATTTTGCCAAAATGAGTGGCGGACGTTGACTCGCAATCAATCCAGCCGCAAAAATAACCCCGGAGAAGTGTCACATCTTGAAGAGGCTTGTATGATGTACTCGCGATGCGAACGCATCAATGAACAGCGAACAAACGAACGAACGGGAGTTTAGAAGACAGTCATCGCATTCCTCTGGACGGATCTCTGACGTTGACTTCCACTCATAGTTGACTTCGGCCCAGTTCTCATCGACTTCCCTTCCGATAGTCAATTGATTAGGTCCGATAGTCAAGGCTTTAGAGATAGGCAGTTGACTCGAGGGGAAAAGGTCGAATCGGGGTAAAGATCGAACCGAGGGAAAGCTAAAATGATACATGAATCTAAGGGAAAATACCGTAACGAAGGCTAAAAAAAAAGAACTTATAAGTGCAATGAGCCATAAGTTCGCAGCCCTGGAGTACGAGTTTGACCCACCTCGGCAGAGCGAATAGAAAAGAAGGAACAAAGAGAATAAATAGAGAGGTAGACAGTAATATTGGGTGGAAGAATTGGAAAAAGGAGACGGGGAAGTTGCCTCAAGCGAGTCAAGGTCTTTATGACCCGCTGTTTAGGTCTTCATGCATATACATACATCTCCGCAGGGAGATTTGACGTCGTACTTTTGAACCATTGGTCTATTTGTACGAACTGTTCCTTGAATGCCCCTTTAATTTAATATTTGGGAATGATTTGCTGTAGTGATCATTTATTTATCTTCTCACTCTTTCTCACACCTGGACATTTACGACTGTGGATGTGTTACGTTAATCCACTTTAAAATGCGTTAAAGTTCCTTCAATAAGAACTTTTCTCAAGAGCCACGTTTACCCCCACAGGGGGAAGGGGTTGCTCACTTTGAGTTCCCTCTTGGGACGAACAGGGTCCTAGAGGCTTCACACTCATGAAGTTTGCTCTGATAACTCTTGTCCTTTCTCTTCATCTTTTTCCTAAGTTCTCTTTCTCATTTGTACTATCCAGTGAACTTGCTGCCGTCCTGCAACACCCTGTTTTTATTTCTTCCCAATTTACGTACAAAAAAAAAAATACCATCCCTATTAGTAAAGGACAAACACAATAATGTGTTTAGGACTGAGAGCCCTGGCAGAAAAAAAAACAACAACAAAGGATGGAAGTCAAAGTGGAGAGGAAGTCATGTGGAATGGATCATCCTCTATTACAGAAAGAGACAAGGACGAAGGAATATCTACCGATCGCCTATTTCCCAACTTCACCCCTGCCAATGCAGCGAAGTTGGAACCAAGTGAATTGACACAAGGGGGGCTGAAGAAGAGCAAAGACACGGTGGCTGGGGAACAACGTGGGAATAGAGGAAGAAATGGTCATCAAGAGAATCTGTGGGTAATAAATAGGATCTTTGAAATCAATTGGGAGCGCATAGGCCACTGTTAGAGATCGCGCAGGAAGAGGCCAGAAACGGGAAAGAAGTCGGCGGAAGAGCTATCGGGCCACGTGGTTCTAAGCAAATAGAAGGGAGGGGGGGGGGAGTAGAGGCAGGCGCGGTGGAAGAGACAATTAGAGTAGTCATTGGGAGAGGAAGGGATGAATCTCACTCTCAAGGTTCTTTGTGTCGAAGCGAGGACGAATCCACCGAAGACCTTGAAGAAAGCGTACCTGGAGATGATATTGATAGGAGACTAAGCGGAAGCCCGTTGAAGGAGATACAAACATCCCTATTTTACTTGTTCGTTCCCCCCTATTAATTTTACACTTGCTAAAAACTCTTCTCCCGTCAAATTACCCCCTGAGGGCATCCATAAATGGCCGGGGCAATCTGCCTTCTTGGCTCAAAAGGACTGGTTCGAGAGAACTGCGCTCTCTACCAGTTCTTAGCGGCACAGTCTTCCCTTACAGGCATTGTGGCTTTCGTTAATCTCCGGATTTTTTAATAGAAAATTATTAAAAAGCGAATGGTGGCGAATGAGCGAAGTTCTAGGTCGACGAGCCTCCGTCTCTACGCCTTTGTCCAGTGACCTCGATTCCTGGCCCGGTACACCTCATATCCCACTATCCTAGGATCCTCAGGGCAGTGCCGGTTTAACACCTAGTAGCACGTGCCACGGGCATGCGCTTCGGGGGCCCCGCGGAGATGTAAAAAAATAGTAATAATTAAGTTTTTGCCCTTAGGCACAGAAAGCCGAGACAAAATAATTATTCATTTTTCCTGATTTTTTATATTATTATTATATATGATATTACTATTAATAAGAACAAATATAGAAAACTTCACTAGAGCATACTGCATATTATAATAAGTGTGGCATTATGTTATAGTAGTACACCGCATAGTCGAGGGGCTACTCAACTGGCAGCCCCGCTGTTCCTTGTGCCACGGACCCCGTAGCTCCTTAAACCGGCCCTGCCTAAATGGGAGGAGGCGATTTAATTTTATTGGTTCTGCTTATACAGGGCACGCAAATGGCAGCATAGCCTGTTGCTTCATGTGCATACCTAATTTGTGATACACAAAGGAGTAATTTGAGATCCGTGTGCAATCAATGGCAGAAAATTATTATTTACTATGGATTAAAAAAAAAGGTTGGGATGTAGAAAAATCCTTGGGAGTGGTCAGAAAGGTCAAGGGTGACAATACCATGATACAAAACCTCCATAAAAGGACTGAGTTTACTATCGAAACGCAACCCGGTTCGGACTCCCCATATCGGACGGTCTATATCATATAACCACCTGTTTACCTGAGTTCGAACCTGGTCATGTCTCGTCCCGGTGAATGAAAATGATCCATTTAAAATTCCCAACAGCGTAAATAGGAGAAAACTGCCCCGGGATCTCCCGAAGGAGCCGTTAACCACTTGTTGTGCTAAATCCTCCCTCCCTAAAACAAGGGTAGTCCCCTCCCCTTTGGTAAATTTTGTGTCTGGATCCTCAGGAATCCCCCCCCCCTCCGTCCGGGATTTCCCTCCAGAATGGTCGCCCCAGGAATCGCGTGGGTCTTCCATTCTTTATCTCAAGATTGGCATTGAAAGCGAAGAGACCACATGAGCGAATGTGATACCGGCGCCCGTCGCGTAATACCGGGAGCCGACCGGGGTCAAATTTGGTCAGTTAAGGTCACGACAGAGCTCTCTGCAAGGCTCGTAAAATATACTAGCAAATTATTACACTTACTTTCCCATGACCTAGCCTCCAGCTCATTCCCAAATTGAAACCAAACCTGTTAATTTGCAGTTAATTATTTAATAACAATATATATAATATATATATATATATATATATATATATATATATATATATATATATATATATATATATATAGAGAGAGAGAGAGAGAGAGAGAGAGAGAGAGAGAAAGAGAGAGAGAGAGATATTAGAGAAAGAGACAGACAGACAGATACAGGATGATCCATAAAAAAAGTTAACCGAATTTTGGATTAGTATTACTCAAAAATTATTAGAGATGTTTTGGTCCTCGAAAATATGTTTTGTCTAACAATTATTTATTTTTCGATTGTGAAAACTTCGTTTAATTTCTTTTACGAATTTGATACACAAATGGTTTTGGTGGAGGCTTAAAAAGGTTTTTCGTAATGAAATGAAATAATGAAAATCCAAAGTTGAAAATCAACAAATTTATTTGTCCATTAATAACAAAATACCTCTACATATGGGTGATACATATGTATTTTTAAAAAAAATTCTAAGCACCGTTTCCTTTAACATGTCCTCCAGTTCTTTCCAAGCACATTTGCGCCTTTGATCGCATTGATTGTACAACTCTTTTCACCAAATGTTAATTTTCCTTAAGTAAATTGACCTTAATTGTGAGGCTGTCTTTTAACTGGTTTATGTTATCCAGGAGAATAGTATACAATTTACTTTTTAGATTCCTCCATAAGAAGAAATCGCACGGTGCTATCGTTAAAAAAGTATCTGTCTTTCTCTTGCATACAACTGAAGTAGATCGGTCTACCTAACCCTGAAGCTGAAGTAGATGGGTCTAACCAGCCCTAAAACTGAAGTAGATTGGTCTACCCAATCTTACAACTGAAGTAGATAGGTCTACCTAACCCTGCAACTGAAGTAAATGGGTCTAACCTAACCTACAACTGAAGTAGATTGGTCTACCCAATCTTACAACTGAAGTAGATAGGTCTATCTACACTTGCAGCTGAAGTAGATGGGTCTAACCAGCCCTGAAACTGAAGTAGATTGGTATACCCAATTTTACAACTGAAGTAGATAGGTTTACTTACCCCTTTAACTGAAGTAGATGGGTCTAACCAACCCTACAGCTGAAGTAGATTGGTCTACCCAATCTTAAAACTGAAGTAGATAGGCCTACCTACCCCTGCACTGAATTAGATGGGCCTAACTAGCCCTACAACTGAAGTAGATCGGTCTATCTAACCCTAAAAGCGAAGTAGATCGGTCTACCCAGCCCTACAACAAGTAGATTAATCTACCTAACCTCACAGCTGAAGTAGATCGGTCTACTTAATCCCAAAGCTGAAATATATCAGTCTACCTAACCCTACAACTGAAGTAGATCTAGCTACCTAACCCAACTGAAGTAGATCTAGCTACCTAACCCAACTGAAGTGGATCTATCTACCTAACCCAACTGGAGTAGCTTGGTCTACTTAACCTCACAACTGAAGAAGATCTGTCTATCTAACCCTACACCTGAAGTAGATAGGTCTATCTATCACTACAACCGAAGTAGATCGGTCTATCCACCCCTACAACTGAAGTAGATAGGTCTACCTACCATTCCCACTGAAGTAGATAGGTCTACCAACCCTAAACTGAAGGAGATCGGTCTACCCACCCTTACAACTGAAGTAGATAGGTCTATGCAACCCTAAAACTGAAGTAGATCGGTCTACCCAAACTTACAACTGAAGTAGATCGGTCTACCTAACTTCACAGCTAAAGTAGATCGGTCTATCTGAGGCTCCACCCTGAATCCACCGAAGTTTATTGAATTGATTGCCGAAAATACGGATGTGTACTGGGGTGATCCGCCTTAAAACAATAGGCTAATGAGATGGCCATTTCAGCATATCTTGATCTACAGACACTTTCTGCCGACAAATACGTCCCTCAAAGTTTAATTCTGGGGGATTGTTGAGCAGCGCCTACTGTCGAATATTATGCCAATTTACCATTCCCTTAATGAAAAATGTTGCCTTGTCACCAATCACAATGATGTCCAAGAAACTAGCAAGTTTATGGAGAAGCCATAAACTTGTTTACGACTAGGAAAATCAGTTTCAAGAAGTTAGTCTTGCATGCAACTTATAAGAATTTCATTTTAAGTTGTGCTTAATAATGCGTTTATTTGTTGAGCTTGTTAATTACAAGCCATTTCTTTCTGATTGATATGTTTGGATTGTAAAGAAGCGCCATCCGAACATTTTTCCCAAATAGCGTGTTTGCTTGGTGGATTCCTATCAGAAAAAACGTTTAAATCAATTTTGTACTTGTTTAATAACCGCCAGTTCTAAGAAAGTTTGTGATAACAAATACTCGTCAAATTTTTGTTAACTGCATGATAAAAGGGGGGTCTTCTGAAGGTGTCTTATGTGTGATGCCTTAAAAAACGATTGGATGTACCAATGAAGAAGAGAACATACTATTTTATGCATTCCATTGGTATCAAAGATACTTAGAGAAATAAAAGAGAATAATGCGGTGTTACATATATATATATATATATATATATATATATATATATATATATATATATATATATATATATATGCAAACAATGTCCCACGGGGAAGATGAAACGCTAATTCCAAGTACTTTCGAACTTTTTTTTTTCTTTTACTTTGTTTCTTTTAACTGTTTTAAGGAGAAAAACTCAGCTAAGAATTGGGTTTCTGTCATGGTTCTGATTTGGCTGAGTATAGGAGAACATGTTGCTGCTCCCCGGTGCCATGAAGTGTGGCACTCCGTCTTCCATGAATAGGCAGCGTCCTTTTCAAACTGCCCATTGGCATAAGTCTGTATAGTTTTCCGAGTAACCAAAACTCTGAACCATTCTGCTCGCCCACTCCCCTGTCAGCAGTTGACCCCCCCTCCCTAACCACAATATGCAAGCCAATTAGGATCACCAAGTACATTCTGTTCAGCCCAGCGGGTCCAGGGCGATTACCCCATACCCTGAGTTGGTTTGATTAAACTAACCAGCAAATATCCGTGATCATTTGACTCTCTAACTTACCCAAACCATAGGAAGGGGTATCTCTGCCCTATTAAAGCTCAGTGCTACGATTCCACTGCTCATATAGCGCAGATCCCCCTGATAGAGCTGACAATCTGTGTTGAAGGCTTTTTCGGGGCATCTCTCTATACCCGACCCGGTGACGGGTAGGCAGCAAATGATGACTCATTGAAGAATGTTACCCCATTAATCAACTGTCCAAGGTTTTTGTATTTTAGCATCGGGGTTTTGTATCTTAGCGTCGGGGTTTTTGTATCTTAGCGGCGAGGTTTTGTATTTTAGCGGCGGGGTTTTGTATTTTAGCGGCGGGGTTTTGTATTTTAGCGGCGGGGTTTTGTATTTTAGCGGCGGTTTTTTTTTATTTTAGAGTCTATTTTTTAGAATTTTAACAGAGTTTATTGTATTTTAGCGTCGTTTTTTTTTATTTTGCATCAGGAGTTTTTTAATTTAGCGTCGGAGTTTTTGTATTTTAGCGTCTGGGGTTTGGTATCTTAGCGTTGGGGGTTTGTATTTTAGCGTCGGGGGTTTTGTATCTTAGCGTTGGGGGTTTGTATCTTAGCGTCGAGGTTTTGTATCTTACTTTCGGAGTTTTTTTTTATTTTTAGCGTCAGTGTTTTTGTATTTTAGCGTCGTTTTTTATTTTAACGTCGGGGTTTTTGTATTTTAGCGTCGGAGTTTTTGTATCTTAGCGTCGGGGTTTTGTATTTTAGCCGTGGGATTTTTGTATTTTAGAGTCGGTTGTTTTTTATTTTAGCGTCGGGATTTTGTATCTTAGCGTCGGGATTTTGTATTTTAGCGGCGGGGTTTTTGTATTTTAGAGTCGAGTTTTTTTGTTATTTTAACGTCGTTTTTTTATGTTAGCGTCGCTTTTTATTTTAGCGTCGAGGTTTTTGTATTTTAGTGTTGGGTTTTTTGTATCTTAGCGTCGGGGTTTTATTTTAGCTGCGGGTTTTTTGTATTTTAGAGTCGGGTTTTTATTTTAACGTCGAGTTTTTTTATTTTAGCGTCGGGTTTTTTGTATTTTAGTGGCATTTTTTCTGTGATTTAGAGGCGGGGTTTAGGTATTTTAGAGTCAGGTTTTTTATTTTACGATCACGGTTTTGTATTTTAGTGTCGGTGTTTGCGCTGAAATATTTGGAAAAGAGCAACGCCTCTGTAGTTATTTTGATTTTGTAGAGTTCTCTGTAGAGCGTTCTGTAGAAACCGGACTTTCATGCAGAGATCGATCTAAATGTGTTGCACGAGATACCTATTTACCATGGTTCGAAACCACCTTTGGTAGTGTTCCCCGCCTCTTCATTACTCTTTGGATACTTCTCCTTCTCCTCCTCCTTCTCTTTCTTCTCCTTCTGTCCTCCTTCTCTTTCTTCTCCTTCTCCTATTCCTTCTCTTTCTCATTCTTCTCCTCCTCTTTCTATTTCTCCCCTATTCCTTCTCCTTCTCCTCCTCCTTTTCCTTCTCTTCTCCTTCTTCTCCTCATTTTCTTCTCCTCCTCTTACTCCTTCTCCTCCTTCTCTTCTCTATATCCTTCTCTTCTTTCCCATTTCTACTCCTCCTCTTCCTCCTCCTTCGCTCCTCCATCTCCTTCCCCTACTTCGTGAATGAAGCTCTCCCACGCTCAGTGTATGCTTCGCTCGTAAAGGGGAAGAAGGGGGAGGCCTTCCCTGTAGATTGGGGGAAGGCTGAAGAGAGTTGAGGCCCTACCTCTCCTTAGTGCTCAAAGTAGTCTCTTTTGCCTATTTAATCAATGTACTCTCCCTAACTTCACCACTTCCAACACGATCCTCTCTGTTCCCTCACAACTGTAAAGATGAGTCGATGTTTCTTTTTATCATTTAATAAAATCAAATAAATCACAGCCCCAGAGCAATACTAGGCGTCTGAATCGGTCTACTTAATCATACAACTGAAGTAGATTGGTCTACCTAACCCTAAACTTAAGTAGATAAATCTACCTAACCATACTGAAGTAGATAGATCTATCTAACCCAACTGAAGTATATAAATGTACTTAACACCGCAACGGAATGGGATATATCTACATAACCCAACGCAAGTAGATCGGTCTACCTAACCCAACGGAAGTAAATCGATCTACCTAACTTCACAACTTAGGTAGATCGATCTACCTACCCCTAAACTGAAGTAGATCAATCTACCTAACCCAACTGAAGTAGATCGGTCTACCTACCCCTAAACTGAAGTAGATCAATCTACCTAACCCGACTGAAGTAGATCAGTCTACCTTACCCTATGACTGTAGTAGATTGAGTCCCATACATAAATGCGCCGCCGGCACAAAAATATGTGAAATCGTCAGGATAGAAATAAACCTTAATATGAAAAAATAATCAGTGGCAAATAAAATTTATTTTAGTGGCAAATATAATTTAATTTCAGTGACAAATAGAATTTAATTTCAATAGCAAATAAAATATAATTGCAGTGAAAAATAAAATTTAATTGCAGTGGCAAATCAAATTTAATTTCAGTGTCAAATCAAATTTAATTTCAGTGGCAAATCAAATTTAATTTCAGTGGCAAATATAATTTAATTTCAGTGGCAAATATAATTTAATTTCAGTGGCAAATCAAATTTAATCAGTGGCAAATAAAATTTAATCAGTGGTAAATAAAATTTAATTTAAGTGGCAAATATAATTTAATTTCCGTGGCAAATATAATTTAATTTCAGTGGTAAATAAAATTTAATTTTGATAAATTACTTATTTTATGGACACAAAAACAACCACCGAGGGAATTCCAACTCAAAGGAAAAAGGCGAAAGGAAAATGCGGATAAATCGAGAAGTTCCACAATCGTAAAAAAGGCTGAATTAAGGAAGGCAATAACGACCCTCACCAACCTTGCATGCTGGGGTCGCAAGGCGTTTCCTAAGTTTGTGCGAGGAGAGGCACTCAGAAATAGGAAATAAACCCCTGGAGGGAGGAACCCCAGTTGTAACTCGAAACGTAGCTACCCCGTATCAGATTGAACGAACTTGAGTGCCGGAGAGCTGCGTGCCATCTTAGCAGGTAGTTGTATACATTCGTATTTTCGCTTCCCCCAACTTCACTACTTCTACCATGATAACGGCGATGAGGACAATGTTTGTATTTTTTTATGCTGCACACAATATATTCCCATTACCAAAATATGCGTGTGTGTGAGCGCTAGCGTGTGTGTGTATGTAGGTAGAGTGTAAGTGTAAATATACGTATATCGCGATGTAAACAAATCTTGCTTCACTCCGTGCTACAAATTGCGGGGCAGATTGTTCTCTCGCGTCTCTCGTCCATTGCATGTAATGGCATGAAGCCTGACACCGGACCCCATTAGTATTCAGCCCCTGTCCCGGTTGCCGATTTCATCAGCGCACCCTCCTTATTTTTTTCTGGCTGAGCGGAGGAGAAAATGAATTTCTAAAAGCGCAATTAAAAGTCGCGTACGAAACGGCACGGGCCACAAAATAACCGCCGACGAGATGCCACAGATTGTTTCTTGTCCGGGTAGCTTCAACCGGCGGTTAGGTATCAGCGTCGATAGTAACGGAGTCCGGTAACCAGTTAACCCTGTTGAGTCATGGCGAGCCATTCATCGGTCATTGTTAGGTTATTTATCAAAGTCATAGAATTCAACGGAGACTAAAAGTGCAAGAGAGAAAAAAAAGATGGTCCGAGTATTGCATATGTTTCGGAATTTTGCGCCCTCGACTAGATCTCGGACGTTGCCTGATGAGCGGTGAAGAGATCGTCGCACTCAGACGTTTTCTCCCTCTCCTCCAAAACCCCCCTCCGCGCCTCCCGAACTCCTCCCCTTTAACCCTGCCAAAGCAATCATGTCCGGGAGCCGGTCGAGGAGAATCGGTTGTATCGCGAGTTCGCTTAAGAGGCGAATCGGGAGATGCCCTTTGCTATACGTGATGGTAGAGCCAGGGTTTATTGAGTTGTTGGGGCTCCACTGCGCCTACGGAGTTGTATCACTTCTTAGGGTCGTCTTCTTTCGGCCTCTCTGCCTTTATTAGCTTTCATCGTGCGAAGAAGAGTGACCTCGTTTCTCCTCACGTTTGCCTGAATTGTGCACTTCGGGGAAAGAAAGACTCATCTCCACATCGTCAAACGTAACTCAAATTTGTAGTTTCGGGTATCTGTGACGATTTTCCGCTCTTCTCCCCCATCATTTCAAGCATCCTTGATTCCATTTCTTCCAACACTTGGCTCCTACCATATGTGAAAAAAGGTATTAAATCTTTTTCGAAGAAATGCCATCTAGATTTCTCTGGAAATGTATTTTTTGGAAGTTTTGAAAGTTTCATATTAACAGTTTGTTATCCTCATGTATTTGTTATTATTTTTATGACTCTCACATTTGTTTAGACCGAGTGTTTGGCTTCATATACCAAAGCTCATATATTCTTTACTACCAAAATATGTTAGGTAAATTGAAGCTAGACTACAATCCAAAGGGTTCTTAGAAGATGGCAAAAAAATCATAACGATCAAGAACCCGAAAAATTGCAACTCCAGTTTCAAGAAAGAATAATTCCAGATTAAAACATTAGTATAAGTACAGAGAAATGATCAGTAAATTTTGCCTCAAACAAAATTAAGAGAAAACAAAAAATAAAAAAATTGTCATTTCTCACGAAAAATAATGACTGATGTTTATTATGTAGCTGTTATGATTAAAATATGGTTATTGGTCTAGATCGTGAGGTGAGATTTGGTTAAACGGTTGGTTGTATTTAGTATTCCACTCCAATTCCACTCAAAATTGATTTCCAATCAATTTTCAGTGGAATCGGATGTGACGTCGAATTCTAGGGTTATGCATATAGGACCCAAACGGCAGAATTGCTAATCACTTTATTTTGATGGGCTCTTTGTCATTTAGTTGTACAAGTAGGTTGTGTGAAGGAAAATTAGTAAATACAATGAATAGTAGAGTAAATTAAATGAATAAATATTAAGCGACAAACTTTGTATTCTTGCAATAAAAGAATATTAGAATTATTTCAAATGAAAGGATTCAACCAAAAGTTTCACAACAAGTCCAAGTGATTTATTGTGTTTATTTTCATATAAAAAACCCCGGTAATTTCTCTTATGTATTAAAGTATTGAAAATCATCTTAGTCACGACTGAACTTAGAGCCAAAAGGGCACGTTCCTTCGGCACATTGAGTAATGTGAAATTCTTTTAAAGAAATACAATAACGCAAGAACGATAAAAAAAAAACTCTCGCGCTACTGGCAGTAAACAAATATTTTATACCTCAAAAACCTAAATATCACATTGAATAAAACATGTGTTCCTAGGAAAACAGAATAGAAGAAAATTTAGAGAAATAAAAACAAGATATTTGGCTTATTATATATATATATATATATATATATATATATATATATATATATATATATATATATATATATATATATATATATTTTTTATTTTTTTTCATCCTACCACAAAAGACAGAACACTGGATGCTCGCAATAGGAATAATAGTAACATTTGTATTATCAGTTCTTTCAACAAGGGTACCGATCACACATTAGTCAAGCGCCAAATTAAAAATTCTTATACGAGAGAGAGACAAACATGACAAAGAGAACAAACAATAAAAATTATAACGCAAATCAAAACAAATACCTTACAAATTATACTAGTAAACAAGTTTACCGCATTTACGATCAAGTGCAAACAATCCTCATTTGAAAACTGACATAGTGACTTTACAATACGCCTCTGTGGTAAATAACATTAACTCATCAACCACACATATAACCTGCAACCCACAAACATATTTAGATTAGACACGAAAAATGATGTTGAAGGTTAAAATTATGAAAGAATCGCGCATACTTAGTTTACTCAAACGATTCCAAATTCATATATAAATCTAAGGGAAAAAAACGCACGTTTCAGTGTGTCTTCTTGCAAAGTGCCCTGCCTTTTCCTACTTTTTAGTCGCGGGCGACTCTACATCTCACTATGTCGGTTTATCGGTCCTCGTTTTATTTTATTTTTTCTTTTGGTAATAACATTGTAACTATTCGCCCAATTCTAACTAAATTCTACAGTTTTGGTAATAACATTGTAACTATTCCCCCAATTCTAACGAAATTTGAAACCCTCATGTTGATTTACATTCTCTTTCATATAATTGTCAAAGTCCTCCCAAGGTTAGCCGTGGAATTATTCGGCAATAGCATCATGAGTTTTCGACAGATTCTAACGAAATTTGAAACCCTTATGTTGTTTTACATTCTTACTCGAATGATATAATTGTCAATGTCCTTTCAAGGTTAGTCAGGGAATTATTGAAAGTTTTGAAGGTCGTAAGGTCATAAATCAGAATAAGTGAGTGCACGCGACTTTTAGTCAGCAGACCTTGTTTTGGCTATACTCTCTCCTGTGTTTATTCTCTTGTCAATGCATATCTTTTATGATCTACGTCTTATTCCCAACAAGTCTCGTTCCGTGTTTCTCTGAGTTCTCGTTAGTATCTGCTTGCCTTTTGTGTCCAGTGACCAGCTTTCACTGGTCAAATGCACTGCATTTAAATGTCTGTTTTAAGCCTAAATCCTTTCACTTCTGATTTACTTTACCTTCCATAACGCTTTCCATCCCATTTTTTGGTTTATTTTTTATTACATGCTCCATTGCGTAACTATTTATCAATATTTTCATCTTTGAAATGTTTCATTCCCTCTAGGAAATTGACCTATAATAATTCTCTCATTCACTGAAATTTTTCTCGATTCGAGGAGAGATAATACTATGATATTACCAAAGCGATGTTGAATTAAATAGATCTCACTAATTGTGATTCCCTTTTTTTTACCACTCCAAAGTCCTAAATTCTACTCAAGCACTGCTAGGAATGTAAGGAAGATGGGATCCACCCTGACTCACTCCGGGTTTCTTTATTTTGACTTTATTACCAACAATGCAGGTGGAGTGATATTAAATGACTATGTAAGTGTTTCTAATCATGAGAACTAAATCGGTGTTCACCGATTTCTGAGAATACTAGAATAACAAGGAATTAACAGAACCTACATTAACATTTTTTTATATATAGTCTTTCAACATCGTCATTTTGGCTACACTCAGTCATCATGGAGAGGAGGCAGTTGCCAGATATTTAACTTTATAAAATCACAAAATATGAGTTAATTTTGTATGGATGTCTTGTTCACCCCGGTCCATATTTCAACTCAAAAACGTCACTCCATCCATTAAATGAATTTCATCCTCCCACACCCTGCTAGATCTTCTTCTGGGGTCCTGTATGTATATACAGTGCATATGACAAGACTTCTTCTGGGAATGAGGAATTATTACAGATCGTCAGATTTATATAGGTAGGGTACAGCTCAAAATATGCCTATCTCTTTCATATAGAGTCTCTCAACATCGTCGTTTAGGCTACATTCAGTCATCCTTATCATCCTCAGTAGCGGAGGCAGAAGCCAGTTACTTAACTCTATAAAATCACAAAATATGAGTTAATTTTTTCAAAGGATGTCTTCTTCACTCCAGTCCAGTGCTCGACTCAACAACGTTATTCCATCCATTAGATAAATTTCATCCCCCTACACTCTGCTATGTGGTGTTTGGGGGCCCTGTATGTATATACAGTGTCTATAACAAAGCTGCTGCAGGTAATGAGGAATTATTACAGATTCTCAGACTTATATAAGTACGCTAAAGCTAAAAATATGCTTATCTGAACGAATCTAGACGACGTGTTTGTCTATCGTCTAGCCACTCTGAATGCTATCTCTGTCGTCTTCCTTTGGCATCCACATTGCTTGGGGCCACTCATGCCCCCTAGCGGTAGAGAGCACTGGAGCAGCCCTCGCCCGACTTTTCTCTGCGACTCGTTGCTACCCCTTCGGCGAGTTTCCCAGTAATATCGAGGTCGAGTTCCTTACAGTGGACCTCATATACCACGGATTTCTGTGGGGGTTGGGGGGTGCTCCCTCCTTTTCTCGGTCAGCGGTCCTTAATCCTGTATACTGTACGTGTGAGAGGATGTTCACATGACCCCGTCTACGGTTTCAGCTAACATGTTGGAGCCGAGATGACTCGTGTTCATTTTCGACTTGTTGGTTTTGGCTTTTGGGTACCAAATGCCCTACTGGGCCCGCAGGGGGGTGGATAGTGTAGCAAGAGTTTTTACCCCTTCTAGACCATGAAACCTGGAATTGCACGCCTCCCGGGCACCAGTATGTACCCTTGAAGGGGTCGTCAAGTATAACATGGGCCAGTATGCCATAGCTGATATCTGGAGGATTATGTGCCCCCACCACCACCACCACCACCACCCCCATTGCTCGCAGAGTATTTGTAGCTATATCCCTTCCACACATTTACTTTATATTCACATATAAATCTCCCCTTACAAACTTTCTACGTGAAATGTCTCGTTGGATTTCTCATGACAAATCTTGCAGGCACGGTAAAGGAGGCAAGCTCAATTTTAACGCTTCCTTTCGGATCACGACCGACGCGTCCAAGATCCTCACCGGTTTCTTTCAGCGTACTCTCATGATATAGCATCAAGAAGGACTAGGACCGCCTTTATTTTGAAGTTTGCAAAAAAGACTATGACTAGGACCACCCGTTTATTTTGACGTTTGCCTAAAAAGACTAGGACCAGGACTAGAAACAGGGATAGGACCAGGAGCACCTTTATTTTGAGGCTTTTAAAAGACTAGACCAGGATAAGACCAAGATCACATTTATTTTGAGGTTTGCATAAAATACTAGGACTAGGAGCACCTTTATTTTGAAGTTTGCATAAGAGACTAGGACTAGGGACACCTTTAGTTTGAGATTTGCATATAAAGACTAGGACCATGACAACCTTTACTTTGAGGTTTGCTGAGGTTTGCATAAAAATACTAGGACCAGAATCGCCTTTATTTTGAAGTTGGGATAAAAATACATGGACCAGGATCACCTTCATTTTGAGGTTTGCGAATAGGCTAGGACTAGGACCAGGGCTACCTTTATTTTGAGTTTGGCATTAAAAGACTAGGAACAAGACCAGGGCCACCCTTATTTTGAGGACTACATAAAAAAATGTGTAGAAATGAAGAATTCTAAGGCTGAAACTCAATAATAATAGTAAGTTTATTCAATTGAATATGAAATGAGGCCACAGGGGGGTAGTTTAGTGACCGTTTTGCTCTAATTGGTGAATTATGCGCTCCAAGAATCATATGATGCCTAAGAGATCAAAATATTGTTATTACCACTCATAATAATGCATAATGATAATAATAAAAGTGGCCGCTCTTTCTTTAATAATAAAAAAAAACAGGTACAGCCGAAAGTATAATGTAAAAATATAATAAAATACATGCATTGGCAGCCAAGGAGTAATTCGTACTGCGTGGGTTCACGGGGCTGTGGATTCTCGTACAGGATCTATGATAAGGGATCGTTAGAGTGGGACTAAAAGAAAAGGATTACGAATCTCCAAGTGCGAAAAGTGTTGGGGATCCCCAGTCAGGGGGTTGTTATGTAAGCGTAAATAACGAAAATCTAGTTAGGGAAGATATTGACATAGCGACTTTCACTATTTTACTTATAAAGTTTTCCTGTTCACTATTTTGTTTTTATGGTCGTTACATTTTATTTATTACTTAAAGTTCCACGTGTGTTGCAAATTCTATTAACCTGTATTAACATAAAGTATGTAAATTGGCATTTTTAACAGGGTTCAGGGTCAAGTACAAAGGGGTACTTGCCCCTGAAGATGTTTTAACAACGAAAGCGCTTTGGCTGTCGGTTGTTTTCTTTCCTTGGGAATTTCACGCATTTAAAGATCACGTGCGGTTTGTGATTATATACATGATAGTGAAGCCACTGTATAGGAGCCAAAAGTTTAATTTACGAGGCTAGTTTCAGTATGTAGTTTACCATACCCTCTTCAGTCGTATACTGAGAATGCGATTGTTACAAAAGTCTATAAATAGCATACAGATCAGAAGAAGAAAAAAAAAACACACACACAAAACGGGGGAAAAGGTCATTAATGAGGGGGTGCGAGTCTAAAATCGTTGCCTAAACGGTTTACGATGAGGTTACGGGAATGGAGGCTGCATTTCAATTGCCCATCTGACAAATTAAAATTGGGAATTTCTCCTATTAATATAGATGCGACTATTTTTCTTTTATGGAAATCTTTACAATTATATATGATTTGTGCCTTTGAATAGTCAATTTGGTGGTTGAAGTTGCTAATATGATTAAAAATACTGTATGTGGTACTGCCTCGTCTGACATCACCTTTATGTTCATAAATTCGTTTTGTTAAGGTTCTTCTGGTCTCTCCTAAGTAGAATGAGGGACAGTTTGTAGAGCCACACGGGATTAAATATACACCTGCTTCATTTGGCTGATCCACGGCCTTGGTCGAAGGCAAAGATTTATTATAGAAAAAGGGTATTTAAATGAAGCTGCAGGTTATATATGTAATCTCGTCTTCTTGAAAGCAAGGGTCACATATCTTAAGTGCTCTCAAAAACATAACTGAGGCCACGGCTTGCTTAATGTTAATATCATGATGAGAAAAGAAATGGATATACGAGTTAGAATGGGTTGGTTTTCGGTACACAGTGAAGTTAATTTTGTCAATGACTAACAATTTTTACATCAAGAAAAGATATATAATTATCTTTTTCCCACTCTACTTTAAAATCGATAGTAACAAAAAGATATGTGACCCTTGCTTTCTAGAAGATGAGATTACATATATAACCTGCAGCTTCATTGAATTAAATTATCCCCTCCACGTGATCAATGGAAGTTTATCTAAAGCAAAATCTACTCATTACCGTCCCAAGGATAGAAACAAATTTAGTAATATGAAGTGTCTATCCCTCCCTTTTTCTTCCCTCCTTAAAGGAGTGAACAAAGTTATTTCCCTAGGCCTAACCACATTTAAATACCCTTTTTCTATAATAAATCTTTGCCTTCGACCAAGGCCGTGGTTCAGCCAAATGAAGCAGGTGTATATTTAATCCCGTGTGGCTCTACAAACGGTCCCTCATTCTACTTAGGAGAGACCAGAAGAACCTTAAAAAAAGGAATTTATGAACATAAAGGTGATGTCAGACGAGGCAGTACCACATACAGTATTTTTTATCATATTAGCAACTTCAACCACCAAATTGACTATTCAAAGGCACAAATCATATATAATTGTAAAGATTTCCGTAAAAGAAAGATAGTTGCATCTATATTAATAGGAGAAATTCCCAATTTTAATTTGTCAGATGGGCAATTGAAATGCAGCCTCCATTCCCGTAACCTCATCGTAAACAGCTTAGTCAACGATCTTATACTTACACCCCCTGATTAATGACCTTTTCCCCCGTTTTGTGTTTCTTTGTGTTTTTTTTCTTTTATTTTCTTCTGATTTGTACGCTTCGCAAGGTCGATCGGGACTATGAAAGAGAGAAATTAATAAGGAATTCAAAGGACAAAGGAGAGTTGAGGTAAACACGCGGCAAATATACAATGTATAAATCTTTCATGAACGCGAAAGAATGATGAAATGAATCCAGCAAACCGCAAGAAACAGAAAAATAGGACAAAACTCTCCTTTGTCCTTTGAATTCCTTATTAATTTCTCTCTCTTTCTTAGTCCCGATCGACCTTGCGAAGCGTACCTTGAAAAGCTTGTTTATTCGGAAGATTTTTGTCTCCCGCGTAGCCGAGTGGTCTAAGAGACGGTTTAATTGAGATCAAAGCGGTTGCTTGCTTCCCCAGTATGCACGGTTCGAATCCCACCCTTGTATTGAATTTTTGCGAAGAAGGAAATAACATTTCAGAAGAAAAATTATCCTGTTTTTTGCGGTTTGCTGGTTTTATTTCATCATTCTTTCGCCTTCATGAAAGAGATATATATATATATATATATATATATATATATATATATATATATATATATATATATATATATATATATATATATATAAGGGTGTTCCAATAACTTGAACCGATTTTAAATGTGAGTAAGGTTTAAGCGTCTAATGATTTGTTGTTTTTTTCAGATTTAACAACTTCAGTCTTTGGCAATTTCAACCATGGAAAGATTAACAATCGAAAAACGTGTTAAAGTTAGTTCAAACAGAAACGCATTTCGGGCAATTCGACATTTTTGGGGTCAACATAATCGACCAACCGAGAGTGCAATTGGCAAAATTGTTCGTAAATTCAAACAAATGGGGTCGGTGGCAGATATGAAAACGGCATTGCGTGCCTGTTTACGCCGTTCAGCTGAAAACATTGCTGCAGTGCGCGAGAATGTGGCCGAAGATCCAGACACCTCTATTCGTCATAGCGCGCAGGAATTGAACCTCTCCACAACGACGTTACATCAAATTTTGACAAAAGATTTGTCTCTACACGTTTACAAAATTCAATTGACACAAGAACTGAAGACTGCTGACTATTTGAAGCGCCGTACATTCGCCAATTGGGTGCACGAGCAAAGACAAGCTGATGATTTTTCGCAAAAAAATCATCTTTAGTGATGAAGCCCATTTTCATCTTGGTGGATTCATTAATAAACAGAATTGTCGCATTTGGGCTGATGAAAATCCCAGGAAGTTTGTTGAAAAGCCACTGCATTCACAAAAAGGTCACTGTTTGGTGTGCAATTTTGCTAGCGGAATCATTGGGCCGTATTGCTTCGAAAATGATGCCGGGAATTCTGTTATGGTGACAGGCGAGCGATACCGTGCCATAATAACCAACTTTTTATGGCCTGAATTGAATTCTATGGATGTCGAAGATTTGTGCTTACAACAGGACGGCGCCACATGCCACACAACCAATGCAACAATGGCTTTGTTGAATGAGAAGTTCCCAGGTCGCATCATCTCTCGAAACAGCGAGGTCAATTGGCCACCACGATCGTGTGACTTGACGCCTTTAGATTTCTTCCTTTGGGGTCATCTCAAAAGTAAGGTCTATGCCAACAAACCAACAACAATTCAACAGCTGAAGGATGATATAATAAGGCATATTGGTGAGATCGAGGAGCAACTATGCAGAGTCGTCATCAAAGATTTTGACCATCGAGTGGAGGTGTGCCGCTGAAGCCTTGGCGGACATTTAAGCGATATTATTTTTCACACATAATTGCCATGATTCAAATAAAATGATCCAATAGTGAAATCAATAAATTTTCATCAATAACACTGTTTTATTTACTGCTAACTTCGATCCGTCTCAATGGAACACCCTTATATATATATATATATATATATATATATATATATATATATATATATATATATATATATATATATATATATATATATATATATATATAATATGCGAACAAAAAGCTCTCTAAGATTCTTCTCTGATAGCGACAATTGGGTCCAGCTTTCCGGTAAATTTATAGGTAGAGAGTAGCTGAAATTACCGCTTACTAATTCCACGTTGAAGCGGTCTCTAAGTGTGGGCACGGACCGGTATGTAAATTGTTGATGGAAAAAAAGCTACGGTGATTGGTTCTTAATGCGTTCTTGGATATCAGAGAACAGGTTCTTTGCCTATGATTTAGTACCCCAACCAAATAAAAAATTGAGAAATTAATTTTGCCATATATATATATATATATGTTTGGGGTCTTATCTATTGCCGGATTTGAATTCCTGGTGCTTAATATCATTCAATTTAAGGTTATTTAAGCCAGGTCATTCAGATGATGCATTAGAATGACCTTTTTGTAATAATTTAACATTTAGATATGATACAATTTTCATCAGGTGATTGTCCTCGATGAATGAATATATATCGTGTTTAAGTTTTTATAAAATGTCATATTAAGATTCACTCTAATTAGTAAAAATAGAATGACACTCCCTTGTAGAAGCCCAATTTGGACTTAAATTTGACCCTGCTTATCTTTTACATTTTCATTGTTCTTTGGTTGTGATTTGCCAAGAATTCTTTCATTCATTTAGTAATTTACAATTGATATGAATTTATTTTAGCTTTATTTAGGACAATTTTATAGGCAATTATATCGGAACCTTTTGAAAAAGATATACAACACCTATATTTTTCCAAGTATTATTGAATTTGGATTGTTTTATTGTTTTTAAATTCTTTCCTACCGCCTTTTTTGAACGCAAGACCAACTCGGACGTTGGTTCATACCATTGATGTTTTCCTTCTATAAATTTCGTAAACAGGGGTATAATTTCGTCCTTCTTTATTGGTGATATTTGGTTTTATTCCAATTCTTAAGCCCCTCGATGATTTTCTTCTGGGTTTGCGATATTTTTCGCCCGTTTGTCCAATATCGCTGCATTCCAAGGACTTTCGAACCATTATCAGTGTTCAGGAAGTTCATAAAAGGAGCATAAGAAATCAATACATTTTCATGGATTTTCCGACCACTTTTTTTTTCATACCAACTGGTTAGTAAATAAATGCCCGGTTAGGGTAGCTCACTGCAAGTCATTCCTTTGAATACATGATCATGCCTTACCCAGGATAATGCAAGACCCATTAGTATCTCAGTGGGGGCTGGCACAATCAATGAGTGAAAACGTCGACCAGTGATAGGCATCGAATTTTGCCTCGGGCTATGTTATACATAGCTTGAATTTATCATGAAGATTCAGCAATTTTGAGCCAAATTAAACCATTTCGGTAGCACAAATAAAGTGGTTCAGGCATTGCCGAACTTCTCTCCAAAGTTAGGAAAATGCGAATGTTTTCAATATTTTTTATATAAAAATCCTCGTTTCGCTGCGATAGAAATTGTTAATGAAATGGAACTCAGCGAAATTTTAATGATTGATTTGTGTAGATGAAACTCTGTTACGTGAAGAACAAACTCGACACAAGAACATTACTCAATACACGACTTGTGCAGATAGTGATCAACATTTTTGAAAAATGTTTTTTTCTAGAGATGAAATTTTGGTATTTGGCTCAGGCTCAGAAAACAAAGCATAGTCCTCCCAATAAATATTGACGATCATATCCGTAAAAAAAAAGTAAGACAGGTTTGGGAACAAAGTGAAATAAATACATGGTGAGCAATGACGAATCTGTGTGCCAAAATCAAACTCCCAACCTAACATTTTTGTGAGTCACTTCATCTTAAGTTTGACGTAACCTTTTGAAAGTGGCAATTTAGTAGCAACAATATGAAATCACTCTTGTCCATTCTTCATAACCTATAAAGAAATTTTGCCTAAGATCCAGTACGTTCATAAGTCTTCATCTCCACTGGTTATTCCACAAACTCAAAACTCCGCTGAAAGGGTTCCGATGTGAGAGAGAGAAAAATTATGATGTACTCAATAAGCCTCTATTGAACAACAGAAGAACTAACTTTGAACATCCCGTTACCAGGACGAGCGAGGTCACTACCGCTTGTCCCTTGTAGTCGGAACGAGTTCGTGCACACAGACTTTCAGACTATATGACTTTTTGGAGGAGGTTGGCCTTATCCACTTTATTTGATACTCTTTGTTGTAGGTCGCATGCTCCAGCGCCGGCCGATGGCGGGCCTACCCGCGAAACCAGAGCGTGCTTTCTTCTTGTTGCTTTTTCGCTTATCTCGTTTTTTTGATTTGTTGTTATTTTTTTATCGTTTTTTGTTACTCTTTGTTTTGTTTTTTATCTTTTTTATTTGTTTTTTTTTTTTGCGTTTTTACTTGTGTTTTAATCTAACCGTCGTCAAACTCGTTGGGCACTCCGGTGTAACCTCGCCCCCCTCCTGAACACTGCTCATTCTGTCCTCTGCTCGATGGGTGACCGTTCCTTCTTAGTTTGTGCTCCTAGACTCTGGAATGCTCTTCCTCCCGAAGTCCGATCCTCTCGCTACTTTTAAACGTCTCCTGAAGACTCATCTCTTCAGAATGGCCTTCTCTCCCCTCTAAACTTTCTCTACACTCACTACACAACCTGCGCTCTGGGAGGGCTAAAAGCCCTGAAGGGCAAATTATAAATACCTATTATTATTATAATTATCATTAACCTAATATTAGGCTGTAGCTAAAATACGGCGACTTTTGCCTTAGTAGGTTGTCGCCAGATGGGCTCTTAAAACGTTTTTACAAAATTTGACTTTGAAAAAATTTTCAGCTTTAAACATGTGTTTGGTCGTGAATGGCTTCAAATATTATGTCAACCCTATAATCACGAAGTATAAAGCATTCGAAAGAGGGAAATATTTATTATTGTTTTTGGACTAAACATGGAAGCAAGTCATTCCCGAAGAGTGTGAAGATTGTCTCCTGAATAAAGTTTTAGAGAACTGCGTCTCATTGGTAACAAGATATATCTTCAATTGCATTTTTTAAAAAAAACTCGGCCTTGAATGAAGTGATGGTTTGCGGAACTGAGTTTTTCAGCCCTAAGAAAGAAAATGAGTCTCGAGACACTTTCTCCGCCCCCCCCCTTCCCCCCAAAGTTAAAAGATGTAGAGGTTGGTGGCCCAAGTGGCCAAAGAACGTTCTCTATGCGATATCACTCTCATTTAACCGATCCCTCAGTCAGAACGACGATGACTGGTCAGGGTTTGAAGTCTCACCATCTTCGGAGAAACCATTCACTATGTAATATAATACCGCGTACTCAACTCGAAGCATCTCAACGTATCTTTCAGTGGTAAACTGACTGTCCTTGCTTGGTTTCAGGATCTTAAAAATCCCCTATGTCGGGTCTTTTCGAAGCGTTCTGTTCAGGGGGACAAAATATCTAAATATAGGTTCACAATTACCTGGAATGTTTATGATTTAATTCTTCTAGTTTCAAAAATAATCTGCGAAGGGGAGTTAAATCCATACATCCGAGTATTTTGAAAAACAAAATCTTCAGAGATTATAATGGCAGGCTTATCTCTGATATTTTCATTCTTTCGTTTGTTTGTATTTTTCTACCTTGCCCTTTTCTCTCACTGCTCTTTATTATCTAAGTAATCATCCCCGCTCTGGACCATGTTGAGGGGGTAGTTAGCATAAATTGCTACCTGCTATTACCATTCATATCCCCATTTTAATCTCATTTTCCAATACTACGACCACTAATATAATAATCTATTTATACGGCGCTCTTATGAGCTGTGAGTCCTCGCAGTGTCTAGCACTCAGAGAAAGCTTGACGGAAGCGTTGGGTCTTCAACCCTCTTAAAGGCCCCCCAAAAAGAGAGAGAGTGCGAATATGGCCTCGAAATTCATTCCACATATAAGAAGGGTTTGTAGATTGAGAAGACCCTATCACCCATCGGGTACAAACGACTATATACAACAAAATGGCAGAGCTGAAACGTTCATTCCCTCTGGCTGGATTTGGGAGAGGTCCAGTGAAGAAGAGAGAATAAGGAAACGGTATTTAAGACCCAAGTAAAAACAAGGGGAACCAGTGTAGTTTTTGGAGTAACGTTGCATAAACAAAACGTCGCTGGTTAAGAAGAACCCGGTACTTTTAAACGAGGTAAAGGGTTCAGGAAATGGAAACATGATATCCATGGTAGGAAATTGCAGTAGTACAGAGGAGTATGTAGTAGGCGATGAATGGGTGGTACTAGGAAGGGTGAAATGGAAAGATTGGCGAGGGGGTATCGTGGAAGGTTCCACCATTACGCAGGAATTAAGGGAGGGGGAAACAACAAGGTGAAGGAAGCTAGTACATGCTTGGTTGAGGTAGGAGACATGTTTTGAGAGGGAGTAGTTCGAATATGTCCGAGAGCTGGTAATAGGAGGGAATGTAATCGATTTCACGGGGAGGGGGTCCAAATTTACCCCACTACCCTAGGGGGAGTGGTGGCAGGTTTGAAGAATTGCGTTCCAACCTAGTTCGTAACACCCTGCCGACCATTGACACTTCTGCTCTTTTTCATTTTTCATCGATATACTTTCGTTTGTTCTTTCCTGTTCGTACTTTTTTGCCTTTCTGTTTGTTTTGGGGGTTTTTATGATTGTCTTTTTATTTGTTTTAATCTACCCGACCCTTAGGCTGTAAGGTAATTACGGTGACTCGTGCCCAAGTAGAGAGTCGCCAGATAGGCGCTCTAAAAAAGAATTCTTTTCGCACAGCTTCCGTTTGATTTGGGCATTTGGGCACCGTAAACCAGGCATTGTATATTCTATTGGTTGCAATAATTGTGAAAAATGCTATTATGGACAGACAGGTAAAGAATTGAATGTTAGAATTAAACAGCACCAAACTAATGCTCGTAATTTTTGTCAACAATCTGCATGATTTTTACATATCTATAGTGAGGATCATACTATTAATGGGAATAGTGCTAAACCTATTATTAAATGTACAAACTACATTTCAAGAAATATTTCAGAGTGTATCTCTATTAATACTTTCCCAAATGTTAATATTATCCCTGGATCGTTTAGCCTAGATCCAATCATATCTAATTATATTAAATCATAAATAAAAGTGTTTAAAGAATTTGTACCCCCTAGTTAGGGTTTTGATGCAGGTAACCGTTTTAACCCCCCACTCCTTACTATTTAAGACATTGTCTGTCCTGACCTACGTTATTCCATGAAGAGATCTTTTAGAATAAAGACGAAAGCGCTCGGAATCGTTTTTCATTTTCCTTGGGGGTGTTATTTATCATATATATATATATATAAAGTAATTGTTTTATGTATAAAATGTAATTGCTTTGTTTATAAAAAGTAATTATATATGTCTAAAAAATAATTCTATGTATAAAAGGTTGTAATTATATGTATAAAAAGGTAATTATTATATGTATAAAATAGGTAATTAGACATATATGTTCGATATATGATTCGGCCTAACTAGTTCTAAAAAACTATAGAAATATCTTAATATTTTTAATTAAGTGATGAAGGGGGAAATTTGCTTTAGTAGATCCATGCGTGTGGAGATTATATGGCAAAAATTGACAAACGACACTACTTCAAGCCCCCTAGGGGGTCGGAGCATCGTCCTCGATAGGGAAGGTATGTTCAAAATATTATATTTTTCTACCACCGCCCCCATCAAAAGGAGTGTATCTTGAAGCACGGCTGTCAATTTTTGCTATACCCTAACCGCACCAATCTTTTCGAGTTTCTATAATTTTACCTGTATTTTGATTATTAGGCTTCGACCTAAATACAATAACTCAATGTTTCCCAACCTCTTTCGCCCCAAGGCCCCATATAATTAAAAGTGGTATGCCCAGCGGTGGTTGAAAAAAAAGTAAAGTAATTATAACTACTTTTAATATTGTAATATTAATTATTGAGTGCAAAAAAATTAAACACTTATTGACCACAAAAGAATAAACAACATACATTTTCCTCTTGGCCTATTTATTGGCTCAGACCACTGAAACTAAAACAGATAATACGGTGCCAACCACAACTTACCACAAATACCAATGACAAGCAAGTGGAAACGATTGAGCTAAATCAGCCATTGAACCAATTTTGAGTCGCGTGACTCTGAATTACTATGTCGGTCCGTAGGTCGGTCGGTCGGACGGATGATAGCATTTTACTTTTCAATGAGTTTTAGGGCAATAACATCGTAACTATTCGGCCGATTCTAACGAAATTTGAAACTCTTATGTTTTTTTACATTCTCTTTCGAATGGTATAATTACCAAGGTCCTCCGAAGGTTATTCTTGGAATTATTAAAAGAAGACTAACTAGGGGTCGGATTGCCCCACTTGTTGAAAGCTTTGACGGTCATATGGTCATAAGCCATAATAATTGAGAGCAAGCGACTTAGGTCCGTTGACCTTGTTATGTTACCAAATTGCCATTTAGTAGAATTATATATACATATATATATATATATATATATATATATATATATATATATATATATATATATATATATATATATATATATATATATATATATAACCAGTTGGATTCTCATTGTCAATAAATATTCTTAGATTTCAGTCCCACACCCAACACCCAACCCAAAATTTCCTCTGGCCCCTCCAGTGGGGCCAGAGGAGCTTACAAATATCAGAACTTCCTTCCTCTTTTATCTTCTAAAACACTTAAGCTCTACCAATTTTCACGTCCCTTAACTTCACCAATTTCTTGCTTCGAGAGCACCCTGAAATTATGGGAAGCTTGAAATATGGCTGTTAGGTACCTCACTCTGGTTGAGAGCAAATTGGTCTAGTTCCTAATCATAGCAACGGTTGCCAAGCGGCGGCTGTATCAAATATATCAATTTAACAGCATTAACAAGAAATGGGTCAATTGGCTATTTGAATATTGCCCCTTGACGTCGCGGTACACGGGTTTTTCACTCCGTGGGGGCACTTGATTACATTGTGGGGTGAGATGACTCCCTCCCCAACACACAACACCACCACCAGGCACATTCATGGCCGTGTGAAGGTGGTTGTTGCCATAGCAACCGTAGAGAGGAGAATGAATGATTCGGAATGCGGTCGAGTATGGACCGCATAAGGGGGGGTATGGGGATAAATTATGAGGGCATAAAGAGGGAAACACGACGTGGAAACAGTGTATATGTGTGGCGCGTGTGTGATGGTAGGTAGGTCTGGTAGGAGCGAGAGAGAGGAGCTCATTTCGTTGGATCGCGACCACAACCCTTCTGATCCGAAAATAACCACCCTGGGATGATCCTAAATCAAACCAGTCACGCCTGACCCCCTCCCTTCATCTTGCCCGCCCTCCTTACGCTCCCCCCCCCCACCTCTTATGGATAGGGTCTAGCCCCCCACTCCCATTTCTACCCCTCATCTTCAGTCTCCTACTCGCCCCAGGCCTTCTTAAATAGGTCGCTTGGATAATTGCGCTTCAATTTGCCCATATGGTTTCAAATCCTTGATCGTATATTCGCCTTTACGTCTGGATTGGATTGAGGCCGTGGATAATTTCTGCGAAATTCAGTAAGACTTGGATTTTAAAGTTAAAGGGGGAAATAGGAGAAGAATCCTTTAGCAAAATACTTTATTTATCTACCGCGTTTCGATACGGTTGTATCATCTTCAGAGACAAAGTAAAAAATGCAAATACAAAGAGTAGAACATTGGTTTATATATCAATCGAATGGACACACTTATATACAAATAAACAACGTACTGACGAACTTGTGCGCAAGTTAAGACAAGGTCGAAATAGGTAGGCTTAGGGGCGAAGTTGTGGATTGGATGCCTTATGGTGATGCCTTTTATGAAAGGAGGAAAGGACAATCAGACTGGGCTTGTCTTTTCATTATAAGTATTGGTGTTGTTTGTTTATTAATATCATCGCGTACTATCTTTAATTTCCACACTGAAGAGGCTTCGAATATTAGACGAGAGAGTGGAATTATGGCATATTATGCCTACCTCAGGCAATAACAGTCATGTTCTTATGAAACAAGGAAATACGGTATTTCTGTTATAGGCAGAACATATGTATTCTCTATACATGCTTCAGATTTACGCCCAAGATTAATAAAGTGCCGATGACTCTAAGGGTGGAATTGCTATATTCTTCGCGAGTCTATTTTACTTATTTCTTTTGGGGTTTCTATTCTGCAGGGTGTATCTAAGGTCTGGACACAGGCAAAATGCATATTTTCAATAAAGAAATTTAACTATATTTAATTTAAATATCAATAAATAACATCAATGTGATTCCCACTATTATTTGTGATGCAAAGTTCGATGCGTTTTTGCGAGATTCACCCGATGAATTCGATGCATTTAATACAAACTTCCGTCGATTTGGTCATCTTCATTTATGATGTGCTTTTTCCTTTCCATTCAACTTACCCCAGAAAATAAATCAAAGGGGTGTAAGGTCTGGTGAACGAGGAGAGACCATTGTGATGTTTCTTATGTTTCCAGACTTTAGGTACACCCTGCATAAAAGACTAGGGCGAGAATCACACGAGCCCGATGCATTAACTCCAAATTTCTGTCAATTTGAGCACTTTCATTTATGACGCGTTGTTCTTCCTTCCAATGTCTCGAGTCTTTAATTCTCTTTGGGTACAAACAAGTACACAATTTCTTTTACCATACCCAGAAAAAAGAGGTCAGGGGGAAGGGGTAAGATCTGGTGAGCCGAGGTGTTTGGAGTAGCCGCCAATTTTCACTAATTAATTCCGAATCATTTCCGACTCATTCCAAATTCTGTTCATTTATCCTAAGTCATCTTGAACTATTTCTCTTTTTATTCAGCTTCATTCTACTTTATTTTCTAACCTTATCTTCCAATTATCTTACTGGAGTTAAGAGAAATAGAGAAAGAGCGCCTGGGATAGCAATAATTATTATTATTATCATTTGTCTTCTTCTTATTATTATTATCATATTATTATTTGTATTATTGTCATTATTATTATTATTATTTGTATTATTATTAGCAGCAACATTTTATTTCACTTAGTAAAATTAAGCATTGTTAAAGGCAGCCTTTTCAGGTATTGGAGATTTTTTTATTATTATTGTTCATTTTGTTTCGTTCCCCCACCTTCGCCAGCATTCGTCCCTTCGGATTAATAATTAATCATTTCTCTTTCCAGGTGAAGCAATACACCTGGCGAGAGATTTTGGCTACGTGTGCGAGACGGAGTTCCCAGCCCGACAGATCGCCGAGTACTTGTGCCGACAACACACCGATCCATCCGACCAGTACAGAAGGAAAGACCTGATACTGGCCACCAAGTAAGAATTTCATTGACCAAAACCTGTTTTAGGTCTTTATGAATTTCCCCCTTTCAATTTTACTTCACTATATGGTGGCAATTAGCCCTCCCCCCCATAAGTAATAGCGGCATTTATTATTCATGTTTATCATTATTTTATGGATATAAATCAAACACTAAAGCTATTTATATTTAAATAATTAATATGTACACGAGTTTCTATTACTAGTCTCTCCATCTTTCTATTAACTTTTCAATACTATAATTTTAAGTCTTTGATTTAAAAAAAGTTCAAGTTTGTTTCGACATCCCTTCTGTTGGTGATATCTTCATTCTCTTCAGGTGATTCGATAAACTCCCGAAAGATTGCAATCTGATGGGGTTAAGTCCTGTGAGGATGGCGAAGGACTTATTAGTTCCCAATCGAAGTTGTTAAGTTTTTGTATGGTATCTCTTTCGATATGAGATCGCGCGTTGTCTTGATGAAAGGGCGCTCTTCTCTTGATTAATGCTGGCCTTTTTTCTTCGAGTGCTGGATGTAAGCGGTTCATATGAGCACAAAAAAACTCTTTAATGATAGTCTGATTTGAGTTAAGAAGTTCAAAATGGATTAGGCCATTGATATCCCACCAAACGCATAAGATAATCTTGTGATGAGCCACTGTTTAGCGGGTATTAATTCCCCCCACCCCAGGATCGATCCATTGTTTAGGACGTTTAATATTATTGTATGTACATAACCCACTTTTTATCTCATGTAAGAATCCTATGATGCATATATATATATACCTCTGACAGGTCGGGAGGAATCCATTGCCGCAATCGTTTAACCTTGGCTTAAAGTTTAGTACACTAAGTATAAAAATAAAACTACTTACGATTATTTTTATCGCTAAAATAATGATAAACCTGAAAATAATGCCTCATTACTGATTGATTGACCTAATGTAAAAAAATAGAGGGAACAGATGGAGAGTTAGTTGGTATTAGCGGTATTTGTATACACTTTTCAAATATCTGCTGAGCAAAACGTAGCACTTTTTCCTCTGTACAACGGGTCTTGTAGCTCTGTTTGGTTGGTTGCTGTACAACAGTCAGGTTCTTGTGCTGCTGTTTGGCTGACCGCTATGCAACAGTCGGGCTCTTGTGCTGCTGTTTGGCTGGCCGCTATGCAACAGCCGGGCTCTTGTGCTGCTGTTTGGCTGGCCATTATGCAACAGCCGGGCTCTTGTGCTGCTGTTTGGCTGGCCATTATGCAACAGCCGGGCTCTTGTGCCTCTGTTTGGCTGGCCACTGCGACAACCCTTATCTAATACGGATGTTTGGGTGGAAACTATGCAACAGCTCGGGTTTGGGGTTTCCCTTTGACTGGTTAGTACAACAGACCGGGTCTTATGCTACTGTTTGTCTGGTCACTGCAGCAGGCAACAGGCAGGGTCTTGTGGTGCTGTTTGGCTAGTCACTGTGCAACAGACCGGGTGCCGTGCTGCTGTGTGGCTGGCCACTGCAACATCCCTGGTATTTTGCTGCTGTTTGGCTGGTCACTGCAACAGACTGGGTATTGTGCTGCTATTTAGCTAGTCACTGGGAGATAGGTCGGATCTTGTTACTACTGTTTGGCTGGTCATTGCAACAACCCTGGTCTGATGCGGATGTTTGGTTAGAAACTCTGCAACAGCTCTGGTCTTATGATACTGTTTAGCTGACCGCTGTGTACCGCACCGGCCCGAACGGACCCTCACTCTACATTTCAAGGCCTCGAAAAGGATCCGCCTCTTACAAAATCCTTCTCTTTTTACAGACAAATCACGAAAGAGTTGATGGATCTTTTGAATCAAGACCGATCTCCTTTGTGCAACACGCGACCGCAAATCATTCTCGAGCCTTCCATCCAAAGGCATTTAACCCACTTTTCGCTCATCACCCACGGCTTCGGGTCGCCGGCCATTGTAGCGGCCCTCACCGCGATACAGGTAGGGCAAAGCCCCCGCACCTCCCCGGGTAACCTCCAGGCTGAATTAGGGGATAAGTGAGGAGGGAACGGCTTAAGCTGGGCTGCTTATTTTCATCTTCTTCAATGTCGGGATCGGGATCGGAAGGATTCGAGTGTTCTTCTTCAAGGTCGGGGTCGAGATCGGAAGGATTCGGGTGTTCTTCTTCAAGGTCGGGATCGGGATCGGAAGGTTTGGGTGTTCTTCTTCAAGGTCGGAATCGAGATCGGAAGGATTCGGGTGTTCTTCTTCAAGGTCGAGATCGGAAGGATTTGGGTGTTCTTCTTCAATGCCGGGATCGGAAAGATTTGGGTGTTTTTCTTCAAGGTCGGGATCGGGATCGGGAGGATTCGGGTGTTCTTCTTCAAGGTCGAGATCAGAAGGATTCGGGTGTTCTTCTTCAATGCCGGGATCGGGATCGGAAAGATTTGGGTGTTTTTCTTCAATGTCGGGATCGGAAGGATTCGGGTGTTCTTCTTCAAGGTCAGGATAGGGATCGGAAGGATTTAGGTGTTCTTCTTCAGGGTTAGGATCAGGATCAGAAGGATTCTGGTGTTCTTCTTCAAGGTCGGGATCAGAAGGATTTGGGTGTTCTTCTTCAATGCCGGGATCGGGATCGGAAAGATTTGGGTGTTTTTCTTCAGGGTCGGGATCGGGTTCGGAAGGATTCGGGTGTTCTTCTTCAAGGTCGGGATCGAAATCGGAAGGATTCAGGTGTTCTTCAAGGTCGGGATCGGAAAGATTTGGGTGTTCTCCTTCAATGTCGGCATCGGGATCGGAAGGATTCGGGTGTTCTTCTTCAAGGTCGGGATCGGGATCGGAAGGATTTGGGTGTTCTTCTTCAATATCGGGATCGGGGTCTGAAGGATTCGGGTGTTCTTCTTCAAGGTCGAGCCCAGAATTAGAAAAATTCGGGTGTTCTTCAAGGTTGAGATCGGGATCAGGATGATTTGGGTGTTCTTCTTCAAAGTCGCGATCGGGATCGGAAGGATATGGGTGTTCTTCTTCAAGGTCGGGTTCGGGATTGGATGGATTCGGGTGTTCTTCTTCAATGTTGGGATCGAGATCGGAAAGATTTGGGTGTTCTTCAAGGTTGGGATCGGGATCGGGATCGGAAGGATTAGGGTGTTCTTCTTCAAGGTCGGGATCGAAAGGATTCGGGTGTTCTTCTTCAATGTCGGAATCGGAAGGATTCGGGTGTTCTTCTTCAAAGTCGCGATCGGGATCGGAAGGATTTGGGTGTTCTTCTTCAAGGTCGGGATCGGGATCGGGATCGGAAAGATTTGGGTGTTCTTCTTCAAGGTCGGGATCGGGAGGATTCGGGTGTTCTTCTTCAATATCGGGATCGGGATCGGAACGATTTGGGTGTTTTTCTTCAAGGTCGGGATCGGGAAAACTTGGGTGTTTTGCCGTCTAAAGACCCCACAAAAGAGTCGGCCCCAGAGACCCTGCAAGCAGGTCGACTTCAGGGACCTCACCCGGAGGTCGGTCTTAAGTAATGGGGTCAGACTCAGGTGCAGCTGCACCCCCAGACCCCTAAAACCCTAAATAACCCCCGAATATTTCGTAGATTGCCACCGGCAATCTCAGATCGGAATCGCCATTAATAACTTCGCCACAAATTATGGCTGGCGCGCATCAAGGCAATTTAAATCTATCTTCTCCCATCCCCCACCCATTTAATCCCCCCCCCATATTTTGGGGGTGAATCTCACCTTTATAATGGTGGGGTCCAATATGTTATATCATACCGTGAGTCAGGACTCATCCTGGGGAAGATGGGGCGCTATGTGGGGGACATCTGGCCCCCTTACGGTACATGAAGCCCCTTCACGCATGCCCCCCTCCCAAAGCCCTTCCGAGTTAAAATATCAACTTCCTCATTAAGATATTTCTCCCTCCAACTTCCGGGCCCCTCTATGTATCCTACAGGGGAAGGATCTGGTGTGGCAGCATGCTGCAGCCAATATATGTGTGGGTTGCGTGCCCTCCATGCCTCATTGCCCACAGAAGGGTCCAGAGCTACATATCTTCCACACATATTTCACTCTCTCAATCTTCGACATTTTCTTTATCCTCCCAGCTCCCCAAGAATCTAGGGGAGATGCCCTCGTTGGTTTTATTTTTAAATTAGAAACGAAACTGTCGAATGGGTTGCTCTATCCACACTCCCCAATTCGTTAAGGGTGGCTGTTCCTTGGGCCACGAAGGACTTTCCCTACTCGCTTGTCGGTGACAAAACGGAACACTACACTTCTTTCTGCTCCGCCTACCTTCTAAAGAGGACTGGGAACCGACGCCAATGGATTTACAGCGATTGTCATACTGATTGTTATACTTATTTCATTTGGTCGAAGGAGGTTGTCCATGTTTGATATGGAGGGGGGGGGGTAATTAACTTTAAATTCATGAACACAAGTGGCTGTGTTCTCGTTCTTGGTCGCTAGGTAAGATCGTATAAATTAATTAATCATTATTAATTAATTCGAGAACACACTTATTCCCTTCTCTTAATTAAATTTTATAATAAAAAATACTTAAAGTCGCCAAAATAGATCGTTAACATCCCCCCCCCAAAAAAAAAATTATATCCCGATCCCGCCTACATGCTATAAATCCACTTTGTTCATCCAATGTCAATTCCGTCAGTTATCTTTCCAACGCCCAATCAAAATTTTCATTCCGCCTTGCCTCCTCTACCCCCTCAATAGTCCTGTTCCTCTGTACCTGCATTTAGCATTCTCCACCTTATTACCATATAGTGGTGCTATTAGAGCCTTCTTTTAGCCCAGGTTCAGCCTTACATTTTAAATTTCTACCACACAAGTGCCAGACTCATTCTATAACATCACTACCCAATTTTAAATATTGAATTTCAGCTAGTATATCAAAGACTCTCTCTGCCTTCCAGGGCTTTCAGAACATGGACAGCCCCTTAACGGCATGTATACTACCTCCCAACTAAGATAGAGTACAGAGTTCACACCCTTGAAGCCAATCAGTTCACACCCTTGAAGCCAATCAGTTCACACCCTTGAAGGCAATCAGTTCACACCCTTGAAGCCAATCAGTTCACACCCTTGAAGGCAATCAGTTCACACCCTTCAAGACAATCAGTTTACACCCTTAAAGCCAATCAGTTTACATACTTGAAGACAATCAGTTCACACCCTTGAAGCCAATCAGTTTACACCCTTGACGCCAATGAGTCCACACCCTTGAAGGCAATCAGTTTACACCCTTGAAGCCAATCACCTTCGTTTTATCTTACATACCCACATTATTTTATTTATCAAGTACTCTATCTAGTTTTCACCTCTCCATTACTCATAATTACCGTGCCATTATCATCGATGCTCACTCCTTCTGATCTTAGTTTCTCACTTTTCTCAATTCCTTCCAGAAATTTCCTGTTTCCATCCCATTCCTCCTTCATTTTCCTTCCAAATATTTCCTTTGGTTTTTTATATTCTGATTCCTCATTTCATTTTTATTTGTTTTCCCCTTGTGCGAATTCATCCCTATCTCTGACTTACTTATCTCCACCATTAAGCATCTGCAAGTGGGTCGTTCTCTTCGCCCCAATTACACGTTTCACATTGCCATTCCACCATTTAAAATCCTGCTTTCTCTTTCTACCACACTTGAATGCACGCCTCGCATTGCTTACTATTATCAGCTTGCATTTGTTCTACATTTTTATAACCATCTTTGCATTTAAATCCTCTCTCCCATTCTCGAGCATTCTTCTCTTGCTTCAGCAGCCTTTCACTTTTGATTCTTCCTTACATTCCACCTTTCTCAAGTTTTCTCATTGGCACACAAACAAGTCTTACCTTAAAAAAAACACAATCTTATACTGGGATATTGATATGCTTCTTCGCATATAAAATATACCAGTCATGCAACGAACTACAGCGGTATTTATTTAGTTAGGTAGCACCAATTCATTTTGATAGCTTATTTTTTTCCTCTTGTACAGTTGAAATTTTCTGTTTGTCTCCTCTCTTTTAACAGATCCTTTTCACCCTTCCTGTCCCGGTACCGGGACGAACGGGGTCGCTACCGCTTGTCCCTTGTATTCGGAACGGGTTCGTGCGACTTGCGGACTATCTGATTTTTTGGAGGAGGTTGGCCTTCCTCATTTTATTTGACTCTTTATTGTGGGGTAGGCCGGGGAAAGCGGGCCTACCCCCGACGACGGAGCGCGCTTCCTTCTTATTGCTGTTTAGCTTATCGTTGTTGGTTTTTTTTGCTTGTTAACCTTTGTTTCGTTTTTATCTTTATTTTTTTTTGCTTTATTTGTTTTTTTTGCAAGTTGTTTTACTTTTTTGCTTTGTTTTTTTTGCAAGTTTTTACTTTTTTCTTTCTTTATTTTTTGCAAGTTTTTAACTTTTTTTTGCCTTATTTGTTTTTGCAACTTTTTACTTGCTTTTTTTTTGCTTTATTTGTTTTTTTGCAAGTTTTTTACTTGTTTTTCAATCAATCCTCTTGGACTGAAGTAGAGAACCTTCATCTAATCTCTGTTCTCCGCAATGGTACTTCCATAGTATGGACAACAAGGCTCTTCGAATTACTTTTCTTCGTGACTGTTTGTGACTTTCATAGCTTTCACATCATGCACATCCTTTTTTTTGCAAGTTGTTTTACTTTTTTGCTTTGTTTTTTTGCAAGTTTTTACTTTTTTCTTTCTTTATTTTTGGCAAGTTTTTAACTTTTTTTTGCCTTATTTGTTTTTGCAACTTTTTACTTGCTTTTTTTTGCTTTATTTGTTTTTTTGCAAGTTTTTTACTTGTTTTTCAATCAATCCTCTTGGACTGAAGTAGAGAACCTTCATCTAATTTCTGTTCTCCGCAATGGTACTTCCATAGTATGGACAACAAGGCTCTTCGAATTACTTTTCTTCGTGACTGTTTGTGACTTTCATAGCTTTCACATCATGCACATCCTTTGGTATATTTACCCCCAACAGAACGTGTGTTCAGGCATACACCTGTGCTGAAAGAGTATGTCACATATCTTTGTCTTAAAGAACAGAAACCTACCCTCCTCTCCACCAAGTGTAGCAAACGCTCCAGTTTGTCCTATATTTCACACTGTCACCTCTTCATTCATTCCTGCTCCAACCACTAACCAATCCCTCATCCATCTACCACTTGCCCTAGGTCTTTGCAGAACCTCCTCAGTATGGTGGAGGTGCTCTCAGGTAATCTTATTCGTTCTCTCAGTCGCATTTCTATTACTTTTTGCACTACAACCACACATAATTTGCCCCTTCTAAATCTCAACTTCACCCACATAATTTGCCCCTTCTAAATCTCAACTTCACCCACATAATTACCCCCTTCCAAATCTCAACTTCACCCACATCATTCTCGAGCTTGCACATTCATACCAACCCATTGCATCATGCAGCAAACACCCTCTCTACCCCTACTAACATCATTCATACTTGATCGTACTCCATTCACTCCATCCAACACCACCTCTTTCCTGATAGTCAGAAAATTAAAAAGTAAACCAGCTCAAATTTATTTGACTCTCTTTGACGTTGGTCGCACACTCCTGCGCCTGGGTGGGCCTCCCCTGATCCTGGCGTGTGCTTCCCTTTTGTTTTTTTTTTGTTTGTTTCTTGTTGTTTTTTGGATGGAGAGTTTTTTAGGCGAAATTTTAAAGTTGCTTCTACTAGGCTGAATTTTTAATTAGGGTGACCTATGCCCTCGATGGGTGTCGCCAGATGGGCGCATAAAAATAACAGCAGGTATCTGCCATCTCCCTCTATTAAATATATTTACTGCCTCACATTCCACCCCCCCCCCTGGGTCACACATTGCCCCAGATCAGCCTATGGTCCCCAGCCCCTCCTAAATTCCCCTCTCGCTCACAAGAACAAAACCGCGTGAGTGTCTTCCCAAGCGAGCGAGTCCTATCAGGGCTTAGTCACATTTTACGACACGGGCCGAAATAATAATAATAATGATATATAAATAATAAACAGTTCCACTGTTTCTTCCAGACGAAAGCCAATTTAATTTTAGGGGGGGGGGATGTAGTCCTGAAATTAAATTAATATAAACATTTTATTATTACAAAACCAATAATAATAAATAATTAATTGAATATAGCCATATATTTTTTTAATGTAATAATAATGACGATGATAATAATAATGATAGCCATAATAATGATGATTGATCGATAATAATAATGATTGATAATAATAATAACAACAAAAATGATAATAACAATAATAATAAAAACCAACAATAATAATAATAACACCAATAATAATAACAACAACAATAATAATAACAACAACAATGATAATAACAATAATAATAAAAACAACAATAATAATAATAACACCAATAATAATAACAACAACAATAATAATAACAACAATGATAATAACAATAATAATAAAAACCAACAATAATAATAACAACACCAATAATAATAACAACAACAATAATAATAATAACACCAATAATAATAACAACAATGATAATGACACTAATAATAAAAACCAACAATAATAATAATAATACCAATAATAATAACAACAACAATAATAACAACAATGATAATAACAATAATAATAAAAAAACCAATAATAATAACATCATAATAATAACAACAATAATAATAATAATAGTAATAATAACGATAATAATTACCATATTTACTCTGTACAAGTGTGAGGAAGTGTGAAAGATGACTAAAAATCCTTTTCTCTGTTGCAGAATTTCCTGACCGAATCCTTGAAACACTTGGAAAAGAGTTTCCCCTCCAATTCTCACTTGAGTATAACGTCTTTAGATTTAAAAAACAAGGAAATGGATAAAAAGTAACGATTGACCAAAATTGTTTTAATAATTCTAGTATTATTATCTCGTTAATAATAATGGCTGCCAAATTGAAGGAGGAAGTGAAAGGAAGTAGAACTTGCTCTGAACACCTCACGGTTCTTTCAAGGCTCCCGAGAGCGTCTATGAGGTGGTCAGTTTATGTAGTGCATCATAAGTGTACATAATACTAATAAGGTCTACAGTTTGAAGGATTAAATTTGGTGGGGAAAAAACCCGACCTTCCCCCCTTTCCCATCCCGAGAAATTAATCCTAGTTTTCCCTTGAACAAGAACGCTGAGCGAACTGACAAGAAACGGATCGGTGTTGACCCGAGCTACCATTAACAACCCCATATATACCATGACTTTGGGTTGGCAACCACCAACAGATATTTGAAATAGAATCTCCAGTGAAGGAGTAAGATGAGAGTGTAAAGACTCAGTTCTTATTTGTAGTCTCCGAGTCTTGAGGACCAACGTCATCGGGTTTAAAACATTGGGGTTTTTTTTTACGGTCTCGTTGGGTTCCAAGCGCTTTTGCCTTCGGCCTCAACTCAAGGAATAAGTGAAAGAAAACATCTAATATAGTGGAAAAAAAATTTATTTTTAAAGTTCAGGGGTTGGGGGATGTTCTGTACGCAGTGATTGTATGCATCGGGCAGGTTTTGGGGCACGCCTTTGATCCACGACAAACAAGTTATCGATCTAGGGTGCACCAAGGTTGGGCGAAAATGATCTTGTCTCTGTGACAGCAAAATTGAAAGTTGAAATATCGAATTGATACAGTTCTTTTTAGGGGTGTTAGATTGGTTTATAGAGTACAGTCGTGGAAGAATAACGGCCCCCAACTGGGTCTGGTTCAGAGAAGGTAGCTAGCTACACATTACTATACAAACCACACTTTCAGGATTGCTTGGAAAAATAATTACTCATTTTCATGAGTGATTTAATCCAGATGAATCTTATAATTTAAGAGGGCACAGACAGATGGATCTGAGAAGGTAAAGGATTATTTCTAATAACATTTAAAGGAAATAATAAAGAGTTTGTTCCATAATATAAAGAAATATTCACTTGTCTCTTTTATGTTTCTGTTTTAAATGTATCATAGGCCTCCTTATTCCAATTTATTCCTTTTTATTCTAATCACCATGTGATTATAAAGGAAAGAGGTTTGTTTCTCATTGTTTCTACGGGGTCGATGATATATCTTCCCGGATTTCTTTCAATAAAGAAATTAACAACATTCACAATAAGGAACATGAAAGGGGTTTCTTCTTATTCTCTGCTAATCCACTGATGAGGTCGTTGAAAATAAAGGCGAAAGCGCTTAGAATCGAACTCTTTGCTCAGAAAAATATATATATATATATATATATATATATATATATATATATATATATATATATATATATATATATATATATATATATATATAATGAAAAAACTCACAAAGTGGCACGTGAGGAAAGCAATAATATTAAAATTAACCCACAGGAAAATGAAAAGATGAATCCAAGCACTTTCGAACTATATTTGCAAGTTCATTTTCAAGGAACTTTCAAATATAGTTCGAAAGTGCATGGATTCATCTTTTCATTTTCCTGTGGGTTAATTTTCATATATATATATATATATATATATATATATATATATATATATATATATATATATATATATATATATATATATATATATATATATATATATATATATAAACTTTCATGGCTGTATGATGTAACTTCCTTGCATCATCAAAGATGCCTGCAATAAATCGAGTGAAGTAAATTATGTATGATTATCATATAATTATTTCATTACATATATATATATATATATATATATATATATATATATATATATATATATATATATATATATCAAAGTCATTCCATTTTTGACTGAATATTTACAAATCATTTATAGCTATTTAATTAAATAACCTACTTTTTTAAAAATTGTTTTTATAGTTTAAATGAATGTATGTCGTCAAGAATTTTCCCTTTTTTTATAGATATCTTTCGTTTCCCCTTTAATTCCCGATTTTAAAGACCTGTTGAAAGAACTTGATAAAAGACTGATATTATATACGTGCAATACTCGGGTGTAAAAGGCACAGCCAACAGGTTAAAGACATTGCATATTATTTTTTAATCACTTGTAATGTAATTTTACCTTTTATGTTAAGTATATTACCAATCAGTTTTTTTTTATTATTTAAGCTAAGCCTCCTATTAACCCATGAACGATTTGTTTATGCCATACATCTTTGTTATGAAATAATGATCAAGTTTCTATACCTGATTTGTTCCCTCCATTGTCCCCAGGTAATTCCGATTCTCAATCGGAACGATTTTTTGTAAATTCCTCTGGTCCTCTTTCCAGCTCCCGTCTCTCTTTCGTCGTCTTATAAATAATTACAACTGTTTTTGTGAAAAGTGATTTCACAACTTTTATACAATATTAAAACTTCATTTTTTCTTGTGTATATAAATGCTACTTGTTGATATACATGTTACTAGCGCTAAGATTATTATTATGTATATGAAGATGTTATTATTATAATATCTTTGCAGTGCAATTCATATTTCCTTATTATTTTGATAAAAAAATTCCTCATATTTATGTGCCAATATTATTGTAAAGTTTACTGTGCTAAGACACATGAAATGAATAAAAAAAAAACACACACACACAATCGGCGATACATTAATAGAACCCAACCTTTCACACAAATCTAAGAATGTGTGTGGAAAAGCTTTGGGTTTCTTTCTTTTTTTCTTCAATTGTTTCAGCTCAATTTGTCTTCCTACAGCAGCGAAGACTAATTTGTTCTCCTTCTTTATCACCATTTTTCTTTGTGTCTCTTTTTAATAAAACCCCGAAAGCGAAGCTGAATGTGAATTATTGTTTTGGGATTTATTCTTCAGTGGCCAAAAAAAGATAAACTCTATGGGCAATATATATATATATATATATATATATATATATATATATATATATATATATATATATATATATATATATATATATATATATATATATATATATATATATTCATTGTCGTAGCTCAGTAGTAATTCTGTGATTTGAGTCTTTGGTCAAATTATGATAAAAAGTACCAGAGAAAATCGAGGCAAGGTTCCTTCTACCAAAACCGAATCAAATGTGTATGGTATCATCCAGAAAGCAGGACAACCATACATCACCTCGAATCTCTCTAACCCTGCTTATCTCGATCCCTATTTTTGTATTATTATGAATAATAATAATAATTATATTTCGTTAAAATAACAAAATAGTGTTTAGTGCCAATTTCTTATTTATTATAACGTTAATACTTTTTTATTTAATTCTTATTTTGAACCATTTGGGGGCTTTAAGTAATTTTGCCATATTTCCTTCATGGCGGGGGGGAGGGGGGATTGAAGAAACGCGGATGTAGATCTGGAAAATACATAATTTCTTTTTTACTTCTTCAATACTAGCAATTTTATGCTAGAAACATGTTTATGTCCATTCTCTGGCAGCGGCTGATGCCAAAATCTGTGCACTCAAGTCCATGGATCCATTTGTATATTTAAGATCAGAACAGAACCGTTCTGCGGCTCTGAAACAAATTGTGTGACTGTACAAATAATTTTATTTAAAAAAAAAGAGCTTCTTGAGATATTTTTTTTATATTTGTTAATTGTATTTTATACAATTACCCGTTTTGGATATTCTTCAGTATTGTTAAGAGTTGGCTAGTTCTGTTTTTTGTATAATTTTTTTTTTTTACAAACAAGTACACACTGTATAGCTTAATCGTGTGGTTAACGATTTTTTTAATTATGATGATGCCATAACTAGAAAAATAATAAACAATACCTAACGAATGTTATTTGAATTCCAAATGAACTAAAACTTATCTAGAATCAAGGAAGAGATTAGTTCTCTACCATAAGAACTACGCTAGGCTAGTGAATACGGCGTTAGATTTCTGACGTCAAGGCAGGCGTGCATTCACAACGAGCGCAGACAAGAATCTATCAACGGTATCATGAGCTGGCCGCCCATTGGGCGGATACGCTAATATATCCGTGGGGAAGTAGCTCCACACGGAGACTGAAGGTTTCACAGGGCATTCGTCCATCCACTAGGAAAAAACCTGATAGAAGAGGTGGTTTTTCTGAGCCTATTTGAAAGCGGCAGGCTAGGGAGAGGATCGTATGCCAGGGGGCAGATCATTCCACAGTTTAGGGGCAACTACTGAGAAGGTACGACCATCCCATGTACCAAAGACGAGTGCGAGGACCCGAAAGCAGGATGACACTTCTCGAGCTAAGGGCTCTTTTTTGTCTGGACAGAGCCAGTGTGGAGGACAGGTAAGGGAAAGTTGCGGTGTTTAGGATTTTAAATGTGAGAAGGACTAAAGATAATTCGAAATTTAATGGGCAGCCAATGCAGTTTGCGGAGCAGGGGTGTCGGATGAGAGAACCGTCCTGGATGGAGGAGAAGAACCGCAAAGTTCTGAACAAGTTGAAGGGGAAGAATTGTAGCGGTGGGATCTCCATTGAGAAGAGATCAACAGTAATCAAGGCAAGAGGTAACAAAGACACGGGTAGGTTTCTCGAAACTGTGGGACCGGATACGACTGAGGTTATGGAGAAAGCAGAGAGATGATTTCCTGATATTAGAAACATGCGATTTGAAATCAAGTTGACTGTCAAAGGAAACACCCGGGTTTCGAACGTTGTCAGAGTACGCGATCGGTGAGCCACCGAGATTGAGAGAAGAAGCTACATTTTTACTGCGAGGGACATCTGCAGAAGTTCCCATAATTCCAACTTCATTTTTGTCATGGTTGAGTTTAAGGAAGTTATCCAATAGCCATTCAATAATCGAGTCATGCGGATAAAAGATTAGTAACGGTCACGGCAAACGATTTGGTGGGAGGATAAGAGAAATGGAAGGATAAAACTAGGAGACGCTAAATAGATTCCAAGAGGAAGGAATTACGAAAGAGGAGTGGGCAAAGGACAGAGTCCTGAGGAACACCCTAGCACACAGCAGCTGGCCGAGAGACCTCAACCCCGATATGAACAGAAAGAGTACGAGGTGACAGATAAGAGCCAGTTTAGATCAGTTCCAGAGACACCCAAGAAGTCACGAAGGGGGTGAAGAACGGAGTGGTCACTGATGTCAAATGCTGCCGAGAGATCGAGAAGCGCCAGATTTTAAGGACTCCCGGCGTTGGCCTCGCGGTGGAATCTGTCAGTCACATGTAGGGAAGCCGATTCAAAGATGTGGCCTGCTTTGAAACCGGAGGTTTTGTCGATGCTGGCGAAAGACATGTGTTCAGTAATGCGGGCAGCTACTGCCCTCTCAACAGCCTTGGATAGGAACGGAAGTTGAGAGATAGGGCGATAATTTGAAGGATTATTAAGATCAAGATTTTATTTTTTCAAGATTCAGACTGACAGCAGCATGTTTAAAGTCAAAAGGCACCTTACCGAGGGCTAGGGAGGCGTTGAAAATACCTCTTGGTGTGCGATAGGCTGACAGGTAGGAACTAAATATAAAGACTGGGTGGGAAAGTGTCAAGCGGAGAGCATTTTATTCCCAAATGAGCGGAGTACTGACAGGAGGGAAAATCTACGGATAAGATGGTTGAGGAAAGTGATATTGGAAGGTGGGATAAGGGGGGAATTACAGTGTGGTGGTGGGCATACGTAAAACGAGATCCCAGAGTGAATATTAACTACAGTTTCAGAGGAAAATGCACAGAAGGCGGATGGTGTAATGGAGGAGGAGTTTGGGATAAGCTACGAGACGAGAGAGGAGCGAGGACCTTGAAAAGCGCCCTAATATGTTGTTTGTTTTCATCAAGGATTTTACGGGTATGGGCCTTGAGGGGGGGATCGCAGGAGAGCTATGTACACGTGAGTGCAAGAAAATAAGCGAGAGATGCTTGTTTCCTCCAAATGCCACATGTGCGTGTGGAAAGAAGGCACATTTTACATGCTCTTCCCTTTAGGAACCCCTTCCTTTAAGGACCCTTTTCTTTATGAACCCCTTCTCACCTAGTTTCTTGGCCGACTGCTTCTATTATCTAGTCACCTCTGGCGAAACTCAGGATGGAGTGGTGGTGTGTGGGGGGGTGGGGGGTCACCCCTCCCTCTTGGCTCAGGTTGCAGGTGGTGTGTTTGAACATGCCTGCATTTATCCTACCCTTTCCTCGATCTACTCCCTCTATCCCATATTTTTCTATGTATTTTTACCCCCTAAATTACGGTCGCCGCAGAACGTTTGCTCATCTGAAAGGAGAGCCCTCCCCCCATCCGTGGTACCAGACGATCTATCCGGTGCCACTCCGAATTGGGCTCTGCAACCCCTATTGACCCTTCCCAATCCCACCCAGCCTCTCCTGTCACACCGCCATCCGCGTTGCAACAAATCACACGCTTACCCTCATCCTCCTCATAACCTCAGCCCTACCAATCCCTCTTTCTCGAACCCCACCACATATCCCGATCTTTCCTAAACCTCTCGCCCCTCACACCTTCATGTTTTCCAACCGCGATCTCTCTGAGACCAGCTTGCCCCTCGGCCCTCAAACCGTACTCGTCTTTTCCAGGCGTTCGATTCCGACGTTTCAATAGAAAGGTTTGATGTTCGACCCCAGGTTGATGGGTCCTGGGTCTTAAAATCCCCATTGGCAGGATACATGGACCCTTTCATCGCCTCCCAATATTCACTGAGTTGTGTGATCATTGTGACGCCGCTCCCACACCTTCACTACTGTGCAGAAGTATCATTATCACAAAAGGATTTGGGACATCTCAATGTAGGCAGCCCTTGAAGGATCTTTCTCCCAAGGATTTCAGGATGTTATTATAGCACTCATCTAGCGTACCTACATGGAAACAAGTGTCCTTAATTACCTTATAGCCTAATGTTAGGTTGCATTAAAACCCAAGCATAAAAACAAACATAAACGAAAATAAAGGCAAAAAAACAAACTAGAAGCAATAAAACAAGATGAAGCAAGCTCCAGCGTCCTGGAAAAACAAGCCTTCCACCATCGTAGGAGCATAAGACTAACTCCAAAAGATCAAATAAAATGAAAGAGGCCAGCCTCTATTAGACTTGACAAAGGAAAACTGAAACCTTTCACCTCGGCATAGGAGATTCAATGCTAGTTGGAGTCAACGGTGCAGACTCGGAATCTGGATCAGATCGAAAGGTTCTGCACGGAGAGCGTAGCGAGAGCATCTGGCGACAGTACCGAGACGATGAAGTTATTGCTCAAGGGAAAGAGTGTGACGCTTTCTTCTTTCTCATATTGGGCCGGAAGCCACACACTGCAGAAGGGAGGTAGCCTCCGCTCTCAGGGTAAAGGGTTAATATAATATCTACCAATTTCTCCATCAACTTTCACACATAGGAGGTTAGAGAGATTAGGTGGAAACTGGCTGGGGTAAGTCATCTCTGTCCGGTTTACGAAAAGCAAGCGCCGTAGTCATTCGCCAGGAATCTGAGAGGATACCCTCTGTCCAGATCTTGTTGGACAGATCTAACAGGAATATCATGTCTCGCTCACCTAGGTATCCAAACCATGGACGACGTCCACGCATGAAGCGACAGCGGACCGCAACTCACTCAACATAAACCTGTCCCTGCAGATAAAGTCGAGTCATCGGCCTTCAGCGAAATCACGATGCATATTGAATGCTGACAAAGCAGCATCCTAGCTAGGGAATGTAGAGAAAGTTAACTTGGAGAACGGGAGTGTGGATCCTGCGAGAACTTGGCCGAAACATTTCGACTCGCTTCTAAACATCTACAAGATTTGTCTTCCCTTTAAGTGAAGATACGTATGTTTACCAGTAAGAGCAGTAAACGTGCCTCGAAATATACCGGTAACTAGCCCTACCTCGGCGAAATTCACCAACAATGAAAACGTTCGGGTGGATTTTAAAGCAGATGTAGGCATAACGGTTCTGTTTGAGGGCCGTATCACACTCGGCCGACCAGCAAGGAAGCTGAGGTTATCGTAGAAAAACTGAGCGGCCTCATCAACAGAAGTAAACTTATTGATTGGTATAGAGAAATCAGTCATTTCCTGAAATACGGACTAAGTACCATCTAGGTGGTTTTTCGTGCGGCATTGGTCCAGGTTTTAGCTGAGGTTAAGTGTGAACCCTTTGTTCCGATAGCTCTTCTTGGGAACCACACGGAGTGGGCAAAATAGGCAGAAGGCTCGGAGAGGCCAGAAGAAGAGGATAGCACTGGGCCCACCAACACTAAGTCAGCCTCGAGAAAGAGAGACGATCAGCAATCTTGAAAAGCCATGATTTCATTCAACAGGAGATACGCGCCACATTGCTTCAAAGAAGTAGGGTCCAGGGTCGGTTCTCTGCAATTGACAAACTTGGTCATACATGATAAAGACATATTGTCTACGGCCTTGGGGCAACTTACTCAGACTTCCGGTAAATCCGACTTTGCACGTCTACAGGAGCGATTCGTATTGCCCAAAGTTGTGGAAGTAGTATCACGTGGATGCCTTCACGCAGTAGCGATACCAACCAACACGCACCGACTCGGGAAGTCGTCACGGTCGAACGTGACGGTAAGTGTAGGAGTAGGTCTCCAGCACCCCAATCCCAGTATTTTCTCATTACACGCTCGACCTTTATTGCTCCTTGGTCGACTACTCCATCTACGGAGTAGTCCAAGAGTTTCCTCGCATAAACCACTCCTTTTACTAAATTCATGATTGAGTTCGGCGTCACAATCACCGGCGAGCCATCGAGTCTCCGAAGAGCACTAATTATGGCCGCCTTGGAAGAGTCTACCACATTCACCAGAAGGCTCCCATCCGAATAACTGGTTACCTTAGGCTCTTTATCATTAAATATAGCTAAACCTTCCCTTTGATGGAGCAAGTATCTTTGGACGAACCTGGTGCCATCAGTGAGGCGAATAATTAAAAAGCGTTTGAACCCAACGAGCCTAAAAACGCCCGGTAATCCTTGAATGGGGGATCAACTCACCAGACTTACGATCTTTGGCTTGGTCTATGCGTCCCCGCCACAGTGTGCCTCAGGGCCAGACGTGTCGGCCTTGGCCAGGTCGTTTGACGAAAAGGCAGCAGACACATCCGTCTCCGGACCCCGCAAAAAAAGAGAAACCCTTTGTCCTATTCGATTTCATCCTCTTGCTTTTCTTCTTCTTTGGAGAAAGGACGGGGACTGAACCCTCTTCTCACCTCCCCCGGAATAGGTACCGAAGATTGATAGACCAGCCTCGGCCTGCTGTTTCTCCTAGATTGAGATCTTGGCTGTCATGGGGGTAAAGGCGGAGGGGGGATGGCAAATCTCTTTGTGAGTCCTGGGGGCAAGTGCCGCCTGAGGAGTAGCTTGCACACGGGCGGACTCAGGTTTGGTGTCTGGCACCGAGCCCTGATTCACCCACATCGAAAGACCCTGCCATCAGGGATAGGGACACCTCAGGCGGATCCTACAACTGGTCATGTCCTCTAAGGTGTCAGGTATCTCGACCAGGGACTCATATGGCCTATAGCCCATCACGAACGTCACCGGGGCCGGCATGCCTACTCGCATTGTGTAGATATGTGAAGCGGACATGCCAGCTCCCATCAAAGAGATAAACGTCGGGGTCTACGAGGTGCATTGGTAAGGCTCAAGGGACAATGAGCATCGAGTTGTGATGGGTCATCCGCCAAAAACACCAAAGTTGTGAGGATTTAGAGAGGAAAACGAAATCCGAAATTTTGGAAAAGAAAATCTAAAAAAAAACCTGCCAACAAACAAGAATGTCTTACACTTGTGACCATTGTAACGAAAAACAAAGCGGGAGGTGTTTATCCCGCGTACAGCCACTGCGGCCTATCCCATTGTTAATAGAGGTTCCAAAGCCTTTCTTCTAACCTGGCATGGGGTAGCGGTCAGGTCCTTAAGCCTAGAGAGATGGTCGTAGAGAAAAGGGGGATGGAGCGAGGAGGAAACGCACCAACAACTTCACTATCGTCTGTCAAAGAGTTCATTTTAACCCAGTGAAGGGGTATCCCTAATTTTCACTCTGTACGAGTGAGAACAGTTCCTCCTGCTACTAAATGCAGGTCGCAAAAAAGGTTGAGGGGAGAGTCATACAGTAAAAAAAAAAGAAGCTCTGAGAAAGAGCGAGGAGAAGACACCAACAACTTTCCCCAAGTCCCATCAGAGTTTTCAAATCAACCCAGTGACAGACTGGGCTTCCCTGATTTGGACTCAGGCTGGGGGGACGTTCGCCCCCTCCGGATATCGAGTGTAACAGGCTACACAATGTATTTCCCCTGCGTGATGGTGTGGAGGCAGAGGCTTTCAAAGAATTGGGCGGGGGGGCAGCATCGCCTCGTTGCCTCGTCTCAAATTGGATGTTAGCGAGACTGAAGAAGTAGCAGGAAATGAAGTCCTTGTGGTCTAGGGCGCATGGAAAAGTACAAGTACAAAATGGACTTTTCGTAACTGCATGTTGATGGGTCCTTTTGGTGGGAAGTGACCTCTTCAAAAGTCAAGGTCAACTACCGATCCCAAGGAGGCTAGTCTCCTGCATTTTATTTGCCTCTCTTTAGTGTTGGTAGCGTACTCCCACGCCAGGGAGAGGTGGGCTTCCCCCGCCCTCCAACGAGGAGGCCTTCCTCTTGTTTTGGTTGAATGTCCCTTAAAGAAGGTGTGAAGATGGGAAGGCGCCACGTCCTGAGAATAACGAGGTTGAAGAACACGCTCGTGTAGGGATGTAGTTGTTTTAAGGCCAGTTGTTAACATCCACAAGTCAACATTCGTTTCATAGCCGCACTGCTCATTGTTACAAGTAAGGATAATGCATCTTTTCTCTTTCCCTGGGGGTTGGCAATGCCTGACGCACTCAAAGTTTGGTCATCACTCGGTGCAGTCTCTATGAGATACATCCGTGTATCATTCAAGGTTTCTCTTTGAATCTCAGCTTGGGTTGAAAGTGGATGACTCAAAGTTTGGTCAACATTCAGTACGGGGATCTCCGTGAGATCCCCGTCAAGATCGAGAGGTTGGTATTTACTTCACGTGGAAATAGCTGAGAGCGCTCTAAATGCGATCGAGATTCAGTTGATGCTGCTCTGATGTCCCGTCGATTGCGACACCCTAGTAGGGGTTAAGTAGGGCATTGAGTAGAATTAGGTAATAAAGAAAGCCTAAGGTGAGATGGGCGGTATGTCCAGCCTTACGGAGAACCTCGGCGGTGCTACGTTTATTATTATTATGAAAGGGTAGAAGAAACCGCCGCAACTATACAAATAAACATCAACAGCGCGACGCAAAAGCTAAAGAGGTAGGACGAGAGTTAAGAAAAAAAGCCAGACTAGAAACAACGACCCCCAAAACCATATGTAAAAGGGCTAAAAAAATAAATCAGACCGAGGTAAAGAGGTTAGAGAAGTTAAAAATCATAGGACGTGTATCAAAGACAAAGTTAGGGGATCCCGAATGAAAGGACCCCCTCCCACTAAAATAAAGCCTAATCGTGGATCATCTGGGATGCGTGATAAGCCAGGGAAGAATTGATAACCAAGTGTCTCCAAGGAGGGACAGTTTACAAGGTAGCGATTAGATAAGGTCAATCCGGATTGACCTAAGAATGGTGGTCACTAGCCCACGGTCGGACAGATGACCTAATATAGCGAAGCACATTCCCCAAACCATAGATACCAAATATAGCCCCCATTGTAAGGGTAGAAATCTCGACAGGTGAGGAAAAGGGCAATAGAGTCTCGAGCAGCGCAGTCTGCCCCATCATTGCTTGGCTTGGGACGCAACAAAAGACTATCGGGCAATGGGTAGAATTCTTGGCCAGCGAAGACGGAAAATTTCAAACAAGGGGATGACCTAGACTAAAAGAGTGAATATCTAGATTGAAGGACACTCCACGAATCGCTAAAAGTTCTAAAACGGGTCAAGGGCAGCGTAGTGTGACCGATTTGTTAAAACAAAACCTCGTCTCCCCCTCTATATTGAAGTTTAACTCCCCGCTTCTTCTTGTAGACAAGAAGGGAGGCGAAGGCCCCCGCTTAGTCATAGATTATAGGAAACTTAATGCTTTCACAGTACCAGACAAGTTCCCACTCCCCAATATAGAAAAGATACTCTCACAGATAGGACAAGCTACTACTATCTTCAATTCTTTAGATTCGCTTAGTGGCTATCACCAGGTACGAGTTGATCCTGATTCACGGCCCTTAACTGCTTTCATCACTCCCTGTGGACATTATCAGTTTAATGTCCTGCCCTTTGGTGTACGCAATGGCCCCGCCAGCTTTTCACGTTTAATGTCTATTGTCTTAACTGACCTTTTAGGCATCGAGACCTTAGTCTATCTCGATGACATCATTATTTTCTCAGATAATTTAACTTCCCATTTTGACCGACTCGGACGAGTCCTGGATAAATTAGCGAGCACAAATCTAAAGTTAAAGGTAAAAAAATGTAGGTTTCTTCAGGAATCCTTCGTTTTCTTAGGATATCTTCTCACCTCTAAAGGCATGATGCCTGATCCCTCCAAACTTGATCCCCTAAGACGTTACCCCACTCCAAAAACTTCAGATCAAATTCGGGAATTTCTCGGAATCACTGGATTCTATAGGAAGTTTATTCCTGGATTTGCTCACATTGCCAAACCCCTTACTGATTTACTATGCAAGGATGCCACCTTCATTTGGAAAAAAGAGCAACAATTAGCTTTTGAAAACCTCCGCGACAAACTCTGTCAGTCCCCAATCTTACAATTTCCTAATTACAAATTACCCTTCCTTGTCGCCACCGACGCCTCTGATTATGCTGTTGGTGCCTGCTTTAGGCAGAAAATCGATGGCAAAGAAATGCCGATTGCCTACGTCAGTTGATTAATGAAGTCCGCCGAGCGAAACTACTCTGTAATTGAAAAAGAAGCCCTTGCAGTAATTTTTGGATTAAAGAAATCCAGAAATATAATATATGGGTATGAGATTGAGGTAATCACTGACCACTCCCCCTTAGTCTCTCTTTTCCAAGTCAAGGAACCTTCTGGTGGATTCGCTAGGTGGACATTAACTGTCCAAGACTTTGCTATAAAAGTCACTTATCGCCTCGGAAGATGGCACACTATCCCTGACGTGCTCTCCCAAATTCGAGTCTCTCCTCTTCTTCCTACAACTCTTATCCTCGACATCCTTCTCCTTCTGATGTACTTCCTAACCCTAGTAGTCCGCCTTCCCTGTCCAATTTCCCTGAACTCATTAGGTACACATCCACTGTCCTAGATCACGCAACCCTTCTCCATGCACAGCTCCAAGACTCGAGACTTGCCTCGATCATTCAGTCCCTTAAGAAGCTACCAAAAACCTCCCCAGATTCCAAACATATACCTTGAAGGATGATCTTTATTTTAAGGGAGAAAATAACAATCTGACCATAGAAGTTTCCGCCTGATTAATATTTCCATACAAATATGTCACAATTCCCCCTTTTCAGGACACTCTGGAGTGGTTCGAACCCTCGAATTGCTAAAGAAACGGTATCATTTTCCCTGTCGCATATTTCGCGTTGTGTTTCTTGTATTGAAACTAAGGGTAATAAACAAAGCCCTGCCCCTGTTCATGCCTATCCCGCTCCCATGTTACCATGGCAACGAACTGCCATGGATATAATGAGCCCCTTTACTAAAACTACTCGAAGTAACAAATACATTCTTGTTTTCATAGAATCATTGTTCCCCATACTTGCCCTTCTGTCCTCATTTCTGACAACTCAGAAGTATTCAAGTCCCTCTGCGCCCTCTGCCGCATTAACAAGATGCAAATTGTTCCGTATAGGCCGAGTAGCAATGGACTTGTTGAAAGACATAACCGGAAAATTTTAAATGTGCTACGCCATCTAGTTTCTCCGACTTCCGTGGTTTGGGACTACCACCCATGGCACAAATTTTCATTAACAACGGTTACAACGCAACCATTAAGGAAAGCCCCCATTTTGCTCTTTATCACTCTTTATCACACTACCCTCTTCTGACCCCCAACTGGACATAAATAAGTTGCATTCAGAGCTGGGACGACATTCATTTGATATCTTTTCGTATCTAAGATCTCAATAGACCTCTGTAATAAACAATTGGATGAAAACAGCCAACCTAGTACTCTTCCAAAAAGAAAGATCCTGGTTGGAGACCGATGTTACACTCCTACTGTGAAACCCTTAACCCATTCAAAGAAACTATATCATAAATGGGATGGACCGGACAGAGTAATGGAAGAGATTGGACGTACTAAATTTATCCTTTTAGATCTGAGAACTCATATGCAAAAGGTAACCATAGCGATCATGTGGAACTCGTCCCAGAATCTGACCTCCCTCCCTCACACCCCACGCTTTGGCGTTCTTATCCTACCCCCAATGAGAGAACCCCATCTTTCCAATTACCTGGAGATTCTTCACCTCCCGATATTACCGAAGACTCTTCCCTTCCCTCTCCTAATCTTCAACCTCACTTTAAGGTGAGCCTACCTCCTCCGCTGAATCTTTCTCAGAGGCCTCCCCCTCGTCACCTGAAGCTTGGTTACGCACACCTCTCCCAGACACCCCTAGCTCCAGAACTTCTAGTCATCCCCATCCCCACTTCTCCCGGAGTCCGTGCTTCCGCATGCATCACCAGGACCTCCTTCATCGGAGTCTGACTCATCACCATCCAATCCCTTCCCTCCTCCTCTAGCTTCCCTTCATTGCCCCCTTTCTCCTCCCTCACCACCCGACTGTCGTGATCTCGATCCTGATTATAAATCTCCTAGTGCCCAGTTACCAAAACCTATATAAACCCTTGTCTTACTCCCTAATCCCCCTACTGCCACCACTGGAGTCCCCGCTTCACCCTTACCCCCTCTCCATTTACCCCCTAAACTTTTGAGAAGTCGAACCCGAACTTCTCTGTTCAACTCAGCATACGAATTGCGTAATCGACTTTCTACTAACAAACCTCCTTAAACAACCTCGTTGATGACTTACATCAGATAGATCTAAGAACAATTTAACAGGAAATTACTAGCCATTACTAACCAGCATGGATGTGTTTGAAGTGTTGCCCACAACCATTTTCGTGCTTGTGTCCGTGTCCACCTTCACCCCTCGCCCTCCTGTAGTAAATCTAGGATCTATAGAGTATCTGAAGGCTGATGGTAAACTTTTCGATTTCGTAGTAGATGTCCATGTAGATTTACATCTCCCTACCCAATCGATTTCCTTCTTGCATAACTGCCTAGCCAAATTAAACCTTTATTATAATGCTCTGAACCAAATCTTACACAACTATGATACAAATCTAACCCATCTATACCAAGTAACTTTGCGAGCGTTTCTCCGACGGTTTAATTTGAACCGAATAGACATCGATTCACTGCTGAGCTCTCATTGGGCATAAAGACAACCGCAACGACGAGTTAAGCGTGGAGTGATTGATGGAGCTGGTGAACTTCTCAACAGCCTTTTAGGAGATGCTACTGACCGACAAATTTGTAATACTAACGTAAAACTAACACTTCTCCATGAAAAAAACACTAAACACGAAACCACCCTGAATCGAGCCATTTTCTTGCTTCATACGCACAACACTTACAAAACATCACACATGAATGGGACAACTTATTAAGCCACTTAAATAACTACCTTACTCGTGTTCGTATTCATGACGTCCTCTCCGCTCTGAATGCCCACCTCTCTCTTGTTAATAATTACCTAAATCATTTACATAGACTCCATGATCAAATTCAAGTAGGACTAGTATTAGCTGCCCAAAAGCGCCCCTTTCGCTCCCTGTACCACTTGGACAACCTTCAACCCTACCTATTTTAGGCTTGCGCGGAATGGAATCTACAGACTCTCTTTCCCTTGGACGAAACTCACTTCTATTCCATTCTCCAATTTTCCTGGACTATATCCTCTATCCAACCATACAACCTCCAACTTCTCCTACCACTTTTCGATAAGGAAACATATGTAATGTACCACTTTCTCGTCTTCCCGACTCATTTGACACGCCCTTCCAATAAATCCTCTCGGTTTATTTTGGACGCTCCTACTCCCTTTTACTTCCTTTGGCAGACGCCGCGACACATTTTGCTCTGACTCCTAATTAAATTCAACTCTCTTTACTTCAGAATCAACCACCCGTGGTAGTGTTTCCTCCCATAACTCTTATCCTAGCTTCTAAGCCTTCTCACTTAACGTGTTTCAAAGATCTGGTCAAAAGGTGTTTCAAACAAGTTGGGTTTTCAATCCATATCCTGAGAACAAGACTTACACCCTCCTCATTCCACCCTATCTCTATATATCCCTGTCTTATCCCATCACAGGACGTTATACCTGTAACCACTCCTCATCTACGATCACTCTAACATCCATCCAGAAACTTCCACCTGAGGCTCATTTTCAAGCTCCAATCTCCTCATTAGGAACCCTTCCCAGATCAACCTCCATTACCAGTAGTCTGACGTCCTTATTGAAACCCCTCTGGTCCCCTTCATTAATCTATCTGCCCGACCACTTCTCTTTAACTCTACTTCCGTACTATCTCCTCCAAAATCGGATATCCATTTGGTTCCTTTGAGTTGGCAATTCTCTGAAAAATGGAACAGCGCCCATACCCTCTCATCCACTGCCATTGGCCTGATTGTTCTTCTTGCGCTGGCCATCCCTTTAATGTGGATACGACTACGATGCCGACGCTCTGGTCCCGCTACCCTGTCTTCCCCAGATTACCCTACCCCAGGGCCTAGCCTTCCTACGGAAACCCAGCATCCTGTACTAAGTACAGCACCAGACGACTGTTAGCAACCCTACCCTGTAGTGTAATTCATTAATAATTAATTTCAATAATAACTAATTAATAATAACTACTAATAACTAACTACCAATATTCATTGTCATTACATCGCAGCTAAAAATACTCCCCTTTGCATTGTAAAGCTCATTTTACACTCCCCCTTCCTGATTGCACCACTTTTCTTGACATATAAGGCCGCTTCCCGGTTCTCGAGATAATTCGATTACTTGGCACATACCTCCTGCGTTTCCCCATTATTCTGTGCACGTGTCAATATATTTATAAAGCCTTCACCTCTCTCACTCCCTTACTGGTAGACCCTTAAGAGGCTTGAAATCCCTTCCCCGCCTCAAGTGTTATAACTAAGTGTACTCCTTATGTAGACGAATTATAACCTAGCCACAGGGAGGGCCAGGCGGACATATACGTTAAAGTCCCCCTTCGGATAAAGCAAGAGAATTGAGCCATCTGAGGAGAGGCGTGGGAACATTAACCGGCTGACTAACAGTCAAATGGCCTATCCTTGTGATCTCCCCGCCGCATAGGTAGTTGGGAGCGAGCTGCTGTGCCAAGGTGACCATTAAAGGCCATTATGCAGCGCTCAAAGGATCCGATTACCTACGAGGTCCGGAGGCCCGCGGTTAAATAGCCACAAAAAGCGGTGCCAGTTCGAAAAAAAAGAACACTAAGGATTGTGACGGTCGTCGGTGCCTCTAATTAAGAAGCCGACCTGGGCATCGCGGCGGTGCCACCCTCCCCTCACCCCTCGCTCTCCTCTCTGCGGCCTCGCCCCTTCTCCCTTCGATGGTGCACGCGCCTGACTATAAATAAACCCGTAGGGAAAGAAAAATGATTATTATTATTCGGTGAGAGACGATAGAGGACAAGATCGAGGAGATCGATCCTTCGCCCAGTTCCGAAATCATTCTTCTACTACTTAGAAACGTCACGTTTTGTATCGGTGCCAGACCGAAGTATCCTTTACAGACTTTAGAAGGCTGACTGGATCACAATTCCTAGTGCCAAACAGGAATTTCGGCAGCAAGAGAAGAAGAGGGTTATTCGGTGAGAGACGATAGAGGACCAGATCGAGGAGATCGGGCCTTCACCCAGTTTTGAATTAACTTAGAAAAAGTCACGTTTTCGTATCGGTACCATACCTAAGTATCCTTCACAGGCTTAGTAAGAAGCCTGGCTGGATTAGCATGCCTAAGGCCAAAACAGGAATTTCGCAAGTAAGAGAAGAGATTATTATTATTTTACGAGACGATAGAGGACTAGATCAAGGCGGTCTGTGCCTCACCCAGTTCAGAGAGATCGACTTTTACAACCTAGAAGTTCATTCCCTTTTCTCATTGGTGCCATACCGAGCTATCCTTTACAGACTTTAGAAGAAGTCTGACTGGATCACCATTCCTAGTGCGAAACAGGAGTTTTGGGAACAAGAGAAAAGAAAACTCACTCACCCTCGAGTGACTCACAGCGCAACCTCTGTAAGAGCGAGAGAAGAACTAATTTCCAATGAAGTTCTATTTTTCAAGTACATTCAAAATCACCTCGTATACCCCAAAGTCCAGTTGGGCAACCCATCGAAAAAGACTAGGATACAAAAAGGCTTCAAGAGCTACTCAGAAGAGCACTCCTTGAGCTAGAAAGTAAAACTCCCCCCTCCGCTTTTTAACGTAGAACCGAAGAATTTGACATCGGATCCCATCTCGTGAAAAAAACTACAATCGGCCGCTGCAACCCAACTAAGCGGGATAAAAGCAATATAGCGACATCCGGCAACCCCTGATCCTTTCGTTTATGTAAGTCAGAATGACCATTTATATTTGTATTGATTTAGTAGGAGTTCAATACGGTACTCAAATTAACTGAAGTAGAGATAATTGTTAGTTAACCCCGTCATAGTTACAGTTAGAAGAGTGAAACTTAAATTAGAGTTTAATGCTAATTTAAAAGGGTCACTATAAAATAACTAATCGGCAATTGGTTTGTTTACTTGGAGCCTATTTCGATTTGGGCATGATTAGCTTCTGAAATAGGCTCGGTTTAAAGCATTGTTAGATACGTTAAACTTATTAGGTGATTGTAAATATTTGATGTTGGTAGTTAATTGATAAATTTAAAATATATATTTATTTTTGGATAATTCTGGTGTTTCAATGGATCCTTTACGTGTTTAACTGGCTCTTTCCTTAAAACGGATTAAACGCTGTGGCACTCTCAATAATACAGGAAGTAAATGTCCACTCAGCCAATATAGAAATATTGTTCTTTCATAAGTAATAGGGTCAGACTGGCGCGCTAAAGTCATTGAACATATAAATTCTCTGACAGAAAAGAATAATAAAGCAACAACAACAATACCACGACAATCAGTTAGGCTGTAAAAATCGATGCTGCACGCAACGACTCAGAGAATAAACTCCGTGTAGGCAACTGCCGCTCCCACGCCGAGAGAAGTTTTGCAGCCATCCGTGAACAGATTTCATTGTGAAGAATGACCTGAAATATGCTCATGAAATATTTCCCGTACTACCTGAGGGACAACATAGGGTTTTTCAAAATCCCACAGAGCAGTGCAGATTTGAAGTGAGGGCCGCTAAGGAAAGACTCCACTTCCCCTTGGCGGATCTAAGTATGTATAAGGGCAGAAAGGCTTTGGTAGATTTATGCTCGTGATGTGATGAGCCCTTCTAGAAGACAGAAACCTAGGCATATTAAAGGGATCTATCAAAATAGGTCACTTATCCAGTTGCGGAGAAACTCTTGCAAAATTCGGACGAAGGAAGTTGTTGGATGCAGAAAACGTACCGAAGACAACCCTGAAGAGGATGAAAAGGGAAGGGTAGTAACTAGTCTCGGCATAGAGACTATGTACAGAGTGTGTGTGAATACGCCTCGCGCCCGTATTCAAGCCTAGACTGGACAAGATAGGAGTAAAATTCCCAAAGGGTCCGCATGTTACTCCCCTCCCCCAAGAGGTGTGATATATTTTTTTAAAGAGTCCGCCTGTAAACATTTCCAGTGATACAACACCTAGTATACTCCAGTATCCACAAGGGGCCACTAACGTGCAAAGACACCACGTGCCGAAGTGATTCAATTTTATATGGGAAGTCTCGCATTGGACCCACCAATTGACCAGGTATAGCGATGGAAATGTCGAGACTCCAATGAAGACGTAGAAACGGATCTCGGAGGCATAACCTATAGATAGGTTATGTAAGAATAAGGGGGCGCGGGAGAACTGAGCTGTTTGCAGTCGGCAAAAGTGCATCATTTTAGTCTTTGAAAGGGAAGCTCCTGTTTGTGTACTCCGTCCCTCACTATCTGAAGGAGGCGAGCGGCGGAAGGCAAGCCAGAGGAGGAACAGAGAAAAACAGATCGTAAACAAACAAGGTCGATGACACTCCCTCGCGTAGCAAAGAAACTAAGCTATTTATGGCGAAGCAAGTGACACTAAAACTACCATTAGGTAGCCCCTTCCTCTTGGACGAGAGTTCCAGAAATAGAGGAACCAGCTATACAACAAAATTGACGGCCAGATAAATTTTTTGGGGAATAATCCCAGTTAAGAATCGTTTCAATTGGCAATCATATAACTGCCTTAGACTGCCATGCCACTATGTAGTGTCATAGGCATTCGAAGTATCGAATACAGTCAAGACACGTCTGCAGCCCTTACAGTGCCCTCCAGCCTAACCAAAAGGTCAGACTCATTTTACCTTCTAAAACCTGACTGGAAAGGTACTAGTACGCTTTTGAACTCCAATCCCACAACAACCAGGCGTTAACAATATTTGCTGAGGCAACTCGTGAGGGCAATGGGCCAGGAGTCTGCCAGGGAGGCTTTATCCTCCCCGGGCTTGAGGAAAGGCAGAACGATAGCCGTCATCTAGTCCAAGGGATATAACCGCTGGCCCCCGAATGACTGGATGTGGGTAAAAGTGCAGAAAATAATAAGGCACACATCAGGTCCAGAGGAGGTTGAATGCTATGTATAGGGGGCTGAACGTATCATAGTTTCTTTGTAAAGACTATAGGGGAGGTCTGAAAAATTCAGAGGGTCCTTCTCCTCCTGAAGTTTAAACTGGCGAAAACCTGATTTAAGATTATAAGATGTCAGAGCCAGCAAAGACCGTGTGGTCCACTTGCTGGGCCAACTCTCCTGCAAACCAGGCCGATGCACTTAAAGTGTGCATCTAAGCGGTTCTTAAACATGTTTATAGTTGTTGATTTAACAACGATCTCCGGCAACTCGTTCCACAAGGAAACCACCTTGTTTGGGAACAAATTCTTTGGTATATGTTTCAAATCTTCGTTTCTTAAGTTTGTATCCATGGCCTCGGTCGGGTTGTTGAGGAAGTGTCCAACTCTAAAAGGGTTTCAATTTTTACTTTATCAAAATTGTTTAGGATCCTAAAGACTTGTATGAGATCTCCTCTTAACCTTTTCGACTCAAGTGATTGCAGGTTGAGTGCTCTAAGTTTGTCTTTGTAGGACTTTTGACGTAGTCTAGGTATCATTTTTGTAGCACGATGTTGCACTCTCTCCAACATTTCTATATCTTTCCGCAAGTATGGATTCCCAAACTGGACTGCGTCCTCCAAATGAGGTCGAACCAAAGATTTGTACAGGGAAATTACTATATTTTCCGATTTGTAGGCAAAATTTCTATATATGAAACCGAGAACTGTTTGTTTACTTGCATGCCTCCACGCAGTCTTCCAACTTTCAAATCGTTGCAGACTATAACACCAAGATCTTTTATTCTGATACCTCTTTCAGGGGCAAGCCTTTTATTGTATAGTTAAATTCTTTGTTTCTTGCTCCAATGTGTAGTAGTACCTTGCATTTATCAATGTTGAGTTTCATCTGCCAATTTTCTGGTTTTGTCTTGATCGGCAAGTGTTATTGATTTACCACCGTTTTGTATCGTCAGCAAATTTTGAGAATATGCTCGCCTTGCCTTCATCTAAGTCGTTTACATATATTAGAAAAAATAATGGTCCCAGCACGGACCCCTGGGGCACTCCGCTTGTTACGTCTCGCCATTTCGATTGGTGACCATTTATGACTGTGCGTTGTTTCCTTCCATTGAGCCAGTCTTCGATCCACTTCAATACGTTTCCACCGATTCCATGATCGACAATCATCTTAAGTAGACGCTTGTGGGGAACCGTATCGAAAGCGTTTTGAAAATCTAAGTAGTTTAGATCTGCCGCTCTATTCGTGTCATACTCTTCGATGATGGTTTGAAAAAATTCTAGACGTTTTTCGTAAAACCGTGGTGTAGTTCGCGGATACCCAATTTGTCTAAATGTTTGACTATTTTCTCTTTCCAAATAGATTCAAGCAGTTTTCCGATTAGAGATGTCAGGTTTATTGGCCTGTAGTTGCTAGAGATTTACTGGTCGCCACTTTTAAAGATGGGAGTAATGTTTGCACTTTTGAAGTCTTCTGGAACGACACCTTCTTCGCGTGAATTGTTAAATATTGTGGTGAGTGGCTTGGTTATCGTTTCTTTCAACTCTTTCAGGTGGCGTGGATGGATCAAGTCCGGACCTGGTGATTTGCTTAACTTTAAATTTTCGATAAGTTTGATCATCTTCTTCCGTTACTTGAATACTAGCCATGATTCTTCTTCGGTAACTATGGATCGGCTCCGCTCACGACCGTAATATCAGAGAAGCGTACAGGATCCCAAATCTTGGAACCACCAACCTCCAAACCGAGGATGAGTAATCAGCGTACGTACCAGATTATTATTCTTTTCCAGACTGTGTGGGAGAAGAGGAAGTGAAGGATGAAACTTAATTCCTGTAAGACGCAGCCGGGGCACGGGTCGTCGATACGATTAGGATTGTAGGGGATCGGCGATATCGGGCATGCGGCTATTGCACTGGCACACATTCCACTGCACCAAGGCAGTTTTCTTCTTGGGGACAGAGCCCCATCTTGGAACCCAAGACTCTGCAGCCGCGAAATAACGAACCGCAGTCTAAAAAGTTGCCAATTGAATTCGTGAAAACAAGCCTCCTTGAAAGTTCCCCCAATTGCTTCTCGTTATGTGCCACCTTCAGATGGTAGGGGCATAATTTGGAAATGGTTACTACAATGTAATTTCCATTTAAAATCAGAAATATAATCAAGGGAACAAAGGGATTAGTCTATAGGAAACAGAGTCGTTGTAGCAGGATTGAGAAGAGCTGCAAGGTTCAGGAGGCAAGGGAACGGGTAAGTCAGAAAGGATTAGGTAGACTTCTGATCTCGAGGAATTACAAGACAATTCCAAATATGCTCGGATGCTGTCAATGATTTCTGGGGGCATTTGAAGGTACTGCAGACAACTGGCCCGCGTTAGTTTGCATTGGAGAGCGTGATGGCTCATCAAGAGGTTAAGGAACGAAGCAGCAGATGGATCAATAATCTGATGTATTGCATACTGGCTCCTTACGAAGCAAATTATATCTTTTATCCTATTCTTGGCGTTTAAAAGCCAAAGAATTAAATTCATCAACAAGCGTTTGCTCCATGTAAGTCGGCACAAGATGACGAGACATCGTCTGCATCTCCACAGTTGGTGGATGTAGATATATTCGGAAGTCGCATGATTTGCCATAATCAGCACAATCGACGCCAACCCTGGCTGACTTGGCAGGGTCGGGGATTATTGACGTATCGATTTACAGGGATAGAGGTATTCCGGCTTCACATATTAGGAATAGCGTAAATTTAATGCATTCTCAGTAGGGGCGAATTACTCCTCTTACCCAATTAAATGATCCGTGGCAGAAGGTAACCTCGTGGTAACGGTCTCACTATCATTACGGGCTCATGTACAATATAGTTCCTCCCAATGCTCCTCGAAAGCTTCCTTAATTTCGAAAATATCCAAGAATGAGCGTAGGAACTAGTTTTAATCCAGAGCTGGATCCAGCTCACTTGAGAATGGATCGAGAACCAGTAGCGCCAGGACCAGGAATTGGGTGAATGCTTTTTCTTATTTTTTTTTTTTTACTTCAGGCAGGATCACCACCAGACACCGAGCCCTACAGGCGAAGCATTTACTAGAGATGAAAGGACTGGTGTCATAGAGGCCTCGGTGATGCCACGCTTGCTATACTCTGGTAACCGTGTGGCCCAGAAGACAGCACCGGATCAATAGCGTGCCAGGTGCCTAGTAACGCCTTAAGCCAACATGGGACAAGTCCCCGATTAACCAGCCACCCAACCCCGCCAAAGAAGGGTGTTGCCGCCACAAGATGGCAACTCAGGAGGGAAAGTTAAAGTTCCAGACGGGGTACGAGGAGTCAGTTTCTCCGCATGCTCAACATAGCGGGGTGGGGGAGGCTAAGCCCGAACCTTAGGTAGCGGAAGAGAAAAAGGCGGGGGACAGAGAGGATATAAATAACAAAAGGGAGCAGGAAGATTGTGGGGGATAAGTAGTTCGCAGCCAACGAGGGTTGATCCTCCTCCGACAAGGGGAGTCGATCCGCAAGGAGCCCCCCCAAAAAAAAATTCTCCGCAGGCGAGGATGTAGAGGAGAAAGGGTCAGGTATAACTAATATAAGTCCATCTATTACTATTCCATTGTACCCAGGTAGTCTGCCTCCGGTAGTCTGGGAATATGGCTAAAAATTAGGGAATATATTTATTTCATAAAATAGAAAATGAACAAACTTATCTATTGTTACATATAAATAACATTTTGTTATTTACATATGATACAATTCAATGCTTTAAAAATATATTGCAACATTCGATGTATTGCACACTGGCTCCTCACGAAGCAAATTACAATCTTTTATCGTTTTCTTTGGCGTTTAAAAGCCAAAGAATGAAATGAACCAAGCGTTTGCCCCATGGACACAGGAAGCCAGGGGAAAAGTGAAGTTACACGCCAAGTCAACATTCTCAACATACAACACTCAATTTTAATTAATTGCAACCACCGTGAGTGTCATGGCAGAGAGATGTGGGTTGCTTAACAATTTGGCAGCGCGTTCATACTCGTTCATTTTTTATTTTTTTTACTTGAATTCCAAGCAGCATCAGTAATAGCATATTAGCAAAGAAAAAATGTTAAAAAATATTACTCAAGTTTGACGAACTTACAAAGTTTTTATTAACAAAATATTAAACAAACCCTAAAATGAGACACACGAAACAGTTAATGAAATATAGCTAAGGATATAACAAGAACAAATGAGATCAGCGTGTCCATCCTTCACGTACGGAGTGGACAGCCGCGTTACCATCTACAAAATCGTGGCCGAGGTACAATTTAGCTTTCCCCAAACCTGCCGTAATGGAAACGGATAGAACTAACTCAAATTATAGGTAGTTAATTCGCTCAGTAGGGGGAGGGAAGCGAGGATATAACAGTGCGTCATGCAGGAGTGGAGAAACTAAGCTGGGAACCCGCCATCGAGTTCACCTATGAACGCGTTCAATATGGTTGGATCGGGGAACTGTCCGACTCCGACCTGCTTTAAAGCTGACTAGTCCATCTCTTACTCTTTTTCCACTGTAGGGCAGTGAGGTATACAAACGCCCAGTTTGTTGACCAGCGAAATCTTTTTCGTTGTTTGGATATTCGATGTATAATGGTAAAACATTCGAACTCGATGCAAACGTAACACAGACGATACAATCAGAAAAGGAAGTCATGTTCCTAAAGATCATCTTCTCCGCGTCCTATGAATACTCACTGCATTGTCGGTATAATCTAACCGACCTCGCTACATGTTCAGCATCATTAAACGCTTTCCCACAGTGAGGGGAGGCACCGTAAAACACCCTAAACATGGCCGGAGTTCTATTTGAACAATATCATACAACCGGCCATTATTTACTAGGCCAGTGAGGAAAGCGACACCCCCCCAAAAAGATGTACACAACTTTGGGATTTTTTGAAGGAGGAAAAAGAAAGGTGAAAAGGTAGTATGTATAGACAAACTAAAGTAGGGGTAGGACTAGAATGTATCATTAAACAAAAACTTGTAGACGTAATCCCTTACTACAAGAATTGCTTCAAGACCATCGATGCCCTTTGTAAACATTCAAAACTTAAGTTATAACAAAGTATCTGCGGGAGGGGAGGGAGGGGGGGGGGTCAACCTAGCAAGCAAATACGATAGTATCCAGTGGAATCTAAATGACTAAAAATTTATTAACTGCCCATTACAGGATACAACTCTCACACATTCATCTATACCAGTCCCACCCATCACACAAAAAAAATAAACATCTGTTGACACCCGGCGTGAAACTGTTGGTAAAACTTGGTTCTAACTGGTGATTTAAAGTTTATTCCCCCCTCCCCCCCGCCTACCCGCCATGAGAGAAGGTCAATGTCTTTTATTTTTTTTTAAAGTTGAGGAAGGGGAGGGGACTCCGATTCGTGGTCTTCGTGGATTCAGGCCCACACTGGACCCCACTCACACGATTATTTCACGAATAATGCGCCGGTTGCGAGAATTCGGTGTAGAGAAACCAGATTCTAAGGACTCGTCGAAGCTTATTTGCGGTTTCGTGTCTTGCGGACTCATCTGGGGAACTCCTTGGAGATTAGGATTGTGGTGGTGATCCAAATACGGGTTAGGCATACTATTAACGTCGTAGCTGTCATCTGAAAACAATAATACTATTCAGTGCATAGTACACACCGAAGGGTTATCTGTCCAAAGAAATTTACATTTGGCTCAAGAGTAAGAAACCACATCCAAACGCTTAGGATAAGACAAAATACGAGGGTCGGTCTCGTTCGGAGTAGCGGAGCCGCCTCCTCCTTAGACCCGGCAGGAATTTGACCCAGCAACAGGGAGAAGAGAAACACAGACAACCACCCCTCAGGTCCAAGGGTAGGAAAAGTGTAAAAAAAAACAGGAAGAACAACACCAGGGGTCTTATGCTAGGACTTCGCGATTCGAGATGCACTAAGTAATAACTCGGGGTAAGGTCGACTGAGTCCCTACCCTAGAAGACCTGCCTTAACGCGTACTACGCGACTATCCGCTCTTTTCGACCTTCTATGATGAATGTCTGAATGGATTGAGCCATGACTCGTTATAATAGTATCTTACTAGTGTCATTTTGTTCTCCCAGTCATTTCCGTGTGGATATAGCACCACCACCAAACCTGGTTGTCTAGTATTGAACCACCCGTGTGCGGACGATGCGATAGAACTTCCACTTCCTAGCTTTTGGATGGAGCGCCATCACTTATCCAGTTGCTACTCTAACCCGGTCCCTCAGGACAGAAGGCGCCGCCCCGCATAATTATGGTAACGGTGACGGTGGTAGGATCAAAGGCTTTCTCCCTTAATCTCCCAAAGGGTCGGAGGGAGCAGAGATCATCTGCTCTTGAGTACCAACTAACCACAACTCCCACCTATTCCCAACCCATCAAACAAGTTATGACTGCTTACCAACAGTATCCATTCCTTGAGGTTTATGTACACTGTAGTGGTCCGAATTCATGTGGTTGTAAGGGTTGCGGGAGTAATCTTGTTCATGGTGAGACATTGGCGGGTAGTGAGCATAGTCATCGTACCCAGTAATGCCATACCCACCGTGAACCATGGGATTGTATTGGTAACCACTTCGATGATCACCGGAGACCTCCATAGGGTGCTGTTGTGACATTTGGTTCGGGTCCGTATGTTGGGAATTAGGTTGCTGTTGACCTTTGACCTGCCACAGCGAATCTTGAGAGTTGACCGAACCACCGTTGTTGGAATTAGAGTAACTATTGTCCATAAAACCACCGACTCCGATACCTGAAATCAACACAAGGTTCAACATAAACCACTTTCCCTAGTACAGTGAGATCGGAACGCGGGTAAAACGTCTCACGCACCTCCTTCAATACACTATTACAGGGGTCCCACGCCGTGGCCCGCGGGCCACACAACTATTGTGAATGTGGAAGAGAGTCGAAAAACTTGACTAAGCCTAAATAGGGGACTACTGTGCTGGAAAACCGGAAACCCGAATGTTTTTTGTCCTGTAATGGCAGTAGTTGATAAAGCCAGCATGAGTGTATGCTGAGGAATGTGCATTAAAAACAACTCCCACACCCACTCAAATCTTATCGGGGACAACCAAAGCAGAGAAGGCAAAATTACTCTGTCCATCAACTAAACTCACCGTTGGGATGGGGCTGGTTCTGAGCGTAGTTTGGGTATGGCTGCTGGGAGGAGTAAGCAAGATTCTTCGTGTGGTCGTTCAGTCGATCGACGGATCCATCCATGCCCTTGTTCTCGAGGCCAACGGTGTAGTATGGAGGGGGAGGAGCCTAAAGGAAAAGTTGGAGGTCATCAGACGACACGCTTCCCGGCACCAACAATGATTAAATAGAAAAATGGAACCTTAAACTCAAACACTAACTAGGCATACGAAGGTACCATACGATGGAGACCCCTCCCCCTAACTAGAATTAAGAAACTGCTCCCACTTCCCCACAAATCTCGGCTCGATCATCTCCCTTTCTACTCTGTCTCCCAATTTATCTCATTCTCCCTTCCCCTCTCTCAAATTCTCTCTTCCCTCTCTCATATACCTTCAACCTCTTCCCCTCTCTCCCATTATAAATCTTATCCATGAGGACCTATCATAGTCGATTATCCCTCAATTATTCTAATTATGGGGGCGCCCTTGGCCTTATATCATGCCAGCCCCCCCCCCCCGGAAAGGTGTCACCCAGGTGGGCCAGTGATCTGTGTTTTTGGACAAGGGGGTTGCATCTTGTAGTGTATACGAGTGGTCAGTATGAATCGATGTATCCCGGGGAGGTTAATTTGCAATTAAACTTCCACTTCCTGGTTGTTGCATGGGCTCGAACCCCTGCCTCGACGCTAGAAATCCAACGCCATATCCTCTAGGCAAGCGAGAACTCCGATGAGGACAGTAAAAAGGGGCTAAGGAGTGGGAAGAATCCAACCTTGATAACCACCCTCCCCCCAAAAAAACTAGCAAAGAGACTAGAGAGAGAACCTCCCCCTATGTGCTCCGACCCTGGGATGCATGGATGAAAACCCAGGTAGTTTCAATCTAGTATGAGACTACCGAATGAAATGAGGCTGGAAAGGCATGCCACTCCTTGAGATGCTAGGTGTGACAGTCTACACGGAGAAGGGGGGGTGGGCGCTTTCACGTACCCGATGAGTAACGACGCCTCTGTGAGAGACTTCCATGTCGGCGGTCTTCTTCTTGAGCTTCGTGTTGCGTTGATGACGGCAGCAGCAACAAACGATAATCAAGGCTGCGGCAGCGAACACAATCACGGCGATAATCGCGATGATGATCACGAAGCTGTTGGCAGGGCTGGCAGCCTGCGACGGATGCGCTAATCCAAGAACTGAAATGAAGAGACAAATGTAAAAGAATCCAATGGAAAGACGCGGGCTAAAATTTCCGGGCCATCCAAAAAAATTCCCAAGTTCAAAAATATGGTGACTGGTTCAGAGAGGGCTATTACAATAGGCTTTCAGGGAAACTAAAAAGAGAGGTCATTGGGTAAATAATAGACTTTCATGGAAACTAGGAAGTGAGGGCATTTGGGGTAAATAATAGGCTTTCAAGGAAACCTGAAAGGGCATTCGGGTAAATAATAGGCTTTCATGGAAACTAGAAAGTGAGGGCATTTTGGCTAATAGGCTACAGAGAACTAAGGAAGTTTTCAGGGAGGTGTAGGATAAGAAGTTTTAAATGTTAATACTCAAAGTTTGAGGAATAAAATAGACGAGTTAAGGAGTTAAGAAGAGGAACCAGCAGATTTATAATGATAGACAATTGAGTATGGAATTAAAGGATAAGATATGTATTGGCGTGAAAATAAAAGGACAGGTAGAGGGGGTAATTAGTTTTATACGTGCAATCAGATTGATATAAAAGGATAATAGGATTGAGTAGGGGGAAAGGGGGTGCCAAGGTAAATTATTGTGTCAGGAAATTGATGGAATGTGTTAGGAAGAGGATTAAGAACCAGAGATGGGATGGCCTCTTTTGTTTTGTAATCCTAATTGCTTGCATGCGATGGGGACCTGGTTTCACGGATGGGGATCGTACACCCGGGTAGAAGAGAAATTGCTAGCGGTTTTAACACCGACGGGCCATGACAACACAGGCCAACACTGGAGGGGGTTATCAATATCATAATTTCTACCTAATTCCCCATACTTGGGTGGTAAACAAACTAAGTCGAACGGTGAAAAGCAGAGACTCAAAAGATGGCTACAGGCAAGTGAGTGAAAGCGGAATAAATCTTCTTACCTTGCTGGGCAATTTGGAAAGGTCCGCACATGTTGTCCCGTGTGCAAAGTCCGACCCTCACGTCTGTATCGCCTTGAATGGGACCGAGGCTATATGTGCCTCTGGCATCCTCAGCAATGTCAATCTGGGCCGGTACTTGCGTCCAATTTAGCTCGTTCCCGTAGCGAACCTGAAGCCGCCCTTGGAGACTAGTCCCAACCACTCGTTTCACTTCGGCAGGAATTGAAAATACAACAGTACCGGTTCCAATTTCGACGAACACCGGATTTGGGGCAGGGATGACGCTAGGATCTAGAGTTGTGCGAGCAACGATCGGGGTGGACAAGGTACTCGGGCCTTGCGGATTGGTGGAGAAGAGAAAAATCCGGTATTCGGTATTCTGACGAAGATCGCGAATGTGACAACTTAACTGATGACCGCACGCGACCACCTTTTCTTCGCCATGTAGCGACGACGATACTCGACCCGAATAATTGGTCTTGCTGGGGTAGCCCCCATCGAACGCACGATCGAAGTTTATTTTTAAGTAGTCCACCCCAGCTTGCGTAATGGCAGCATTTTCCGGGGGGTCCGGCAGTCCCTTCTCTTGGAGAGAAAGTTTGGTCTTGGAAGGTCCTTCCTCGTTGATAGCTTTGCAGGTGTAAGCCCCATAATCTCCTTCATTCACATTCTTAATATTGAGGACAGAAGCATACAAATCATCTCCAAGATCCGTATTGTTAACATGGTAACGCCCACCGGAGGTACCCTGCAAGAGGTTATTCTTGTGGATCCATTCGAACGATGGCTTAGGGAAGGCGCGCATGCGACATATAAGTTCGGCTTCATCTCCGACATCGGACGCTACACGGCTTCGCTTGTGGGCTAAAGACGGAGAATCTGAAAACCAAATAGATTAGTTATTACTTCTACTCTTTCTACTCAGTAAAAAAGGAGAAGGGCAAAACAGGGGCCAAGTAAACACCACCAATACTCGAGATGGAAAAGGAGGAAAACGCCTGTAATATCGAACCCTGGCTGTGGTTATTGTGGTAGCACATGGGCTAGGACAGCCGCCTTGAAGAACACCGTCGACCGAACGGCATTCTAGAAATTCAGGACTCTGTGTATCTGTAGATTTGAAAGTGTGCAGACTGTGGGAGATGAGAATGGGTTGAACTGCATTTGATTCCTGATGGCAGATGTTTGTGTTAGTGAACCCATGTAGTGTTTATTTAGTTTTGACAGCATTGGAGCCTTGCCAGACACGATCACCCCATTATGACGTGGAAGCAACGTTTCCTCTGGTTCTAGGCCTAGTAAAATGACGTTTAGGAGCGCGTTTAGCGCCCAAAGATTGGATGGCCTGGCGTCTTGTTGCTTTATGTGTGCGCGCGCTGCAAGGGGAAAGATGGGGTGCTACAAGGGGGAAAGATGGGGTGCTACAAGCGGAAAAGATGGGGTGCTACAAGAGGAAAAGATGGGGGTGACAAGGGAGAAATGTGGGGGTTCCACAAGTGGAAGAAAAATGGGGTGACAAAGGAAAAGATTGGGTGATAAGGGGAAATATGGGGGGCATAAGGGGAAATATGGGGGAGATAAGGGAAAGATGGGGGACAGAGGGGAAATATGGGGGTCTGAAGGGGAAAGTGAGCCGTTTGTTTGATTACACCGAAGTTAAGCGACATCAGGTATGATTAGTCGCCGGATGGGAGTCCCAATTCGGATGGCCTTCGTGGTGGCTACCATACGCTGTACACACCCGTGGTTAGGATACCACGTTAAGCTGTAGGTCTTTAATGGAAAATAAATGGCAGTTCAAAACAAGGTCAACAGACCTAGGTCGCGTCCTCTGACTTATGACCATAAAATTTTCAATAATTCCTGAACCAACCTTGATAGGACCTTGGCAATTATATCACTCGAAATAGAATGTAAAACAACATAAGGGTTTCAAATTCCATTAGAATCGGATGAATAGTTTAACTCGATGAAAAGTAAAATGGTTACCATCCGACCAACGGACAGACATAACTTATATAAGAGTATAAAAAAACTGCAAGCGACTTACGTTGGATTTGAAGTAACTGGACGCTGCTCACACTCTCGGCCTCGTTCTCGAAAGAACACCTGTAGTGGCCCCGATCTTCGGGGCGGAGCGCCTTTCTGTCCATCCTATCCGGCCCCCGGAAGGACAAGGTCGACTGGACCATAAATCCTGCTTCAGAACCGAGTTCGGTGCTATTTACCTGCAGGGTATAAAGGCCGTCCGCTTCCTTGACCTCTTCCCCGTCCTTAAACCACTTGGCAATGGGTTTCGGCTTCCCCTCGGCTCGGCACGACAAGCGAAGGTCAGTCCGCTCCCGGCGGTAGACCGCAGTAGGCTTCAGCCCTTCCGTGATCCTGGGAGCCTGGAATACCCGCAGGCGAGCCGAGATGACAGATCCGTTGCCCATAGAGTTGAAGGGCTGGCAGTAGTAGGCCCCTTCGTGTTGAGGGGAAACATTAGGGATGGTAAAATTCTCGCCGAGTTCCATCACCGTGTCTTCTCTCCACCAACGATACCGCGTATCCGGGTAACCCGGCGGGTCAGCTCCACAGGTCAGGACCGTACCTTTTCCCTCCACAGCCACCGGATCCGAAGGCAAGATATAACTCTGCCCGGGGGAGTGGCGAACCTTTATTGCCATGGTGGCATTACCCTGCAGGACGATATTCTTCGATCCCGACGGAGTTAAGACGGTGATCGCGTGGCAGATGTAATCTCCATGATCGGAAGATCTCACATCTCTAAGCTGGAGATCTTGCCGTTCCTCGTGAAAAGCACTGTCACCCACCTTGGTCCAATATACTCGATCCGGATGGGGGTTAGACGTAACGTTACAAGTCACTCGGATATTCTGTCCGGTACTGACCTCCCTCTGCGTTGGGACAGAAACGGATGGGGGATACAAGATATCCAATGTAACTTCAGCCTCCCCCGGTTGGCCGAGATGGTTGTCCGCCTGACAAATGTAGCGCCCGGCATCATCCAAGCTAACTTCGAGTAAAGAAAGAGTTTGCCGAGTTTGGAGGAAATCTCCTCCGCGCATCCACCTCACATTTTGGACTGCAGGCTTTGCATCCACATCGCAAGTCAAATTTACATCTTCACCTTCAATCACCCTTACTGGATTCGAAGGTAATATTGTCACAATGGGATAATCTGAAACGAAAAATATGTAACTTCAAATTTAGGTAAATTAACTCCACTATGAGACTAAAAAATCAACACCTTTCCGGAAGACAAAAAGTTTGAGCAGCTATAGGCAAAGACTTTGAAAAATGCTAGTTCCAAGTCGACTAACCATTCACTAGGAAACCTAGTCACTTAATTACCGCCTTTAACTGCCATTGGACAAAAAGGGGATATTTAAAACTACATACTAAGCTGAAATTATTGAAAAAGGACTTACAGTCGACACTCAGCGTGACAGATGAGACCATCCTTTCATGAGGAGGAAGGGCGCGGTTTCTTACTTCGCACATGAATTCGGTTCCATCGAGATCTCGAGTAGGTTTGATGGTCAGAACGGAAGTTGTGGGGAAGTCTCGACCTCCTCCAGGCTTTAACAAGCTCTCAATTCGGTTGGGATCGTTGCGTTTGTACCAACTAATGGATTTGCAGAGATGAAAACTAGTTAAATAGGTCGAGACTGTAGAGAAGGTCGTGTATGATGGTCATGCATATACCAAAATAAATATAACTCCGCCCTCAATATCACACCCCCTTTCCCTCATTCTCATTACTTCATCCATTAAACACTCATGTATGTCATACCATTCACTTTGGCCATCACGCAACCGCACGCCTTACCTCAAACATCATTACACTTCACACCATGAAATAGTTTACCACTCTCTATGCAGTCTTAGAACCTGCCAAAATGCTTTCAATTCTACAGCTTTCTACACATCCATGAATGCAGCAGGTACCCAATCAGGAATTCTTGCATACATCTTTCCTACCACACAATTTTACCCTTATACAACCGTACAAGCACAGTTTTGGTACAGTCCTCAAGCACTTTTCCACTTTCAAATGCCTTACAATGCCACCACCAGACCCATTCGATAACATTATAACTCTTTTGGGCATCTCGACCACTATCTCCTCTACTCCAGCTACCTTACTCTCTTTTTTTTCTACCAGACATCTCTTCATTTTCACTCATTTCACTTTTATTTTCGTCTCCTTGTATGCATTAATAGCCATCTTCTTAACATTCTCTGCAAATACATCTCCCGTTTGAAACTATCTCCAAAACCTTTCACATTATTCTACCATTCAACCTTCGTATTTAATTTCCAGTTCGAGAACACTTACAGTACTTTCACTACGCACTATCCACTCTTTAAATTTGCTTCACAAAGATCTAATCCCATTATTACACTTACTCTTCTACTCTCAAACATTCTCGCTTACTCTTCCTTCTTACTGATTCAACAACCTTGATTATCTCCTCCATACCTAGCCAATTTAACCTTACAACTCCACACACAGTTTTCACACCTAATACATCCAATTCTTTCTCCTACGCCCAAAACATGTTTACTTGTGCTACACATTTCTTTCAGCACCTAACCCAACCACCACCTCTCCCATCTTCGTTCTCAGTGTACCAAAAGCTCTAGTTATCCCATTTCACACCCTTCACATATTCATTCATTCATACATGTCTTACAACCATCAACCAATATCGATTCACATCGCCACGTCATTCCATAACCTTTATTAACTTCACTCCTATCATACACTACAACCATGCTGTTTCACCCTTTCACATCCTTCGCCCCGAATAATTATCGAGCGCACACATCCTCACTCAACCATTGCAACCAAGCCACTCCCAATTTACTCCACAACTACCATGGTTTATACCGTACTCCAACCCAAACCAATTCTTCCTTCTCTTTCAAGTTTAACGCAAGTATCTGCCATCTCCCTTTACATTCTACAACACCGACGCGTATTAACAGAAAATGTCTGCGCTTACAATATCTCTGGGTCGGGGGAACCTCCGTGAGAAGAACAAGTGAGTCTGAGAGGTTGCCCTTCGGTCACTGTGGGGTGCTGGGGCGATATTTTGGGCGACCCTGGCTGGATAAGAACGGTCAAGTTGACGGAGGTCGAATGAAGGACATAGCCACTGCCTTCTTCCTTAACCCGACAAATGAAATGACCATTATTTCGGTCATAAGTCGCTCGACTGATGGTCAAATCGTAACGTCCTTCAGACCGCTGCAAATCCACCCTGGATGGAATAAAAAAAGAGCAATAAATAATAGAAACAACCTACCGGGAAAGAGAAAAATTAGTCTGATCATAGTCATGGCCCGAAATCCCCGCCTTTCAATAGAAGTTACTATATAAACCGGGCAAAGGCATAGCCGACAGAGAAGTTCAGAAGTTTGAGGAAAAGAAGTATCTATGTGAAGATGCATGGACAAAGGAAAGCCAAGTTGGAGCTAGAAGGGGTTTAGGGGGTCTTGTTTAAAAGGTAGTTATCCCAAAGGAATTTTTTTGGCCGGGGGGGGGAGCCGCTTTCATGACAGAACAGGGTCATGATGGCTACTCAGTTTACTATTCAAACCTCTTTAATTTCACCACCACCATCATGAACGTCTTTTTAAACCCTTTTCTGGTATCTGTTGGCTTTGTATTTAAATCTTTTTAAAATTAATAACCATATTTTTAAATCTCATTTAGCAATACCTAAATGACACATACTGGGATCGTCTCTCGCATGCTCCCCCCCCCCACAAAAAACTGCAGTCAATAGCTTTGCTCAAACTGCTTAAAAAGGTCGTAGTAGTAACTAGTTAAAAAGTATTTATGCAAATATAAATGATAAAAATCTATGTTACCTCTATTTAGGTGAATCGTTATTATTATGTTTGTTTTTTTCCAAACAATTTTCACAAGAGAATCCACCCATTGGCACATCAAAAGTGCCACTTCACTATAGACATCTACCCCCTAGTCTACGTCATTAAAGACCTGTACCCCTTTGCCACCTCAAACAGTCATACTGTAGGTTGGACGAGACTTACCTGTAATCTGTGTGAAAAGTAGCGTTGTCGATAGCATAGTTGTCTCTAGTACCATTAGCTGGACCAATCCAGTAGAGTCTAGCACCCTTCGTTAAGGGGCGAGGGATACGACACTTTAGAGTGACGTCCTTGCCTTCTAGCACATATTCCACCGACTGAGAAACATCAGCCAACGCCAAGGGTGCGAGGAAAGCTGGAACGAAAAATAAGACCGTTACTCAACCAAGTCTTGAATTCACTTGACATTACTCGATTTGCACCGATGTCCACACTGAGAATAAGACAACAATCCACACCCAACATGAGAAAATCAGTAAGAAATCCAAGGAAAATGCTACGACGAATGCAAAAAAAAGAGAACCAATAAGGACCACCTTATTGGCCATGATACCAGTCTAAATAAAAGCAAAACCCAAATCGAGAGCCTGGAAGCGGTCTTAATACCCGCACTGCTCGGGGGGGGGGGTGTTCATCACCAAGTGGAGGGCGAATGCGTGGTAAGGCAGAACGATGAATAAAAGAGCCAATGTTTATTAAAGAAGAAAAACATAAATCGGAATTATTTGCACGAGGTTCGTGGTAAAAATAATGGAGTTTAAGTTAAATTTCGTTGGAGGATACTAGTAGCCGAAGGCGAGAAAGTATCTGGAAATTGAAAAGTTAGGAAGAAACAAAATAAAAATTGCAATGTGATAGAAATAGAAACAAGATTCAACAGAAGGGAGCCGCGCTCGGAATGCAAAGACAGCGTCTTCACCCCCGATCCGTAATCCACATCTCCCAAGAGAGCGAGAGACGCTAAAAGAGGAGCTCGCCCCCAAACGGCACTTAGCTCACAAATACAGTGACCTCGGAGCTTAGATCCCTCCTCTCCCTCAATGCCCCTTCCACACTAAAGGGGGGAGAGGTACAAATTGAGCTAAGAGGAGGGGGGGGGCGAGTTCCTTCTAGGGTAAAGGAAAAGGAGAAACTAGTAAAGGAACGATGAGAAGTTCACTTAGCGGGAAAGGGCTGAGAGTAGAAGACCGAGAATACCCCCTTTTTCTATTAGAGGGGGGGACCCCCTAGGAAGACATGGGGGGGATAAAACAACCCCCCGAAGAGGACGGCCAACACTCGCCATTTCCCTCCCAAAGTTAGGACGAGGACAGGCGATTGCTGCCGAAACCGAACAGGTGGTCAGCTCGAGAAGCGACAGTCAGACCGCGCATGCGCCGGCCGTTGACCGCTCATCTTGTCTTAAAGTGCGGAGGGAATTGGATGGGGGCACAGAGAGGGGAGGGTGGGGGTGCGTACATGTGCACTCGAACAATTTTATGTGGACAATGTGAGGGAAAAATGGTCACGATAATTGCGGGCACAGCGAGTCACGCGAGCAACGAAAGCTTCTGGAGTCGAAAAATCCCTCCTTGAGCCCCCCACCCCGTCTCACAATTCCTGCACTGGGGTAGCATGGACGACCATCTCGAAGCCGACAGCTGGAGATTTGTATGCCCTTCCTGCCCCAACACCGACAGCTGGATCTGCAAGGACTGCCCCTAAGTAATCCCCTCGATGCCTTTGAAAAATAACAAAATAAAACAATCCAGTGATTATTTTACTTTGACCTTTGCCGTAAAAAAATCCAGTTTTCCTGGAAATGCCACTTCTTTAAATTCGACTCCTGGTCAAGGCCCTAGAAGACCCTCCCTCTAGACCCCGGTGGGGGAAGAAGGGTTTACACACCTGCTTTCTTACCAGTTGTGTTTTCCCTTTCTACCGCCCTTATCTTTCTGCTTTATGACTATCCCTCACAAGTAGATATCGGGTATAACATTGATAACCATGTTGCGGTTGACATCTGGATCCTGTGCCTTCCAGGCTCCAACAACCGTAATTTGCGCTCAAAGCCAGTTGTCGTCCACGTAGTTCGCTTAACATGGTAAGGGGTGGGGTGGGCACTTATGTACTTTAAAAATGCAACATTTAGTTACCACTTTTCAGAATGGACCATAAACTTGAAAGCTAGAACGATGCGAGAACGCGAGCCCCGGATTTAATGAGCTGGGTGGTCTGGACAGTGTCGACCGATCGAGCCAATATTGAACAAGGCTTAACTATATGAAATCTGTTTCTTTCGAGTTAGAGCCGGCTTGCTATCTTGGGGGTGGGGGCGTCAGTCATACGTGATTCCTGAATCCTCACTCGCATGATCTATAGGATGCATTCCACGACCTCATCGTAGGGTCTAAGGATCCACCCCTACTTATCCTCAAACTGGCAATAGTTAATTTTCCAATTTACAAAAAATCGAATCCCTTTGTCTTTTCCTCTCCTAAGCCCCAATTGGCCAAGTAGGGAGACAATCGAGAGACGGGGAGGGGGAACCTACTCACAAATTCATGACAAGGTAGGCGGGCCATATTTGGGAACGTGGCAAATATAATGGACGCCGTCCACGAACAAGGCGCCCAGAATTGTGGTGGATTAAAAAAGATAAGGGTGACGCGCGGCAAGACGGCAAAATGTCGCACCAATGGGCAGACGATCGAAATGCGAGACGAGTGAGGAAAAAAGGCACAAACCACGAAACCAAAATGGCCCTGGTCAAAGGAGTCTCCGGTGCTTCCGATAAGTCCACTAAAGAAAATTGAACTTGAATAGGAATGGAGCACCTCAACACTGGTCGAATTTGTTCCTCCGGCACTAATGCGCCCTCTAAGCCAGAGCAGTGTGAATTGAACTTCGCTGAAGCGATCCGTTTGTTATTCGTTCACTGGGGAAAGGGCACCCCCTTTGTCTCTTATTCTTCCATAAGCATGATTAAAACAGATTTCCACGGAAAGAGAGCATTAAAGCCGTGAAAAAAAAACAACAAAACGGAGCACCTTGTCGGCAAGAAAGCCTACCTCCCTTTATTAGCAGAGCAGAAAAGAATTGCCTGCCCTTCGGAGGTGTCCCAAATAGGCTCCTTTTCCAGAATTTTTTACCTTCCCCAATTTGCCACTTTATGCAACTCTTTTTGACACCTTTCTTGGAAATAGGCCATTGCCAGTTTTCGCATTCTTTTTTGGAACGGGTAATTAACGTAACTGCACAAGTTTCGGGAGACTTTTTTTTTTAATTTATGACATTCATCTGGCGGCAGCCACCAAGAGTACAGTCGACGAAACAACAAAAAAAAAAAACGACTAAGTTACTTTAAAAATAAAAGAAACAGCAAACAAAACAAAAAAAATAAACCAAAAAATAAAAGCCGAGGCACGGGCCGGCCACGTAAGTAGGCTCGACCTTCCTCCACAAAATTTCGGAAGATACCGAGAACGGACTAAACAACAGGCGATGACTGAGGTTTTAATTTTAGGAGTCCATCTGTCGATTGCCTACTAGGCCATAAGTCGCAGTAATCACGCTAGCCTAGATTAAAAAAAACAACAAAAATATAAAAATAGAAACAAAGAATAATAAACAAGTTAAAAACAAGATAAGCAAAAAAGCAACAAGGAAGCGCGCTCCTGCGTCGAGGGTAGGCCCGCCTCCCCCCACGCTGCGATATGACTGAGGAACAACAGCATCCTCAGCCCCTTTCTGGACAGGCTGAAAACACGAAGGGGGAGGGGGCAAGCATCCACATAGAGCCTAGTCTCATATTTCTTTCTAGTGGCCGCAAAAGGTGGAACTAACGAAACCATTTCAAAATGGGTGGACGTAGAGGAGAGGAAAAATTGGAAAGGTTTATAGAACAGGAAATAGGTGGTGGAGGATGACGAAAATTAAAATAGTTAACTACCTGCCTTCAGGTAGGGGGAGGGGGGATGCTGTATTATCAATCATGCAGGAAGACTCCCTAGAAACAACAGAAGAGGCCACGAAACAAGTAAAACACCGGTTCCAGGGGCAGCCAATAGATCATCCCCCATTGGTCCCATAATGGAGATGAACTAAAATTGGACTGTCCCCGGACTTTGTTCACTCTGTGATAGTTTCACTAGGCACATGGAAGAACGGACCCCCCCCCCCGTCCCATTGCCACGCCAACCTTAAACTAGATTTAGACTGCGTGGGTTTTATTCCTTCTAGAAATTTGCCATTTGTTTCGGCCTGCGGCTAATTACGCAGACTAGTTGCCGACCAGCTTTCGTCCACTCATCGCTAGTTGTGTGTGTGTGTGGGGGGGTCTTTTTAACATGCTCACTTTCTTCACTCTTTCTCATCTATTGGCATGCCCCGCGGGGGGGAGGAGGAGTAGGTCACATAGAGCACGGAAACCATGCTGATGATAACATATTGAGCAAATCGTGCTCTCCTGGCCCCAATACCTGCAGTTGTGTTCCTCCCTCCCGACTCCAATGCATGTCGGGGGATTGTATGTATATTATCTTCCACGCAGTTTCACTTCCATTACAAACTTTCTGCGTGAAATGCCCTCATTCATTTACGTTTTACATTGTGATAAAACTCGCATCACCCCCGAGCGGCAGCAGAGGCGACGTCGCGAATCCTGCGAAAAAGGCGATATGGAGATTTCAATGGCCTCGAGACACGAGCCAAGAATGACTGATTTTTCGCCGTGTAAAATCTCTCACTTTCCTGACCCGATTGGACGAAACTATGGATTCACAAAGCTATTAAGAAGTTGTTTTTTAAATTCTCTATATTATTGATATTGTGCAAGGCATGATTTAGTTTTTGACATGCCAATGATGACTGTTTAGATAAGTGTTTTGGAAGCAAAATCTTATGGATGCAGTTTCTGGGGTGTGTGTTGACTCGGAAGACCATTTGATAGGCCCTTGCGGCTTTTGTCATCCGTTGAATTATGTTAAGGATAGTTGAAACGATAGATATGGTCATAAGAGCATCCCAACCCACATCTGAAGACGAAGGAAATTATTATAAAATAAGGGGAGGTGTGAGAGCCTACTTTTGCTTCTCGGTGAGAATATTCACTACCAGGAACTTCTCCCGGCGTGGGACGAATTTCTCGAAGTCGTGAGCTAGTCTTCACCCCGACGACGAACCTTCCTCGTCGTTTTTGTAAATAACCTAGTACTAGGCCATTTTTTTAATTACAGCGATTATGTCCTAGCTGGCAGTCGCCAGATGGGCACTATATATACCCCCCCCCCAACAGTAGAGGAATTCGAAAATCTACCCCCTGGATTTAACACTAAGAGCATCGTTAGTCCGCCTATCTCTCGCTGAAGGATTTTCCTCTCTGAGAGAAGGCATCTCAGGACATCTCCGATACCTACGCGCTACAAACCAGTCAATATTACACGCTGTGTACCCTGGTTGGATTACACTGGTCTCAGCCTCAAAAATGAATCAATATCCGCAAAGTAATAGTTACTCCCCCTCCCCCAATGGTCGCGCGCACACAGCTTCGAATGCTCTCTCTCTCTCTCTCTCTCTCTCTCGCTTCGTGAGTAATTGGTTCTCGCGTAAGGCACCGAGTATTTCCTGCCGTCATGTGACATTTGTGGGTTACCTGCCCCCCCCCCTTTCCTCAACATATTCTTCCAAATCAATTCGAAGGTTGAAAGAAATTGCCCTTAGCGCGTGACGGAGGTGACGTGGTGATGACGTCATACCCCGCGCCCCCTAGAGTGAAACGACTGGCAAATGTGGAACCACAATTTCAAGCCACTTTGACTCTTAATATATATTGAATTAAGGGTTGTTATTATATATATATATATATATATATATATATATATATATATATATATATATATATATTCCAATTCGGGAATCAAAGGGGGTTAAGGTAATATGGATGAGTTGAGAGAAGTCCACTAAAGTAAATTAGCCTTGGAATAGGCCTGGAAATATCGAAGCTCGTGTGGGCCCCCGATAGTGGACGCGTCGCATTTTTAACACGGATAACAACAATGTAATTCAACGCAATCCTGCGCTGTCAGGTAACCGGACACTTGGTCACAGTCATAACTCACAAACCCCCGATTCCTATAAGCTTCCGTCACAGCCTGGCAGAGGTGACGCGAGGCTCAGCGGCCGCGCGGCCTCTTCGCCTCAACACAGTTACTTGTAGTCGAATTCTCGCCGAGCGAGTTCGATCCGAACGAATTAAAATGGCCACCACCGAGGAGAAACAAACTTCGGCCACACGGGTACATACATTTATAATGGGGAGGTGTTAACTAACTGTGGCATTGGGAAATGGAAAATCAGACTTTTGACGTGACGTTGGGAAATGGAAAATCAGACTGTTGACAAGTTTGTTTTTTTAACAACAATTCTTCGCCCATCCGATAAGTACCACAGAGAGGGTACGTATACCGAATAAAGGTCACCTTCGCTCACGCAGGAAGCGGGGTTTACACTCAGTTCGTTCAAGGGGTTCGAAACGGGAAAACAAAACAAAACGAACCTAATAAAATGACTCATTCATTTCGGATAGACCAACACCGGCGCCTCTTAAAATAACCCCATTCAGAAGAGGGTTTAACACCTAAACCTCACGTGATGGAGAACCACTTTGCACCTGTCACCCCGTTGAAACCCGACTCACCACCATCGAAGAAAGCCTGAAAGAAAAGTGGGTCCCAAGGTTTTGTATGTGGTAATTGGTTAGGATGGGGGTAGCATTGTCTCCCAAAAGAATTACTAGAGATTATGAGATTATTCGCGTTAAGGAGATTACTTTGTGAAGAATGGTGAGAACATCCGTCGGGAAATTGGTAAGACCCCAAACCTGACCATAATCGAGAATAACGAAAGAAAACAACAAACGTGCGGATCCCATGTCTCAGAAGACTTCGACAACGCCTCGCACCATTCAACTACTTGCTTTCATTACATAATAACGCAGATTCCGGAGCCCCACAGCAGTATCCACATTGGGCGACTAAAACCCTTTGCCAGTTGAAGACTGGCAACTCGCAACATTTTGACATTGGGCCATTAGACAACCATCAGTTCCAAACCGCCGATAATACATAAGAGAGATAAAGGGCTATGCAACCTTAGACGAGTGGGGAAATTCGCCTTAATCGGGATTGGAGAAGTAGGCGGATGGTGTTCCGTCTCGAGTCAACTTCACGACCGCAGCCATACGCTGTAGATACGAGGTTAGGATACTACGTTAAAAGGGAGGTCCCCAGTGATAAAAACACGAAGGAATGTAGATCGATAGGAAAAATCTAAAGAATTCTTTTTATACATGAAGGAAGGGGCGTGCCACAAACGAGAATATTTCTTTAATTAAATGTGAAAGTGATTGACTTGGGTGGTTTAAAACTCGCTGTTAACAGGATATTAAAAGTGGTGAGGATGGATTGTGAGGAGTAAAAAAAAATGGGAAGGCAGCTGGATTAGATGATATAGTCAGCGAAGTGCTAAAAAGTGATGGAAATGGTGTTATGCATTGGTCTGAAAACCCGTCACTCCTATTGGAGTCTAAGAGCAGTTACTCCCACCCCTGTCCTAGCCTAACGAGGGACCAGTGAACGAGACTAGCCCGCGAAATTAGCCGCCGGCCAGGAAACTAGGCGAAGGTGGAAATCGATTATAATCAGTGACTAAATACTAGTGATTTAATTCTAATATTTTTCCATGAATTGGAGTCGCCGACCGACTAAAGGTTGGGTGCCCCAAATGTAGTGAAAATGGACGGAGGGGAGGGGGTTAAGGAGAAAAGTGAACACAAAGGCTCCTTAAGAAACCGGCTCTCGAGAACTCGTGTATATATTGAACAAAAAGATAACATTATGTGATAGCCAGTCCTCTTAAAAACCAACAGTTCACAAAATTTTCAGTCTTATTTCTGCCCCCTTTCAAGTACCCCTCCGCTTCCCCAAGTTATCTTCTAATAAACCCTCTTTAAGCGATGACCTCAATCAGTCGCAGTGGTAACTCAAGTGGCCAGCAAATCCTCAATGAGAAGACTTCAACGTGTCCAGAACACTGCATCTCTACTTATTAATAAAATCAGAAGGCGCGATCACCTTCGGCAAAGAGATCTACACAGGAGGAAGCGAATGGAACCCATCAAAGTCGCCCCCCAAAACTGGGAAGTAAGGTCTGGTTCACCCTAGCGAATGGTGTCATTCCGGAGCTACAGGGAACAGGCGCGGCAGGTTTAACATACCTGCAAGACGACGGCCAAAAGTCTCACGCCGAACGAAGTTCGTTCCCGAGCACCAAACTATGCTCACAACAAGACATTTCACCAATATATGTATGCATAGACGAAACACAGTAATCAAATACAAGTACAACCTAGAAGAATCAAATGAGTACAAACATTACACTACACGAACAAAAAGAAGAACGCTAAAGCACATGGAGATACAAAAACATAGGAGTAAAACATTTTATCAAAGAATAAAACCAAAAGCAGACGTAAAAATAAATAAAGGAAGTAATGCCCTCCCTACTAGGGCAAAATATCCCTACCTCTCTTAAATTTTCACCCCTCTTTCATCTACCACTATCCAAACCTTCTCCTTGTATTGAGTAGATCACCACCATCGCGGATTGGCCAAGTTCGGAGGGTATTTGGATACGCACCGTCCCCGTGATCGACCGAGCTCAGGCTTTGGGGGGGAGAGACATTCCCAAATACGGCACACGCATACCCGTGCCACAAGCTAAGGGGGGCGGTATCACATCCCCACCCCCCCGCTGACTACCTTTTAGCCAAAATATCACAGGGAGAGGCGGTCAAGTAATCCAGTCGAATATGAATCCCTAGAGCAGGAATATTTCACCAGCATTTAAAGGTTATTCGATGCTAGAAATCGATCGGAGAAATAATAATAAACGTATTGTAATGCCTCAGCGACAGCATGCTAGAAACCCCCCCCCACCCTCACCTTCGCCCTTCCCCCTCCGGTAATGTAAGGAAATAAGTGCCTCCCGACAGTTGCCAGATTCCGCTTTTACGAGGATTGCTTCAGTCAACAAATCGGGTTTCATTTCTGGAATCCAGAACCAATAGTTACGTGTACGTATGTGTAAGTTTTCGTGTATGGGCGAGTTGTGCACGTGGGCAATCATGATCAATGCTTCACGGCGAGAAAAATGGATATGGGTACTGTGATTATTTTTAGCACCAATCTGGCGACTGCGTACGAGGGTACAATTCACCGTTAGGTTACAGCTTAATGTTAGGAAAGGTGCGGAAAGAGAATCAATTACAAGAGGGGGGGGGTCAAGGAACAGGGTAAGTCTTATCCTAGACCCCGAGACCCTTATTCGAGTGTGCCGTCAGAGAGATTTTTCATTCCTCGAGGTCAGGAGGTCGCCTATGGGCGAAGGATTCTCGTGGTCTCCTTTACCATCGACGTAAATGAAAAAAAAAAAATCATCAGCCTGCATCAGTATTCGATCTAGTGACCTGCCGTTACCACTCAACCAGTCAGAACGAAAAAGAAACGAAACCTACAAGAGTTCCACTCGCTTCTACAGCGAATGGCCGCAGGTCCGAATCGTGATGGGAGATTCACACACTCTCAACACTTAAGGGGATCTTAGCCAGTTTGGCTTCAAGGCGGGACCTAACAGAGTCATCTTTCCCACATGTAACGGACCCCCTTGGTCGAGCGGTCGATGATGCTGGACACCTCACCGTTGCTTTACTTCTCAATCTCAGCTGTATTCGATACACTCTCGACCGCAATCTTGTTCGTCTGTGAATTCCGGGGGATGGCTCTATTACTACTGACTTTGATGACGCTCGTATCGATAATCGATCTCACACTGCTAACAAGGAAGGCTGTTTTTTTTAAACTCTAGCCACCCTGTAGAGAACAAATAGAGTTGTAGGGTGGATGGAGGATATGACAGGCTCTCAGAAGGCGCAGATCCAGTTAATTGTGGCAACGTTGACAGTGACCTACACATCATGTAGGATCAATTTCTCCCTTAATCTCTTAAGCAGTTTGAGAAAGCCGAGATGCCAAACTGCCCCGGGAGAGCAATGCAGCAATAATAATAGGAATGTTCATCTCGGGATCGATAAAAGTCGCGGAACACCAAAGCGAAAAGTTGGGTGTTCCGCAAGGCTCTTTCTTACTATTATCTTCCCCTCGGCATTATTATCTATCGCATCTATCTAGTATATATCTGGCTCTTAATATGCGGTTCAATTTTGGGCTCCCTCGCTAAATAAGGATATAGCGCAGTTGGAAAGAGTCAACGTCGGGCTACTAAACTAGTTCCTGGAATCCGAAACAAACCGTATGAAGATACGAGTACGCTCATTAAATCTACTATCCCTTGAAAGTAGACGATTACGTGGACAGTTGATCGAAGTATTCAAAATCTTAAAAGGATTTACTAATATTGATGATGGACTATTGTACGAGATGGATGATTTTTTTTTTTTATAGACGAGATGGATGAAAGTGCCAACACACGCCAAAATGGTTTCAAATTAGTGAACAATCGATTTAACTCTACTATAGCTCAAAATTAATTCACGTTTAATATCACGCAAACGTGGAATAGCCTGCCCAAACGTGTAGTAGAAAGCACGTCAGTTAATATGTTCAAAAACCTACTTGATGAGTACTTCAATAGTGTAAATATAACGTAGTAGGAGTATAGAATAAAACGTCATATCAAATGAGTTGGGAATAAAATGAAATGAGCAAAAAAAGATGCCAGCGACGTCCCCCCGCATGGAGTGAAGGCGAAGCCTGCGGGAGAAGAGAGTGCTGTCCTATCACCCGCCCCCCCTTGGTTCGGAAAAGCGTATTCGTACATTTGAGGGATAACTAAACCTACATGCCAAGGATAGACATGTAGATAAGTGTGTACCGAGGAAGTGAAATAGTTAGAAAAGGCATGTGAAAAAAGGCCAAATGGTACACATGTAGATAAGTGTGTACCGTAGAGTTTAAATAGTTAAAAAAAACCCGCATGATACACTAAGGTTAGAAAGCGGTAGTTTAACACCTTCTGTAAGTGGACTGGCCTAGAGCGGACCATAGGGTCTTTGCTGGTCCTTGTTTCTGTAGTTCATCTATTTATCTCTCTCACGCTATCTATCTATATCTGTATCTAACATTGCTGATTAGCTCTCGGACTCTTTCCTGACCCTCAACCCTAGCAAAATTGAGGCGTCGATGATACGCCTTCCATCGGATGAGACAAAATGGAAAACTATTTTCCTTTTTTCTTAGCCTTGGTGGTTCTCCGGTTCGTCTTTCGGGAAGGGGGGAGGGGCATCTTTTATAGTAAATTATACCTCCAAACCCGTGTTGCTGTTCTGACACTGCACTACTTACTACCCGTCCTCTCCTTTTAAATTATCTTAAATACGAACGACGCCCTCTTCCCTAGTTTCCTCTATCACGGCCCCTGAGATCCCTATGTTCGGGCTCTGCCCCACCCCCGCTAACTGCTTGTCCCTCGTAATCGTCTGTGCTGCATGCGCGATGTTTTGTCGATTTTTGCTCCCCGGATTTGGAATGATCTGCCAGATGCTAACCGCCCTACCTTGGTGACTTGAAGACGCAACTCTTCTCTCTAGCCTCAACGGGCGCTCTGGCAAGGCCCCTGGTCTTGAGAGTCGTACAAATTAATAATTCTTATTATCGAATTCTAGCCCGGGCGGCGGGGGCATGGGCACCCAAGTCTTACGTATGACCCCAGAAAGTAGTTAAAGAGGGATCTTCAAAGGAAGTGAAGATAGAGAAAGTGTGAAAGACAGTTTCATGTCCTCTTCAGATGTCAGACGCACCATGGTTGCCAAGGATACAGGTGATATCTCCTTAGGGGTCATATAAGGTATAGAAGGCGATAAGGATCTTTTCTCTTATTATGGCGCAATTTAGTCTCCTCAGCCAGATGGCTGAGAAAGGTAGTTAAGCCTCTTCAGCCATCTGACTTAGGAGACGAAATTGCGCCCTAATAGGAGAAAATTCTGGGGATGAAGGTAGGGAAGAATACAGGCGTGTTCAAAATCACCACCAAAAACCTAGTCTGAGGGGGTTCGACGCCCCAGCCCTCTCAGCTCCCAGCCACAACCAGGAATGAGTGGACGGAAGCTGGTCGGCGGATAGCCAGTAAAATAGGACGTCTCAAAAGACTAAAGCCCATGTAGTTTCCCTCCAGTTTCAGACTATCGATGCACTTGGGCCTGTAAGGTGTACCCATCCTCTATGCGCAACAATCCGTGCGGGACACCCTGTTGGGGAGGGGATAGAGTGGGGTAGACAAAGGAGCGCGGGCATAGTTGACCCCAATCGTTTAGCATTTGTGGGGAGGGGGATTTTGTCCGTGCTACGAGTATAACTACCAAACGTGCGGGGGTGGGGGGGTAGTGAACTTTCCACCAGTCATTTGGGGGCATCGCAACGGGCATAACATTTTCTCGATGCATTTTTCAAGTAATTACAGATCCATGGGGGTAGGCGGGTTATCTCCTATTACAGATACCCTCCCCTCAAGATTCTTAAGGGAGCTGTTTCCTTTGTTATGCTTTAATGAGGCAAAAAAAAAGCCATACCAAATACCAATACCCAGTCTGGGGGGTTCGGGCTAAAAAAAAAAGTGGATTCCGGAGGAGACGGGCGTGCCTCCGGGCACGTTGACCGCGGAGTCGATAGATGAATGACGGACAGGCATCGAGTGCTTCGTAAAGGCGCCTACCTGGCCTTTGGTCTCGGGAATAAAATATACCGGGACAAAGAAGCAGAACCGCGCTATTGAAAAACGGTCTCTGTTTAGTTAGGCTTCATTCGCAAGCGAGAGAAGAGACCGATGGAATAGGTGGATTCTCCTTGTCGAGAAAGAATTAAGCCTTTCAAATGTTTAGTAATCTCGGGATAAGTTCTCCCCACCGCCTCGTTCCTTGCACATAACTAACAAATATTTCGGGGATAAGATTTGCTATGCAGTTCTGATTGAGAGATATAAACTGTAAATTTGTGCGTAGTACCCTAAAATTATAGGTATTGGATACTATTTGTGCCCCCCCAAGCTCCGATACGCATTTCCTTACAATTACTACGCGAGTCGCAGGAATCTGAGAAGCAGGGATTATCAGGAGAAAAAGAAACGTGAGGGTGAAGGGGTGACAACGCGAGACCACCCTGTATACATACATAGTCGGATTGCGCGCGCGCAAATGATCGCTCCGCTGCGACAATGCTTGGATTCGTCCTTAAGCAGCGTTGAAGTCGCCTCTTCATCGCCGAGTCTGAGACCACGCAACTCTCCCCGGATTACTTAGAACGGTTATTTTATTTTTATGAAACTGATCCGGCGACCACCAGCGAGACCATATTCACCAAAATGGTTTTAAAACAATTTGTTAGTCCACGAATAGGATAAAACAACAAGAAACAGCCAAGACAAAAAAATGAATCTTGTTTGAGGTAGGCCCGTTCCCGCCCTCCATCCGAGGCCCCCAAAACGCCCATTGAGAACACAAAGGAAACTTGTAATCCAAGGAGAGGGGGCGTTTTGTTTTTAATTTAAAGAGCCTATTTGGCGACTGCCTATTAGGGCAAAAGTTGCCGTAATTAACGGACAGCCTAATACCAGGCTCGATTAAAAAAAACAAAAACAAGTAAATAACAAATATAAAAAAAGGAACAAAGGCAAGACAAGCTAAAAAACAAATAAAAACATAAGCAAATAAAGTAACATGAAGGAAACGCGCTACAGCGTCGTGGGTAGCCCCCCCCCCCACGCCCGACGTAGGCACATGCGACCTACAAGGTCGAATAAAATGGCGGAGGCTGCCCCCCCCCCGACGTAGGCACATGCGACCTACAAGGTCGAATAAAATGGCGGAGGCCAGCCTCCTCCAAAAAGTCGCACAATCCCCAAGTCTGTGTACACGAACCAGTCCCGAGTACAAGGAACAAGGAAGGGGGGAGGGGTAAGGAGGAAAACGAACGGAGTGGGAAACAGTGCATCATAAACGAGTGTTCTCCTCAAGAATTTCGCTGAGGAAGGGGGGCTAAGGGAGAGGGGGCACAGCCCCGTACCCAAATTTTCCGGCATTCATAATAAGGAACCTGTAAGAGAAATCCAGTCCCCTTAGGCAGTGTAGGGGGTCTTTTCGACATTCCTGCTGGTGAGTAGCAACTTTTTCGGGTTAGATTGTCTCGAGGGGGTCTTGGAGGCTGGTTTTGCCTGTGCCATATTCCACCCCTTGAATGAATTTAGAAACTTGTTTCTTTGTTTGATCAATATTGACCCACTTTCGCGCCAGAGAGAGGTTGCTATTGAACATGGCAGAAAGGGTCACTGATAAATGTTTTCGCTATGGTTATCGGGGTCTTCCTCTAATGTTTTTTTCACGTGGACTCCTTTGTTTTCTTATTCAAAAAGCTGCTTAAAATGCTCCCAAGTCCCCCCCCCCTCCTTTTACTATAAGAGTTGAAAAAGTTTCGATATTCCCAGCGTAATTGAAGGATTGATTCTGTTACTTCCCTCGCCGTATTTTAATTTAGAACAACCCTTTCTCCGTCATCCTATCTTTGGCTCCAGCCACCGCTATAGCAGACTCACTGGCCTCCCTCAAATTGTCAATTACAGTGGGGGCGGTGCCTCACCATTGTTATTTTAATGTCACGAATAAATTGGCCGAGATCGCAATCCCCTTGCGTCGATTTCTGCGTGTGTTTAGACGCCATTGTGCATTTTTTAAAAGGGACCGCCGGCATGGCGCGCGCGCGCGGCTTCTAGATGCGGCACGGCGATACGCGACGCACCTTGGCTTGCAGCAACTTTCTCTCCACTGACCTGAATACAACGGGAGACAAACGGTATCAAATATTCGAGAGAAAATGGACGGCCATTAACCGAGGTTTGGGTGCTGCGTGTACACCCAGAAAATAAGGGTTCATGTTCGTAATTGCGTGTCTATGTTGTACGACTTCGTTTATAGTAGAATGCAATATGCTCTCCTGGCAACACTTTCTACATTGCGTTAGCCTTAACCCTTTTTCACTAGTCACGTTCTTTGCAGTGGTTTACCATTCCCATCTTTCATTATCCAGAAAGAAAATGCATTTGTTAGTTTCCCTACTTTACTCTTCTTTCTAAAAAAAAAATCGATGATAGGGGGATGGAAAGCAACAGAATAAGTGAACAAATAGAAGAAGTTAGCTTTCGTATGCCACGGATTAACATAAACCAAAGGAATATGAGTCTAGCTTGTTTTGATTAACAGATTGATCATAAAAAGTCAACCACAGCGTTCGTAGACCAAGGAGCACTGCGTACTGACCAAGAATGATAGAGAAAAAAAATCGAAAGGAAGATCTCACCATTGCAATCACCAAATGCGGACCTAACTCGGATCTCTAAAGATCCGAGTGAGGTCAGTTGTAATTCATCTCGGTAAAACCCGAAATTGCCACTTTTGAAATAACTGTCAAATCACTACTACTAACAAAGTAAGGATCATAAATAGCAATCACTACTACCCCCCCACAAAAAAAACAGGTAGCAGAAATGGCAATCACCACTACCAACAAAGGAAAGATCAAAATGAGCACAAATGTCAAATCACTAACACAAAGGAAAGATCATAGGGAGCACAACTGACAATCAATAGTTTCAACACAAAGGATCATAGGAAGTAGAAATGGCACCTAGGCTACTTATAACACAAGTAGCATAGGGAGTACAACGGGCATTCGCTACTACTAACAAAGGATTATTTTTTAGAGCCCATCTGGCTACTAACAAAGGAAGGAAGGATCATGAGCACAAATGGCAATCGCTACTACTAACAAAGGAAGGAAGGATCATGAGCACAAATAACAATCACTAGTAACACCACGGAAGTACCATAGGAAACCTCGACTGAGTTTTCTAATACTAAGACCAAATTTACCCCCCCAAAACCCTTCATGTGTACGCGTTATCATCTTCTGCCGGTACATAAGAAAGAAACGGATTCTATGATGACAACAGGGTCCGTTTCAACACAAAGCCCATTTCAACATCGTGGGAGAGATTTCAATGCAGAAGTGACTCTTAGATAGGAAAGTTTTCAATAGGTGAACGAATTGAGAAAGGAATAGAATTGAATGACTTTACGATTGACTGGTTGACTTTTACAACACTTTTCAAAATTAACCCCCCCCCCCCAAAAAAAAAGCTTCCCTTAAAATCGGGTCGGCGGCCTTCAGCGCACTAAACTTAACCCCGCTCCTCACTCTTACCCCAGGGAGGGTGGGGTGGGGGCCATCTTATTGCCCACGCTGAATGTGAATGACCCAAACACGCAACTTGACAAACCAGGAGGTCTATACGAGTGGTCTAATCATCATCATCACTTAACTATAATTTAAGTCATGTCATAACCAAACTAAGATGAAATTATTATTCAAATAAATAATTTCATCTAAGTTTGGTTATGACTTATGTTTTTTAATCAAAGTAATTTCTAATAATTCTTTTAGAATATCAAAAAACAAAATGGTGAAGTTCAGAAATAAATATAAGTATAGAAATTTTGTGACTTTTTAAAAACCAAAAGATTTACAAATGGCGAAGTTCAGAAAATTTATTTTTATATATCTTCTATAATTCTATATTTTAGCAACGTGATATTTTGAAAGGGGGAAAATTTAGTTTAGATTTCCTTTTTAAAATTATTATAATTGGCGAAGTTCAGAAAATTTATAAAAATTTAACCATGGCTGCTTTTTTTTTAGATTTTAAATTTTAAACTTAGTAGCGAAGCGCAAGCTCCCCGGCCAAGCCATTGCCTGGTGTCACAATAATTCTTACACACATAAAAAATATACAAATCTTACAACCAGTCTTCCTTTGTGTGTCTTGTAGTCCGGCGGTGACGATTTTAGAGCTTGTAATTTTTTTTTAACTCAAAGAGCCCGTCTGGCGACTGACTACTAGGGGAAAAGTCGCCGTAATCACGTTAACGCCTAATATTAGGTTAGATAAAAAACAACAACCAAAATGTAAAAAAAAACTAGTTGGTAAAACCAAAATGAACAACAAAATATTTCAGAAAAAAGAGACAGTCGAGAGCTGATCGACTATTCACAGTACACGAAACCTGCTTATTGAGATGCTACAAGATCGAATAACCAGGAGGGAGGGATATCAAAATCTTACACTTAAAACCCCAATCCTAACAACCATGAATAACCAGTCTATGACGACATAATCGGACAGATCAACCAAAAATGTAAAGACACACGAAATTGTATAAAAACTCTTTCAATTACCAAAATGGTACAATTAAAGACAAAAATTGGTAAAACAAAGGTAACAAGAATAGACAAGTGTCTGAACTAACTGGGATTCGAGGTCAATAGCTCATGAGGGGCAGCTAAGAAGAAATCCAAAAACTGTTTTGAAGAGCTGAACATTAAAAGAAAATAATGAATCTTTGGGGAAAACAGACCCCATGATAAACCAACCACCCTTTGCGACTTGCTTATCATAGCAATTTTTCACATCTAGCACATTGAAATCATAGAACAAAGTCGCTTGAAAAAGGTAAAGAAGTAACCGAATTATTCTCGGTTGACAAAGCTTTGTAATAATTACGACTAGAGACTGAAACTTGACAAAAATACTCAAGCAAACTCAGGACATCTCAAAAAGTTCATTAAAAAGGATTGTAATGGAATGCCATGACGTGACAGAAAATCAACATCCCGATAATTGGACAGATACAACCTTAAAAAAAAAGAAACTAGAAACAATAGAACCTAAAGTGAAACTAGGAGGCAAGAATAATATTTACTAGAAGGCTTAGAAATTGGACTCCATCTGATAAATAAAAGCTAACCCGAATATTAAGATCAAAGAGGTCTAGCGGATGGATTTCTCACCCTATGCAATCGGGTGCAATCCAGGCGAGAGCGGAACCCCAAAGAATTCAGGGCTCTAGGAAACTACCGCCAATCAGGGCGAGGCACCGAGCCTTGCGCATGCGCTCGGGCAGTTTCGTCCTCATACGGGGCGACGAGAACCAGCATTATTTCTTGATCTTTGGGGACTACCATAAAGGGGTTGCCAGTCCACCATCACTCTCCTGGAGTTAAAAATGAGTAGCTCACCATCGAGACAAAGGGTTCCAAACAGTTGCTGCCTTGTGGCAAATACAAGGTACTAGGCCGTACTTCCTGTTCCGCATCAACGAGGATTTACCCCTAGTCGCATCAGGAGAGCTAGCTAGCTACCAGGAAAGTATGGAAAGACTAACGTATGGGTCACAAAATACCACCAAAGCCGAACAGGCCAACCTCAAGATATTTTAGCCTATTTGTTAAACTATATTAAACAACGATAAAAAAAAACAACTAACAGAAGAACGAAAAAACCCACTCCGGCGAGGGAGACCCGGCGCTCCAGTATACACCCAACAGAGGGCAAGGGGCAAGCCACAACGACCCCGTTCGCCCCTCTATCGGGACAGGTAACGCGCGCACGCCTTCATCAACAAAAACAAGAGCCAAGGTGAGTGGAGAGGGGTCTTGATAGGGGCTCACATAGAAGGGGGACACCTCGCATCACTGATTCGTGAGGCGCCAAATATATTCGAATCTAGTACGTGCAAATAATGGTCATTTGGTTCAGGAACCGAGTGTCGGGGAAGCATTGTAGTAGTAGAGGTGGTTGTGGTGGTTCGCCAACCTGCATCTATCCGACCGAATTAAATCTACATAAAGGTGAGTATGACAATCGGTGTTGAGCCCGAGGACACCAGTGGCCGGTCCAGGAAGTATTATGTTTTACTACCAAATAGCTTTCAGGTGGAATCTTCGTCGCCCTGGGGTAGAAGGACCTGTTCCGCGTCAGAGGTATGTGCATATAGATACCCATCGGCAGGCTTCCTTAGAGCAGAGGGTGTACATGCGTGTTGTGCTGCGAAGAGGAAATAAATTAGTGTTGTAATTGGCTGTGTGAGTCATGAGAAGTCTAAGATATCTACCCACCCCAGTATGAGGAAAAAATTCGACACAAGCTGAATCCGGTTAACTGGGATGTAGAATTCAGCGGTATGAATGATTTATGAGCTGTGGATTATCTTTAAGATGTTAACCTTAGTCCAGAGCAGTGATCCGAATGAAGATCAGTAGAAAGAAAGGCACTAAGCCATTATGGTGGAATCGGGAGATAGCTTACAAAATCCTGAGAGCAACAGGGCATACCAGAGATTGCAGGTGGAGTACCGTTGTGAATCTAAATCAGTATAGGTCGACTAGGAATGAGATAAATAAGATTAAGAAACCAGGCAATGGCTTCGCCACGGGGGGAGCTTGCGCTTCGCTACTAAGAATAAAATTTAAAATAAAAAGAAGGAGCCTTGGTTAAATTTTTATCAATTTTCTGAACTTCGCCAATTATAATAATTTTAAAAAGGAACTCTAAACTAAATTTTCCCCCCTTTCGAAATATCACGCTGCTAAAATATAGTTATAGAAGAAGATATATAAAAATAAATTTTCTGAACTTCATTTGTAATTCTTTGGGTTTTAAAAAATTTCACAAAATTTTGATAATTATATTTATTTCTGAACTTCACCATTTTTTTTTATATTATAAAAGAATTATTAGAAAGAACTTTGATAAAAAAAACATAAGTCATAACCAAACTAAGATGAAATTATTATTCAAATACTCAAAAAAATCCCCTTCTTAAATTATAGAGTTAGTGAAGCCAAAAGGATATCAGAAATTAACTTAGCTCAGAACAACAAGAAGGATCCAGGAAAATTATTTAGCTTTTATAAAATCAATTCCAAATCTAGCAGAGATAATATTAGGCCGATTAAATATGAAGAGGTTATGAAGAAATCTGATGAGGAAATTAGTTGAGGTCAATGATCATTTTGCTTCAGTATTTACAGAACAATTTAACTTATGATAATTCTAATTCAAGGAGTGTGCTAAATACCATTAATGAGTTAAATCTCACTCACCTTTAAAGAAAAGGTGTGGATAGCATCGCAGTAGCTCTGGAGGAAATATATACTAGATCACTAGATTTTGGAGAAGTGCCAAGTGATAGGAAAATAGCAATGCAATGCCCATCTTTAAGAGGGGAAGTAAAGGACATCCAAATACCCAGTCCAGTAAGTTTAATTTCTATAGTTGTAAAAAAGTCTCAACGAAAATAGGTATTTCTGAGCATCTCTAGAGCGGTAGGTTAATTAATCTACGATTTAGAAGAGGTAGATCATATTTAACAAACGCTGTCATTTATGGATTACAGAACAAAAAAATTGGATAAAGGAATGTGTATGTAATTTGCTTGGATTTTAGCAGCCTTTGACAAGGTTTCCACATAGGGGAATGGTTAATATAAATTAAAATGTCATGGAATATGTGGGGAAAGAATTGAATTGGTTTGTTTCATTTATTGTAAGATTGAGAGTAGTGTTAAATGGAGGAAAGTCACAGTGGAGCGATGGTTGTCAGTGGGGTATCTCAGGGATCAGTTCTGTCTCCATATTATTATTTGTAATCTATGTAAATGACCTCGGGGAAGCAGTTAATAGCAAAGTGTCAATTTTTGCAGATGAAACAAAATTAGCAGTTTCTGTAAAAAATGTTGGAGGTAATTTAAAGTGAAAAGTGACAAACAAATTATTTGTTTGGGCAGATGACTTTTAACTTTAAATGACCTCGGGGAAGCAGTTAATAGCAAAGTGTCAATTTTTGCAGATGAAACAAAATTAGCAGTTTCTGTAAAAAATGTTGGAGGTAATTTAAAGTGAAAAGTGACAAACAAATTATTTGTTTGGGCAGATGACTTTTAACTTTAAAAAATGAAAATTTATACGCATGAGCAGAGATAATAGAGAATTTAGCTTTGAAATGTATGGGCATTGGCTGAACTCAGTAGAGGATAGATAACTGTGGTTTTCTATAAGCAGGTTATTGAGGCAAAAAAAAGGAAGCAAATAAGAGTATTGGGCTTCATTAAGAGAAATATTATATAGGTTATCCTTAAACTCTATAACTCGTACGTTAGGCCACATTTAGAGTACTGTATACAAGAATGGTCACATTTTAGACGTTATCAACTTGCTAGAACCAGTGCAAAGGAGGGCAAAAAAGATGATGCACCTTGAATATGTAGATAGACTGAGGGTATTAAATATGTTCTTTTCTGAAAGGTGTTGTGACGGGATTGAGCTTTTCAAAATTTGTTCTGGGATGGATAAGTTAGATTTTAAAAAGGTTATTCGAGATGAGAGGTAGTAAGAGGACTAGGGGGACACCACTTGAAACTTAGAAAACAGGGGTGTAGTTTGGATGTAAGAATGTATGTTTCCACTAATAGAGTGGTAGATTTCTGATATGATTGATCACGCGAGGTAATAAAATAGATATCTAATTATTAAGTGCGTGTATTTTCTGGAGTTTTGCTTTGGGTTATCAATTGTACATATTTTAATATTGATATTATTGTATATTGTAGTCGCAAGGTAGAATATGTAGTTTATGGAAGGATGTTGGGGCGGAGTGACTTTGATAGGCCCTCGTGGCTTTTGTCACCAATGTTACACCCGTTCAGGCTGACCCATGGTGGGGTTGAAGCAACTGAACCGAACGAGGGAAGTGCGGGTAGCTGCCCCAGCATCCTGTGCATGACGTTTCGTTAGCAGTAGTTTTTTTAGGATGTCGGAATAGTCACTAGTTTACAATGCTTCTTACAAAAGCATACATTGTTAAAGTTTTGTAGGAGGGGGGTGCATAGGAACCCTATTAATTGAAACGATACGAAAAGAGTAGGGTACCAACAGTAAGTACGGGGTATTATTGTCCAATCGATGTTGGGAATTTGAATGGGTTAGAGCTCGAAAACGAGTGTTCACGACTGTTTTTTGTTAGATATTTTCTTGGAGTGAACAAAAATCCCGAAGGATGTGCAGTTCTCTGTTGAAAATGGTAAAAATCGTACTTTCCGCAAAGACTCAACTAGTAAGGTTACTGCAGTGTACTTTACTTACAACGCCAAGGTTTTGAACTTCAGTGATAAGAAACTCAAGTGTCTGTCCCCCCTCCCCCAAGGCCCGGCACCGGGACGAGCGGGGTCGCTACCACTTGGCCCTTGTACTTTGGACTGGTTCATGCATACAGACTTGCGGACTATACGACTTTTTGGAGGAGGCTGGCCTCCCCCCCGCCCCGGCGCATATTCCTGCGCCGGGGGAAGGCGGGCCTACTCCCGACGCCGGAGCGCGCTTCCTTCTTGTTGCCTAATCTGGTATTTTGTTTTTATCCGTCGCCTGGTCCTTTATCTTTGTTTTTTGTTAAATCTAGTCTAGGTGTAGGCTGTGGTGTGAGTACGGCGACTTTTTTCCTAGTAGGCAGTCGCCAGATGGGCTGGTAAATTTTTTTAAAATGCCCCCTAAAGTTGCTTCAATAAAGAATGAATAGGTGAGCACATTACATCCTCGAAAAAGAAAACTGTAGTTTCACAATAAAATTCGACTATAATTCACATCCTAACAATTAAAAAAAAATTAAGCGATGACTAATTTTTTTTTTAAATATACTTTTTCTCTCGAGTAAAAAATAATTGCGCGGGAGGGGGGGGGGGTTCTAGCTTTCTTTCCTGATTTGGCCAAGATTAAACTATGAGAGAACGAGTGAGGGAGGACTCGGTGATAAAGAAGACATCGGTTAAGACCCAGATTGGATCTTCCTGAGAGGAAACATCGGTTAAGACCCAGATTGGATCTTCCTGAGAGGAAACATCGGTTAAGACCCAGATTGGATCTTCCTGAGAGGAAACATCGGTTAAGACCCAGATTGGTGGATCTTCCTGAGAGGGAACATCGGTTAAGACCCAGATTGGTGGATCTTCCTGAGAGGGAACATCGGTTAAGACCCAGATTGGATCTTCCTGAGAGGAAACATCGGTTAAGACCCAGATTGGTGGATCTTCCTGAGAGGGAACATCGGTTAAGACCCAGATTGGATCTTCCTGAGAGGGAACATCGGTTAAGACCCAGATTGGATCTTCCTGAGAGGAAACATCGGTTAAGACCCAGATTGGTGGATCTTCCTGAGAGGGAACATCGGTTAAGACCCAGATTGGATCTTCCTGAGAGGGAACATCGGTTAAGACCCAGATTGGATCTTCCTGAGAGGGAACATCGGTTAAGACCCAGATTGGTGGATCTTCCTGAGGGAACATCGGTTAAGACCCAGATTGGATCTTCCTGAGAGGGAACATCGGTTAAGACCCAGATTGGATCTTCCTGAGAGGGAACATCGGTTAAGACCCAGATTGGATCTTCCTGAGAGGGAACATCGGTTAAGACCCAGATTGGATCTTCCTGAGAGGGAACATCGGTTAAGACCCAGATTGGTGGATCTTCCTGAGAGGGAACATCGGTTAAGACCCAGATTGGATCTTCCTGAGAGGGAACATCGGTTAAGACCCAGATTGGATCTTCCTGAGAGGGAACATCGGTTAAGACCCAGATTGGATCTTCCTGAGAGGGAACATCGGTTAAGACCCAGATTGGTGGATCTTCCTGAGAGGGAACATCGGTTAAGACCCAGATTGGATCTTCCTGAGAGGGAATCCAAGCGTATTGGAAGAGACAAGTTTTAAATTCAATAATGGACAAAAATATCCACATTCTGCATTTTCAAATCATATGGTACTAGCGTGTGTCCACAGAGTGAGGGCTGAGATCTCTAATTCGTGACTTCTCGGGTGCAGCGGAAAGCAATGGTTAGTAAACATGGTCCGTTTTAGTGTGCTTGATGGATATTGTTGTTATAACCCTTTTTTTAATTTTAAGAGCTCATCTGGCGACTGCCTAAAAGTAATGCATGCAAAGCCTTATAATAGGCTAGATTAAATAACATAACAAAGAGGGTCAATTTTGTTGTCTCGACTCCACTCAAGTTTGGCCTTCAGCCAGGCAGTGTACTTGACTGAGGCAGACAGTGTCAGTCTGTTGGAAGTTATATCTTAGTACTTTTGGTGAAACGAAAACCAATGCTTTTATTTTATGAAATACAGCAATATAAGATGCACAAAGCAGCAGAATAGATGGAAACGATGGAGTGTGAGAAAGCATCGAAAACGTTGTCTAGCGTTAACAAACCTCATGTGGCTGAAAAACGGCGTAAACGAAGCCACGTGGCTGAAAATTGGAGTGGAGTCGGGAAAACAAAAAAAAGACCCACAGATAAAAAATAAACAAACGCAAGACAAGTATAAACAAACAAACTACAACAAATAAAAAAGCAAAAAGGCAACAAGAAGGAAGCGCGCTCCGGGGTCGGGGGTAGGCCCGCCTCCCCCCGGCGCAGGAACACGCGACCTACAACAGTCAAATAGAATGGAGGAGGGTCAGCCTCCCCCCAAAAGCAAATGTGTGCACACGAACAAATCCGAGCACAAGGGTTGAGTAAAAACAGCTTAGTTTAAGTTACCCTTTACAGTTTATGCGCTACAATGATATAAAAATGCGATGTAATTATTATAGTACCAATATGTGGGGGCATGGGAAATAGCCATAGCGTCTTCGGGCCCGCATCTTAAAAGGACCGAGGGCGGAAAGAAGACGGCGGTCTGGAAATCCACCTTCCTGAAACGGTTGCCAGGGAAACAAAGGGTAGTAACGGCAGTTAGGGGAGGGGAAGGTGTTGAGTTGTTTATAAGAGGGCGATTTATGTGAGGGGGAAGGAACGGAGTGTGGGGGGCTAGAGGGAATGAAGTGCGAACAGATGTAAATCGTGTTGGTGATGCGAGGGTGTTAAGAAGGTATTGCTATCGAGTGAAGAGTCGTAGGATGCAAATGGACACGAATACGTCAGCTCGAAAACTATGTTGATGAAATTTTGAATGCGCGATTGTGGTTGTGAGGCTCTGGAATGACTTTGGGTACACCTGGGTAAAATGGAGTTTGCTGAGTTACCTTAAATTTGTTAGGAGTACGAATGGGAAGAGGCGAAGATGGAGGGGACGATAAGAAGTGAAAACGCTTAAGAACTAACTTTTTTCTTTTTTACTATTTTTCCTCCCAGAGGAATAAAATTGCTGCCAACCTTAACAATGCGTCATAACGTTATGCAAGTGTCAGTGGTGCCAACCATACTGTTGATACGCGATTCGAGAAATAAAAATATAGTTAAAAGTATATCTATCGAGTGGTCAGTTGGTTATATAACAAATATATAACATAACATAAGATAAATTTTAAGAACATCCCCCACCAATTGTTTGAGGCATTAAAATATATTTTTCCTTAAGTTTTTAGCTTTCAGGAACACGAATAGGATGTTCAATCCCGCCGCAATTCACTTCCTTGATAAAAGGTTTGCTTAAAACCAATGAACAACCGTATTCGAACTCTAATAAACTCGTAATATACGCAATTCGAAAGCCTACCATTAGTTCTAATTCAAAGGCAACGGTTGCCAGACATCGTTAGACGCTCCGATGTTTATTGTTTTTTACAGTGCGCTCTGGGCAATCGGAATGAATTAATTAAAAAAAAAAGCAAACCTTTTAACCAGAAAGAGAATTTCGGCGGTAATGAACATCATATTCGTATTCCTGAAACACTAAAAACTTAAAAAAATACATGTTAATGGCTGAAATAATTGGTGGGGATGTCTTAAAATTTACCTAACATAATTCAAAGGATGACAAAAGTCGCAAAGGCCTATCAGAGGTCAACACCCGCCCCCCATAAACTGCATCCACAAGATTGCGTCCAAAAAACACATGGCAAATTACACGAGTGGAAGATAAACAGACGGTAAATAAAGCGAAAAAATGGAGAAACGCGTCCATCAGTATAATAAAGATAAATTGACCTAGCTTATAATCAATGATACCCTTTTGTCTTTCCTTTCGCGAGTTATAGCATTTTAAATATTTTTTTCGTTAATTTATCTTCTTTTTTGTCATTGGCAATAATCCGCTGGCCTATATTCTTTTAATTTTCCAATTCAATTTCCAGGAAATTATATTTTCTATTGTTTTGATATATTATATATATATATATATATATATATATATATATATATATATATATATATTAGAGTGGAGAGAACCCCATCCACAATCACCGGAACTGAAGAAAGTTTTACTTTGGAGCAGAAAATCTCTCTCGCCACGAAAGCTTAATTACACTCCATTCATTAGGCGGCGGATCGACAGTCCGAGCGAGGCCTCCTTCTTTATGCTAAAAAAGGAGAACCGATTCCACATAAATAATTATAAGAGGCTCTTTTGTTTCCAGTATGTCAATCTCCTCTCGAAAGAAAAAAATGAACAAACGAATAGTAAAAAAAAATGAACAAGGAAATGGTAAAACATGAACAAGATCGTGAAATGAACAAGGGATTCGTAAAAATAAACAAAGGAATAGTAAAAAAAAAATTGAAAAAGGGAAGGGGACAAAATTATCACGGTAATGGTAAAAATGAACAAGGTAATGGTAAAAAAAACAAAACAGCAGTGGTAAAAAACAAGGCAATGCTAAATTTTTTTAACAAAGTAATGGTAAAAAATGAAAAGGGTAATGGTAAAAAAAATAAAAAGGGTAATGGTAAAAAAAATAAAAAGGGTAATGGTAAAAAAAATAAAAAGGGTAATGGTAAAAAAATAAAAAGGGTAATGGTAAAAAATAAAAAGGGTAATGACAAAAAATAAAAAGGGCAAAGGTAAAAAAATTAAAAGGGTAATGGTAAAAATAAAATTTAAGCTAACAAAAGACCAATGAAAAACCTCAAATAGGTAATTTCCCAGAGGCCGTGTTTACAATGAGAAGCCGAATCCGGACTCCCTCCCTCCTCAAGTGTCAGCAAGGTAATGAGGATTGAAGTGCCATGGTGGAGATGAACTAATTGGACTCATGAGATTTGTTATCCACTCTCTAGTTCAATATGCGCAATAACAACGAGGCACCGCGCATAAAGTTAGTTAGCGGATATCTGTAAATAAAGTATTGAAGGTAGTATTTATTGGGGTACGTTAGGGTACACAACCTCAAGGTACCAGGGCTGGGAGGGTGACGCTCCACCACGTCCCCCTTGCGACACAATGCACCACAGCGGGGGCTAATGGATGTTAAATCAGAAATTTGTTTTCGTCTATTACTCGTGATACGACCAAATAAATATCTCGGCGAATAAATGTGGGGAGTAAGTTGAGAGGGAAAAGTATGGAAACTAATGTAAAGTTTTGGTTTAAGGTTACGAAGGGTATTCGCCATATTTTGGTGAAAAAAATGAGTATTTTTCACCATCAATCCACAATTTTAAAACGAAATAAAAACCAAACTCTTGATTACTCCTATCCGCCATTCCATTTTAATCATTTTGTTGAATCCAGCGACATCTGGCATCATACGCTGAAAATTCTTTCTTACCAAATACCACCGGACAGAAAATTGAGACATGATTTCTTGGAAGGCCACAAATATTTATTTCTTTGTCAGTTCCGGTGATTTTTCTTCAAGGACTGTCCCAAAGTCGAACCTGATAATCAGGTGCTTTTCTCTCTCTCTCTCTCTCTCTCTCTCTCTCTCTCTCTCTCTATAGCAGGCACAAGTCGTCCCAAAATATTTGAAGGAATTCTTCCACAGGTGTCATCATTTCCCCCTTGTCAAGAAAAAAGACGCTCAAACCCACGAAAATGACTTATCCGGCAAACACTCCTAAAATCAACCAACTCCTAATCTCCATTTAATACCCAATAAACAGGAATCATTTATTCGTCAAAGAAACAAGCCAATTTACGATGAACGAAACCATTTACAGATAAAAATAACAGGGCCTTTTACTCATCAACAACCGATTAGGAAATTTAATCTTCAGGCTCTAACTTAGAAACACCCCCCAAACGTACAATGGTGCCCTTTGAAGCAGAGAAATCCCTTGTTCGTCTAATCAAAAAACCTGACTGATGAATCAAAAACACCTTTCGAAGGCAGGAAATGCTCGGCTTTGGGAGGTAGGAAGGGGGAGAGCATCGAAGCCTTTACGAACGAGGTCTTGGAGGTTGGGAAAGAATTAAATAAAGGTATGGGCGATTTCCGCAAGCAGCAACTACATGTGTCGCCCATCGAAGATGTGGCAATAAAAGTTAGGTGTGAGGGAGATTATTCTCATATAAAATGTCAAAAGGAAGCGAACAAGTGCCTCTATGAATTCACATTGCGCATATAAACGGTCTTTCCAATTACCCTAACTTTGCTTTCTTCATCTTTGTTATACATAACTTCATGGTGCAGCTGCCCTCGGCGATTCTCGTTTTCTCTTAATTAATAAATAAATTACCTGTTATTTTGAGGCAAATTTCAATGTATGCAGTGATGGTGTGTTTGGCATACACGCCATGTGCCAAATAATCCCTTCATCTTTTGTACACGTATACCCATCATATCGCAAGTAGGCTTTGAACGCGAGTCGTGTTTAGGTAACCAGAAGAGATGCTTTAGGGATGTTCTCTGGCTAAGTTTCGGCTTAGGGCTCAAACACACTACATCTAGCACTAGGACAGACAGTAAAGTCCGCCGCTGGCCTATCTATCATCAGGATAGGTATAGCGTGCGCATCCTAACACAATGGATTTTCAACCCAAAAGTAACAACAGACTGGAGGAACAAACAAATAAGCGGCAAAATAACAAAATACTAACATGATCAATATCCAAACCTGATGAACAAAAACTTATAAGGCAGGGCTGGCTATCAAGAGACTAAGACGGCGAGTAGTACGTACTGTTTCCAAGGCGAGAGGTGCCATACGAAATCAAGCCAAGGAAACTTACAACTCTCCGCGGCCAGCGAACCCCATTTACGGCATAGAGAAAGACGAGATTCAGAACCTGTTGGAGAGGGAGGTGCTCCAAAATGGGTTGTTTTTCTTCTCTCCCCCTCTCCCTCCCTAAGTGAACTCGTCGTCACTGGATTAACCCATTTTTCTTTACATCCCTAGCCTATGCTCTCAAAACACACGAGGTAGGCCTACTAATATTCGCACCTGCCACAGAAAATCCTATTAAGATGTTCTGATTCAACGCACATCGAAGGCAATCCGCAAATGGTTAGAAAAATGCCTTAGGAAGGTAAAAAGGGCATGTATGGGCTAATTGATCGGTACATTTCTTTCGCTCACATGTCCTTCCTCAAGATCCCAGGAGGTCGCAAAGTTCACTGTGGTAGACATGGGAAAGCGTCTTTCTTAGAGAAAGTGTCTTTCGCCTGGGGCCGAATAGATTGGCCAAAGGTGTTCAAGACGAAGGATGTGGCGTGGGACGCCATAAACCCACTCCTGAATGGGATAATCCCACAATGCGACCCAATAGGGAGTCTAGTCCGTTGGTGTAGTGATTTATTTGGATAACCCTAAACTTACAGCTTCTCTCGAGCAGTCGACGTTTGTGTACGGCTAACTCGCCCAATCCTTACCTCAACCGACAGGATCAATGAAAATAAACTACTCCATAGATTGAATTGAGTGAGTAGTCAAGAATCTTCCAAAAGTTTGACGACAACCACGCGGCGCGTGAGGATGTAGCAAACGCCCACATGGTAAGGCGAAATATTGATGCAAAGATAGAGTAAATAGCGTACAAAGATCAGTTTTCAATCATTCAATATAGGAGGATGTCCCTAAAGCCTATACACAGACAAACTGTATATTTCCACTAAAAAATTGAACTACATTTTAATTGAAATATTAATACATAACATCTTCAATTTCATTTCCGCCATTTGTGATGTAAAGTTCGATGCGCTTTGTGAGATTCACTCGATGAAAACGATGCATTAACTCCCAATTTCGCTCAATTTGAGCACATTAATTTATGAGGCGCTGTTTCCTCTGGCGTCTCGTGGCTGTATTGTACTGGGTACACTTTACCCTTTAGCATACTACATACCGCAGAAAAGAAGTCAAAGGGGGTGGGGGGGACCATTGAGTACAACTTATTTAGCATACACCAGAAAAACAAGTGAAGGTGGGGATGGGGGGAGGTCTGGTGAATTAAGGGATCATTGTGATATTGCCTGGGGTTTACAAAGTTAAACCTCACGCGAGTGGGGAAGAGGAAAGACTATCAAAGTTGATGAAAGAAGTCGCAGAGAGGTGGCCAAAGTGAACACAGACTCAAACAAATTTTGAGACATTTTGTAGAGAAGGGTTCGAACCCAGTCACTGGCCTTCCCCGTGAATATCGTCGAGTAGATAAAGACTTGAAATTCTTTCCCAAATTTCTGCCATTGTTGAGAAAAATCTCGAGGTGTCTCCGTGCGGCGGGTAACTGGACGCGCTACAAATCCTAGAAGTACTCTAGGATACTCGTACATCTTTACTTTATACACACTTGTTCGTGGACTTTAATCCGCTCTCCGGGTCGCCAGTAATAAGGCCCTGCATGGTTTGTTATTGGCTCCATTTCTTTAACCTTTTCACTATTGACCGGGATCAACTGGAGAATCCGCCGCCCAGATGTCTTGGGTGGCGGATTCTCCAGTTGAGTAATTCTGGGCGGCGGATTCTCCAGTTGATCCTGACCCATCTTCCTCCTACCCTTGCCCGAGGGGAATGCTCGTTGGTCCCACCAAACGCCCCTTTCTCGGTGGACACCCACAAAACCAACTCCATACTCGCTCTCGAGCAGGATTACAAGACAAAGACCCCGTTCCCTCCTCCTCCCCACAACCGAAACAGGATATCGGTCACCACCGGGTGGCGGGGGAGGGACAGGGGAGTCGCACAAAGCCCCCCCCCCCGACACCTGGCCGAAGGAAGGGAACTTGGCGACATTCGAGCCAGGCTGTTCCCACACTCGTGGGGACAAGACGAACGCACACAAGAAAATACACAATTATGCACACGGAGGAAGGGGAGGGGGATCACCAGAGGCCCCCACTCCCATTTTACTCCAGTATGTTTTGCCCTCAGGGGATAATGATGGGGTCCCTCGTCTTGAAGAATAATAGCAGCGTGCACTCTCGCCTCCCCGCTGTATGAATCAGTGCGCAACCTCTTACGTATTACGCGGTGGGTCCCCGTGCAGACAAGACTCGCCAGCCGCTCTTCACACGAGGGGGGGGGGGTCGACCGGGGTGATCGCCCCGGACGTCCTGTTTGCCCCCCCCCCCCCGCCACCGACCCTTAAAACTCCCGCGCTCCCCGACGAAGAACGGCGCTCCTCCAATGGTCGCTCAAAGAAGGCATTCTCCATGGATGGCAAGGGAGGGATAAGACACGGGGGGAATCGTGAGGGGGAAAGGGGGTAAAGATACCAGAAAGACCAATACCAATCCGCCCCCCCTCAATGGTCCGAACTAGGACCTCTTGCCAGTTCAAGAGAACTCGATTACACCGGAGCTTTCATAAACCCCTCTCAGAAAGGGGGGGGGGAGCTAAACACCCCCCGATCGAAGAAATTCCTCGAGGGGGTGATAAGAACCACTTACCTGATTCACGGGTTGCGAGAGCTAATTTAGGAGGGGTCATTGCCCCCCTCCCCGCCCCGATGGGAATCTAGGCGGATTAAAGCAAGGCTTCCTCACAGACAAAGTGAATTTTTGCCCTCAAAAAAGGACAATTGTGTAAAAGAGTTAAAAAATAGGAAAATTGTTTGATAAAAATATCATCATCATCACTTCACTAACTATAATTTAAGAAGGTTTTTTTTTGAGTATTTGAATAATAATTTCATCTTAGTTTGGTTATGACTTATGTTTTTTATCAGTTATTTCTAATAATTGTTTTATAATATCAAAAAACAAAATGGTGAAGTTCAGAAATAAAAATAAGTATCAAAATTTGGTGAATTTTTTAAAACCTAAAGAATTACAAATGGTGAAGTTCAGAAAATTTATTTTTATATATCTTCTTCTATAACTATATTTTAGCAACGTGATATTTTGAAAGGGGGGAAATTTAGTTTAGGGTTCCTTTTAAAATTATTATAATTGGCGAAGTTCAGAAAATTTATAGACCCCTTCACATTGCCGCGATCATCTTTTCTCTGGTCGACAGGCAGGCTACCAATAGCTCATTCCGACTATGGCTGCTCTGAAACGTCTCGTGTGAAGCTGGTTTTATTTCCATATAAGTTTGTGGTGGCGCCACCAAGTCGGCTGCGGAACTAACGGAGGTATTCACACGAGACTGTATTTTCAGAATGAGCTCTATTGGGGGCCTAGATTTGTAACCAAGACAAAATGGTAGGCCTCGTGTGGAGGTCCAATCTCACAAACCAGTCTACTCGCCAAAGAAATCTACCTTATCATTGCGGCGACCACGGGGAGAGAAGCCCGGACCAGAGGACCAGAACAAAGGAGGGATGGAATGGTAGAGGAAACTCCCGCCTCCTTCTCCGAAGACATGATCGAAACACGTCTCGACGACCGACTCGGGTTTCTTTCCACGCGTCATACCGCCCTGATCGACAGCCCAGGGAGAGCATTTCCGTCGGGGGAAAGTCTCCAAAAAGGAGTTCGTAAACAAACACGTGAATTATGTGAAATGAATAGTGGTGTGTAGGGGGGGGGGCCATAATTAGGCAGCAGGGTACGCGTAACTCTCCCAAACCTGCACAAGAGAAAAACGGGTTATAGCTCTAGGAGAAAAGCAGAATATAGCTCTATCCCCTTCAAAGGCCTGTGAGGAACGACGAAAAAAACAAAACAAAGGCTGGCCACAGTACACGGGAAGAGTCTTTCTGTGTGATTGATCCGACTCAAGTATCGGGGGAATTGATCAATCGTGCCTCCCACTTTCCTGCCCTCTATTACACTTCCCCCCAGAATCCCCATACCCACCCACTATTCCCCCCATCCGCTGTGACTTCCTGATCCCAAGCAATTAAAACCCTATGTCTCAAGATAACGACAACAGATGCTGAAGCTGAAGACACTCGAAAATAACTGGGGGGTGGGGGTGGGGAGAGTAAATCCCAATGAGAAAGCATGGAGTAAAAGGTGCAGGATGCGAGGGTGTTGATGAGTTTCCCAAGTACGATTTTCAACCAGGCAGAATCACTCACCCATCAAGATTCTGTGCCCAAATCATTGCGGATTATTTTTCTCGACTTCTTCGACTTGGCAATAATGAGCCTCAATTATGTTCTGTTTTGATAAATAAAATAAAGCATTCATGAGGATATGTGAATGGGCGGAGAAAGGACTGAAAGACTGACTGGAAAATAAAACCACTTTTGGGGAAGCGAAAGAGCGATGATTGATGAATTTTCTAGAACAATGAGCCTTTTACTATAGTGCTTTTCGAGGCTGTCCTCGTTCACAGAGCGGCTGTCTACCAAACACGTTTTTTGAACGGGAGACCGGTGAAGTGTAAATGTGTGAGAGACTTACAAGGAGACTAGCACTAGGGGAATTTAGAATGTAGGACCAGGGTTATAAGAGGCAAGACCACGCAACCTTGCTTTTGCCTTCCCCAAATTAGCAGATTTCAACTTGGCCGATCCCTTCTTGCTCCGACCGGGAGCGCTTTATTTGTTGGGGGGGAGGGGGGGGGCACAAACTCATTTACGGAGGTGCGGGACGCCATCCAATTCTCCCTGATTGTCATCTGTCTCCCCCCGCCCCCAGACAAAACCAGCCTTTCACCTGCGCAGTTATTACAGAGGGGTGCTGTGGGCGTGGGACTATCTCTTGGTGTGACTGTTTGGAGACGTGTGTGCATGGGCGCTCCGGTCTCGCATCCTGCGAAAGCCTACCAACGACCGGAATAAAGAGGAGCTTCACAACAAAAAAAAACCCTTCATTGTTGTGGTTTCTTTTAAACAAAGATGAATTTATTTTAATAAAGGCAATATCAAATAGGCACCTCAAAGTTTTTGGTCGGGTCAGGGGAATTGAAACCGACAAGAAAATAAAGTGGAAAGACATTTTTGCGCTCGGGAGAGTGCGGATCTTTCCATGCCAGTGAAACAGGAGCGGAGTGGGACAGTCCATTAGAGACCATTTAAGGGGAGGGGTGTAGGAAGATGTCCAAATCTGACGACCCCCAGAAATAAGCGTCCATTCGGGAATTATACGATGGGACAACACGAAGGCAACAACTACGGCCTTGTGAATTTGCCTGGCCTAATTACTCCGAGCAATAATTTTAAAAAAATCATAAGCAAGATACAGGTTGAAATTCTTATATTTATCACAAATTATTCTTTAACCAATGCTACATCACATTTCTTGGTAGACAACTTGTGGTGCATCGAAAACCAGGTTGCTTTTGCCTGCCACACGTCAACAACAATGTAGCCATCTCGACGACGGTCTAAACCTAGCTCACGTTCCTCCGATCGAAGACTAACATAGATTATCTCATGGTCTAGAATGGATTTAAGAAGAGAGGAGAGGCAACAACAATGCCGGAAAAGGTGCATAACGAAACAAAGATAAAGGGCAGGGATTTTCGCAGAGGGAAGTGGGGCTATTAAATAATATTCTATATCTCATATGCCCCCTCTCGCATGAGAAAAAGATTAACTTCTGAGATAAAAGATCAAAGTGATTGCCTTCTGGGATAAAAGATAAGCGTGTTTGACTTCTGGGATGAATGATAAGAGCGATTAAAACCTCGGATTCGTTCTGCCGGGATGGGGGGAGCGGCAAGGAAATCAGGTTCGGTCGTGGGGTGAGCGAGAAAAGGGAGTGTCAAATGTACAATAAGCGGACTTATCGCCTTAATGACCCGAGGGGGGGGGGGAGGCTCTGACACGGGACATCTACACTTTAGCTGTTGTAACCAATGACGCACTCGAATGGAAAATGCCATATCCGAGGCGGGGCCTATGGCAGATGAATAAAAGGAGGGGAGGAGGAAAAAGAAATTCCATGACACCATATACATACTCGTATATCCGACTTTTCATCCTGTCGGTCAATATTCCTGCCACTGTTCATTAGAGGGTCGTTGAGCTGGAAGAGGGGCCCACGTGACAAATAACCGACAGGAGGGGGGGGGGGGATAAATCGTTGAGTATTAAAAGGGGAATTTGGTCACAGAGGCTTGCCACGTTGAATTTGGACGTATCCTAGGAAATACGACTTTACAGGAACTCGTAAAAACGAGGGAAACAAGAATACTGAGAACAAACACTAAAGAGAAAGGCGAGAGATACCTATAGGTCTTGGAGGCGGCATCGAGCTTCTTGTATCAACAAAAGAAGAGCAACGGAAAACTGGTGTTGCTTTAGCGTGAGTCCTACAGACCAGTTCTTTTTTCTTTAGCGTGCATCCTACCAGGATATTAGGTTTGGTTTAGGTACTCACCCAGAAAGCATAACCTAACCTAATATATCATGTTTACCCGAATACATATATGCAAAGGTAGGACACAAAAAGTGGTAGGCCACACGCTAAAACAGTACCGGAAAACATTATTCTAGAGGCTTTCTTCTTTAGTCCCCCGCAAACAAGGATAAACAAACGCCAAAACATAAGGACATAAACTAAAATCTTCCAGTACAAAACAAATTGAATTAGCAGAATCGAATACTCATTAGAAACCAAAACGGCCATCAGAAAATAATGCAAATATGGCTAAAGTAAAAGCATAAAGAAAAAAGATCGGGAAAGAATACAACTTCCATCTTCGCCAAAATTTGAGTGAGATGTAATGGCCCTCAGACATTTTCAAATAGTCGGTTTGATAAGAAATGATGGCAGATTAAGATTCGTACAGGCTGACCTCCCCCAAAACGGCAACCCTTTTGATAGGCTTCATTTCATAATTCGTGGTCGAATTAAGAAATTAAGCCTATTGATAGTTGCGGCACGTTTTTTGGGGAGGGGTCACCCTGTATTAGAAAACTTTTAGCCCCTACTTTTCTCATTGCAGGATAATTTTTGTGAAACAATACTAACTATCCGGATTATATAATTTGTACACTCACCCCCTCACCGCCAAGAGGTTTCTTTAAGAAACCTTATCTCCTTAGATTTTATGACAGATGCCTCGATGTTTTTGACTTCTTAGTTTTAATATGTAATAATAATGATAATAATAATGGCTGTTAAGATTAAAATTACACTGTCGGGACACGAATATAACAATGAAGTGATAGAAAATTATCTTCATAAAAAAATAATACAATATTGTTTGAAAGGTTTTATTTTTTTTAACCATATGGTTTGTCGGATTATATTTTGTTGATTGTGAAGGTGTTTTGAATATTGCGGTTAAGACATTTTAATTACTATAAAATTAAATACGTTTACGTTGTAAATGAAATGGCAAAGATTGGAAATCCATTTTATTAATTCCCTATAGCATTTACTGGTAGTAAACTTTCGCCTACCTGGAAATCCCCAGCAGACAGACCGCGTCATAAGGCCTAACTAATTTGTACAGCTTAGGCTGTACAAGCCTTATCACTAAATAAGAACCCTACCTGTTTCTCTCCTATTATATCATCTTTTTTTACCCACTTGAAGACCTCAATTAAGTTCCCCTCGAACTCTTGTCCTTTCTGACGTATGTAGATATAGTATACTAATGCCTTAAGCTCTTCAAGCTAGGAATCATCTTAGTCACCTTTCTTTGCACTGACTGACTCAAGCAAACCAATTTCCATCGTATAATACAGCGGTTAAGTTGTCAATAGAGGGCGAGCGGGAGATGGATACCAATATAAATAAATTGGAATGAATACCACATCGCTAAGTGACCGCTTGTCCATGCACTCGCCATATGCGACCAGATAAAAATTCTTCGTAGATTTTTGGGTGAAGTTACTCAACAAGCATAAAATTGGAGCCTCGGAGAACCAGCTCTCAGAGCCTACTAGAGCTACTCCTGAATCCACTCTGGAAAAAAGAGCGGAAATGTCATGGTTCAGCCAGACAGACGAAAATGAGAAGTGGCTATGGTCAGAACAAGATATGGGGGCGGGTTCAAGAAGAGTCACATCTCCACTTGAGTCAGTGAACCCGAGTGGAGAGAGTGCGGGGCTCTTGTAGTTTGATACAGATTCATTAAGATTGGCATCTCCGCCAGGAAATCGTTGGCGGCACCTTGGCGCCACCATGCAGCATTCCGCAGCTTCATGTCACCCATGACCCCTTCACCCTCAACCTCGGACCAGCTACCAAGACAAAAGAAACCCCCCTTCCCCTAGAGATATTATTTTTAAAGTTCGTAAAGAGGAAAGACTCAAAGTTTGAACCAACCTGTGGAGATAGTACAACCTTTGTCTGAAGATAAGAGGGGGGAGAGAGAGAATATAACAGAGGAGTAATTATGAAGATTGAATAGACATGCGGCAGATGACATTCAACCTCCAAAAATGGACAACCATAATCGGGAATTTAGTAATGGAATGGAAAGTTGCTTGGTTGGACTCCGTTGAAGATGAGAGTTAAGAGGTTCTCTAAGCAGTGTTGAAGAGGCTAGAAATAAACCAAATGGGGGTAATAAATAGGCTTTATCAAATGAAATGCTAGTTATAAAAGTAAGGAAGTTATTCTCAAGCAATATAACTCGTATTTTAGGCCACAACTGGAATATTGCATTCAGGCAACGTCCCCAAAGCACAGGCAAGAATAGCAACATTCTGGGGGCAGTACAGAGAACAACAAAAGATGGCACTATCATTTAAAATGTGCTTAAGGAGGGGAGTATATGATCCAGCCTTTTAAGGGGATTAATAAATTAGAAATAGGGAGGTTTTCCAGATGGAAAATGATGATAGGACAAGGAGGGTCGCCGTTTGACAAAAAAAAAGAAGCTAGCTCGATTTGAGGAAATATTTCTCCAATAGAATCGGGGATTCTTGGAATGCATTGACTGGGGATCTTGTAAATAGCTCTGTTTGACCTCACACAAAGGAAAGCTAGACAATTATATGGGGGAAGAGAAAATGTAAAGAACATGATTATGAAGGCTTATATGTATATACAGCCAAGTTTGCATTCGTACTTGCATGTTTTGGGTCTTGTATTGTACACTCAAGTTGACGAGTGGTTGATGGTTCAATAATGCCATCAACCAGTAGGGAAGGCTCCAACATGATGGGACAACTAGTCTTAAGCTGTCATAACCAATGACTAACTCGAATGGAAAATGCCATATCCGAGGCAGGTTTTATGGCAGATGAGCTCCATAAATATATCCCCAAGTTCAGTCCCCACCTAGCATCCTCATCCATAAATCTATCTCCAAGTTCAGTCCCCACCTAGCATCCTAATCTGTAAATCTATCCAATCTATTCTTAAAAGCCCTTTCCAGAGAAGATGCTTCTACCCCATGACTAGTGAGCCTACTCGATTCATCTACCACTATTTATAAACCAATTTATACCAAATCTCTTTCCCTAGACCTAAATTTGTCCAGATTAAACCATAGGCGGTAATTGGAAGATAATTTTTCCTTCTTAAAGCTAGGTTACATTAGCCTTCTTCCACGCCGTTTCTGTAACCACAGATTTTAAAGATTTTCTAAATATGCATGATAGAGGCTCACTCAATACATCTTTACATTCATCCAGATTCCTAGGAAAAATCTCGTCAGAGTCCGGTGTTTAACTCGATTTAATTCCATTTCTTTGAGATTATCTCCATCGTAATTAAGAAATCCTCTCTTTCCTCCTAGCTACACCTGAAGGGAGTGAAGGCTTTGTTAACCTTCACATTTGTGGCGAATGAGCCGTGAATGCATTGATGACCTTTCCCTACCCCTCTCGTTTATGTTACGTTCATATCCAACACCCTTTGTCCTTTCGCCATTTCACCCATTCAGTCCTACCACACCCCTACCAGACCGGTAAATAGCGTCTCCCTTACAATTTAAATTCAAGTCTACCTTCAAGAATCCGCAACGCACGCCAAGTCGAGACTTATCGGGACTCATCAACAACCACATTCAGTGAGAATAGAGACCCCCTCCCCCCCCACCACCACACCGCGTGCAGCCCATCTCATTGGTTCCCCAAGACTTCTTTATGGCCACACACAAAACCTATCCTCTATCCATTCAGACTCACGTGTTAAACACCGAAGCCTTTCATAGCTCCAATGCGATGCGAGACGTCAAACGATCCTTGTCGTATAAAGCACTCTAGATGTATTTCTCAAAATTGCGGGCGCCGCAATTTTTAATAGACCCTCGTGCTTGGGTGCGCAACTCTCCGGTGTATCTGCTCGCATTCACAAGCAACGCGAGCCTCCCGAAGCACAACTCCGTCAACATAGAACGCTCCCGGCGAAACCCACCACGACGCTCCCAAACACTCGCGAGCATCTGTCCTCGACGGTTTGACCTTTCATCTACTCCCCCTATGGACCCTCCTTGGCTTCACCATCCCCCAAGAAAAAGTCCGATTCGCTAAGTCGCTCGTACTTTCCCTCCCAGCTACCGACACTCCTAAGTACCACCGAGTGTTAACTTCCTCACATATTTCTACTTACCGCGACTAAAAACTGCGCCGACATAGAAAATATATTCGTTAATTAAGTTATTTTTAATTCACTCGCACGAACTTGTTCTTTGTTCCCGGGATTTAAGGATAGAGAAGTGCGCCACGCCAGGTCTCTGTCGAGTATTTTCTTTTATCACTTCCCTCTTCTCCCCGTATCGCCTCACCAAGGAGTTTTATTCCCCCCATTCCCCACGCTCGACGACAACCAATAATCTCCCCCGCAATGGGGATATTTCTTTGTCTGGGGAACGGAGCCTAGGCAATGCAAGCAGTGTATACGAGTTGAATAATAAATCGAGTCAAAATGTCCCCGTGGATTATGGCTTCATTTAATGACAACTCAGTCTATTGCAAGGGGCTCACACTCAGGGAGTGGGGCTGGTACGACGGAGGGGGGGACTCGGGCAGCCAATCGCCTTCATTGGGAGGCAAAAACCATGCCCCCCCCCCCCAACTTCCGCACGCCTTTGTCTCTGATACACGAGTCGCGCTTATCAAATCCATCACGTTTACTAAATAGCGACGAAGATCGAATAAAAATGAGTTAAATAGCGGTGGAAATAATACCATTTAGTGGTTAAAATTGAGTAGGTAAGAGCTTGGAGCGGCACGAAAACTCCCTTTAGACGGCATTTCTAAGGTCCCCCAGACTGGGACATTCAACAAGAATGTGCCGAACAATCTGGAGGACAACGCAGTGGTCACAATAGGTTGCCCAATTCGAAGAGGACAGAAAGCGACTTGAAGCCGTCGGGTCATTGGGGGGTAGGTCCATGGAAACAGTCGCGGAGCAATGGCACGCACCGTTAAGTTCTCCTCGGCCGTCTCCCATCTTCTTTGCCAGATAGTTGTCCTCATTCCTACCATATAGTCGAAGAGGACAGAAAAATGACTCGAAGCCGTCGGGGCATTGGGGGGTAGATCCATGGAAACAGTCGCGGAGCAATGGCACGCACCGTTAAGTTCTCCTCGGCCGTCTCCCATCTTCTTTGCCAGATAGTTGTCCTCATTCCTACCATATAGTCGAAGAGGACAGAAAAATGACTCGAAGCCGTCGGGGCATTGGGGGGTAGATCCATGGAAACAGTCGCGGAGCAATGGCACGCACCGTTAAGTTCTCCTCGGCCGTCTCCCATCTTCTTTGCCAGATAGTTGTCCTCATTCCTACCATATAGTCGAAGAGGACAGAAAAATGACTCGAAGCCGTCGGGGCATTGGGGGGTAGGTCCATGGAAACAGTCGCGGAGCAATGGCACGCACCGTTAAGTTCTCCTCGGCCGTCTCCCATCTTCTTTGCCAGATAGTTGTCCTCATTCCTACCATATAGTCGAAGAGGACAGAAAAATGACTCGAAGCCGTCGGGGCATTGGGGGGTAGATCCATGGAAACAGTCGCGGAGCAATGGCACGCACCGTTAAGTTCTCCTCGGCCGTCTCCCATCTTCTTTGCCAGATAGTTGTCCTCATTCCTACCATATAGTCGAAGAGGACAGAAAAATGACTCGAAGCCGTCGGGGCATTGGGGGGTAGGTCCATGGAAACAGTCGCGGAGCAATGGCACGCACCGTTAAGTTCTCCTCGGCCGTCTCCCATCTTCTTTGCCAGATAGTTGTCCTCATTCCTACCATATAGTCGAAGAGGACAGAAAAATGACTCGAAGCCGTCGGGGCATTGGGGGGTAGATCCATGGAAACAGTCGCGGAGCAATGGCACGCACCGTTAAGTTCTCCTCGGCCGTCTCCCATCTTCTTTGCCAGATAGTTGTCCTCATTCCTACCATATAGTCGAAGAGGACAGAAAAATGACTCGAAGCCGTCGGGGCATTGGGGGGTAGATCCATGGAAACAGTCGCGGAGCAATGGCACGCACCGTTAAGTTCTCCTCGGCCGTCTCCCATCTTCTTTGCCAGATAGTTGTCCTCATTCCTACCATATAGTCGAAGAGGACAGAAAAATGACTCGAAGCCGTCGGGGCATTGGGGGGTAGGTCCATGGAAACAGTCGCGGAGCAATGGCACGCACCGTTAAGTTCTCCTCGGCCGTCTCCCATCTTCTTTGCCAGATAGTTGTCCTCATTCCTACCATATAGTCGAAGAGGACAGAAAAATGACTCGAAGCCGTCGGGGCATTGGGGGGTAGATCCATGGAAACAGTCGCGGAGCAATGGCACGCACCGTTAAGTTCTCCTCGGCCGTCTCCCATCTTCTTTGCCAGATAGTTGTCCTCATTCCTACCATATAGTCGAAGAGGACAGAAAAATGACTCGAAGCCGTCGGGGCATTGGGGGGTAGATCCATGGAAACAGTCGCGGAGCAATGGCACGCACCGTTAAGTTCTCCTCGGCCGTCTCCCATCTTCTTTGCCAGATAGTTGTCCTCATTCCTACCATATAGTCGAAGAGGACAGAAAAATGACTCGAAGCCGTCGGGGCATTGGGGGGTAGGTCCATGGAAACAGTCGGGAAGCAATGACATCTAACTTTAAGTTCTCCTCGGCCGTCTTAACCAGAGAGCCCCAACTCTTTCGACAAATCATCATACTTCTTATCAACTTTGGCGATGCCCTCGTTGGGTTTCGCTTCTTAGTGCTAGTCAAATAATAAAAATCTGTAAAGAAAAACCTGAGCCGTCAACCTTCATTTCCCAGTATCAAAGTAAACCCAAAATCAAAAGAGGAGCCCCCCCCCCCCCACCAAACTTTAACTAAAACAAACCCGAGTCGGAAGTGCCAAGAAAGTCGTTCTCGGGTACACAAGACCCCAGAAAATGAAGCAAGACGAAGCTATTTTGGCACCACCCGCCGAGTGCCACACATCTCCAAATCCCTCTTAACTTTAAGAAGCGGATTAGTCGAGTCGGTCGTTCCTTTTCCCGTTCCTCATCTCTCTTAACGCTAGTAGGCTAGTCTTCGCATTCCCCTTCGTCGCAAATAGCGAACTACAGACGTACATTAAGTGTTAAAATGACGAATAAATTTGCTGTAGAATACCTCCATCCCGACAGAACTAAAGCTTCTTTGGGTACATATCACAACATTCTCCATTTAAGAACAATTAACATTCCGAAGAGATTTCGGATCGCGGCAAGAGCGGACAGACACATAAGCTTCAACGCGACTGGCCTCCCATTAGCGGTTAGCTTCTTGAAGACGCGGCATCACGCTCATAGTCAATCGCAACACCGCTGTCCCTCCCATTCCCCCATATTCACACGCGTATCCGCTTTATTGTCCCGAAACCCACATACTCCTAACGTGGAACGCGTGGTCTTCCCTCGGGTCAGGCAGGATTTTATGTTCAGGGATCGGATTTCATTATTCAATCGGGGAATCTTGTACACGATTGAAAAGGGATGGATGGCGTAACGCAATACAATCGTGATCGATTATAGAACCGTAGCTATGAGGAATCCCCCTTTAATGCGAAAAAGTAATTGCTATCGAAGCCTATCTACTCCGACGTTTCGTAAACAAAGCCTCTTCGGGGAAATTAAAGATCTCCGTAAATTGATAGACCGGATTAATTTAATTTGGCACTTATCTTATTTTACCCATCTGGGGACAGCCTACAAAGGCATGCCACCATAATTATCTTATAGGCGAATGTTATGTTAAAAAAAAACAAACGCGAGAAGGAAACACGCTCCGGCGGCAGGGGTAGGCCTCAACCTACATAATTAAAGCTCCAAATCTTTGAAGTTTGTTATGTTAGCTAAAGTCTCTTCGTCACATTCGTCTTGTGTGATCCCCCTTCCCGGCCCTAACACGATCTGCAAGTATCTCTTCCGCACATTTGCACTTTCTCTTGCTTCATTTTTTTTGACAACTATTCCGTAAAAAAATGTTGAATTACCTTTCGTTGGTATTTCGTTTTAAATTTAAAAAAAAAAGCCTATACCCCCCCCCACTGTTGCCGGGAAGCTAATAGTTAACAAATATTATGAATGGGGAATAAGGATTTTATTGCCTCGAATTAAAAGCGCAATAGCAACGAAGCAAAGTGGAAGATAGCGGGTGAGAAAATATGTAGAATATCCTTTGGGGCGGGTAGTCCACACTGCGGGCGTGGAGGACGGAAGAGTACATTGGAGTGGTAGATTACTGGAATAATCTACCAATAAGCAGTCCAATTTTTTTTTAACCGCAGGTAATTTGGGGCGGTTAAGTTAGGATTTTTTAGTTGTATTGCCCCCCCCCATAGCAATAAGGCAAATAAATAGGTATTCCTATGTAATTCGATGAGCTGAATAACATTGCTTTTATATTTTTTTTTTAATTAGAAGGCTCTAAAACCTTGGAAATGACGGGGCTATCTTCGTCTTAAATTACCATATTCTGAAGATTATTTTATCAGAAAGTGTCTATATTATTGATATTGTGCATCGTAGCTGCATGAATTAGTTTTCGACAAGCCATGAAAGCCTATTTAAAGCAGTTTTACACCTAACTTGTGGATGCAGTTTATGGGGGCGGGTGTTGACTCGGAGATACCCTCTGATCCAGGGCTTCACGGCTTTTAGAATTCACCAGACACCCATTTGTAGGCAAAAGGAGAGGATCAAGAAGATGCACACGACGACAATTGACCATTTGATGCCCAAATTAAATCATAAAAAATAACCCTTAAATCATTATATATTAAGAGTCAAAGTGGCTTTAAATTATGTGGTCTCACATGGCATCTTAACCCTTAAAGCGGGTGCCAACGTCGCGGTACTGGGTTCGATCCTGGCCTGAGCGGACACAAACGTCAGGGTACATCTTACACTTTTCATCATCAAACACAACTAATTACACCTTCTTTCCTCTCCCGTCTTCGCAGCCAAACACACATTCTCTGTTCCAAGGAGTCCTGCCGGTGGGTATCTATATCCACATACCTCTAAGACGGAACAGTTCCCTCGGACCCGGACCTCTGGTGCCCTCAGGCTCACCAGCGATTATCATACTGACCTTTTATGTCTATTTTATCCGGTCGGAGCGTTGGCGAACCACTACTACTTCTAGATGCAAACCTTTAACTTGAGGGGTAGGATTTGGGACCATCCGCCCAGACTAGGAAGTTGCTGAAGAGTATACCAGTACTCCCCCCCTCTCCCTCAACCCACTAAATCCTTGAAGATGGTGAGGTGGCAATCCTTAGCTCCCTAGTGGGTTTCTAATTTGCCATACTAGAATCCTCGACCCATGACCTATTTGTTACCCCCCCCCCCCATCGAGACACGCACACAATCTCGAATCCTGAGTGTCCCACTTTCGGTCTTTCACCGGCATCTTCCGCAAAGCACAAGGGAAGCTTTCTCCAGATTCCCGTTTTCTTCCTCGGGACGAATGCCCCAGGGGGGATTGGGCTTTACCAATAGTGGCAATAAAAGAGCGGGTGCCAAAGCTCTTTTTTTATCCCGGAATTTCTTTGGGGTTAAATAAAAAAAAATGCATGATCAGGTTCCCCAGGGAGGCACCCCCCCCCAAAAAAAAAGAGACAAGGGCACACTCGGGAGTGTACGACCCCTTCCCGAAGTCAAGGGGCGAGCGATAGCTTGTGGCGGGGGAAGAAAACATGGCAAACGAGAATGATCCGTGACGATATGGCGGTGCTATACCTCCACTCGGTCTTCAGGTCTATTAAATATAGCGGGTAACTCGTTAACGCAAACGCACAATGCTTACGCAATCGAGGGAATGCAGGGGGGATGATGTTGAGAACCCCTTACGGATCATTAGGCTTTTCCCCCCACAAAATAAAGCGAAGCCATCGTAACGAGGGCATCTCCTGCAAAGTTTGTGAGGAGTAATGTGATGTAATGAGTGAAAACTGCGTGGAAGATAAATCAAGCCGCAGGGAGTAATGTGATGTAATGAGTGAAAACTGCGTGGAAGATAAATCAAGCCGCAGATCTTACTACAATGATTAGGAGAGGGAGATAAACCATCTCAGGGCATCGGGGGTTGGAAGGCATCCAATCCCCAGCATGGTTTCAATGATGGTACACACGACAATACCTGCCAAGAGTTAGTGATAGGAAAGATGGGAGTGTTAAATACCCCCCCCCCCCCCACACCCTGTAGGCAATGGGGCGAGTGGACGAATCCTGGTTCGAGACAAGCCTACAAAATTAGCCGCCAGCCAAGAAAAATCCCAGGTAGTTTTAATCTCGTGTCAGACTAACCAGGGCACGCGCCGGAAGGGCGTGAAATTCCCACCAGGTGTGTTTACACGGGGCACCCACTTGCGGAGAGATCACATGGAAATTTAACCCCACTGATTGGAGAGGGGGTTGGTATGGGCGGCAGGGAATGGGTACTCACTCCATTGCTCAGAGACGAAAAAAAACAACGGAATGGTAGTCAAGTTTTAGAGCACATTTCTCTAAAATACACTCCGTCAAAAACAATTCATCGATAAAATTACCAATTAGTGGCGGTGGAATTTTAAACGAAAACTGGTGGCAAAGATTAATGATCTGTGGCGATATGGTGGTATCGTATTGCCACTCGATTAAATATAGCGGATAACTCGTTAACGCAAACGCACGATGCTTACGCAATCGAGCGATCCAAAGAGAAAAAGATGTAGAGCGAGAAAACGATGCAGAGAACAAGATGGAAAGAGAAAAGGATGGAGGATGTGGTGGTTCATAATGAGCATTAGAAAAATCTGATACAATCCACTACCAAGGGGCGCTCCGTGCAGACTATTATTACACCTGGCATGGGAAGGAGCACTGCCCTCCTCCCCAGGCAATCTCAAAATAAGGTGAAACCAGAGCCATATTCCTTCTAGACATTTCGATTTTACCCTTGTTTAGCCAATTTCTTTACACACTGAATCTTTTTTTTTAACCCGGAAGAGGATGTCATGTGGGCAACCATGCTTAGGCTGACATCTGAAGAATTATGGACCATCTTGCGCTCAAAGCCTGCAGAAAGATCTGGGGATCATGTCTTCCGCACGTCTTCACTTTCTACACAGATCTCTCCTTACAAACATCTTGCGAGCGATTCCTCGATCGGCATTTCGCTTAACTTTAGATTCGAAACCCCCTCTCCCGAACTAAAATCTACCGAAAGACCTCCGAAATAACGGCAAGAATAGGGAGAGGCAATGGAGAAATAAAGGTAACAACACCGCCGAAACGACAAGAATCTTTTGTCCAATATCATAAAATAAAGTGCCTTAAGTAAACCATCAATTTGAAAACGATTCCATTTAATCCAACGCGTCGCCGAGTGCCAACTACAAAAAACAAAAAGGTGCTGCTAAAAATAACGGACCTAAGTCAATATTATCAAGTGCACTTGACTATTATTATACCGTTGCACAAACAGCAAAAGGAAATGTCTTCCATTTCTTTGATGTTGGTGCTGTTGTATCTTTCCGAGCCATGAGCTCAACTAACATTTTTTTCCCCCATACGAGCATTAATATGGTAACAGAACATTGAAAACCGTTCATTTATTAGCAGCTCAATGCACTCTTGTCCTCAATAGATGATTTTCAGGACCATGTTCCAGGTTTTTTTTTTTAGCACGATACCTTTTTCTTACAACCATGTCTCTTAAATGGTCTCGAAAAATACTGTGTGACTATACACCCGAATTTTTATCCAGTTTAAAACAATTTGCAATTCATCGCAATACTCGCCTCACGCTTAGACTACTACAATTCTCTTCTAGAGAATCTCCCTTCTTCGTCACTTCGCCCCTTACAACTAGTTCAAAACTATGTTGCCCGGCTCCTCCTTCGCCGCCCCCGGCTCTCTCCTTCGATGCCTCTGTTACAGGATATACACTGGTTACCTATTCGCTTCCGTACCCACGATAAAATTATTCTCCTCACCTAAAAGGCCCTAAACCTCGAGGCTCCACCTTATCTCTCGTCTGCCCTCTCCCGTCGTCAAACTCCTCGGGCACTCCGGTCTAACCTAGCTCCCCTCCCGAACTCCTCGTTATGTCCTCTGCTCGATGGGTGACCGTTTCTTCTCAGTTTATGCTCCTAGACTCTGGAATGCTCTTCCTGCCGAAGTCCGATCCTCTCGCTACTTTTAAACGTCTCCTGAAGACTCATCTCTTCAGAATTGCCTTCTCTCCACTGTAAACTTTCTCTATACTCGTTACACAACATGCGCTCTGTGAGGGCTAACAGCCCTGAAGGGCGACATAAATACCTATTATTATTATCCTCCATCACACATTGATCATAGGGGAATGTGGTGACATTTTGTAAATTGGGTCAGGCGATGTTCGCTAACGTCGCATTAAAGCACAGTACCGCGGCCCCACCAATAAAAAAAACTAAACTCGTATACAAATATATTTAACCTAATCTGAACTAACCAATTAACCTATCCCCTCCCCTAAAACACGCTTGGAATCATGGATGGCAGCAAAGATGACCCAAATGATCTAGAAGGGGAGGGGGGAGCACGCAATGCTAATTTTGACCTGTGGCCAGCGGTTCGCAGGGAATGTCCTCGCATTAGGGACCCCTGTACGAAAACAATACATTGCAGCAATTTTAGGATTAAAAAATGTGAGTAGCAAATTTAGGGGAACAATGTGGAAGACACTTCTCTCTTTGTTCTTTTTTTTATTAAAAAACAACAATAAGACAATGTTAAGAATACGTTTGGGGGTTAGAGAAATGTACGGGTGCGATAGAGTAATACATAATTCCTGCCACTCATTCAGACCTCGGTCCGACCTGAGAATGACGGAAATAAACAGATCCAAAGAAACGGTACCAATCATCAGAAAAATCGAAATATCAATTAAGTCGCCCAATATTTGTGCAATTCCGTCTCCCTTCAAAACAAGTCTAAAAATAAAACTATGCACATAACACTCAAATCCGCTCACGAGCCTGAGTCGTGTTCAGCTTTTGAGTTCCTTTCAGTTAAGGTCCTGAATGCCTCCAAGCTATCATTATCGGGGTCACTCACTTACGGACGGGTTCCGAGTGTGGGTTGCTTGCTATTAATTGTGGTTATGAAGCACCTTCCTGGCGAGGAATAATCATTTTGATACACCCCCGAAGAAAATCCGTTATTTGTACGGGTGCGCGGGTTGTTTTTTTTTCACACATGGCATATATGTACAAGGTAATGTGTTGTGGGTTTTTACTTTTTATTATGAGTATTTTATAGGAAAAAGTATGGGGGCGCATTATACACACTTTGGGGGTGGTGTTTAAATTCATGCAGCGTTTCAACCAATTTTTTTTCTTTTGCAAAAACTCTGATTAACCCTTTTCTTTTTTCATTCATAATCTTCAAATCTTTTTCTAGTTTACTTACAGAGCAAAACAAATAATAAAACTAATAGAGATAAGATTTTCATTCAGACATTTTGTATCAACCTATAACTATAGACAAAAACTGACAATTTAAAATCTTTTAACTATATAACGGGTCGAAGACTTTTGGAAACCAAGAATTTTTCAAGAATATGAGGTAGGCATATAACAAAATCACGAATAATGTAAATATAAATGACTAAAAAATGCCTTTTCATATAAACCTATTTATCACTATCTCTAGCGGAGCCCCTAGAGCAGGGGCGGGCAACCCTTGGCACGCGTGTCAAATGTGGCACGCCGATGACTTATTTCTGGCACGCGAAAACACGGGTTACCGTTTTTTTAAAGAGGTTTTTAAGAAGGATGTAGAATGATGAGAAATTCAGATACTTTCCAAACACAAAGAGGTACATCGATGATCTCCCGAAAGATGACATAGCAGACCACCAATGTCTTCAAAAGCTGTTTGTAGAAATTATTGAGGCAAGTGTTGGGCAGTTCTTTGCAAGATTTGCTAGGTTTAAAGAACTGGAAGAGACGGCAAAATTCATTAAGTTTCCAGACAGTATCAAACTGGATGAACTAAACTTGCAAATGTTTTCATTGGATAAAAAGGATGATTTAAAATGCACCTGATTGAATTTCAAAGTGGTTCAATTTTGAAAAAAAAAATTTGTTGATCTTAGAGTTGACTTATAAAATAGTGAAAAAGGAGTGATTAGAGACGGGAGTAACAGAGAGAAATGCGGAAAACGAAGTATTAAGGATTAAGAATACTATTCCAGAAAATTATCTGTTTAAAGAACCTTGCAACAGCATTACTATCCATGTTTTCGTCTACATATGCTTATGAATCTTTGTTCTCAGGGATGAACTTTGTTGAGTTTCGTAAGAGGAGTAACCTGATGGATGAAACTAGTGGTGCATGCATATCTCTCAAGGTTACTAAATATAAACCCGATATAAAATCTGACATCAGTGATACAGCAGCAGAAATCCCGCTGGAGAATAATATATAGAAAGAGTCAACAAGTTTTCTGACTCTAGTTTTATCTGATGTTTTCTTTTGAAAGCGGTTGTTTAAATGTAGTTTTTAAGGTAAATAAATATATTTTCTTTTTTTATACATCAATTGTAAAGGATTTAAAATAGGCAAAAGATTATCTGTTAGTAACCTTTTACTGTGATTTAGTAATACAAAGATATAACTGGGAAAAATAATGACTGATTAATTGAAAAAATATCAGTTATTTTTTTGTGTTGATGTTAATAATAGTCGTTAAAGTGTGTGAATAGGTTTGGCAGTTACAGGTTATACTTAGAGGCTAATGAAAAAATCCACACAAAGAACCTTTTCGTAAAGCCTGTTATAATCTTTTTCATTCAGTCAGTTGTACATAATTTACATAATGACTTACAATACTGTGTCTTTACTGCTCTTGGGTAATTCTTTAATATTTAAAAAAGTTCTTAAAATGCTTAAGAGATATCAAATAATATGTTCTAAAAAAAATTTGGGTTGGCACTTTAAAAACTTTTTGTTAGATATTTGGCCGATTTTGGCACGCACTCTCAAAAAGGTTGCCCACCCCTGCCCTAGAGCGACCTAGTGCAAAACAATAGGATACCGAGAAACCCAGATTGAGAAAAACGATCTAAGTTTTCTTCCAACCAAATGCTATATAGAGTAAACAAGTTAGATGGATGTAGAAAATATTAGTTTAATAAAGATTTCATTTAGTTTTTATAGTAATATTTAACCTAATATAAGGAATGGAGTGAGTAGCTCTCAAGCAGTTACGATAAAAAAAGTCTCAAAGAAAATGGTTAAAGTTGCATGGAAGGTACATAAGACTAACCTAGCCGGAATAGCCTAAGGAAAAGAACTGGCAGAGATTCGGCTTTGGGAGAATGAGGCGTCCTCTCTTATTGGGGTTGCGATTAAAGGTCAGTCGAAGCAGGATCGATACATTTTTATCAAATGAACGAAAGGGGGATGCTAAGTGTTATTATTATGTTCTCCTTGATCATCTTCGACCCCCAAAACTAAGAAAAACAGCCTAGTACTATGTTACTTTTAAAAAGCCAAACACCAAACAAAAAAAATGCAAATACCAAACAAACGAAACAAAAACAGGATGCGCACTCCGGCATTGGGGGAGGGGCGAGTCCCGACATAGAAGCACGCGGAGTCAAATAAAATGAGAGGCCAGCCTCCTCCAAGAAGTCAAATAGTCCAAGAGTCTGTATGCAAAGACAACCAGCTAGGAAAGAAAAAGTGACATATGGAGGCTTGTGAAAAAAACACCCTCTCAAGCGGATAAAAAAAATTGAAATTATACTTGAAGGGAGTCGGTTCCCCCCATTAAAATAAAATCAGAGAGAGCACAGACATATTGGAGGTGGGGTAATATCGTTGACCCTTGGCATGGCGCTTCTTACCGAAGGATTTTCAAGATCACTCCTCACCCCCAGAGAAAAATTAGGACCACATCCAACACAATTCTGGCCCACGAGTGTGGGTAGGAAGCGACAATAAAATTAATGTTCTACACCTCTCTCTCATACTTTCAAACACGTCTCTCTTTACTCCTTCCACCACTCGAGGGTTAATTTAAATCAATCTCAGTCTGGCAACCCTTGAAGCAGTGACACCTACAATCATTTAGTGCCAATTGTTAGAGCAGAGGCAGAAGAGTGTACATTTACACGAAAAAAATACTCGAAGGCCAAATTAGTAAGTTGGTAGGCGCAACATACTAATTCTGTCGTGTCTTGTAAAAGTTCATAATGCACGATTTAAGCAAACGGCTTATATATTTCTACCCAATCAAGGAAGTATGTGATGTGTTGTTGTTAATGCTGTGGAAATTTTATAGCACCCCCTGTTAGCTATCCATGCAACACCAAGGAAATGGAAATTCAATTGCCATGCGATTTGTATTACGTATTCAACCAATTACAATAATGTACGCTTGGTTGAGAAAGGAGAAGTGAACGTGGGTAAAGAGGAATAGTTTAAGCAACCGACGTTTTAATTCTGAAGTAGGGGGGGGGGGTCGCCGCGCATAGGAACTTAAGAGCTTCTTCCCCATCGTCTCAAGGCGAAATTCATCACAACCCAAATTCTCGGCAGCGAGGCCGAATCACAAAGGCGGGAAACGGGAGTTGAGGCTGGAGGCGGAAACCAATAGGCCTAACAAAGAGGAAGAAAGGGTAACGGCAGCTAGATTTACAACTTTTTTTGTTTTTAAGGAGTGTGAAACCGAGGAAAATAATTTATTTTTAATACACCACAGAGTCGAGTTTCCTGAAAAGTGATCGCTAAATAACCCTGAAGGAAGGGGGACCCCAGAAAGTTTCTTCAAATTTTGTAACAACCGTTGGGATGCGGGAACTTATGGGAATGGGGAAGGGACCAAGCAAATACTTATGGTTTTTATTAATTTCAAAACAAAACCAACCTCAACATTGCATGTGTGGGGTTGGTTAGCTCGCTTCAATAACACACTAGCCCCCCCCCCCACCCATGCCTTAAGCAAGCACAAGGCACCCATCATCCTCGATAGCTATTTTCATATTTCACTGTGTTTTACAGTTTTGGTGCTCTATATATGTTTTGCTGTTACTTTAAATGTATATTTTCAGCCAAATGGCTGCCAGCTTCTGGAATAAACCCTTAATCATTATTATTACCCCCCTCCCCAATTTGATCTTTCATCGATAGGTTGCTATGCACTGAATTTCAAAAATTCCCCGGTACTGTTTTCTTTTACTTCCTATTTTTAAACTGCCGTCAAGGGGTTAAATCGCCCTAAATCAAATTTCTCCCTAGTACTGCAGAAGATTAAGTCGCCTCAATTAAAATCTCAGCCTAATACTACAAGGGATTAACTCGCCCTAATTAAAAATTCAGCCTAGTACTTAGGCTGTACCGAAATGGGGACCAATACAGTGGAAGGTGCAGGCGATCGCTCTGCCATCAAATGCCAGTGCCATTAGCAATTGTGCCCAATTCGAAGACCACAAAAAGCGATCTGAAGCCGTGACGGCATTGGGGGGTAAGTCCGTGGGAACAGTCGCGGCGCAATGGCCGGTCTTCCATATTCTTTACCAGGCAACGCGGAAGGCTCCGGAACCAAAAGCATCCCTCCCCAACCCTATCTAATTTGCAACCAGAAACTGAATCTTCTGCATTATGAGATTATTCTTGAAACCATACAGCATGACTTCCAAAATAGAGGAACGAAGGATGCTAATAATCATCATCACTTCTTACTAACTCTATAATTTAAGAAGGGGATTTTTTTTTAGTATTTGACTAATAATTTCATCTTAGTTTGGTTATGACTTGTTTTTTATCAAAGTTATTTCTAGTCATTCTTTTATAATATCAAAAACAAAATTGGTGAAGTTCAGAAATAAATAGTATCGAAATTTTTTGAATTTTTAAAAATAATTATAATTGGCGAAGTTCAGAAAATTTATAAAAATTTAATCATGGCTGCTTTTTTTTAGATTTTAAATTTCTAGCGGACGTATGCTAAGAAAAATGTGAAATGAACTTTTATCAGATTTAGTGTAGCTTCACAATTATTTATAAATTTATTGTATGCAAAAAGCTAAAATGTAAAATATATATAAACAAGCCACTGTTCTCTTCCTTAACAGGAAGAGCTTGGTTACACAGGCACCCCTGCGGGGGTGTGGCCTACGGCCTTATTTGCTTATCGTAACCGCTTTTTTTAATCCCCTTTATAGACTTTTAACACCCTGAACACCCTTTTCTTCTTCTTCTTCTTGATCTTTTTAACTATTTCAATCCTTTGAATTTTCAAAACACCCGAAGTCATTTATCAACTAAGCAAAAAAGAAAACATTTAAAATTTTCAAAAAATCACCATCTTAAATTATAAAGTTATATAGAAAAAGGTTTTTTGCTCAAATGTGCATTTCACATTTGTTTTAGTATACGACCGTTAGTAGCGAAGCGCAAGCTCCGGAGTGGCGAAGCCATTGCCTGGTCATTATATCTTAAAAAAAACAAACACGAAAAACAGCGAGGGCATCTGGCTTCAAAAAAAGTTATTATTAAAAAGTGAGCTGAAATGTATGGTTTTTGTTGTGTTTTTTTTAATTCGCCCATCTGGCGACTGCCTTCACGTGCATAAGACACCGTAATTAAATTCTAGCCTAGTACTAGGATATTCTAAAATTCACAAAAAAACGAGGAAGCGCATTGCGGTGTCGGGGGATACCCGCTCCCGCCAGCGCAGGAACACACGACTAACAACGAAGAGGCCAACCTCCTCCAAAAAGTCAGATAGCCCACAAGACTGTACACAAACCCGTTCCAAATATCGAGACAAAGGGTAGCGAGCCCGCTTATCCCGATACCAGCCAGGACAGACAACGTGCGCGAAGATCACCCAGAATGGGACATTGAACAAGAATGTACCGAACAATCTGTGCAGGCGGGCGCTGAAAATATATGGAGTACATACATGCCCATATTAGGCAAAGTAAGTGATAACCTAAGGCGCTAGGGAGGGTATCAACCTCCTACCCGCAACAAAAGCAGGCCCATTTGCAGGGCACCAGGCGTGAACCCAGAATCTAGACAAACAACGCCGGGAATTAGTCGCGATTAGGAGCTGGTAGCCTTCTTCCGGGAACGAGCGCCGTTCGGATCGACTTCACAGCTGTGATACGCTGTAAATAATCATGGTTGGGGGGAGCCCACGTGTAGGTCCACCCTGAGAAATAAAACTCCCTAATATTATCAGTGGCCTCTTTGCCCCTCGCCTGCCGCCCCAATTTTGTACAAGATAGGTATCTACGCACCCAATGTATCGAAGTACTTAAAATACTAAACGGATTGACGAATATAAACTCAATATTTGAACTAGATAACCGAGTGCTGCATAGAAACGACGGTTGCAAGCGAGTAAACAAGAGATTTATCATTGCGATAAAAGAATTTATTTTATTATAACACATTTTTTTTTTTTTTTTTTTTTTTATAGAGCCCATCTGGCAACTACCCACTTGGGCATAAGTCGCCGAAAAACACGACAGCCTAGAATTAGGCTACTTTAAAGTTAAAATATGAAAACTTAACAATCAATATAAATTTGAAAAACTTAACAATTGAAGCAATCTCCGGCAGCGGGGGGAGGTCCCCCTCACCCCGGTGCAGGAGAGTGCAATCTAAAACAAAACAATAACAAAAAAAGGAACCTTAAATAAAGGGGAGAAGGCCGGCCTCCCCCAAAAAGTCAATAAGTCCACCAGTCATGGTGCACGCACTCGTCCCGAGCACAAGGGACAGGCGGTAGCGACCCCGCCCATCCCGGTACCGAGACAGGTATCGTGCGCGAAGATCACCCAGACTGGGACATTCGACAAGAATATGCCGAACAGTCTGGGGGACGACGCAGTCGTTGCAATAGGGCACATGCGAGCGCTCCACCAAGTAACGATGCGTCACACGAGTGTGTCCGATTCGAAGACGACAGAAAGCAACCTGAAGCCGCCGCGGCATTGGGGGATAGGTCCATGGGAACAGTCGCGGCGCAATGGCACGCAACTTTAAGTTCCCCTCGACCGTCTCCCATCTTCTTTGCCAAGCAGTCCGAAGAGCTGCCCGTATTCCTGCCATGTAGTCGGTGTGAGGAAGAGCGAAACGCTGGTCCGGTCGCAGAGTCCTCGCGGACTCTTTGGCGCCCTCATCGGCGCGCTCATTCCCCGCAATTCCTACATGTCCAGCAACCCAGCAGAAGATAATCTCGACATCTGCCCGGCTCGCCAAAACCGTGGCGTCACGGATTTCGCGAACCAGGGGATGCGGAGATTCCAATGCCCCGAGAGCACTCAGGGCGCTTTGTGAGTCGCTATAAATCACAATCCGGTCTCCGAACCGGGCACGTCGCGTAATCTCCCGTACCGAGTGGTGTATTGCCACCAGCTCGGCCGTGAAGACAGACGCAGCGCCTGGTAGAGCCCCGCTGACTTCAAACAGAGGGGATACGGCGTGGAAGCCGACCCCCTCTTGGGACTTGGAGCCATCCGTATACACTGGCACGGTACCAGCGTGACACGATGTGTGCTCCAAAAAGATCGAACGCAATACTCCCGGCGCAGTACAAGCTTTGGGAGCAGAGGCGTGGCGACAAATAGCCAAATGTGGTACCCTCCAGGGTGGCGTCCTGGGCAGAACCAGGGGCGCCACCGGCCCGAGAGCTATATCTACCTCTCGAAGGAGTTTCCTGGCCCTAAACCCAAAGGGCTTAGGGTATGACTGGCGTCTCTCGGCGGCATAGGCACCATCGAGATCAGCTGCGGATGCAGTGAGAGCTGTTGGCGACTGGGGGAGGCGCCGGGCTCGCGCGTACAGGCGAGTGATGCACTGCACGCGGCGCAGAGCGAGTGGCATCTCCCCAGCATCGACCAACAGGCTCTCAATGGGGGAAGTGCGGAAGGCACCGGTCGCAAGGCGAAGGCCGGTGTGGTGGATCGAATCCACCTTCCGCAATAAACGCTCGGCTGCGGATGCATAAAACTCGCATCCGTAGTCGAGCTTCGAGCGAACAAAGGATCGATAAAAAAGTAAGGCGGTAGCCCTATCAGCGCCCCAAGCGCTGAACGTCACGGAACGGAGAATGTCCATGGCGCGGGTACAAGAGACCCTAAGGCTGCGAATGTGAGCCTCCCAGGTGAGGCGTCGGTCGAATACAAGACCAAGGAAACGGTGCGACTCAACCACATCCAGGCGCACCCCATTAAGAAACAAATCTGGGTCGGGGTGAAGCCGTGGATGGCGGCAGAAGTGCACCACCTTAGTCTTGGCCAAAGAAAACCGAAACCTGTGCGCTTCGGCATAGCGAGAGACGCGGTTCAATGCCTGTTGGAGTCGGCGCTCCAGAGTTGGCATCTGGGCCGCGCCAAAAGAGATCGAAAGGTCGTCCACGTAGAGCGTAGCGAGAACATCTTCCGGCAGCACCGAGGTGATGCCGTTGATGCTCAGGGCAAAGAGTGTGACACTGAGGACACTTCCCTGCGGGACACCCTCTTCCTGCTCCTTTGGGCCGGAGAGGGCTCCCCCCACCCGTACGCGGAATCGACGATCTCGCAAAAATTCAGATATAAACATTGGGAGGCGTCCCCTCGCCCCCATCGTGTGGAGAGTCTCCATGATACCGTATCGCCATGCGGTATCATAGGCTTTCTCCAGATCAAAAAACACCGTGGCGTAGTGCTGTCTACGAAGGAAAGCCTCGCAGACGGCATTTTCCAGTCGGAGCAGAGCATCCGACGTGGAGTGGAACTTACGGAAGCCGCACTGTGCAGAAGACAGATGGCCTCCGCTGTCCAGGAAATAGGCTAATCTAACATTTACCAATTTCTCCATCAACTTGCACACGCAAGAGGTTAGAGAGATTGGGCGGAAACCGGTCGGAGTAGAGTGATCTCTCCCCGGCTTGCGAAAGGCGAGCACAGTAGCGATTCGCCAGGAGTCTGGGAGGAGACCTTCCACCCAGATCCTGTTGAACAAATCTAATAGAAAGGCCATGCCTCGCTCACCCAGGTGTCGAAGCATGGCGTACGGGACATCGTCCGGACCATGGGCGGTGTCCGCGCACGAAGCGAGAGCGGAACGCAACTCACTCACAGTAAACTTGTCGTTGAAGGGTTCTCCGCCTCTGGAGGTAAAGTCCAGCCGGCGGCCTTCCGCGACATCACGACGTGCATTGAATGCTGGCGGAGCAGCATCACGGCTAGAGAATGCGGAAAAAGCGGTCGCTAAGGATTCCGCCACGGACGCGGGGTCCGAGATTGCGGTCCCATTCTCCTGGAGAACGGGAGGGGGGTCCTGCGAGAACTTGCCCCGAATCCTTTTGACTCGCTTCCACACCTCAGCTAAAGGGGTCTTCCCGTTAAGTGAAGACACGTATGCCCGCCAAGAAGAGCGGCGGGCGTGCTTCGAAATATACCGGAACCTAGCCCTAGCCCGACGAAATTCAGCGACGGTGAAATCGTTCGGGCGGCGCTTATAGCGCATGTAGGCATAACGCTTCTGTTTGAGGGCCGTCTCACACTCGGCCGACCACCATGGGAGTGGTCGGCGTGCAAAACGGCCAGACGTCCTAGGAATAGTAGTCAGGCCCACGGCGATGAGGTTGCCGGAGAAGAACTCGACGGCCTCATCTACCGACCTAAACTCCTTGACTGAGATAGAGAATTCAGTCATTTCCTGAAATGCAGGCCACCGCGCCCGCGCCAAGCACCACCGAGGTAGTCTCTCAGGCGGCAGTTGCCCTGAAAATGATATTTGAATGGGAAAGTGATCACTACCATGGAGGTCATCGACCACCCCCCAATCAAAATCAGGCTGTGCATCCGAAGAGCACAAAGATAGGTCAAGGCAAGAAAATGAAGCGGTTCTCGGACAGTGATGCGTAAACTCATCCACGTTTAGGACACCCATCTCAAGCTCTTCGATCAGATCGGCAAGGACTTGTCCCCTGGGATTTATGGTGTAATCTCCCCAGAGAGGATGCCTGCCGTTCAGATCTCCAAGCAAGAGATAGGGCCTCGGCAACCGTGCCACGACGCGGCGAAAGTCCCCCGCGTCGAAGTCAGCTGACGGTGGAATGTACGCAGAAATGATAGTATACCTCCTATCCAGGTGCAGCTGCACAGCCACTGCCTGAAAGGAGGTATCTAAAGAGAAAGGAAGAACGGAGACATCATGCCGGGTGTAAACCGCGCATCCCCCAGCCCGGCCGTCCCGCGGTGGTTGGGTCGCAAGACCCTTATACCCCGGGAGGGCAGGCAGGGGGCACGCGCCTAGCATGGTCTCCTGCAAAAAAATAGCTAACGGGGAACGGGATGAGGCGAGCCTCCGCAGCTCCTCCCAGTTGGCCCGGAGTCCACGGCAATTCCATTGAAGGAATATGCCCTCCAGGCCTAGCTCGGAGGAGACGCGGGGGCCCTCCTCGAATTGAAGACCCTCACGGGAATGGCCGTACGCTTCCCGGGGGCAGAACCCCGGGCGCTGTTGGCCGGACAAAGCGCTGAAGGCGCTGTCGCCTTCGAGGACTTATTGGGGGAGGTTGGGCTCGCCATGCGAGTCTTTTCCTCCCTCCGCCTCGAAACTTTAGGCGGGCGTTGCGGCTTCGGAGGCGGGGGGGGGCCCTCTTTTCGAGGAACCACCGTCTCCGAGCCACTCGCTCCACCTCGGGGCGTGGGCAAAGGGGCCGAAGCTCCTTTGTTGCTGTCCTCCTTTCGGGGAACAGCTTTAGGAACCCCGGAAGATGGCCTAGCGACCATCTTCAGGGGTGTTGCCTCCTGTGAGTCTAACGACTCGGTGGAGGCGCGTGGCCGTTTCGCTTTACGCGAAACGGTCACGCTGGGGGAAGAGGGGGGAGCCCTGGTTTTAGCCGGGGCAGGGTATGAACCCTTTTTGCCGCCAGCTTTACCAGGGGAGCGCCCAGGTTGGGTAGAGCCCACAGAAGGGCTCCGAATGGGCGCGGAAACAACCGTGCTCGTTGGCCTGGATGGGCCAGGAGCAGAGGGTGCCTTTCTAACTAATGAGGCATATGACGTCCCAGGCAGAGCCGGGCGCGCCAGGACCAAGTCCTTTGCCTCGCGGAATGAGAGTCGATCCTGGGCCTGAACGGCCAGGATTTCTTTCTCAAGGAGATATGCACCACATTGGTTCGAAGAAGCAGGGTGCGGCTCTCCGCAATTGACACACTTGGCCACACACGATTTGGACTTATCGTGTGCGACCTTGGAGCAATTTACACAGACTTCGGGTGACCCCGATTTTGCACGTCTACATGATCGATTCGTATGGCCGAAGCGGTGGCAGTAATAGCACCGCCGCGGCAGTGGCACGAATGCCTTCACGCGGTAGCGGTACCAACCGGCACGCACCGACTCAGGGAGCTTGTCACAGTCGAACGTGACGAAGAGTGTAGGGGTGGGTCTCGAGGCCCCTCCCTGTTTTCTCATCACACGTTCGACCTTGACCGCCCCATGGTCGGCCAGCTCTAGGGTGATGTCCTCAATGGAGTAGTCAACAAGTTCCCTCGCATAAACTACTCCTTTCACAAAGTTCATGGTAGAGTGCGGCGTCACACTCACCGGGGTGCCATGAAGTGTCCGAAGAGCACTTATCTTGGCCGCCTCGGCGGGATTCGCCGCATTCGCCAGAAGGCTCCCGTCCGAGAAACGGGTTACCTTCGGCTCTCTACCAATTGCACTAGCTAATCCTCTCCTCTGATGGATCATGTTGCCCTTGGACAACATGGTGCCATCAGTGGAGCGAATAACGAGGAAGCGTTTGAAGCCAGCGGGCTCGAAAACGCCAGGTAACCTCTGAATCAGGGGCCCCGATGTCATCGAGGCTCCGCCCTGTGCATTCTTGGTCTTAGTCGTAGTCATGGGCTCCGCACACGAGGGGGTAGAGGGGCCGGATGTGCTGATCTTGGCTTGGTCGCCTACCAAAGTGGTAGCAGACCCATCCGTCCCCGCAGCCCCCGCGGATGGAGAGGAGCCCCGAGTCTTCTTCATCTTTTGAGTCTTTTTAGTCTTTTTCTTTTTAGGAGAGGAGGGCGGGGAATGAACCCGCTTTTCACCTCCGCCGGCAGAAGTCCCCAGGCCAGATGGACCAGCCTCAGCCAGGTCCCTCTCCGAAATGGAGAAGGTCCTGGTTGTCGTAGGGGCACCTGTCGGAGGAGATCCCTCCCCTCCTTCTACTGCCTCGGAGCCCTCAGCCATTTGAGGAGGACCTTGCATAGGGGCGGATTCGGGTTCGGTGCTTGGCGCCGAGCCCGAATTCCCCCCCATGGAAGGCCCTACCGTCTGGGGCTGGGTCTCCTCAAGGACCATGTCTATCACAGGAGGGGCCTCCAGTTGGCCATCCCCTCCCAGGACATCGCAGGTCCCCTTGGCAGTATTGTCACTAGTCAGGTGGTGTGGGGAGGCACAGGCCTTGACCCCAGCAAGGTTCAAAATTCTTGCCAGCAGGTCTTTTGAGGGAAGCGACCGAAGGGGCCTGGCTTCCCTCTCCCCCCTAAGGGGGTTTGCCCTACCGAGCCGCTTGCACGAGGGGCGGTCGGCAATGGGCTGCCTGCTGGCTTTCTTGGCAGTCCCCTTAGAAAGCAAAGGAGGGACTGCCGCTGGAGATAGGGAGGTGCCCGAAAGCACCTCCAGAGAAGGGGGTGAGGGGGAGTCCCCTACACCCGTAGGCGTAGGAGAGGAGTAAGCCTCCTCTCCGGTTAAAGAATTATGGAGGGTCCCTTGCGCAAGCACAAGGGGGGGGACCTCCATTTTCTCGGTGGAGCTGCCCGAGGGCGGCTCCGTAGATGTTTTTGGGGAAGTTGGGGGTTGGGGTTTTTGTTTTTTTTCATACATGGGCATGGTGACCCTCTTTTGATTACGGGACGCAATAGCTCATCACCTCTCGCAGTTGCCCGCACTGCGAGAGGTGCTTACAAGCCCGGCAGAGCCAGGCGCCGCCATTCGGGACCACCCCTCCCGCCTGGTGGCCCGGCAGTCCTTCGGCATGGCGGCTCCACCTTGGACACGGCGTAAAAAATATAGGTTGTGAAGAGGAGAGGAAAAGGGATGTGAGGAAGATGTGGGTGGGGATGAAGCAGGTTGTTAAAAAAAAACCCATCCCGAACCGGAGCTGAGGGGTTAGGGAACAATGTCCCCTCCCCCCCGATCCGGGGTGGTTGGCTTGAGAAGAAGGTCAGCATTCTACCCTGTGAAATTAGAGGCTGACCAGAGAAAGTTGTGGGAGAGGTTGTATGAAAAGCGACGAGGTAGGGGAGAAATCGGGCTATCTGAAGGAAGGAAGAGAGGCTAAGCTGGGGCCGGACGGAGCGCTGGATCCCGTCAGCACGGCGGCCAGGATGGCAAATCGCCGCGCCCCTTACGGGGTATTATAACACAAACATGGAATGGCTCGCTTAAGAATGCCGTTGGAAGCACTAGTCAATATGTTTAGGAACATAGGGACTGTGCAAAAGGCTATTCACTAGCCTATATGAGAGGGTTTCATGTCCCCATTAAGTTCAGTCACACTTAAGCATCATCATCCATAAATCTATTCACTAAATTCTGAAAACTCCCGAGAAGAAGAGTTTATTTTAAGTCGCGTGCTACTCTATAGCTAACTATGTCGGCCGGTCGGTCTCGTTATTTTGCTTTTTATTGTTTTGGTAATAATATCGTAACTTCGGCCGATTCTAACGAAATTTGAAACCCTTATGTTGTTTTACATCTTCTTTCGAATGGTATAATTACCAAAGTCCTCCCAAGGATAGCCGGGAAATTATTTGGCAATATTATAACTATTAGGCCACTCTAACAAAATTTGAAACCCTTATGTTGTTTTGCATTCCCTTTCGAATCATACAATTGTGAAGGTCAGTCCAGCAATTATTGAAACTTTTGAAGGTCGTAAGGTCATTAATCAGAATAACTGAGAGCACGCGACTTTAGTCAGCAGACCTAATTTTCTGCAGGTCCTATCTATCCCATCACTCATGACTCGAGTGGATTAGAGCGTCTTTGCTGGTTCGCATTTATGTAAGAAAAAATTAACATTTCGTCGTCAGTTGGGAGGATAGCACCCGAATTTGTTGTCCCCAAATTTGGGGACAAAAAACGCTGCAACCCGCGGAATAATCCTGTCGCATTTGGCCCCGAGGAATTACTATGGTCTTTGCTTATTTGGGGCTGCCCACCCCCTCCATCTCTATTCCTCGTGGGTGAACAAAACCTCATCGGATTACAAACAAGTCAACAGAACTCTGCTTATTAACCCGAATCTCACACCGGGCTACTTCAGAAAATGAAACCCCTAAAACATGTACAAAGGCATAGTAAGCAACCATCAAGGGATTGGCGACGGGGGGTGTTATTCCCAAAAGGAACCAAGGACGGCGTTTTCATCTCAGATATTGATAGAAAGGACAGGAAGATGAGAACGGCTGGCTAAATCGACTGGAATAGTGACCAGACGTGCGTATTATTATACACACCAGGAACCGGTTCTGTAGTACAGAGCCCCGAGGCGATCAAAGGCCCGAAATTACCCCCCCCCCATAGAGAAAGCGTCCTTTCATCACTCTCGCCTCTGATACACTAATGTAGGAGGACTGAGGAACGACAGACAAAAATAAATGCAACAATTAAATGACCCAACAAGTGGTCGAACCTCATTTGACACGATGTGGCAATCATACACTGACCGTTGCTTCCATCTATCGGCGGATCGCACGTCGGAGCCTCACCTGTTGGTCCCTCAGCAAGCCCAATGCGAGTGTGCAATGGAGCACCGCCGTCCCAAGTAAAAACGACTGTCACAACCAGGCCGAAATGGGTTCAGGGGCGGGCGGAGCGACTCCGCCGGTTAGCGGTGAGAGTCGATGAACTCTCTCATAGAGGTCGTGGGCCTTTCGAAGAAGCGTTATTTCGGCGGTATAGTTCCTACCCCTATGAACCAATAACTTGGAAGTAGGGCATCTCCACCCGTCAGGCTACAGAAGTTTCCTCTTCAACTCCCTACCATGTTTAATCGCCTTAGAACTTATAAAGTTATAAACAGAACCATTTTCCTAAGGTTAAGGAAAGTGAAAAAAGTGAGGGGAGAGGGGGGGGGGAGACTCGTAGTCTTAACGAGACGATTTGAGGATCTTGGGCCTGCCCAAATTCCGTATAATCGGGCCCCCAATGCAGGGCCCAACATCTCAAATACTACATGAAAGGTAGAAACACGGCAATGCTAAAGTAACAACAAAAATGCCCAATTCGAGTCTCGTACGATACGATTATATAGCCTAAGGGACAACATTGATAGATCCTACAACCTGCTCTGTTCTTTGGGGAGGTCAAGACTGGGTGGGCACACTTAAAGGATTCTCCAGAGAAGGAGATTACATATTTGGGAATAGCTTTAGGCAAGATTCTGATGACAAGTGGCGGAGGGATCCGAGATACCTCCCCGTACATAAAAATCCGATCCTGTCACGACTTAAAATGGGGTAAAAAAATAAATAATCGTAGTGGACAAAAATATTAAGCAAAATATTCGAACGGGCTTCTATTTTATTTCAGTAAAGCAATAGGCACCATACAAACAGACGGGCGAACAGCTGCAAAATACAAGTCTGGGCGTGTCATTATTTCGTGAGGAAAACTTTAGTCTTTACGATTCTATGAAGACAATTTTCTTGTGGTGTTACAAATTTCGGGATATGACTATAGCCATCACCAAAAGTCTTGACATTAATGATATCGAATGTTTTGGAATTTCTTTTAAACAAAGCGAATTACAAATGTTCAAGTTCAGAAAAGAATTTGGATAATGTATTAAAATTATTCATGTTTGGGTTTTTTTTCTCGTATATTCGAAGATTTCATCCAAGTTGTTTCAAAAATGGATTTTCAATTTTAATCTTTGGCAGGAGGTAATAGCTACTGGCCCCTAAAAAAAAGTAAAGTATAATGAAATTATTACAGGAAATTAAGATCGAAAAAAGCCATGCCGGTTATTTTTTCTTTATTTCAAAACAAGCATCCAACTGAAAAAAACAGCAAATTATTACGAGACCAGACAAGGCTTCGCCACTCCCTTTGATGGTTAAATTTTCATAAATTTTTTGAACTTGGCCAATTATAATAATTTTAAAAAGGAACTCGAAACTAAATTTCCCCTCTTTCAAAATATCACGTTGCTAAAATATAGTTATAGAAGAAGATATATAAAAATACATTTTCTGAACTTCACCATTTGTAATTCTTTGGGTTTTAAAAAATTCACAAAATTTCGATACTTATATTTATTTCTGAAATTCACCATTTTGTTTTTTGATATTATAAAAGAATTATTAGAAATAACTTTGATAAAAAAAAATAAGTCATTTGTCCACTAAGGAAAAAAAAACGATTAATTTTTCACCCATCTTCAAAAATCCTCATACAATTATAGAATTAGTGATGATGATGATATGTACTGGAAACCTTTTATTTTTTCTTCGACCAAAACGCCAATGCTTAGAGAGCCAGAGACCGAAGGTCTGCCTGCGAAGCGCAAGTTCCTTTTGTCTTTTTAAAACTATAGTCGAATACTTATTTTTCTGCAGTTTTTTTTTATTTTCATCTGGTAAAATTAGCGATTTAGAATCAGAGAATGGTAAATTGGTACTATAAAAGCATGATTTAAGAATAACAAGAGGAGCGGCTTCGCCACTCCTTACAGAAAGTTAACGCTTCGCAGGAAACCTTCGATCTGTGGCCTACGACGGCCTATCTGGCTCAAGCAATGGAGTTTTGGTCTAAAAAAAATGAAAAGGTTTCCAGTACCTATCTCCTAATAATTTTCTCTTTTTCTATGTTTGAGTCTTTTGGGGAACAGGCCCTGCAGCGGATTAGGCGTTCGAGGCTATATCGAGGTTAAGGTTAGGCTATGGCGTTTGAGGCTATAGTGTATACAGCCAGCCGCCTGGTTAGGTTAGGTTCTGGAGTAAGAAACTGGTGCAAACTTCTAGCAGAAAGTTTTTCCAATTAGTTATGGCTTTTTTAACATTTTAAGCTCTTTAACACACACAAACAGTAGTTGTCAACACTTTGCACCATGCGTGGATGAAATAAAAAATGGTCTTAAAATACAATTTTGATTCTTCTAACCAAGTTTCTTTTCACAATCCAACAGTGAACTTGCAATCACGCTTATTACAGCGACAAAGGCAAAGCGAAGATGCTAGGTTTCATAATATGTCCATTTTTGCAATGCCTTGAACGCCTAGTTTCATTGTCTGGCCCGTTTCGAAAAACCCACCTGTTTTTTCCATTTGGATGCTTATTTTCTAGGTATAACGAAAAAAACAACACCACCCCAACAAAAACTTTATCGGAATTCTTTTACTACATGTAAAGAAAAAACTACCTTAAAGCTCTTTTTCTCACCATCTAAATTTGTTTTTATATACAAAAAAAAATTACAGGAAAAAACCATGCCTTAGTTTTAAAACATTTTCTGAACTTGATTTGTTTTTTGTTTTTTTAATTCCAAAACATTCGATAATCACTTATTTTTTCGGATCGCTTAGAAAGAACTTTGATAAAAGCTTAAAAAATACGAAAAAACAGCTCTGCGGGCCGTTTTTCAAACTGTTAAAAGAAAATCTTAGAAAGAAATTGGATAAAAAGCTTCATACCGAGGTGACTCGAAAACTAAAATTCAAACCGTTCAAAACTAAAATATAGTACTATGGAAGATAACACAGCTTTTAGTTTACAAGTAAGAATTCTGTCCCACGTGTATTGTAGACTGGTAATGATAGTATGGCTCATTTATCAGGATGACAAGAGGAGTAAGTGGGCAATTCCTTCATGGAAGCAGGTTGTCCAGTGGAAGAGTGAAGAAATGGCCCTGTTTGGCACTTCGGGGCATTGTAACCGGTCCCCAAAATATAAAGCAACAAAAAAAACTTAAAGTGGATACCGTACCATATTAATCGACGACGAAAACGAGGTCACCCTCGAAAAAAGATGCCACCAAGATGATGCAACGGATGTATGTCGACGAAGGGCCAATTTGAGTGAGCAGTCGCTATTTCACGTCAATTTTCCGAGAACCTAAACAAGGATGTGCCTCACCAGGAGGTCTCACGTCGCTTGAGAGAGGTGGGACTTATAGCACGCTAGCTTACTAAGAAACCATTTAAAAAAAAATAATAAAGTGTAATTAGGAGGGGCTTTCATCATTTTGGCAAATTTAAGTTGTTCGAATGGCAAGCAGCATGTAAGGGCGTCGTGTACACGTGAAAAATTAAATCGACACAGCGCTACTGTGTGGTAGAATGTTTTCGAGCGATGGAGTCTGTCAGCTCGTCCTTTTACCCTGCAGTATAAGAGCTCTTGCTAGCCGAGCGGATACGGCGTTGGAGAAGCAGACCGCGAGTGCGTACCCAAGACTGGGTACAAAACCCCTTCTCAGCCAGGATGGACAGAGGAGATGAGGAAGATCGCTCGTGTTCACAGGGAAGTGTACGAAGAGATAAGACGGGAAGGTCCTAACCGGTAAAGAAGCTCGCTTCTTCGGCGCCGAAGCACCGAGCTAAAAGAGGCCTTCCCGCTCCAGTGAGGGACGATTCGATGTATCTGCAATTCGCGGATGACATTACACAAATCGTTCCAAGTCCCATCAGGAACGCTGGAGTTCAAGCATGAGGAACGCTGGAGTTCAAGCATGAGCAACAGCTGCTGAGATTGATAACCAACAGTTATGAAAAAAAGTGAAAAATCAAGACGAACCGCCAGAAATTCCAATGAACTCCCGGAAAATAGACGACGTCCTCGTTGAGAATGAATTTTATCCGTACTCTAACGAGGAAAAGGTCCTGGGCTTACGTCTTTCAAAAACAGGATACAAGGCCCACATAAACCACAGAGCCTTCCTAGCCAAAAGAGCTGAAGAAACTGTACCGTTTCCGAAGCCTCAACGTGCCAAATAAGAGGAAACTCTACAGGGCCTTGGTACGGCCCCGTCCTGGTATACCCGGCCGTGATCACGCAGAGGCTAGCTGTACCTCTCACAGGACGATGCAGAGGGTACTGAATCAAGCCACACTGCTTATAACTGGCACGAAAAGGATCGACCGTATTCGACAATCGGTTCTGCACAATAAAACCGGACTCAAATCGATCAATATGGAGATCCAGAGGCTAGGAAGAAAGACATGAGACAAAGTAGAAGAAACACTCACAACAATAGCCTAGACATACCCCAATTCAGACAACGTACAGTAAAAAGGACCTCTCTATTCCCCAGAGGAAGAAACTGTGCAAGAGAAAATATAAGACCTATCTACACCTAACAATGATACAAAAATCGAAACAAGACAAGGAAAAATAATAAACAAAAGGCAATAAACTTTAATAAAAAGAGAAGTGCCCAAATCAAACTCTAACTAAAACAAAAAGAGAAACAATAAAAAGTATAAAGAAAAAAAAGAGGCAAAGTGCCCAAGGTAAAATCAAATTAAAATAAAAGAGAAGAATAAATAATAAATAAAGTTAACTAAAATAATAAGATAAGATAGTCTAACAGCAATAATAAAAAACGTAAACAAAAAGAGGCGAAGTGCCAAAACTATGATTTGAAATAAAAAAAAAGAAGCGAATAATTAAATAACAAAGTCAACTAAAATAAAAAGAGAAAGGTAAAATTAACTAACAACAAACATAGATAAAAGAAGAGGCAAAGTGCCCAAGATAAAATTTAAGTAGAAAGAAAATAAAAAATAAATAAAGTTAAAGAGTAGAAATAGAAGAGGCAAAAAATGCCCATATAAAACGAGAAAAGAATAGTTAGCAAGAAAACGGCTTGAAAGCCACGACGGAGGAACCGACCCCAAAAAACAAGTTATAAAGCAATGGGGAGAACCCGACCGTCTTGGTCAGCAATTTTAGTGACGGAGGATAAAGAAAAATTAAACAAACAATAAGAAGAAAGTATGCCCTCAACACCGGGGCAAACTAGCAAACAATTTCGCACCTATGAAAACCTACCACACATTTCAGCACTTTAACTTGGCGTTGGTCTCCCTACGTCGCGGTACCGGGTTCGATCCAGGCAAGAGCGGACACAAACGTCAACGCACGGAGATCTGGATACCAATGGGTGGACGCGCTGAGCTCAGGCCTGTATTCGGGTGGGTAGATCTTACACTTCTCATCTCACACACAGCCAAATACAACAATGCTTTCTTTCCTCTCCCGTCTTTGCAGCACAACACACACACGCTATCCCTGTTTAAAGGAGTCTTGCCGATGGGTATCTATATCCACATACCTCTGACGGCGGAACAGATCCCTCTGCCCCGGAGCGACGAAGGCTTCACCTAAACGCTGTTTGGTCTCAAAACACAATACTTCATGGCACCTCTCCCCAAGAAGCACCGGGCTGCGGTGACCCCTCGGTCTAACCAGCGACATACTAACCTTTATGTCCAATTCATTATTCGGTCGGAGGATCCTCCTGGATAAAGCAAGGTTGGCAAACAAAACCCTGTAGTATACAAGCATATTTACTTGAAGAACGTGCCCCCCCCCCCCCCCACCCGAACATCGGGGGATACGTGAGCCTGCTTTCATGCAGGACAATGCTCCGTGCCATACAACAAAGCCGTTCTATGGTCTAGAAAAGAATAGCGACGCGATGAACTGGCCTGCGCAGATGCCTGATTTAAACCAAAAAGAAAACCTTTTGGAAGATAATTCGGCGAGAAGGTTTTATGGGCTCAGAAACCGACGGATGTTGAAGATGCGACAAAAAAAAAATCGAATAATAATGCGAGAAGATGGTGCAGTAGGACGGCCACAGATGGCGCTGAAGTCATTGATAACAAGGACCTCCATGCTTCCTATTGTTTTGTTAAGTGTCTAAGATAATTATGTTTTATGGTTGCAATGGCATTTTATACTTATCGTTCCCTAGTTTGGAACGAATCTTTTCTTCAAATACACATTTTTTTCAACTTTGTTTACTCGTTATTGAAATAAAATTGAGGCATCTTCCCAAGAATATTGTGGAATTTTGACGAGTATTTCTACTCGTCTAGGTCCTAGCCAATGGGAAACTAGAATGATGGAAAGTCCATTACAGCAAAGTAGCTAAAAAGAGGAGTCTACCAGGGGCGGTCGCGTCCTCGAGTATGCGTAACTTTCCCGCCAAGCTCTAAAATGAATGTAGATCCGGCCGAGAAGTAACTTTCCCACTAAGCGATACAATACATGCAGATTCGACCGAGAGGTAACTTTCCCGAAAAGCTCTACAATAAATACAGATCTGAACAATATATAAATAAAAAATAAGGATAAAAAAAAGGCAGCGAGGAAGCGGGCTCCAGGCGTCGGTGGTAGGTCTGTCTTCCACAGGCGAATGAGCAATGCGACGACCTACAAAAAAAACGGTGAAATAAAGTGGAGGAGGCTGTCAAATAAAGTGGAAGAAGGTCAGCCTCCTCTAAAAAAAAAGCCGTATAGTCCGCAAGTCTGTGTGCATGAACCAGTCCAGAGTATAAGGACAAGTGATAGCGACCCCGCTCGTCCCGGGACAAGTAGCGTGCGCGAAGATCACCCAGATTGGGGCATTCCAAAAGAATGCGCAATCCAGTCGAGAGGTAATTTTTCCTCCAAGCTCTACGATGCAATGCAGATCCAGCCGAGAGTGTAAAGCAATAGAGAAGCCACTTCTAACGCAAACGAGAAGAGCCACTTCGAGTGGAGGATGAATGTAATTGGTTTGCAGGAAGGTTTTTCTTCACTGATTCAGGTTTATTTGACATAGAACATAGGTTTAGTTGACTGGAACAGGAGCTGCCAAGTGTAGGCCATGAATGGTCTTTTGCAGTCTCCTTCTTTTCTTATGTTCTTATGTATCAGAATGCAAAGAAAGGACACCCGCTCAAATAATAATAAAATTGCCAAAATTATTCAGGTGAAGTGTTGATGTAGCGTAAATAAAAAAAACAACAATCTAAGAATATATGCAAGGACAAACTCTTTTCGTATAATTCTCATCCTAGTTATTTAACTATATTTGCGGCCTAGTTGGTCCAGTGGGGACAACAAATACCACACAATCAATAAGAATTATCCACTAGGTCTTTGCCAAGTTATCACGCAGTGTAGGTCTTTTTGATCGAGTAATCCATCGGATATAGATTAACTTTTTTAAACAAAATTTTATCAGACGACGCAGCAATTCAATGAGCTTTGAGTGCTGAACATGGGACAGAGTCGCAAGGAATGGTGATACCTCAAAAGATCTTTCGATCCATACCAAGGTGCTAGTGAAGAAATATGTCCGACGTTCATCTACATCAAATCCACTAACCGACATTTTAACTTTTCACGACCTCTGCCCAGGGCAGGGTGGGCAAAAAAAAAAAACCCAGTCCTAAGGAACCTGTGGTTTGGGGGGCTTTTTCAAGTGAAAATGAGAAAAACCTGGGTTTTTTTTTTCAAAATTACTTTTTTTTCAAGAAATGAATGCTACTTATTATTTTATTCAAAATTCATATTTATAATTTCAACAAATATGTATCAAATTAAGGTTATTTCTCCAATACTGACTCATAATTCATCTCTCCTTCTACAGGTTATGGCTATCATGGGACATGGGTACCCCAAATTCTCAATCAGTGATCTGTTACTGTGATCTATTCTTGCTATAATATAATTATTAAACTAAGTAATTATTAATATTATATAAAAATAGATATAGCTATTCTTTTTCTGTTATTCTAATGCTTGTAGCATTTGTTTTTTGAAAAACTCAAGATTTAAAAAAAAAAACAGAATAAAACCAGGGTCTTATTGGGTTTTTAAAAAACAAAACAAATGTAGACTACAAGCATTAGAATAACAGAAAAAGAATAGCTATCTCTATTTTTATAATATTAATAATTAATTAGTTTAATAATTATATTAAGGTAAGAACAGATCACTGATCGAGAACTGTGGGTACCCATGATAGCCATAAGCTGTAGAAGGAGAGGTGAATTATGAGTCAGTATCAGAGAAATAATCTTAATTTGATACATATTTGTTGAAATTATAAACATAAATATGAATTTTGAATAAAAGAATAAGTAGCATTCATTTCTTGAAAAAAAAAAACACAAACCCTGGGGATTTTCAAATTTCACTTGAAAAGGCCACCAAAAAACCCGGGTTTTTTTATTTGCCAACCCTGCCTCTGCCGGGAGACTATTCCGTGTTGAGGACATACCCAGCTTGTAAACGTGGTTGAGTCAAATTCTTGTTCAACGTGAACAACTTCCTGACACAGTGGAGTATCTGATTGTGGACTGTGATAATCGCAATGTAGAGAGAGGCTCGCAGGAAAAACGGTAGAACGAGTTAAAAGATTGGATTATTAACAAGTGTGGTTGGTACTCGGAGTTTGGGTGCAGAGGAATTGATATTGATGGAAAGAGAATAAGGTAGCAAATATATTTTGGATAAATGTGTGAGATGTGATAAACAGTCAAAACTAAGCTCCACTGGATGGGGTGAGCAACAGGACTGTTGAAGCGAACGAGAACGAACATAACCAGCGCTTGAGGCTAGCGGTGGACAATGGTGCAATACCTGTAGATGCCGTCCCAGACCTAACGGCGTTTGGTAAGTTGATTCTAAGGTACTTCCCGATTATAAAAGGCAGTATCTCGATGCAATTGAAAGCACAACCAGAACATTTTAGGAAACAGCATTTTACCAGATTCTCTTGGCTGTCGGGACTATAAATTTATTAGTAATTAAATATAAAGGAAACAACAGGCGTCGATGCATACGGAGTAAATGAACATCTTTCTTTTTGTAAGGAAACGTAACAAGAAAACATCAAAATATTTCCTGCACTTTTTTTTATATAAATTAGATTCATTCTAAGCTCATAATTATGGGGATTCGATGTTAGGGTGTTGGTTCTCTTTCCTAGGTCAATTATTTTCTGCCAAGCTCACAGTTTGATGCAAAACCAGTTTTTTAAATTGTCATTTGCATTCTGGGATATTTAGAGGCACTCAGCTGGTTAGGAATGAAGCAGAAAACTCGCCAATAGTGACATCCAAATGACCGGCGATCAGTAACACTAGAACATTAGATTTAATATTCCTTTTACTTTAAGAATACTAATATAGATTTTTACCAAAGCATATAATAATCACAAGATAAGGCCCATTGAAAAGAGAGCCTGAATCCCGCGCCCAGATGATGAGAAAAATATTTTACAATAACACTTAAAGGGACGGTACAGTGTTACAACTTAAGACGTGCGTATGGTTCTGCCTTAACATAATTCAACGGATGATACAAGCCACAAGGGCTTATCAGAGGTTATCTAAGTCAATAAAAGACCCTGCAAGAAGCACCCATTGTCCTTATAAGCTGAATCCAAAATACCCTTTCTGAAGCATCACCAATCAAGGCTTGTCAAAAGAAGATATAATATACTAGATTACTAGTTTGGAGAAATACCTAATGATTGAAAATTAGCGAATATAGTGCCAATATTTAAAAAGGGAAGTAAAGAGGACCCAAATAACTTTAGGCGGGTAAATTTAACTTCTATAAGGGGATTTCTGACCATCTAGAGTGTGGTAGGTTAATAAATAATGCTCAGCATGGAATTAGAAGAGGTAGATCGTGTTTAACAAATTTACTGGATTTTATGGATTATGATGTAATTTACTTAGAATTTAGCAAAGCTTTTGATAAGGTTCCACATAGGAGATTTAGTTCACAAATTAAATATGCATGGGATATGTGGGAAAGTTGTGAATTGGATAACTGAATGGCTGATAGACAGGAAACAGAGTTGTGCTGAATGGAGTGGTCACAGTGGAGGAACATTATCAGTGGCATACCGCAGGGATCCGTCCTAGGCCCTTTATTATTCATAGTTTATATAAATGATTTTGGGGAGGTTGTAAATAGCAAAGTGTCAATTTTTGCTGATGACACTAAATTGGCAGCTGTAATGAAAGAAGTTCAGGGTAGCTTTAAAGTGCAGAGTGACTTAAATAAGTTATTAGCTTGGACTCAAAAGTGGCAGGTGACTTTTAACCTTAAAAAATGCAAAGTTCTTAACATGGGAAGGGATAATAGGGAATGTAGGCTATGAAATGGATGGGCATTGGCTGAATTCAGTTGAGGATGAGAGGGACTTAGGCGTAGTAGTAGATAGGTCACTGAAGTCTTCAAAGCAGTGTAGTGAGGCAAAAAATAGATTAAATAGGGTGCTACAATACATTAAGATGAATGTTAGCTATGAGAGTAGAGGTTATCCTTAAACTCTACAACTCGTATGTTAGGCCACATTTAGAGTACTGTATACAAGCATGGCCACCACATTTTAGACATGACATCAACCAGCTAGTAAGTACAAAGGAGGGCAACAAAAATAATACCTTCCCTGAAGCACCATGAATATGAAAGATAGACTGAGGGTACTAAATTTGTTCTCATTTGAGAGAAGATGTGTGACAGGAGATATGATTGAGCTTTTTAAAATCTGCTCTGTGATGGATAAGTTGGATTTTAGCAAGTTATTTAAGTTGGAAGATAGTAATAGGACTAGGGTTTACCACTTAAAAATTAAAAAAACAGAGGTGCAGGTTGGATGTTAGAAAATATTTTTCAACAAAAGAGTGGTAGATTACTGGAATAGTTTGCCAGGGGGTACTCTGGACTCATTTTTTTTATTATTGTATATTATGATTGATTTGGAATTTGATGAGTCTTGATGATGATGCTTTTTGTTTTTGACACATTCCTGTGGATGGTTGTAATTGTATATTGTAGATGTATGATCTGACACAATCCTATGGGTGCATTTTGTGGGTGTTTGACAGATGCGGATGACCTTTGATAGGCCCTTGTGGCTTTTGTCATCAGTGAAATTATGTTATGTTATATGTTAGTAACCTGCTACCACTAAGCTTCAACATCGTGGATCGGGAAAAAAATTAAACTAGTATTAACCTTAAAAACAAGCTCTGTTGGTTCGCTATCTTAAAAATGAAAACAATCATTGGTTAAATTTGGGAAAATGCACCCCCTCCCCGGTATTTTTGTGGGCATTGTTATAAATATCTCTAGTTTTAAAAAAATGTGCAAATGCTATACAGTGTAAATAAAGATATACACTATATAGCTTTTTCACTAAGGAAAAATAGATTGGCAGCCACACTGTCAATTGGAATCACCTCATATTGGGTAATTCTGAAGATCCATACCCCGCCCGTGAGCTTTGCCGCTCGCATTCCCATAATATTTCTTCCACCGCCCAACATGGATCTTCAGGTTTACCAATCAATATTATAGAAAATATGACATTTAAATAGCATTTGGGGGCGGGGTTTGTATGCCCGAAGTCAAGAAACCAACCGGCATAAAAACAATGAACATTGGAGAGGGCCTAACGACGTCTGGAAATCGCCTTTCGGTAAATGTTGCGAGTATGGGCGGATGCGATTCTAGCTTATTTTGAGGGTCGGCTCGCCAAGGCCAATTACCAAAATCAGCATTAGATAGTTAGAGAAATTAAAAATCGTTTATGTTGCCATTTTAAAGTTAATGAGGCTTTTTACACTTACCTGATAATAGAAAGGCGCGAATAACCAACATCAGTGTTGTTGTAAAAACTTTGGAAATATAACCACACACGATAAGCCTACTAAGCTGTATTACAGCGCATTGCCTTAAAGCAGAGTTAGCTTTTACAAGTCTCAAAATCCAGAATTGAAATCTCCCACAGAAGTGGCCTACAGGGAAACGCGGCCAGTCACTGAATGAGCTATAGCTGGTTCGGTCTCAATAGGCCTTGAGGCAATTTGTGTTATTTGGGGGAATATGCTTGAAATAATTAGTTAAATTAAGATTTTTAGTCTTAAAACACAAGGTCGAACGAAACTTAGTCACAAAATACACAGTGGATTGCCAATTATTTACAAAAATGCAACAGGTGGTGACACAAGGAACGAGCAACACTACCCGTCACAACGACTCCCAGTTTACGACTAACCTATTTTTTTATTTAGTCTCCAGCACCCTCAAAACGAAAATTTACTTCAGTACTACGTCTGATGAAAAGCGAAACATTGGACTTTATAAAGATATAAAGTTTGTACTCCATATTTATCAGATAGAATCTATTTTTCTGTTTTCCATTAATATAATTCGATTTCTAGCAAGTTACAAGCATATAAGAAAACCTTTAAAATCATAAAACACAGTTACGATAGTATTCCTTCAACAGAACCTTGAGTCAAGTATTTTAGGTCCGCCCACCAGGTGTCTTCTCCGCCGTTGATTGGCTGATAATTCTATGACCAAACAAAATTGTTACTTTTTTTTTTTGCTCTCCTCCGCCTGTCTTGATTTACCTTGAATTAACACTCGTATCCTTTCTGTAAATTCACACTATTTTTTTTTTTAAGGGCTTAAGCATCTTTTTTATAATGCGGCTGAAACTATGAACGTTATTGGTTTATTGCTTTATTGCTTGTAACCAATGAACTAGAAATTTGTACTCTATAAAATTAAACATTTAAAAAAAATATATATATTAAAGAAAATATAATTTATGGATGCGGAACTTTGAGATATGACTTCGACTGGAAAGAAGAAGAACTGACGGAAGATTATGTAAAAATAATTCTCAATTTCTGACGCTGATCATTAATTCGAACGGACGTGATTTAGCCAGATTTTTTTAATCATATGTAGTAAATAAAACCTTCGACCGCCATATGTTACACCTATTTCTTTCTAAGTGCCCCCACATCCCAGTTTCATTCGGGGGGAAAAGGGTTCAGTGGCTTCTTTCCGCCATTAGTCGCGTCTATCCAGGCGAATGAAATAATGGAGGAGAACAGACAGGTAAAAAGAGTGATCTAAGGCCTTAAAAAACGACGTGTTTCCGGAGGGCGCATGCTCCCCCGGTCCGGAACTTAGAGGAGTCTCGGGTCGAAAAGGGCGCCGATGCCAGTAACCAAAAGGCTCGGATTTATTGGGCAAACGAGAGGCGAAACAGCAAAGATTTTAGAGAAATCTCCAGAGGTGGTACAAGCCCCTTATTTTACCTTTTCCTGCCTTGGCCTTCTTCAGGCGCATGGAGCGTAGGATTTGGAGAAACCTCTCGAGCTTGTATAAGACTCTTATTTTACCTTTTCCCTGCCCAGGCCTTCTTCAGGCGCATGGAGCAGAGGATTTGGAGAAACCTCTCGAGCTGGTATAAGCCCATTATTTAATCTTTTGCTTGCCTTGGCCTTCTTCAGGCGCATAGAGCGGAGGATTTGGAGAAACCGGTCGAGCTGGTATAAGACTCTTATTTTACCCTTTCCCTGCCCTGGCCTTCTTCAGGCGCATGAAGCGGATGATTTTGAGAAAACTCTCGACCTTGTAAAAGTCCCTTATTTTACCTTTTCCTGCCTTATCCTTCTTCAGGCGCATGGAACGGAGGATTTGGAGAAACCTCTTGAGCTAGTATAAGCCCCTTATTTTACCTTTTCCTGCCTTGGCCTTCTTAGGCGCATAAAGCGGAGGATTCGGAGAAACCTGTCGAGCTAGTGTAAGAATCTTATTTTACCTTTTCCTTGCCTTGGCCTTCTTCAGGCGCATGAAGCGGAGGATTTGGAGAAACCTCTTGGGCTGGTATAAGACTCTTATTTTACCTTTTCCCTGACGTGGCCTTCTTCAGGCGCATAGAGTGGAGGATTTGGAGAAACCTCTCGAGCTGGTAGAAGATCCTTATTTTGAATTTTCCCTGCCTTAGCCTTCTTCAGGCGCATGGAGCGGAGGATTTGGAGAAACCTCTTGAGCTGGTATAAGCCCCTCATTGTACCTTTTCGTTGCCTTAGCCTTCTTCAGGCGCATAGAGCGGAGGATTTAGAGAAACCTGTAGAGCTAGGATAAGCACCTTATTTTAAATTTTCCGTGCCTTAGCCTTCTTCAGGCGCAGAGAGCGGAGAATTTGGAGAAACTTCTCGAGCTGGTATAAGCTCCTTATTTTACCTTTTGCTTGCCTTGGCCTTCTTCAGGCGCATAGAGCGCAGGATTTGGAGAAACCTTCGAGCTGGTATAAGCCCCTTATTTTACCTTTTCCTGTCTTAGCCTTCTTCAGGCGCAGGGAGAGGAGGATTTGGAGAAACGTATCGAGCTGGTATAAGACTCTTATTTTTACCTTTTCCCTGGCCTGGCCTTCTTCAGGCGCATAAAGCGGAGGGTTTGGAGAAACCTCTCGAGGTGGTATAAGCCCCTTAATTTACGTTTTCCTGCCTTGGCCTTCTCTAGCCGCATGGAGCGCAGGATTTGGAGAAACCGCACGAGCTTGTATGAGACTCTTATTTTACCTTTTCCTTGCCCTGGCCCTCTTCAGGCGCATAGAGTGGTTGATTTGGAAAAACCTATCAAGCTGGTATAAGACCCTTATTTTAAATTTTCCCTGCCTTAGCCTTCTTCAGGCGCATGGAGCGCAGGATTTGGAGAAACCTCCCGAGCTTGTATAAGACTCTTATTTTACCTTTTCCTTCCCCTGGCCTTCTTCAGGCGCATAGAGTAGAAGATTTGGAGAAACCTATCGAGCTGGTATAAGCCCCTTATTTTACTTTTTCCTGCCTTGGCCTTCTTCAGGCGCATAGAGCGGAGCATTTGGAGAAACCTCTTGAGCTTGTATAAGACTCTTATTTTACCTTTTCCTTGCCCTGGCCTTCTTCAGGCGCATATAGTAGAAGATTTGGAGAAATCTATCAAACTTGTATAAGACTTTTATTTTACCTTTTCCCTGCCCTGGCCTTCTTTAGGCGCATAGAGTGGTTGATTTAGAGAAATCTATCGGGCTGGTATAAGCCCCTTAATTGACTTTTTCCGGCCTTGGCCTTCTTCAGGCGTATGAAGTGGAGGATTTGGAGAAACCGCTTGAGCTGGTATAAGCCCCTTATTTTAAATTTTTCCTGCACTGGCCTTCTTCAGGCGCATAGAGCGGAGCATTTGGAGAAACCTCTTGAGCTTGTATAAGACTCTTATTTTACCTTTTCCTTGCCCTGGCCTTCTTCAGGCGCATATAGTAGAAGATTTGGAGAAATCTATCAAACTTGTATAAGACTCTTATTTTACCTTTTCCCTGCCCTGGCCTTCTTTAGGCGCATAGAGTGGTTGATTTAGAGAAATCTATCGGGCTGGTATAAGCCCCTTATTTGACTTTTTCCGGCCTTGGCCTTCTTCAGGGGTATGAAGTGGAGGATTTGGAGAAACCGCTTGAGCTGGTATAAGCCCCTTATTTTAAATTTTTCCTGCACTGGCCTTCTTCAGTCGCATAGAGCGGAGGATTTGGAGAAACCTCTCGAGCTGGTATAAGCCCCTTTTTTTACTTTTTCCTGCCTTAACCTTCTTCAGGCGCCTGGAGCGGAGGATTTGGAGAAACCTCTCGAGCTGGTATAAGCCCCTTTTTTTCCTTTTTCCTGCCTTAGCCTTCTTCAGGCCCATAGAGCGAAGGATTTGGAGAAACCTCTCGAGCTGGTATAAACCCCTTATTTTACCTTTTCCTGTCTTAGCCTTCTTCAGGCGCAAGGAGCGGAGGATTTGGAGAAACCTATCGAGCTGGTATAAGACTCTTATTTTTACCTTTTCCCTGGCCTGGCCTTCTTTAGGCGCATAAAGCAGAGGATTTGGAGAAAACTCTCGAGGTGGTATAAGCCCCTTAATTTACGTTTTCCTGCCTTGGCCTTCTCTAGGTGCATTGAGCGCAGGATTTGGAGAAACCTCCCGAGCTTGTATAAGACTCTTATTTTACGTTTTTTCTGCCCTGGCCTTCTACAGGCGCATAGAGTGGTTAAATTGGAGAAATCTATCGAACTAGGCTAAGCCCCTTATTTTACTTTTCCGGACTTGGCATTCTACAGGCGCATAGAGCGGAGGGTTTGGAGAAACGTTTTGAGCTGGTATAAGCACCTTATTTTATCTTTTCCCTGGCCTGGCCTTCTTCAGGCGCATAGAGCGAAGGATTTAGGGAAACTTCTCGAGGTGGTATAAGCCCCTTATTTTACTCATTCCTGCCTTGGCCTTCTCTAGCCGCATGGAGCGCACGATTTGGAGAAACCTCCAGACCTTATAAAAGACTCTTATTTTACCTTTTCCCTGCCCTGGCCTTCTTCAGGCGCATAGAGTGTTTAAATTAGAGAAATCTATCGAGCTGGTATAAGCCCCTTATTTTACATTTCCGGCCTTGGCCTTCTTTAGGCGCATAGAGCGGAGGATTTGGAGAAAACCTCTCGAGCTGGTATAAGCCCCTGATTTGACTTTTTCCTGCCTTGGCCTTCTCAGGCGCATAGAGCGACGGATTTAGAGAAACCTCTCGAGCTGATATAAACCCCTTATTTTAACTTTTTCTGCCTTAACCTTCTCTAGCTGCATTTAGGGCAGGATTTGAAGAAACCTCCCGAGCTTGTATAAGACTCTTATTTTACCTTTTCCTTCCCCTGGCCTTCTTCAGGCGCATAGAGTGGTTGATTTAGAGAAACCTATCGAGCTGGTATAAGCCCCTTATTTTACTTTTCCCTGCATTGACCTTCTTCAAGCGCATGGAGCGCAGGATTTGGAGAAACCTTTCGAGCTGGTATAAGCCCCGTATTTTATCTTTTCCCTAGACTGGCCTTCTTCAGGCGCAGAGAGCGGAGGATTTGGAGAAACCTCTTGAGCTGGTATAAGCCCCTTATTTCACTCTTCCTGCCTTGGCCTTCTCTAGCCGGATGGAGCGGAGGATTTGGAGAAACCTCTTGAGCTTGTATAAGACTCTTATTTAACCTTTTTCCTGCCCTGGCCTTTTTCAGGCGCATAGAGTGGAGGATTTCGAGAAACCTCTCGAGCTGGTATAAGCCCCTTATTTTACCTTCTCCTGCCTTGGCCTTCTCTAGCAGCATGGAACACAGAATTTGGAGAAACCACCCGAGCTTGTATAAGACTCTTATTTAACCTTTTTCCTGCCCTGGCCTTTTTAAGGCGTATAGAGTGGAGGATTTGGAGAAACCTCTCGAGCTGGTATAAGCCCCTTATTTTATTTATTCCTGCCTTGGTCTTCTCCAGGCGCATAGAGCGGAGGATTTGGAGAAACCTCTTGAGCTAGTATAAGCCCCTTATTTTAGCTTTTCCTTCCTTGGCCTTCTCTAGCCGCATGGAGCGCAGGATTTGGAGAAACCTCCCGAGCTTGTATAAGACTTTTATTTTACCTTTTCCCTGCCCTGGCCTTCTTCAGGCGCATAGAGTGGTTGATTTAGAGAAACCTATCGAGCTGGTATAAGCCCCTTATTTTACTTTTCCCTGCATTGACCTTCTTCAAGCGCATAGAGCGGAGGATTTGAAGAAACCACTCGAGCTGGTATAGGCCCCTTATTTTACCTTTTCCCTGGCCTGGCCGTCTTCAGGCGCATAGAGTAGACGATTTGGAGAAACCTCTCGAGCAGGTATAGGCCCCTTATTTTACGTTTTCCTGCCTTGGCCTTCTCTAGCCGCATGGAGCGCAGGATTTGGAGAAACCTGCCGAGCTTTTTAAGACTCTTATTTTACCTTTTCCCTGCCCTGGCCTTCTTCAGGCGCATAGAGTAGAAGATTTGGAGAAACCTATCGAGCTGGTATAAGCCCCTTATTTTACTTTTTCCTGCCTTGGCCTTCTTCAGGCGCATAGAGCAAGGCATTTGGAGAAACCTCTTGAGCTTGTATAAGACTCTTATTTTACCTTTTCCTTGCCCTGGCCTTCTTCAGGCGCATATAGTAGAAGATTTGGAGAAATCTATCAAACTTGTATAAGACTTTTATTTTACCTTTTCCCTGCCCTGGCCTTCTTTAGGCGCATAGAGTGGTTGATTTAGAGAAATCTATCGGGCTGGTATAAGCCCCTTATTTGACTTTTTCCGGCCTTGGCCTTCTTCAGGCGTATGAAGTGGAGGATTTGGAGAAACCGCTTGAGCTGGTATAAGCCCCTTATTTTAAATTTTTCCTGCACTGGCCTTCTTCAGGCGCATAGAGCGGAGCATTTGGAGAAACCTCTTGAGCTTGTATAAGACTCTTATTTTACCTTTTCCTTGCCCTGGCCTTCTTCAGGCGCATATAGTAGAAGATTTGGAGAAATCTATCAAACTTGTATAAGACTCTTATTTTACCTTTTCCCTGCCCTGGCCTTCTTTAGGCGCATAGAGTGGTTGATTTAGAGAAATCTATCGGACTGGTATAAGCCCCTTATTTGACTTTTTCCGGCCTTGGCCTTCTTCAGGCGTATGAAGTGGAGGATTTGGAGAAACCGCTTGAGCTGGTATAAGCCCCTTATTTTAAATTTTTCCTGCACTGGCCTTCTTCAGTCGCATAGAGCGGAGGATTTGGAGAAACCTCTCGAGCTGGTATAAGCCCCTTATTTTACTTTTTCCTGCCTTAACCTTCTTCAGGCGCCTGGAGCGGAGGATTTGGAGAAACCTCTCGAGCTGGTATAAGCCCCTTTTTTTTCCTTTTTCCTGCATTAGCCTTCTTCAGGCGCATAGAGCGAAGGATTTGGAGAAACCTCTCGAGCTGGTATAAACCCCTTATTTTACCTTTTCCTGGCTTAGCCTTCTTCAGGCGCAAGGAGCGGAGGATTTGGAGAAACCTATCGAGCTGGTATAAGACTCTTATTTTTACCTTTTCCTTGGCCTGGCCTTCTTCAGGCGCATAAAGCAGAGGATTTGGAGAAAACTCTCGAGGTGGTATAAGCCCCTTAATTTACGTTTTCCTGCCTTGGCCTTCTCTAGGTGCATTGAGCGCAGGATTTGGAGAAACCTCCCGAGCTTGTATAAGACTCTTATTTTACGTTTTTTTTGCCCTGGCCTTCTACAGGCGCATAGAGTGGTTAAATTGGAGAAATCTATCGAACTAGGCTAAGCCCCTTATTTTACTTTTCCGGACTTGGCATTCTACAGGCGCATAGAGCGGAGGGTTTGGAGAAACGTTTTGAGCTGGTATAAGCACCTTATTTTATCTTTTCCCTGGCCTGGCCTTCTTCAGGCGCATAGAGCGAAGGATTTAGGGAAACTTCTCGAGGTGGTATAAGCCCCTTATTTTACTCATTCCTGCCTTGGCCTTCTCTAGCCGCATGGAGCGCACGATTTGGAGAAACCTCCAGACCTTATAAAAGACTCTTATTTTACCTTTTCCCTGCCCTGGCCTTCTTCAGGCGCATAGAGTGTTTAAATTAGAGAAATCTATCGAGCTGGTATAAGCCCCTTATTTTACATTTCCGGCCTTGGCCTTCTTTAGGCGCATAGAGCGGAGGATTTAGAGAAAACCTCTCGAGCTGGTATAAGCCCCTGATTTGACTTTTTCCTGCCTTGGCCTTCTCAGGCGCATAGAGCGACGGATTTAGAGAAACCTCTCGAGCTGATATAAACCCCTTATTTGAACTTTTTCTTCCTTAACCTTCTCTAGCTGCATTTAGGGCAGGATTTGAAGAAACCTCCCGAGCTTGTATAAGACTCTTATTTTACCTTTTCCTTCCCCTGGCCTTCTTCAGGCGCATAGAGTGGTTGATTTAGAGAAACCTATCGAGCTGGTATAAGCCCCTTATTTTACTTTTCCCTGCATTGACCTTCTTCAAGCGCATGGAGCGCAGGATTTGGAGAAACCTTTCGAGCTGGTATAAGCCCCGTATTTTATCTTTTCCCTAGACTGGCCTTCTTCAGGCGCAGAGAGCGGAGGATTTGGAGAAACCTCTTGAGCTGGTATAAGCCCCTTATTTCACTCTTCCTGCCTTGGCCTTCTCTAGCCGGATGGAGCGGAGGATTTGGAGAAACCTCTTGAGCTTGTATAAGACTCTTATTTAACCTTTTTCCTGCCCTGGCCTTTTTCAGGCGCATAGAGTGGAGGATTTCGAGAAACCTCTCGAGCTGGTATAAGCCCCTTATTTTACCTTTTCCTGCCTTGGCCTTCTCTAGCAGCATGGAACACAGAATTTGGAGAAACCACCCGAGCTTGTATAAGACTCTTATTTAACCTTTTTCCTGCCCTGGCCTTTTTAAGGCGTATAGAGTGGAGGATTTGGAGAAACCTCTCGAGCTGGTATAAGCCCCTTATTTTATTTATTCCTGCCTTGGTCTTCTCCAGGCGCATAGAGCGGAGGATTTGGAGAAACCTCTTGAGCTAGTATAAGCCCCTTATTTTAGCTTTTCCTTCCTTGGCCTTCTCTAGCCGCATGGAGCGCAGGATTTGGAGAAACCTCCCGAGCTTGTATAAGACTTTTATTTTACCTTTTCCCTGCCCTGGCCTTCTTCAGGCGCATAGAGTGGTTGATTTAGAGAAACCTATCGAGCTAGGATAAGCCCCTTATTTTACTTTTCCCTGCATTGACCTTCTTCAAGCGCATAGAGCGGAGGATTTGGAGAAACCTCTTGAGCTGGTATAAGCCCCTTATTTCACTCTTCCTGCCTTGGCCTTCTCTAGCCGGATGGAGCGGAGGATTTGGAGAAACCTCTTGAGCTTGTATAAGACTCTTATTTAACCTTTTTCCTGCCCTGGCCTTTTTCAGGCGCATAGAGTGGAGGATTTCGAGAAACCTCTCGAGCTGGTATAAGCCCCTTATTTTACCTTTTCCTGCCTTGGCCTTCTCTAGCAGCATGGAACACAGAATTTGGAGAAACCACCCGAGCTTGTATAAGACTCTTATTTAACCTTTTTCCTGCCCTGGCCTTTTTAAGGCGTATAGAGTGGAGGATTTGGAGAAACCTCTCGAGCTGGTATAAGCCCCTTATTTTATTTATTCCTGCCTTGGTCTTCTCCAGGCGCATAGAGCGGAGGATTTGGAGAAACCTCTTGAGCTAGTATAAGCCCCTTATTTTAGCTTTTCCTTCCTTGGCCTTCTCTAGCCGCATGGAGCGCAGGATTTGGAGAAACCTCCCGAGCTTGTATAAGACTTTTATTTTACCTTTTCCCTACCCTGGCCTTCTTCAGGCGCATAGAGTGGTTGATTTAGAGAAACCTATCGAGCTAGGATAAGCCCCTTATTTTACTTTTCCCTGCATTGACCTTCTTCAAGCGCATAGAGCGGAGGATTTGAAGAAACCACTCGAGTTGGTATAGGCCCCTTATTTTACCTTTTCCCTGGCCTGGCCGTCTTCAGGCGCATAGAGTAGACGATTTGGAGAAACCTCTCGAGCAGGTATAGGCCCCTTATTTTACGTTTTCCTGCCTTGGCCTTCTCTAGCCGCATGGAGCGCAGGATTTGGAGAAACCTGCCGAGCTTTTTAAGACTCTTATTTTACCTTTTCCCTGCCCTGGCCTTCTTCAGGCGCATAGAGTAGAAGATTTGGAGAAACCTATCGAGCTGGTATAAGCCCCTTATTTTACTTTTTCCTGCCTCGGCCTTCTTCAGGCGCATAGAGCGGAGCATTTGGAGAAACCTCTTGAGCTTGTATAAGACTCTTATTTTACCTTTTCCTTGCCCTGGCCTTCTTCAGGCGCATATAGTAGAAGATTTGGAGAAATCTATCAAACTTGTATAAGACTCTTATTTTACCTTTTCCCTGCCCTGGCCTTCTTTAGGCGCATAGAGTGGTTGATTTAGAGAAATCTATCGGGCTGGTATAAGCCCCTTATTTGACTTTTTCCGGCCTTGGCCTTCTTCAGGCGTATGAAGTGGAAGATTTGGAGAAACCGCTTGAGCTGGTATAAGCCCCTTATTTTAAATTTTTCCTGCACTGGCCTTCTTCAGTCGCATAGAGCGGAGGATTTGGAGAAACCTCTCGAGCTGGTATAAGCCCCTTATTTTACTTTTTCCTGCCTTAACCTTCTTCAGGCGCCTGGAGCGGAGGATTTGGAGAAACCTCTCGAGCTGGTATAAGCCCCTTTTTTTTCCTTTTTCCTGCCTTAGCCTTCTTCAGGCGCATAGAGCGAAGGATTTGGAGAAACCTCTCGAGCTGGTATAAACCCCTTATTTTACCTTTTCCTGTCTTAGCCTTCTTCAGGCGCAAGGAGCGGAGGATTTGGAGAAACCTATCGAGCTGGTATAAGACTCTTATTTTTACCTTTTCCTTGGCCTGGCCTTCTTCAGGCGCATAAAGCAGAGGATTTGGAGAAAACTCTCGAGGTGGTATAAGCCCCTTAATTTACGTTTTCCTGCCTTGGCCTTCTCTAGGTGCATTGAGCGCAGGATTTGGAGAAACCTCCCGAGCTTGTATAAGACTCTTATTTTACGTTTTTTTTGCCCTGGCCTTCTACAGGCGCATAGAGTAGTTAAATTGGAGAAATCTATCGAACTAGGCTAAGCCCCTTATTTTACTTTTCCGGACTTGGCATTCTACAGGCGCATAGAGCGGAGGGTTTGGAGAAACGTTTTGAGCTGGTATAAGCACCTTATTTTATCTTTTCCCTGGCCTGGCCTTCTTCAGGCGCATAGAGCGAAGGATTTAGGGAAACTTCTCGAGGTGGTATAAGCCCCTTATTTTACTCATTCCTGCCTTGGCCTTCTCTAGCCGCATGGAGCGCACGATTTGAAGAAACCTCCAGACCTTATAAAAGACTCTTATTTTACCTTTTCCCTGCCCTGGCCTTCTTCAGGCGCATAGAGTGTTTAAGTTAGAGAAATCTATCGAGCTGGTATAAGCCCCTTATTTTACATTTCCGGCCTTGGCCTTCTTTAGGCGCATAGAGCGGAGGATTTAGAGAAAACCTCTCGAGCTGGTATAAGCCCCTGATTTGACTTTTTCCTGCCTTGGCCTTCTCAGGCGCATAGAGCGACGGATTTAGAGAAACCTCTCGAGCTGATATAAACCCCTTATTTGAACTTTTTCTTCCTTAACCTTCTCTAGCTGCATTTAGGGCAGGATTTGAAGAAACCTCCCGAGCTTGTATAAGACTCTTATTTTACCTTTTCCTTCCCCTGGCCTTCTTCAGGCGCATAGAGTGGTTGATTTAGAGAAACCTATCGAGCTGGTATAAGCCCCTTATTTTACTTTTCCCTGCATTGACCTTCTTCAAGCGCATGGAGCGCAGGATTTGGAGAAACCTTTCGAGCTGGTATAAGCCCCGTATTTTATCTTTTCCCTAGACTGGCCTTCTTCAGGCGCAGAGAGCGGAGGATTTGGAGAAACCTCTTGAGCTGGTATAAGCCCCTTATTTCACTCTTCCTGCCTTGGCCTTCTCTAGCCGGATGGAGCGGAGGATTTGGAGAAACCTCTTGAGCTTGTATAAGACTCTTATTTAACCTTTTTCCTGCCCTGGCCTTTTTCAGGCGCATAGAGTGGAGGATTTCGAGAAACCTCTCGAGCTGGTATAAGCCCCTTATTTTACCTTTTCCTGCCTTGGCCTTCTCTAGCAGCATGGAACACAGAATTTGGAGAAACCACCCGAGCTTGTATAAGACTCTTATTTAACCTTTTTCCTGCCCTGGCCTTTTTAAGGCGTATAGAGTGGAGGATTTGGAGAAACCTCTCGAGCTGGTATAAGCCCCTTATTTTATTTATTCCTGCCTTGGTCTTCTCCAGGCGCATAGAGCGGAGGATTTGGAGAAACCTCTTGAGCTAGTATAAGCCCCTTATTTTAGCTTTTCCTTCCTTGGCCTTCTCTAGCCGCATGGAGCGCAGGATTTGGAGAAACCTCCCGAGCTTGTATAAGACTTTTATTTTACCTTTTCCCTGCCCTGGCCTTCTTCAGGCGCATAGAGTGGTTGATTTAGAGAAACCTATCGAGCTGGTATAAGCCCCTTATTTTACTTTTCCCTGCATTGACCTTCTTCAAGCGCATAGAGCGGAGGATTTGAAGAAACCACTCGAGCTGGTATAGGCCCCTTATTTTACCTTTTCCCTGGCCTGGCCGTCTTCAGGCGCATAGAGTAGACGATTTGGAGAAACCTCTCGAGCAGGTATAGGCCCCTTATTTTACGTTTTCCTGCCTTGGCCTTCTCTAGCCGCATGGAGCGCAGGATTTGGAGAAACCTGCCGAGCTTTTTAAGACTCTTATTTTACCTTTTCCCTGCCCTGGCCTTCTTCAGGCGCATAGAGTAGAAGATTTGGAGAAACCTATCGAGCTGGTATAAGCCCCTTATTTTACTTTTTCCTGCCTTGGCCTTCTTCAGGCGCATAGAGCGGAGCATTTGGAGAAACCTCTTGAGCTTGTATAAGACTCTTATTTTACCTTTTCCTTGCCCTGGCCTTCTTCAGGCGCATATAGTAGAAGATTTGGAGAAATCTATCAAACTTGTATAAGACTCTTATTTTACCTTTTCCCTGCCCTGGCCTTCTTTAGGCGCATAGAGTGGTTGATTTAGAGAAATCTATCGGGCTGGTATAAGCCCCTTATTTGACTTTTTCCGGCCTTGGCCTTCTTCAGGCGCATAGAGCGGAGGATTTGAAGAAACCACTCGAGCTGGTATAGGCCCCTTATTTTACCTTTTCCCTGGCCTGGCCGTCTTCAGGCGCATAGAGTAGACGATTTGGAGAAACCTCTCGAGCAGGTATAGGCCCCTTATTTTACGTTTTCCTGCCTTGGCCTTCTCTAGCCGCATGGAGCGCAGGATTTGGAGAAACCTGCCGAGCTTTTTAAGACTCTTATTTTACCTTTTCCCTGCCCTGGCCTTCTTCAGGCGCATAGAGTAGAAGATTTGGAGAAACCTATCGAGCTGGTATAAGCCCCTTAATTTACGTTTTCCTGCCTTGGCCTTCTCTAGGTGCATTGAGCGCAGGATTTGGAGAAACCTCCCGAGCTTGTATAAGACTCTTATTTTACGTTTTTTTTGCCCTGGCCTTCTACAGGCGCATAGAGTAGTTAAATTGGAGAAATCTATCGAACTAGGCTAAGCCCCTTATTTTACTTTTCCGGACTTGGCATTCTACAGGCGCATAGAGCGGAGGGTTTGGAGAAACGTTTTGAGCTGGTATAAGCACCTTATTTTATCTTTTCCCTGGCCTGGCCTTCTTCAGGCGCATAGAGCGAAGGATTTAGGGAAACTTCTCGAGGTGGTATAAGCCCCTTATTTTACTCATTCCTGCCTTGGCCTTCTCTAGCCGCATGGAGCGCACGATTTGAAGAAACCTCCAGACCTTATAAAAGACTCTTATTTTACCTTTTCCCTGCCCTGGCCTTCTTCAGGCGCATAGAGTGTTTAAGTTAGAGAAATCTATCGAGCTGGTATAAGCCCCTTATTTTACATTTCCGGCCTTGGCCTTCTTTAGGCGCATAGAGCGGAGGATTTAGAGAAAACCTCTCGAGCTGGTATAAGCCCCTGATTTGACTTTTTCCTGCCTTGGCCTTCTCAGGCGCATAGAGCGACGGATTTAGAGAAACCTCTCGAGCTGATATAAACCCCTTATTTGAACTTTTTCTTCCTTAACCTTCTCTAGCTGCATTTAGGGCAGGATTTGAAGAAACCTCCCGAGCTTGTATAAGACTCTTATTTTACCTTTTCCTTCCCCTGGCCTTCTTCAGGCGCATAGAGTGGTTGATTTAGAGAAACCTATCGAGCTGGTATAAGCCCCTTATTTTACTTTTCCCTGCATTGACCTTCTTCAAGCGCATGGAGCGCAGGATTTGGAGAAACCTTTCGAGCTGGTATAAGCCCCGTATTTTATCTTTTCCCTAGACTGGCCTTCTTCAGGCGCAGAGAGCGGAGGATTTGGAGAAACCTCTTGAGCTGGTATAAGCCCCTTATTTCACTCTTCCTGCCTTGGCCTTCTCTAGCCGGATGGAGCGGAGGATTTGGAGAAACCTCTTGAGCTTGTATAAGACTCTTATTTAACCTTTTTCCTGCCCTGGCCTTTTTCAGGCGCATAGAGTGGAGGATTTCGAGAAACCTCTCGAGCTGGTATAAGCCCCTTATTTTACCTTTTCCTGCCTTGGCCTTCTCTAGCAGCATGGAACACAGAATTTGGAGAAACCACCCGAGCTTGTATAAGACTCTTATTTAACCTTTTTCCTGCCCTGGCCTTTTTAAGGCGTATAGAGTGGAGGATTTGGAGAAACCTCTCGAGCTGGTATAAGCCCCTTATTTTATTTATTCCTGCCTTGGTCTTCTCCAGGCGCATAGAGCGGAGGATTTGGAGAAACCTCTTGAGCTAGTATAAGCCCCTTATTTTAGCTTTTCCTTCCTTGGCCTTCTCTAGCCGCATGGAGCGCAGGATTTGGAGAAACCTCCCGAGCTTGTATAAGACTTTTATTTTACCTTTTCCCTGCCCTGGCCTTCTTCAGGCGCATAGAGTGGTTGATTTAGAGAAACCTATCGAGCTGGTATAAGCCCCTTATTTTACTTTTCCCTGCATTGACCTTCTTCAAGCGCATAGAGCGGAGGATTTGAAGAAACCACTCGAGCTGGTATAGGCCCCTTATTTTACCTTTTCCCTGGCCTGGCCGTCTTCAGGCGCATAGAGTAGACGATTTGGAGAAACCTCTCGAGCAGGTATAGGCCCCTTATTTTACGTTTTCCTGCCTTGGCCTTCTCTAGCCGCATGGAGCGCAGGATTTGGAGAAACCTGCCGAGCTTTTTAAGACTCTTATTTTACCTTTTCCCTGCCCTGGCCTTCTTCAGGCGCATAGAGTAGAAGATTTGGAGAAACCTATCGAGCTGGTATAAGCCCCTTATTTTACTTTTTCCTGCCTTGGCCTTCTTCAGGCGCATAGAGCGGAGCATTTGGAGAAACCTCTTGAGCTTGTATAAGACTCTTATTTTACCTTTTCCTTGCCCTGGCCTTCTTCAGGCGCATATAGTAGAAGATTTGGAGAAATCTATCAAACTTGTATAAGACTCTTATTTTACCTTTTCCCTGCCCTGGCCTTCTTTAGGCGCATAGAGTGGTTGATTTAGAGAAATCTATCGGGCTGGTATAAGCCCCTTATTTGACTTTTTCCGGCCTTGGCCTTCTTCAGGCGTATGAAGTGGAGGATTTGGAGAAACCGCTTGAGCTGGTATAAGCCCCTTATTTTAAATTTTTCCTGCACTGGCCTTCTTCAGGCGCATAGAGCGGAGCATTTGGAGAAACCTCTTGAGCTTGTATAAGACTCTTATTTTACCTTTTCCTTGCCCTGGCCTTCTTCAGGCGCATATAGTAGAAGATTTGGAGAAATCTATCAAACTTGTATAAGACTCTTATTTTACCTTTTCCCTGCCCTGGCCTTCTTTAGGCGCATAGAGTGGTTGATTTAGAGAAATCTATCGGACTGGTATAAGCCCCTTATTTGACTTTTTCCGGCCTTGGCCTTCTTCAGGCGTATGAAGTGGAGGATTTGGAGAAACCGCTTGAGCTGGTATAAGCCCCTTATTTTAAATTTTTCCTGCACTGGCCTTCTTCAGTCGCATAGAGCGGAGGATTTGGAGAAACCTCTCGAGCTGGTATAAGCCCCTTATTTTACTTTTTCCTGCCTTAACCTTCTTCAGGCGCCTGGAGCGGAGGATTTGGAGAAACCTCTCGAGCTGGTATAAGCCCCTTTTTTTTCCTTTTTCCTGCATTAGCCTTCTTCAGGCGCATAGAGCGAAGGATTTGGAGAAACCTCTCGAGCTGGTATAAACCCCTTATTTTACCTTTTCCTGGCTTAGCCTTCTTCAGGCGCAAGGAGCGGAGGATTTGGAGAAACCTATCGAGCTGGTATAAGACTCTTATTTTTACCTTTTCCTTGGCCTGGCCTTCTTCAGGCGCATAAAGCAGAGGATTTGGAGAAAACTCTCGAGGTGGTATAAGCCCCTTAATTTACGTTTTCCTGCCTTGGCCTTCTCTAGGTGCATTGAGCGCAGGATTTGGAGAAACCTCCCGAGCTTGTATAAGACTCTTATTTTACGTTTTTTTTGCCCTGGCCTTCTACAGGCGCATAGAGTGGTTAAATTGGAGAAATCTATCGAACTAGGCTAAGCCCCTTATTTTACTTTTCCGGACTTGGCATTCTACAGGCGCATAGAGCGGAGGGTTTGGAGAAACGTTTTGAGCTGGTATAAGCACCTTATTTTATCTTTTCCCTGGCCTGGCCTTCTTCAGGCGCATAGAGCGAAGGATTTAGGGAAACTTCTCGAGGTGGTATAAGCCCCTTATTTTACTCATTCCTGCCTTGGCCTTCTCTAGCCGCATGGAGCGCACGATTTGGAGAAACCTCCAGACCTTATAAAAGACTCTTATTTTACCTTTTCCCTGCCCTGGCCTTCTTCAGGCGCATAGAGTGTTTAAATTAGAGAAATCTATCGAGCTGGTATAAGCCCCTTATTTTACATTTCCGGCCTTGGCCTTCTTTAGGCGCATAGAGCGGAGGATTTAGAGAAAACCTCTCGAGCTGGTATAAGCCCCTGATTTGACTTTTTCCTGCCTTGGCCTTCTCAGGCGCATAGAGCGACGGATTTAGAGAAACCTCTCGAGCTGATATAAACCCCTTATTTGAACTTTTTCTTCCTTAACCTTCTCTAGCTGCATTTAAGGCAGGATTTGAAGAAACCTCCCGAGCTTGTATAAGACTCTTATTTTACCTTTTCCTTCCCCTGGCCTTCTTCAGGCGCATAGAGTGGTTGATTTAGAGAAACCTATCGAGCTGGTATAAGCCCCTTATTTTACTTTTCCCTGCATTGACCTTCTTCAAGCGCATGGAGCGCAGGATTTGGAGAAACCTTTCGAGCTGGTATAAGCCCCGTATTTTATCTTTTCCCTAGACTGGCCTTCTTCAGGCGCAGAGAGCGGAGGATTTGGAGAAACCTCTTGAGCTGGTATAAGCCCCTTATTTCACTCTTCCTGCCTTGGCCTTCTCTAGCCGGATGGAGCGGAGGATTTGGAGAAACCTCTTGAGCTTGTATAAGACTCTTATTTAACCTTTTTCCTGCCCTGGCCTTTTTCAGGCGCATAGAGTGGAGGATTTCGAGAAACCTCTCGAGCTGGTATAAGCCCCTTATTTTACCTTTTCCTGCCTTGGCCTTCTCTAGCAGCATGGAACACAGAATTTGGAGAAACCACCCGAGCTTGTATAAGACTCTTATTTAACCTTTTTCCTGCCCTGGCCTTTTTAAGGCGTATAGAGTGGAGGATTTGGAGAAACCTCTCGAGCTGGTATAAGCCCCTTATTTTATTTATTCCTGCCTTGGTCTTCTCCAGGCGCATAGAGCGGAGGATTTGGAGAAACCTCTTGAGCTAGTATAAGCCCCTTATTTTAGCTTTTCCTTCCTTGGCCTTCTCTAGCCGCATGGAGCGCAGGATTTGGAGAAACCTCCCGAGCTTGTATAAGACTTTTATTTTACCTTTTCCCTGCCCTGGCCTTCTTCAGGCGCATAGAGTGGTTGATTTAGAGAAACCTATCGAGCTAGGATAAGCCCCTTATTTTACTTTTCCCTGCATTGACCTTCTTCAAGCGCATAGAGCGGAGGATTTGGAGAAACCTCTTGAGCTGGTATAAGCCCCTTATTTCACTCTTCCTGCCTTGGCCTTCTCTAGCCGGATGGAGCGGAGGATTTGGAGAAACCTCTTGAGCTTGTATAAGACTCTTATTTAACCTTTTTCCTGCCCTGGCCTTTTTCAGGCGCATAGAGTGGAGGATTTCGAGAAACCTCTCGAGCTGGTATAAGCCCCTTATTTTACCTTTTCCTGCCTTGGCCTTCTCTAGCAGCATGGAACACAGAATTTGGAGAAACCACCCGAGCTTGTATAAGACTCTTATTTAACCTTTTTCTTGCCCTGGCCTTTTTAAGGCGTATAGAGTGGAGGATTTGGAGAAACCTCTCGAGCTGGTATAAGCCCCTTATTTTATTTATTCCTGCCTTGGTCTTCTCCAGGCGCATAGAGCGGAGGATTTGGAGAAACCTCTTGAGCTAGTATAAGCCCCTTATTTTAGCTTTTCCTTCCTTGGCCTTCTCTAGCCGCATGGAGCGCAGGATTTGGAGAAACCTCCCGAGCTTGTATAAGACTTTTATTTTACCTTTTCCCTGCCCTGGCCTTCTTCAGGCGCATAGAGTGGTTGATTTAGAGAAACCTATCGAGCTAGGATAAGCCCCTTATTTTACTTTTCCCTGCATTGACCTTCTTCAAGCGCATAGAGCGGAGGATTTGGAGAAACCTCTTGAGCTGGTATAAGCCCCTTATTTCACTCTTCCTGCCTTGGCCTTCTCTAGCCGGATGGAGCGGAGGATTTGGAGAAACCTCTTGAGCTTGTATAAGACTCTTATTTAACCTTTTTCCTGCCCTGGCCTTTTTCAGGCGCATAGAGTGGAGGATTTCGAGAAACCTCTCGAGCTGGTATAAGCCCCTTATTTTACCTTTTCCTGCCTTGGCCTTCTCTAGCAGCATGGAACACAGAATTTGGAGAAACCACCCGAGCTTGTATAAGACTTTTATTTTACCTTTTCCCTGCCCTGGCCTTCTTCAGGCGCATAGAGTGGAGGATTTAGAGAAACCTATCGAGCTGGTATAAGCCACTTATTTTATTTTTTCCTCCCTTGGCTTCTCCAGGCGCATGGAGTGGAGGATTTGGAAAAACCTATCGAGCTGGTATAAGCCCCTTATTTTACCTTTTCCTGCTTAGGCCTTCTTCAGGCGCATAGAGCGGAGGATTTGGAGAAACCTCTTGAGCTAGTATAAGCTCCTTATTTTAGCTTTTCCTTCCTTGGCCTTCTCTATCCGCATGGAGCGCAGGATTTGGAGAAACCTCCCAAGCTTATAAAAGACTCTTATTTTACCTTTTCCCTAACCTGGCCTTCTTCAAGCTCATAGAGTGGAGGATTTAGGGCAACCTATCAATTTGGTATAAGCCCCTTATTTAACTTTTTTCTGCCTTGGCCTTTTTCAGGTGCATAGAGCGGATGATTTAGGATAAACCTTTCGAGCTGGTATAAGCCCTTTATTTTACCTTTTCCTGCCTTGGCTTTCTTTAGCCGCATGGAACGCAGGATTTGGAGATACCTTATGAGCTTGTATAAGAAACTTATTTTACCTTTTCCTTGCCCTGGCCTTCTTCAGGCGAATGGAGCGGAGGATTAGGAGAAACTGCTTGAGCTGGTATAAGCCCCGTATTTTTTACTTTTATCTGCCCTGGCCTTCTTCAGGTGCATAAATCGGAGGATTTGGATAAACCTTTCGAGCTGGTATAAGACTCTTATTTTATCTTTTTCCTGCCCTGGGCCTTCTTCAGGCGCATAGAGCGGAGGAGTTGGAGAAACCTCTCGAGCTGGTATAAGCCCCTTTTTTACTTTTTCCTGCCTTGGCCTTCTCCAGGTGCATGGAGTGGAGGAGTTGGAGAAATATCTTGAGCTGGTAAAAGCCACTTATTGTAACTTTTTCTCTCTTGGCCTTCTCCTGCCGCATGTAGCGCAGGATTTGGAGAAACCTCCCGAGCTTGTATAAGACTCTTATTTTATCTTTTCTTTGCCCTGGCCTTCTTCAGGCGATAGAGTGAAGGATTTGGAGAAACCTATCAAGCTGGTATAAGCACCATATTTTACCTTCTCCCTGCCCTGGCCTTTTTCAGGCGCATAGAGCGAAGGATTTGGAGAAACCTCTTACGCTAGAATAAGCCCCTTATTTTACCTTTTCTTCCTTAGCCTTCTCTATCCGCATGCCGCGCAGGATTTGGAGAAACCTCCCGAGCTTGTATAAGACTCTTATTCTAACTTTTCCCTGCCCTGGCCTTTTAAGGCGCATAGAGTGGAGGATTTGGAGAAACCTCTTGAGCTGGTATAAGCCCCTTATTTTACCTTTTTCTTCATTGGCCCTCTCTAGCCACATGGAGCGCAGGATTTGGAGAAACCTGCCTAGCTTTTTAAGACTCTTATTTTACTTTTTCCTGCCTTGGCCTTCTTCAGGCGCATAGAGCGGAGAATTTTTGAGAAACCTCTCGAGCCGGTATAAGCAGCTTATTTTACCTTTTCCTGTCTTGGCCTTCTCTAGCCGCATGGAGCGCCGGATTTGTAGAAACCTCCCGCGCTTATAAAAGACTCCCTATTTTACATTTTCCCTGCCCAGGCCTTCTTTAGGCTCATAGAGTGAAGGATTTGGAACAACTTATCGAGCTGGTATAAGCCCCTTATTTTAATGTTTTTGCCTTGGCCTTCTTCAGGTGCATAGAGTGGAGGATTTAGAAAAACCTTTCGAGCTGGTATAAGCCCCTTATTTTACCTTTTTCTGCCTTGGCCATCTCTATCCGCATGGAACCCAGGATTTGGAGAACCCTACTGAGCTTGTATAAGACTCTTATTTTACATTTTGCCTGCCCTGGCATTCTTCAGGCGCATGAAGCGGAGGATTTGGAGAAACCGCTTGAGCTGAAATAAGCCCCATTATTTTACCTTTTCCCTGCCCTGGCCTTTTTCAGGTGCATAGAGCAGAGGATTTGGATAAACCTCTCGAGCTAGGATAAGACTGTGTTTTTACTTTTTTCCTTTCCTGGCCTTTTTCAGGCACATAGAGCGGTGGATTTGAAGAAACCTCTCGAGCTGGTATAAGCCCCTTATTTGACTTTTTCCTGCCTTGGCCTTCTTCAAGCGCATGACACGAAGAAATTGGATAAACCACTTGAGCTTGTATAGGCCCTATATTTAACCTTTTCCTCCCCTGGCCTTCTCTAGCCGCATGGAGCGCAGGATTTGAAGAAACTTTCCAAGCTTGTATAAGACTATTATTTTCAAATTTTCCCTGCCCTGGCCTTTTTCAGGCGCATAGAGCGGGGAATTTGAAGAAACCTCACGAGCTGGTATAAGCCCCATATTTACGCTTTTTCTCTCTTGGCATTCTCTAGCCGCATGGAGCGCCGGATTTGGAGAAACCTGCCGAGCTTTTTAAGACTCTTATTTTACCTTTTCCCTGCCCTGGCCTTCTTCAGGCGCATAGAGTGGAGGATTTGGAGGAACCTATAGAGCTGGTATTAGCCTCTTATTTTACTTTTTCCTGCCTTGGCCTTCTTCAGGCGCATAGCGCGGAGGATTTGGAAAAAACCTTTCGAGCTTGTATAAGCCCCTCATTTTAACTTTTCCTGCCTTGGCATTCTCTAGCCGCATGGAGCGCAGGATTTTGAGAAACCTCTTGAGCTGGTATAAACCCCTTATTTTACCTTTTTCTGCATTGGCCTTCTCTAGGTGCATTGAGCGCAGGATTTGGAGAAACCTCCCGAGCTTGCATAAGACTCCTTTTTTGCATTTTCCCTGCCCTGGCCTTCTTCAGGCGCATAGAGTGGTTGATTTGGAGAAATCTATCGAGCAACTATAAGCCCCTTACTTTACTTTTTCCCGCCTTGGCCTTCTTCAGGCGCATAGGGCGGAGGATTTGGAAAAACCTATCGAGCTGGTATAAGACTCATATTTTACCTTCTCCCTGCCCTGGCCTTCTTTAGGCACATAGAGTGAAGGATTTGGAGAAACCTATCAAGCTTGTATAAGACTTTTCTTTTACCTTTTCCCTGCTCTGGCCTTCTTCAGGCGCATAGAGCGGAGGATTTGGAGAAACCTCTCAAGCTGGTATAAGCCCCTTATTTTACTCATTGCTGCCTTGGCCTTCTCTAGCCGCATGGAGCGCCGGATTTGGAGAAACCTCCCGAGCTTGTATAAGACTCTTATTTAACCTTTTTCCTGCCCTAGGCCTTTTGTAGGTGCATGGAGTGTAGGATTTGGAGGAGCCTCTCGAGCTGGTATAAGCCCCTTATTTTACTTTTTCCTGCCTTAGCTTTTATCAGGCGCATAGTGCGGAGGATTGAAAGAAACCTCTCGAGCTGGTATAAGTCTCATATTTTACCTTTTCCTGCCTTGGCCTTCTCTAGCCGTATGGAGCGCAGGATTTGGAGAAACCTCCCAAGCTTGTATAAAAATCTTATTTTACCTTTTCCCTGCCCTGGCCTTCTTCAGGCTCATAGAGTGGAGGATTAGGAGCAAGCTATCGAGCTGGTATAAACCCCTTATTTTACCTTTTCCTGCCTTGGCTTTCTTTAGCCGCATGGAACGCAGGATTTGGAGATACCTCCCGAGCTTGTATAAGACTATTATTTTAACCTTTTTTATGCCCTGGCCTTTTTCAGGCGATAGAGTGGAGGATTTAAAGAAACCTATCAAGCTGGTATAAGCTTATTTTTTACCTTTTCCTGCCTTAGCCTTCTTCAGGCCAATAGAGACGATGATTTGAAGAATCCTCTTGAAAGGGAAAAAGACTGATTTTACCATTTCACTGGCATTGCCTTCTTCAGGCACATAGAGCAGAGGATTTGGAAAAACCTCTTGAGCTGGTATAAGCCCCATATTTTACCTTTTCCTCCCTTGGCCTTCTCTAGCCGCATGGAGCGCAGGATTTGAAGAAAAATCCCGAGCTTGTATAAGACTCTTATTTTCCCCTTTTCATGCCCTGGCCTTTTTCAGGCGATAGAGTGGAGGATTTAGAGAAACCTATCAAGCTGGCATAAGCTTATTATTTTACCTTTTCCCTGCCTTGGACTTCTTCAGGCGCATAGAGCGGACGATTAAGAGAAACCTATCGAGCTGGTATAAGCCTCTTATTTTACCTTTTCCTGCCTTGGCTACTCCAGAAGCATAGAGCGGAGGATTTGGAAAAACCTATCGAGCTGGTATAAGCTTCTTATTTTACCTTTTCCTGCCTTAGGCCTTTTTTTGCCAAATGGAGCGCAGGATATATAGAAACATCCAAGCTTGTATAAGACTCTTATTTAACCTTTTTTTCTGCACTGGCCTTCTTCAGGTGCATAGAGTGGAGGATTTGGAGCAACCTATCGAGCTGGTATAAGACCCTTATTTTACTTTTTTCTGCCTTGGCCTTCTTCAGGTGCATAGAGCGGAGGATTTGGAGAAACTTTTCGAGCGGGTTTAAGCCCCTAATTTTACCTTTTCCTGCCTTGGTCTTCTCTAGCCTCATGGACCACAGGATTTAGAGAACCCTCCCCAGCTTGTATAAGACTCTTATTCTACCTTTTGCCTGGCCTGGCCTTCTTTAGGCGCATGAAGTGGAGGATTTGGAGAAACCTCTTGAGCTGGTATAAGCCACTTATTTTACCTTTTCCCTGCCCTGGCCTTCTTCAGGTGCATAGAACGGAGGATTTAGATAAACCTCTCGAGCAGTTATAAGACTTTTTTTCACCTTTTTCCTGCCCTGGCTTTTTCAGGCGCATAGAGTGGTGGATTTGGAGAAGCCTCTCGAGCTGATATAAGCCCTTTATTTGACTTTTTCCTGCCTTTGCCTTCTTCAGGCGAATAGAGCGGAGGATTTGTAAAAACAACTTAAGAAGGTATAAGCCACTTATTTCACCAGTTGCTCCCTTGGCCTTCTCTTGCCGCATGTAGCGTAGGATTTGAAGAAACCTCCCGAGCTTGTATAAGACTCTTATTTTAACTTTTCCCTGCCCTGGCCTTCTTCAGGCGCATAGAGCTGAGGGTTGGAGGAACTTATCGAGCTGGTATAAGCCCCTTATTGTACCTTTTCCTGCCTTGGCCTTCTCTAGCCGCATGGAGCGCAGGATTTGGAGAAACCTGCCTAGCTTTTTAGGACTCTTATTTTACCTTTTCCCTGCCCTGGCCTTCTTCAGTCGCATAGAGTGGAGGATTTGGAGGAACCTATCAAGCTGGTATAAGGCCCTTATTTTACTTTTTCCTGCATTGGCCTTCTTCAGGCGCATAGAGCGGAGGATTTGGAGAAACCTCTCGAGCAAATATGAGCCCCTTATTTTACTTTTTCCTGCCTTGGCCTTCTTCAGGCGCATAGAGCGAAGGATTTGGAGAAACCTCTCGAGCTGGTATAAACCCCTTAGCTTACCTTTTTCTGCCTTGGACTTCTCTAGCTGCATTGAGCGCAGGATTTGGAGAAACCTCCCGAGCTTGTATATGACTCTTATTTTACCTTTTCCCTGCCCTAGCCTTCTTCAGGCGCATAGAGTGGTTAAATTGGAGAAATCTATCGAGCTGGTATAAGCCCCTTATTATACTTTTTCCGGCCTTGGCTTTCTTTAGGCGCATAGGGCGGAGGATTTGAAGAAACCTCTCGAGCTGGTATAAGCCCCTTATTTCACTTTTCCTTCCTTAACCTTCTCTAGCCGCATGGAGCGCAGGATTTGGAGAAACCTCTAAAGCTTGTATAAGACTCTTATTTAACCTTTTTCCTGCCCTGGCCTTTTTCAGGCGCATAGAGTGGAAGATTTAGAGAAACCTCTCGAGCTAGTATAAGCCCCTTAATTTTACTTTTTCCTGCCTTGGTCTTCTCCAGGCACATAGAGCGGAGGATTAAGAGAAACCTCTTGAGCTGGTATAAGCCCCTTATTTTACCTTTTCCTGCCTTGGCCTTCTCTAGCCGCATGAAGCACAGAATTTGGAGAAACCACCCGAGCTTGTATAAGACTCTTATTTAACCTTTTTCCTGTCCTGGCCTTTTTAAGGCGCATAGAGTGGAGGATTTGGAGAAACGTCTTGAGCTTGTATAAACCCCTTAGCTTATCTTTTTCTGCCCTGGCCTTTTCTAGCTGCATTGAGCGCAGGATTTGGAGAAACCTCCCTAGCTTGTTTATGACTCTTATTTTACCTTTTCCCTGCCCTGGCCTTCTTCAGGCGCATAGGGTGGTTAAATTGGAGAAATCTATCGAGCTGGTATAAGCCCCTTATTTTACTTATTTCTGCCTTAGCCTTCCCTAGCCACATGGAACGCAAAATTTGGAGAAACCTTCCAGGCTTGTATAAGACTCTTATTTTACCTTTTGCCTGCCCTGGCCTTCTCCAGGTGCATGAAGTGGAGGATTTAGAGAAACCGCTTGAGCTGGTATAAGCCCCTTATTTTACCTTTTCCCTGCCCTTGCCTTTTTCAGGTGCATAGAGCGGAGGATTTGGATAAACCTCTCGAGCTGGTATACGACTTTTTTTTACCTCTTTCCTGCCCTGGCCTTTTTCAGGCACATATAGTGGTGGATTTAGAGAAGCCTCTCGAGCTGGAATAAGCCCCTTATTTGACTTTTTTTTGCTTTTGCCTTCTTCAGGCGCATAGAGGTGGAGGATTTGGAGAAATCTCTTAAGCTGGTATAAGCCACTTATTTTACCAGTTGCTCCCTTGGCATTCTCTTGCCGCATGGAGCGCAGGATTGGAGGAAACCTCCCGAGCTGGTATAAGCCCCTTATTTTACTTTTTCCTGACTTGGCTTCTCCAGGAGCATAGAGCGGAGGATTTGGAAAAACTTATCGAGCTGGTATAAGCCCCTTATTTTACCTTTTCCTGCCTTGGCCTTCTCTAGCATCATGAAGCGCAGGATATGGAGAAACCTCCAGAGCTTGTATAAAACTCTTATTTAACCTTTTTCCTGCACTAGCCTTCTTCAGGCGCATAGAGTGGAGGATTTGGAGCAAGCTATCGAGCTGGTTTTAACCCCATTATTTTACCTTTTCCTGCCTTGGCTTTCTTTAGCCGCATTGAACGCAGGATTTGGAGAAACCTTATTACCTTGTATACGAAACCTTTTTCACCCTTTATTTTGCCCTGGCCTTCTTCAGGCAAATGGAGCAGAGGATTTGGAGAAACTGCTTGAGCTGGTATAAGACCCTTATTTTAACTTTTCCCTGCCCTGGCCTTCTTCAGGCGCATAGAGCGGAGGATTTGGAGAAACCTCTCGAGCAGGTATAAGCCACTTATTGTACCTTTTCCTCTCTTGGCCTTCTCTTGCCGCATGTAGCGCTTGATTTGGAGAAACCTCCCGAGAATGTATAAGACTCATATTTTACCTTTTCTTTGCTCTGGCCTTCTTTAGGCGATTGAATGAAGGATTTGGAGAAACTTATCGGGCTCGTATAAGCCCCTTATTTTACCTTCTCCCTGCCCTGGCCTTCTTCAGGCGCATAGAGCGGAGGATTTGGAGAAACCTCTTGAGCTGGTTTAAGCCCCTTATTTTACCTTTTCCTTTCTTGGCATTCTCTAGCCGCATGCAGCGCAGGATTTGGAAAACCCTGCCGAGCTTGTATAAGACTCTTATTTTACCTTTTCCCTGCCCTGGCCTTTTTCAGGCGTATAGAGTGGAGGATTTGTAGAAACCTCTTGAGCTGGTATAAGCCCTTTATTTAACTTTTTCCTGCCTTGGCTTTCTTCAGGCGCATAAAGCGGAGGATTTAGAGAAACATCTCGAGCTAGTATAAGCCCCTTATTTTACCTTTTCCGGCCTTGGCCTTCTCTAGCCGCATGAAGCGCAGGACTTGGAGAAACCTGACTAGCTTTTAAAGGACACTTAATTTACCTTTTCCCTGCCCTGGCCTTCTTCAGGCGCATAGAGTGGAGGATATGGAGGAACCTATCGAGCTGGTATAAGCCCCTTATTTTACTTTTTCCTGCCTTGGCCTTCTTCAGGCGCATAGAGCGGAGGATTTGGAGAAACCTCTCGAGCTATGATAAGCCCCTTTTTTACCTTTTCCTGCCTTTGCCTTCTCTAGCCGCATGGAGCGCAGGATATGGAGAAACCTCTCGAGTTTGTATAGGACTCTTATTTTACCTTTTCCCCACCTTGGCCTTCTTCAGGCGCAGAGAGTGGAGGATTTGGAGAAACCTATCGAGGTTGTATAAGCCCCTTATTTTTATTTTTCCTGCCTTGGCCTTCTTCAGGCTCATAGAGCAGAGGATTTGGAGAAACCTCTCGAGCGGGTATAAGCAGCTTATTTTACCTTTTCCTGCCTTGGCCTTCTCTAGCCGCATGGAGCGCAGGATTTGGAAAAACCCCCCAAGCTTGTATAGGCCTCTTATTTTAACTTTTGCCTGCCCTGGCATTCTTCAGGCGCATGAAGCGGAGGATTTGGAGAAACTGCTTGAGCTGGTATAAGCCCCTTATTTTACCTTTTCTCTGCCCTGGACTTTTTCAGGTGCATAGAGCGGAGGATTTGAATAAACCTCTCGAGCTGGTATAAGACTGTGTTTTTACCTTTTTCTTTCTGGCTGTTTTCAGGCGCATAGAGCGGTGGATTTGGAGAAACCTCTCGAGCTGATATAAGCCCCTTATTTGACTTTTTCCTGCCTTGGCCTTCTTCAAGCGCATGAAGCAAAGGATTTGGAGAAATCATTTGAGCGGGTATGAGCTACTTATTTTACCAGTTGCTCCCTTAGCCTTCTTTTGCCGCATGGAGCACAGGATTTGGAGAAACCTCCCGAGCTTGTATAAGACTATTAGTTTAACCTTTTTTATGCCCTGGCCTTCTTCAGGTGCATAGAGCAGAGGATTTGGAGAAACCTATCGAGCTGGAATAAGCCCCTTATCTTACTATTTCCCGCCCTGGCCTTCTTCAGGCGCATAGAGCACAGGATTAAGAGAAACCTCTCGATCTGGTATAAGCCCCTCATTTTACCTTTACCTCCCTTGGCCTTCTCTAGCCGCATGGAGCGCAGGATTTGAAGAAACCTCCCTAGCTTTTATAAGACTCTTATTTTACCTTTTCTTTGCTCTGGCCTTCTTTAGGCGATTGAATGAAGGATTTGGAGAAACTTATCGGGCTCGTATAAGCCCCTTATTTTACCTTCTCCCTGCCCTGGCCTTCTTCAGGCGCATAGAGCGGAGGATTTGGAGAAACCTCTCGAGCGGGTATAAGCAGCTTATTTTACCTTTTCCTGCCTTGGCCTTCTCTAGCCGCATGGAGCGCAGGATTTGGAAAAACCCCCCAAGCTTGTATAGGCCTCTTATTTTAACTTTTGCCTGCCCTGGCATTCTCCAGGCGCATAGAGCGGAGGATTTGGAGAAACTTATCAAGCTGGTATAAGCCCCTTATTTTACCTTTTCCTGCCTTTGCCTTTTCTAGCCGCATGGAGCGCAGGATATGGAAAAACCTCCAGAGCTTGTATAAGACTCTTATTCAACCTTTTTCCTGCCCTGGCCTTCTTCGGGCGCATAGAGTGGAGGATTTGGAGAAACCTATCGAGCTGGAATAAGCCCCTTATCTTACTATTTCCCGCCCTGGCCTTCTTCAGGCGCATAGAGCACAGGATTAAGAGAAACCTCTCGATCTGGTATAAGCCCCTCATTTTACCTTTACCTCCCTTGGCCTTCTCTAGCCGCATGGAGCGCAGGATTTGAAGAAACCTCCCTAGCTTTTATAAGACTCTTATTTTACCTTTTCCCTGCCCTAGCCTTTTTCAGGCGCATAGAGCGGAGGATTTGGAGAAATCTCTTGAGCTGGTATAAGCCCCATATTTTACCTTTTCCTGCCTTGGCCTTCTCTAGCCGCATGGAGCACAGGATTTGGAGGAACCTCCCGAACTTGTATAAGACTTTTATTTTACCTTTTCCCTGCCCTGGCCTGCCTTGTTCAGGCGCATGGGAGCAGACGATTTGAAAAATCTATCGAGCTGGTATAAGACTCTTATTTTACCTTTTCTTTACCCTGGCCTTCTTCAGGCGCATAGAGCGGAGGATTTGGATAAACCTCTCGAGCTGGTATAAGACTTTTATTTTACCTTTTTCTTGCACTGGCCTTCTTCGGGCACATAGAGCGGAGGATTTAGAGAAACCTCTCGAGCTGGTATAAGCCCCTTATTTTGCTTTTTCCTGCCTTGGCCTTCTTCAGGCGCATAGAGTGGAAGATTTGGAGAAGCCTCTCGAGCTGGTATAAGCCCCTTATTTTACCTTTTTTTGCCTTGGCCTTCTCTTGCCGCATGTAGCGCAAGATTTGGAGAAACCTCCCGAGCTTGTATAAGACTCTTATTTTACCTTTTCTTTGCCCTGGCCTTCTTGAGGCGATAGAGTGAAGAATTTGGAGAAACCTATCAGGATGGTATAAGCCCCTTATTTAACCTTCTCCCTGCCCTTGCCTTCTTCAGGCGCATAGAGCGGATAATTTGGAGAATCGTCCTGAGCTGGTATAAGCCCCTTATTTTACCTTTTCCTCCTTTGGCCTTCTCTAGCCGCATGCAGCGCAAGATTTGGAGAAACCTCCAACGCTTGTATAAGACTCTTATTTCACCTTTTCCCTGCCCTGGCCTGCTTCAGGCCCATAGAGTGGAGTATTTGAAGGAACATATGAGCTGGTATAAGCCCCTTATTTTACTTTTTGCTGCCTTGGCCTTCTTCAGGCGCATAGAGCAGAGGATTTGGAGGAACCTCTTGAGCTGGTGTAAGCCCCTTATTTTACCTTTTCCTCCCTTGGCCTTCTCTAGCCGCGTGAGTGGAGGATTTAGACAAGCCTCCTGAGCTTGTATATGACTCTTATTTTACCTTTTCCCTGCCCTGGCCTTCTTCAGGTGCATAGAACGGAGGATTTGGATAAATCTCTCCAGCTGGTATAAGACTTTTATTTTACCTTTTTCATTCACTGGCCTTCTTCGGGCGCATAGAGCGGAGGATTAAGAGAAACCTCGCGAGCTGGTATAAGCCCCTTATTTTGCTTTTTCCTGCCTTGGCCTTCCTCAGGCGCATAGAGCGGAAGATTTGGAGAAGCGTTTCGAGCTGGTATAAGCCCCTTATTTTACCTTTTTTTGCCTTGGCCTTCTCTTGGCGCATGGAGGGCAAGATTTGGAGAAACCACCCGAGCTTGTATAAGACTCTTATTTTACCTTTTCTTTGCCCTGGCCTTTTTCAGGCGATAGAGTGAAGAATTTGGAGAAACCTATCAGGCTGGTATTAGCCCCTTATTTTACCTTTTCCCTGGCCTGGCCTTGTTCAGGCGCATAGAGCAGAGGATTTGGAGAAATCACTCGAGCTGGTATAAGCGCCTCATTTTACCTTTTCCTGCCTTAGCCTTCTCTAGCTGCAGGAGCGCAGGATTTGAAGAAACCTCCATAGCTTTTATAAGACTCTTATTTTACCTTTTCCCTGCCCTGGCCTTTTTCAGGCGCATGGAGTGGAGGATTTGGAGAAACCACTCGAGCGGGTATAAGCCCCTTATTTTCCTTTTTTCTGCCTTGGCCTTCTTCAGGCGCATAGATCGGAGGATTTAGAGAAACCTCTCGAGCTGGTATAAGCCCCTTATTTTACCTTTTCCTGCCTTGGCCTTCTCTAGCCGCATAGAGCGCAAGATTTGGAGAAACCACATGAGCTTGTATAAGACTCTTATTTTACCTTTTCTTTGCCCTGGCCTTCTTCAGGCGATAGAGTGAAGAATTTGGAACAACCTATCAGGCTTGTATAAGACTCTTATTTTACCTTCTTCCTGCCCTGGCCTTCTTCAGGCGCATAGAGCGGAGGATTTGGAGAAACCTTTCAGGCTGGTATAAGCTTCCTATTTTTCTTTTTCCTGCCTTGGCCTTCTTCAGGCGCATAGAGCGGAGGATTTGGAGAAACCTCTCGAACCGGTATAAGCAGCCTATTTTACCTTATCCTGCCTTGGCCTTCTCTTGCCGCATGGAGCGCAGGATTTGGAGAAACCTCCCGAGCTTATACAAGACTCTTATTTTAACTTTTTCCTGCTCTGGCTTTCTTTAGGCGCAGGCAGCGGAGGATTTGGAGAAACTGCTTGAGCTGGTATAAGCCCTTTATTTTACCTTTTTTCTTCCCTGGCCTTCCTCAGGTGCATAAAGCGGAGGATTTGGAGAAAACCTCTCAAGCTGGTATAAGACTCTTATTTTACCTTTTTCCTTCCCTGGCCTTCTTCAGGCGCATATAGCGGAGGATTTAGAGAAACCTCTCGAGCTGCTATATGCCCCTTATTTGACTTTTTCCTGCCTTGGCCTTCTTTAGGTGGAGGGAGCGGAGGATTTAGAGAAACCTTTTGAGCTGGTATAAGCCACTTATTGGACCTTTTCCTCTCTTGGCCTTCTCTTGCACCATGTAGCGCAGGATTTGGAGAAAACTCCCAGGCTTATATAAGACTCTTATTTTACCTTTTCCCTGCCCTGGTTTTCTTTAGGAGATAGAGTAGAGGATTTGGAGAAACCTATCGAGCTGGTATAAGCCCCTTATTTTACCTTCCCCCTGCCCTGTCCTTCTTCAGGCCTATAGGGCGGAGTATTTGGAGAACCTTCTCGAGCTGGTATAAGACTTGAATTTTACCTTTTTCCTGCACTGGCCTTCTTAAAGCGCATAGAGCAGAGGATTTGGAGAAACCTCTCTAGCTGGTATAAGCCCCTTTTTCACTTTTTTCTGCCTTGGCCTTGTCTAGCCGCATGGAGCGGAGGATTTGGAGAAACCTTCCAAGCTTGTATAAGACTCTTATTTTAACTTTTTTCTGGCATGGCCTTCTTCAGGCGCATAGAGTAGATGATTTAGAGAAACCTTTTGAGCTGGTATAAGCCCATTATTTTACCTTTTCCTCCCTTGGCCTTCTCTAGCTGCATATGCGCAGGATTTGGAGAAACCTCCCGAGGTGGTATAAGCTCTTATTTTACTTCTTCCTGCCTTAGCCTTTTTCAGGCGCATGGAGCGGAAGATTTGGAGAAACCTATTGAGCTGGTATAAGCTTCATATTTTACCTTTTCCTGCCTTGGCCTCTTTCAGGCGCATGGAGTAGAGGATTTGGAGAAAACTTTCGAGCTGGTATAAGACTCCTCTTTTACCTTTTCCCTGCCCTGGCATTCTTCAGGTGAATAGAGCAGAGGATTTGGAGAAAGCTCTTGAGCTGGTATAAGTCCCTTATTTTACCTTTTCCTCCCTTGGCCTTCTCTAGCCGCATGGAGCGCAGGGTTTGGAGAAACCTATCGAGCTGGTATAAGACTCTTATTTTACCTTTTCCCTGCCCTGGCCTTCTTCAAGCGCATAGAGTGGAGGATTCGGAGAAACCTATCGAGCTGGTATAAGACTCTAATTTTACCCTTTCCCTGCCCTGGCGTTCTTCAGGCGCATAGAGCTGAGGATTTGGACAAACCTCTTGAGCTGGTATAAGCCCCTTATTTTACCTTTTCTTTGCCCTGGCCTTCTTTAGGCGCATAGAGTGGAGGATTTTGAGAAACCTATCGAGTTGGTATAAGACTCTTCTTTTACCTTTTCTCTGCGCTGGCTTTTTTCAGGCGCATAGAGCGGAGGATTTGGAGAAACCTCTTGAGCTGGTATAAGCCCCTTATTTTACCTTTTCCTTGCCCTGGCCTTCTTCAGGCGCATAGAGTGGAGGATTTGGAGAAACCTCTCGAGCTGGTATAAGACTCTTATTTTACCTTTCCCTACCCTGGCTTTCTTTAGGCGCATAGAGCGGAGGATTTGGAGAAACCTCTCGAGCTGGCCTTCTTCAGGCGCATAGAGTGGAGGATTTGGAGAAACCTCTCGAGCTGGTATAAGACTCTTATTTTACCTTTCCCTACCCTGGCTTTCTTCAGGCGCATAGAGCGGAGGATTTGGAGAAACCTCCCGAGCTGGTTTGTCCCTCGCAGTTTATAGTCAGTGTTTATCCTGCGAATGTGAGAGTCAATGTTTATCCTACGAATTTGAGAGTAATTATTTATCCTACGAATGTGAAAGTTATTGCTTATACTACGAATGTGAGAATCAGTGTTTATCCTACGTATGTGATGGTCAGTGTTCATCCTACGAATGTGAAAGTCAGTTTTTAGCCTACGAATGGGAGAGTCATTGTTTATCCTGCAAATGTGAGAGTCAGTGTTTATCCTACGAATGTGAGAGTCAGTGTTTATCCTACGAATGTGTGTTATTGTTTATCATACGAATAGGACAGTCAGTGTTTATCCTACGAATGTGAGTCATTGTTTATCCTACGAATGTTAGAGTCAGTGTTTGTCCTACGAATGTGAGAGTCAGTGTTTATCTTACGAATGTGAGTGTCATTGTTTATTATACGAATAGGAGAGTCAGTGTTTATCCTACGAATGTGAGTCATTGTTTATCCTACGAATGTTAGAGTCAGTGTTTTTCCTACGAATGTGAGAGTCAATGTTTATCCAACGAATGTGAGAGTCAGTCTTTATCCTACGAATGTGAGAGTCATTGTTTATCATACGAATAGGAGAGTCAGTGTTTATCCTACGAATGTGAGTCATTGTTTATCCTACGAATGTCAGAGTCAATGTTTGTCCTACGAATGTGAGAGTCAGTATTTATCCTACGATTGTGAGAATCAGTGTTTATCCTCCCAATGTGAGAGTCAGTGTTTGTCCTACCAATGTGAGATTCAGTGTTTATCCTACGAATGTTTAAGTCAATGTTCATTCTATAAATGTGAGAGTCAGTGTTTATCCACTCAATCAGTGCTCCTCCTATTAGTATGAAAGTTAGTGTTCCTCCAAAGAATATACGAGTCAGCACTCACCCTATGTATTTACGAGTAGCAGTCATTAATCTTTCTACTTATGTAAGAGTCAATGTTCTTTCCACCAATGTGAGTCAATGTTCTTTCTACGAAAAGGAGTGTCATTTTTTTACTAAGAATATGAAAGTCAGTGCTCTTCTTATAAATATGATATTCAGTGCTCCTGCTACGAATGTGAGACTAGGTGTTTATAATTCCCAAGATGAGTCCGTTTGGGTTCTTTCTAGGAATAGGCGAGTCATTGATCTCTTTACGGATTGAGTCATCTTCCTTCAAATATTATAATATCTTCTCTAGTTACGAATATGAGTCTCAGTGCTTTTCCTACGAATATGTTCTCAGGGCTCTTCCTATGAATATGCATTTCAGTGCTCTTCCTACGAATATGTCTTAGTGCTTTTTCTACGCATATGCGCCTCAGTGCTCTTCCTACGAATATTCGCCTCAGTGCTCTTTCCTCATCTCTCACATGACTAGTGAGCCTATTCCCTTCGTCTACCACTCGATTTGTAAGCCAATTTCTACCAATCTCTTTCTTAAAACTAAACTTCTCCAGCTTAAAACCATTGTTATGTGTCCTATCAGGAGCTGCCAAGTGTAGGCCATGAATGGTCTTTTGCAGTCTCCTTCTTTTCTTATGTTCTTATGTTCTTATCCTGTTCACTAAAAATAAGAACCTTACCTCTGTATCCCCTGTTATAACCTTTTACCCACTTGAAGACGTCAATCGAGTCCCCCTCAAACTTTTCTCCTTTGTAATATATGAAGATTTAGTCTCTTAATTAAGCCTTTCACCATAAGGTAAGCTCCTCAACCCATGAATCATCTTAGTCATCCACTTTTGGACTGACTCAAGCAAACCAATATCCATCCTATAAAATGGTGACCAAAATTGCACCTCATAGTCAAGATGAGGCCTAATTAATGCAAGGTACAGTTTCAGAATGACACCAGCACTCCTATTACTTACACTCCTCCCAATAAACTCCTATACCCTATTAGCTTTATTTCTAGCACTTAAGCACTGCTTTCTAGGCCGGAGGTTGGAACTTGCAAGGAGACCTAAGTCTCTTTCGCATTCTGACCTTCCTAAAACTCTCCCATTCAGTTTATTATTTAGTGGATTACACCTACCTATACTAAGTACACTGCACTTGCTTATATTAAATTTCATTTGCCATTTCTCCATCCATTAGAATAGTTTGGTCAATTCGTCTTGTAATACCTCAGCATCAGGGTCAGACCTTAGAATCCTACCCAAATTCTCATCAACAAACTTGCACCTGTCGCTAATTATACCTATGCTGAAATCAAGAAAAACAACACCGACCCCTGAAGAACCCCACTGGTAACATTCCCCCCCCACTCAAATTTAATCCCATCTATACAAACCCTTCGCTATCTTTCACTAAAGCCATGACTGAATTCACCTAAAAATACTTCCATTCAATCCCATGCTATTTAACTTTATCCAATAGGCTTAAATGTGGCATTCTGTGGAAAGCCTGACTATAATGTAAATAAAAAATATCGTAATTCTTGTCTTTATTGGCTGCATCGTACACCTTTCTAAAAAAAGACAGTGATTCAGTCGAATCCAATTTACTCCTATTTACTCCTATATTCATCTAAGTGATCCCTAATAGATTTCGCTATTATAGATATTGGCTTAGAAAGCCAAGGAACGGAGCTGTTTTGCTTATTATTGACAAAATATGACAAAAGAAAAATACATCATTGAGAGGAAATTTTCAGCTAAATCTCAAGTTGTGCCAGTCAAACAACCCAGCGGTGACTTAACATTCTTTTTCTTCTGAATACACTTTCCGTAGAGTCATTTACTATCCCACTTATTGTTCCTTCATTTAAATCAGAAATCTCTTCCGATGAAAACCCTTATCTGCCTTTTGGGCAAACTCTAACCACTAAAAACGGACAATAACTGCGATTTCATCTCCTTTCAACTAAAATTATAAAATCTACACACCGCTCGCAGTATCATGTGTCCCATTAGGTAACTTTAACACCTCCTAGTTCTGGTTGAATTAATATATAAGCTCCAAACCCTTACCAAATCGCGCCTCGTGAGCCTTATAAAATTCATTTCAACAATAGAAAAGACCAAGTAAAAACTAGAAAAAGAACTAAGTCCGACATTACCATGGAGAAGAAGCGTTCCGTCGATAGGGTTAGTTCGCAGTACATTAAAATAACGGCCGTTGAACAAGAAAATGTCCTACACTGGCCCGGTTTACACTGACGAACTTGCCAGGATTATCTTTGATCGCCGTCGGCCTTTGACATCTCGTCTGCAACCGGAAAGGAGAGAGTCCTCTTATCCATATGATACTTCGTCACCCAACTCTCAGTCGAGGAAGTATCTCCAATCAACCATTTCATCTTGAAAAGATGAGCAGAAGCTAGATGACGCCCAGTCCACGCATTGGATCTACATATAAACATTTGCTCTCACTCGTATAGAGGAATTAAAGTAAAAAATGCCCGGGATTTTTTTTTTTTATAACAAAACAAAGTACTTTGGGATTTCCATTAAGAGTTATTTATACCAACTTGTGTGGTATGTGTCATTTATTTTTCAAGGACATTTTGAATCTATTATAAAGGTATTATTTTTGGGGTGGTCAGCCTCATTTTTATTTTTTTGCTAAGAGCTTTTACGAAACATTTTGTATGAATAATTGCATAACCACACACACACACACATACAGGGGGCAGTGGGTAATTTATCACCTAATTTCAATATTAAATAAAATCTCACAGCTCATTTATCATCATCATCATTATCACCACTACTATAATTTAAGGTGATTTTTTTTTAGTATTTGAATAATAATTTCATCTTAGTTTGGTTATGACTTATGTTTTTTTATCAAAGTTATTTCTAATAATTCTTTTATAATATGAAAAAACAAAATGGTGAAGTTCAGAAATAAATATAAGTATCGAAATTTTGTGAACTTTTTAAAACCCAAAGAATTACAAATGGTGAAGTTCAGAAAATTTAGTTTAGAGTTCCTTTTTAAAATTATTATAATTGGCGAAGTTGAGAAAATTTATAAAAATTTCACCATGGCTGCTTTTTTTAGATTTTAAATTTTAATCTTAGTAGAAGCGTGAGTTGGGGAGTGGCGAAGCCATTGCCTGGTTAGTTTTATAAATCATGGCAATGACTGATTCTTAATCTTTCTCTGCTGTTATATTTGTCATTTGACCTCTGCAGTGGGCTGTAATGTGTCAGACAATAAAAACTGATACAATTGAATGAATAAAAAGAAAACAAAGAAGACTTCTAACAATCATGAATGCAGTGGCCGGAATAATGCATGAATTGCCTCGTGGAACAAGTTGCAAAGGTCAAATCTAGACCCCCCCCCCGCCTCCCTTGACGAAAACAATTAAGGATCCTATATGAATTCTATAGTCAATTTCTAGACCACATACCCCCCCCCCCACCAAATAACCAACATAATGAGTATTGCTTCTTACGCAGACAATGCACAACTGAATCTACTATGATAGGAAGAAATGATGAGACGAATAAAATAATAGCGATTTGAAAAGTAATGTGAAACCATAAATGATACTATATGAATGCTATAGTCAATTACTGCCCCTCCTCCCCTCTGCCGAATAACCAACGTAAGGCGCCGCCGCCGTGAATCCCAAGCAGCACAGCTGGCCTTTTCCACATTTTTGGAGGATTGAATTCAGCCATCGTATTATTTGTTCAAAGACGATGCACAACTTGATCTACTATGATAGGAAGAATGAAACCAAAGAAAAATAGCAGATATCCTGAAACCTACCCCGGCGGCGGCAAGGAGCTACGTACGCGTGATCGCGCACATATAAAATGACATCTCTATCATTCCACTCTCGTCTTCACAGCATAACATACCCACTCACTATGTTCCAGAGCCAGGACGGGGTCAATAATAGTTGGTTGGAGTTAAAACCCGACTACCCCACTCCCCCTTACAATAAGAGCTTGGCAACGTTTGTCATTTTGATCTTTATGTACATTTCATTATCCGGTATAGTGATCTGGTTTACGATGTGAGGGACGGATCGCGCAATTACTACAAAGCAAAGTTTTAAAAAAGAAGATGAAGAAACCAACGATGGAATCGTCCCGGGTGAGATAGCAAAAAGGTCAGGAGGGAATTCACATGTTTTCGTTCAGTTTCACTAGATTTCGTTTTCCTCACAAAGTCAATCCCTGCTGAATCGTCCGAAGCCCTCGTCAAACCATCTTGAGCCTCAATGTTTAGGTCGTTCTTCTTTTGTTGCGGACGTATCCGTTTGTTATGTTTTCACAATGAAACGGAAGAATAACAAGCTTAAATTGACTACGATGGACTGGGGGGATAGGTACTCTATTCGTTTATTGGTGCCTCAACTGGGCGTCAACTTCAATCGTAAACTTTCGCTCAAAGCTCACACCGACGGTGTTTGCAAGTTTTCCTGTTCATTCGAAATATCCGCCGTATCCGCGGCCCCCACGATCGCATTAACGAAGGTTTGTAGTCCGAGGACGAACTGTGTGGAAGGACGCATAAGATGCCCTCAGGAGGAGGAGGAGAATTATTGTTATGAAGAATCAGAATCACAGCGAACTAAATTTAGACTAAAGTCAAAGATCAATTTTCCTAAAAAACAAAACCGACTTTGAAGATCTTGTTTGTTGCAGTGTGTGGGAGGTTTGGAGTCCGAGGAGAAACTATGTTGAAGGTATGTAGTCCGAGGAGAAACTATATTGAAGGTATGTAGTCCGAGGAGAAACTATATTGAAGGTATGTAGTCCGAAGAGAAACTATATTGAAGGTATGTAGTCCGAGGAGAAACTGCGAGGAAGGTATGTAGTCCGATATGAAACTGTGGAGAGGGTATTTAGTCCATATCAGGAACCCACATACACTAATGGCACCAGTATACTCTTAGGCAAATTTCTTACACATTCCACACTCAAACCATTTACCATTCATTAAATTACTCCTGGAACTTGTCTACCATTTAAAAACTTGTGGTCGCAATTTGCTTCGTCTGTATCACTATTATTCACAACAATACACTCGAGATAATTAAGACAATGCACTTGTTTAAAGGCTACTATGGACTTTAATATACCCCTTACCCCCAGATACAAGATCGTCAATGCTAAACATCATCTTACTCTGTTCTGGACATTTAGCTCCCCTTATCAACATTTCCAAATCTCTCACACTCTCACCCACCAACACCAGGTATCAGCAGGTACTAATGTATCACCTCTCTTTTTCACCATTCATGATTAATTGAGGTTTAAATTGTTGCTATATTGAATTTTATAGGATGATTGTCTTCTTATAACTGGCGTTCCCCAAGGTGGCTGTTTTAGGACTACCATTATTTTTAATGCTGAACATTTAAGGGGTTTGAAAGTGAAAGTAACCATCCCTAAGATGGCTGGGAAAAACAGTGTTTTAATTGTCTGTGTGTGCGATGAGAAGTGATAGCCAGATCTCTACGTGCGCTGATATTTGTGTGAGATCGTGCGCGATCGAACCCAGTACCGCGACGTTGACAGACCAACGCCGTATCCACTCGGCTAGTAAGAGCTCTATCCCGTTAGTGATGATGATGATGAAGATGATGATGGTGATAAGAGGAAAATTTTTTGTCGTAAGTATACGACTAGTTTCGAGTCTTCTCGCTTCGTCTTTCAGCCATCTGTAGAATGAACCAATACTAGATTCGAGGCCTCACTTCATCTTTAAGCTGTATAATGACCCAAGACTTGTTTTCGAGACTTCTCCCTTCATCTTTCAGCTGCACAGTGGACCAGGGATGTTTGGGAGACTTCTAGCTTCATCATTCAGTTGTATAAATAATCAGGACTAATTTCGAGACTTTTCAATTCATCTTCCATCTGTACGATGAACCAGAGCAAGTTTTCTAGACTTTCCGTTTCATCTTTCAGCTTTACAATGAACCAAAACTAGTTTCGAGACTTTTGACTTCATCTTTCAGCTATACAATGAACCAGGAACAGTTTCGAGACTTATCACTTCATCTCTCAGCTGTATAATGAACCAAGACTAATTTTCGAGACTTGTCGCTTCATTTTTTAGCTATAAAATGAACCGGAACTAGTTTCGAGAGTTCTCGATTCATCTTTTAGCTATACAATGAACCAGGAACAGTTTCGAGACTTATCACTTCATCTCTCAGCTGTATAATGAACCAAGACTAATTTTCGAGATTTGTCGCTCCATTTTTTAGCTATACAATGAACTGGAACTAGTTTCGAGAGTTCTCGATTCATCTTTTAGCTGTACAATGAACCAGGACTAGGTTCGAGAATTTTCGCTCATTTTTTAGTTATACAATGAAACAAGATTAGGTTCGAGACTTTTCTCTCCTATCTTCAGTAGTAAATTGAACCGTGGGTAGTTTCGACAATTCTTGCTTCATTTTTCAGCTGTACAATGAATCACGAATAGTTTCGAGACTTCTCAACTCAGCTTTCAACTATACACTGAAACAAAACTAGTTTCGAGACTTATCGCTTTACATTTCAGCTATACACTGAAAAGAAACTAGTTTCGAGACTTTTCGGTTTACATTTCAGCTCTACAATGAACTAGAACGAGTTTAGGGGGTTCCAATTCATCTTTCAGCTGTACGATTAAACATGAGTAGGTTTGAGACTTCTCGCTTCATCTTTCAGCTTTACAATGAACCAGAACTAGTTTAGAGAGATCCAATTCATCTTTCAGCTGTACAATGAAACAGCATTAGTTTTGAGATTTATCGCTTCATCTTTCAGCTGTACAATGAACCACGATTCATTTAGAGACTTATCACTGCATCTTTCAACTGTGCAATGAACCAGGACTAGTTTCGTGATTAGGCGGTGTTAGAACTCCATAGGCAGGGATCCGGAATATAGGAGGAAGTGGGTATCTTAGGGTGTGAAGACGGGAAAGTGATGATAGCGGTGTTGTGATTCTCTATGTGATTGATAATCACGGTGGTAAGTATTAACGTATTCACCAATGGGTAACCATCTCGTGACGCCGTTGAAAGTTTTTCGTCTCCCCTCACTGGGGTTGAAACCTCGACGCTAGAAGTCCAACGCCGTAAACAATAGGTTAGCGAGATTCTGTTGGAGGTAAAATTGCAATGTCTGATTAAATAAACGTAGATAAATTCACTGTGTGAGTGAGAGGGTGGAACATGGTAGAACATGGTAGAACATGGTGGTTCATTTCTTCCTTTTGTTTCTACTCTATTTTATTAGTCTTACGCAGGACTTCCCACCTCTAACTTAAACAACTGTATCCTTCTTCATACCTCTAACTTTACCAGTATATCCTTCTTTATACCTCTAACTTAAGCACCTGTATCCATCTTCCTACCTCTAACTTAACCAACTGTATCCATCTTCCTACCTCTAACTTAAGCAACTGTATCCTTCTTCCTACCTCTAACTTAAGCACCTGTATCCATCTTCCTACTTCTAACTTAAGCAACTGTATTCGTCTTCCTACCTCTAACTTAAGCAACTGTAACCTTCTTCCCACCTCTAAATCCCCTCCCCCCCTCCCTTGTGGTTCCACCCAACTATAATAATCAGTAAATCGCATTTCCTCTAAATCGGATTTTAAAAGTCTCTTTGATCCTCTACAAATCAATTCTTCTCCGCAGATCCTCCCGGATCCGTCCAGGAGGTCTTGGACATTAATTATAGTGGAAGGAGTTGATCCGTGGCTGAATCCGATCTGATTCGAATCCTTTACCTCATTTCCGTACCTCTTTTCACTCACACATGACCGTAATTCTCAAAATTGTGAACGTATCGAGCGAAGGGGAGCATTCATTAACTTGATATAAAGTAAATCTAATTCCTAGAACATACACTTCCGTTGGCCTGTCTTAGGAAAACAGGGTGACCCTCCTTCCTCTCTATATTTAACTCTGTACAACCGCGTATTTATGTTAATGAGGGACTAAGTCTCTCTCTCTCGTGTCACATCCCTCTAGAGAGGTCGTGCGTCTCTCTCTCTCTCTCGTGTCACATCCCTCTAGAGAGGTCGTGCGTCTCTCTCTCTCTCTCGTGTCACATCCCTCTAGAGAGGTCGTGCGTCTCTCTCTCTCTCTCGTGTCACATCCCTCTAGAGAGGTCGTGCGTCTCTCTTTCTCTCGTGTCACATCCCTCTAGAGAGGTCGTGCGTCTCTCTCTCTCTCTCGTGTCACATCCCTCTAGAGAGGTCGTGCGTCTCTCTCTCTCTCTCTCGTGTCACATCCCTCTAGAGAGGTCGTGCGTCTCTCTCTCTCGTGTCACATCCCTCTAGAGAGGTCGTGCGTCTCTCTCTCTCTCTCGTGTCACATCCCTCTAGAGAGGTCGTGCGTCTCTCTCTCTCTCGTGTCACATCCCTCTAGAGAGGTCGTGCGTCTCTCTCTCTCTCTCTCTCTCTCTCTCGTGTCACATCCCTCTAGAGAGGTCGTGCGTCTCTCTCTCTCGTGTCACATCCCTCTAGAGAGGTCGTGCGTCTCTCTCTCTCGTGTCACATCCCTCTAGAGAGGTCGTGCAACACCTGTCAGAGGATCAGGGTTTGTTATACCTTTAATTCTTTTCACTTCGACTATTATTATCACTTTATTGAGAGTAATATTTGTTAGTTTGCGTAGGGAGAAATACATAAATTGCTATGTATGTAGTGGTTGGTGAAGGAGAGGAAATAGTTATGAAAACACTCCTCTCTTATCTGAAACAATGTTGAGTAAAACAATCGTTTTCTTAACTCCGTTTGTAAATAATGGATTAGGTTCGATGAGACAGAGGGATCGCCTTACCAAACTAACGACCTTGTAGGTTTTACAAGAAAAATGAAACAAAGGGGTGAAAAAGGAGTGAAATGAAGAAGGAAGAAAAATGAATGGAACAAAAATGACTAAAAGGAATGAAATATACAAGAAAAGGAATGAGAATAAAATAAAAGGAAGAAAATGTAATTATATAAACAAGAAAATAAATAGAAATAAAACAAAAGCTAGAAAAAAGGAATTAAATAAACAAGGAAGAAAAATGAATGGAAAAAATTACAACAAGGAATGGAAATAAAACAAAAGGAAGAAAAGGTAATTAAATAAACAAGAAAATAAATGGAAATAAAACAAAAGCTAGGAAAAAGGAATTAAATAAACAAGGAAGAAAAATGAATGGAAAAAATGACTAAAAGGAATGAAATAAACAAGAAAAGCAATGGAAATAAACAAAAGGAAGAAAAGGTAATTAAATAAACAAGAAAATAAATGGAAATAAAACAAAAGCAAGAACAAGGAATTAAATAAACAAGGAAGAAAATGAATGGAAAAAATTACAAAAATAAATGAAATAAACAAGAAAAGTAATGGAAATAAAACAAAAGGAAGAAAAGGTAATTAAATAAACAAAAAAAATGGAAATAAAATAAAAGAAGTATAAGGAAGGAAATAAACAAGAAAATGAAAGTAAATAAAATAAAAGAAGAATAAGGAATAATATAAACGAGAAAATAAATGGAAATAAACAAAAGGAATTGATAAATGAGAAAACGAGTGGAAACAAACAAAATGAAGAGAAAGTAATGAAATGAACAAGAAAATGAAAGAATCAAACAAAGGGAAGAAAGGGAATGAAATAAACGAGAAAATGGATGGAAATAACCAAAAGGCAGAGAAGGAAGGAAATAAATAAAGGTAGTAGAGAAATAAAACAAAAGGAATAGGGAATTAAATAAACAAGAAACTGAATGTAAAAGACAAGAAGAGGAAAAAGGACTTAAATAAACAAGGAAGAAAAGGAAAAACAAAACAAAAGGAAGAAAAAATTGAAATAAACGAGAAAATAAATGGAAATAAACAAAAGGAAGAAAAAGGAATGAAAAAAGAAAATGAATGTAAATAAACAAAGAGAATAAAAGGAATGAAGTAAACAATAAAATGACTGGAATAAACAAAAGGAAGAAAAAGAAATGGAATAAACAAAAAATCAAAAATAATGGAAAAAGATGGAAAAAAGGTTAAATTTAAAAAAGAAAAATGAATGAAATAAACAAAGAAAAAGGAAATGAAAAAAATTAATAGAATAAAAATGATTGGAAATAAGCAAAGAAGAAAAAGAATGAAAATAAACAAAAGAAAACCCAATAAAAATATAAAAAATTAAAAATAAAATGAAGTAAAATAGAAAATATAATCAAAGTAAGAAAAAAAAGAGTGGAAATAAAACAAAATAAGGAAAAAGAGAGAAAATAAAAAGAATGAAAATAAACAAAAGGGAACAAAATGACGTGAAAATAAAATAAATGGAAGAAAAAGGAATGTAGATAAACTATGAAGAAAAGGGAATGAAAATAAAACATAAAAGAAGATGAAATAAATAAAACAAAAGGAATAAAAAAAAGAATGAAAGCAATAAAAATTTGGCTGTTCAAAGAGTGACTTTTATGGGGGGGGAGAAAAAAGCGAACAACGAGGACGTATGAGACGAAGGAAAGGGCGATGAAAGAAAAAGGTTGATAAATAGAAGAAAATAGGGAAAAAAATGTTAAAAGTAACAATGATGCGATAATAAACCTCACCCGGGGTGGGGGCCTTACAAACCCCACAGGAGACAAAAGATGACACTCGAAAGGACAAAGTCGAGGTCCCTTGGGAAGAAGAGGTGAAATCGTTTCCGAACAAGCAGTGGAGCTCTGGAGGGAGGGGGGAGGTCATAAAAATGGTCAAAGATTCCCAAAAGATGAAAGGGGTATTCGGTAGGTCATTCCCAACCCCCTACCCCCCAGAGGGTGAGGTGTAGTATTCTAAATGGGCGTCAGAATTCCAGACTTCGACCCAAGGGACTCCTCCTTAACGATCTGCTAATCTGCTAATCTCTAACCCGGATTAACTACCCTAAGCCTTTCTTTGGTGGGAGCCAAAGATTTTAGAGGGGGCTAAACCCTTCATGAGGTATCGCACGGTGGGAGGAGAATCCGCAGATTCACTTTCTCCCCACCAGCTATAATGATACCTAAAATAATAATAATAACGCATTGGGTATGGAGTTCGTGCCCACTGAATCGTCCCTTTCCACTTCATACATCCCTGGTTCCACTTCATACATCCCTGGTCTTGATGTACAAAAATGTACTGAGAGAGAATTGATATAGATACGTGCTCGAAGTCTTGTAAGGTTTGTCCAGTTATTTTTGAGTTGAGAAAAACCAACAAAGGAGAGATTTATTTGCTTAATAAAGTCCTAAAAGTGTTTACATAACAATTTAATGGATGACAAAAGCCTCAATGTTTTATCAAAGACCCCACGGGTCTATCAAAAGCCACAGGAGCCTATCAGTGGTCACCCGAGTCAATCAAGGAGCTTCTGTAGGAATAGCCTATCATCTCCAAATACTACAGCCAGAATACTGATCTAAAGCATCACCAATCAAGGCTTGTAAAAACCTAGAGCAGGCAATTACAATATATAGGGCGGGTTTTTTTTACATGTCCTACATTGGAAGTTTAATAAAATCAAGGATAATTTTATGATCATAATGAAACTTTAAAAGGTTGTTGGTAATAGTTGTAGACTTTTGGTCCTATAGTGGCTAAGTAGTTCATTTATTTTTGTAGAAGTTATGCCAGTTTTAGTGAAGCATTAATTTTTTAGAAAAATTTTCGTGTTGAATTTCAGATATTTATCGACTATTAAAATAAATTTTATTTTAACTAATTTGATTTGCTTAAAATAAAAAACTAAGACTAATAATCAGTTTGCATAATTAACATAATAACTTAATTTATTTGAAAATTCTTCTTTTTAAATGCTGACCATTCCTCTCATAACATTCATTTACTCGTGACGAAGTTGCTCTCATCACCTTTTTCAAATGATCTTCATCGATGTTATTAATTACTTCAGCGATATTATTTTTTAGTTGTTGGATAATTTTAGGATTATTTAGGTAAACACGATCTTTTAAATATCCCCATCCAAAAATCCAAAGGTGTTAGATCGGGGGATCTTGGAGGCCACTTAAATTCACTGTTTCGAGAAATGCTTTTTTCTCTGAAGTTTCGTCTTAACAACTGCATTGTTTCATTCGATGTATGTAATGTTGTACCATCTGGCTGGAAAAACAGTTGTCATCTATTTCGAAGCCTTCTAAAGTTCAGTGAAATTTATTCTTCAAGCATGTGTCGGTATCTTTCGCCATTCACAGTGACTGAATTTCCATTTTCACCCTCATAAAAATACAGCCCAATGATCTTCTGAGGTGTTATCGTACACCACACACTGTTTTTTTTTCAGGATACAGCTCTTTCTGGTGTATAGCTTCTGGGTTTTGATTGTACCATATTCTGTTGTTCTGCTTATTATTGTATCCACTGAGATGAAATTGCGCTTCGTCAGACATTATCACGGGCGGTACATCAACTTCCCCAAATTTTCGTCTAAATTAATCTGCATACGATTTTATTTTCGCGAAATCGTTGTCTTCTAATTTTTGCACAACCTGAATCTTGTATGGCTTAAGTTTAAATTTTTTCTTCATTACATTGTTTGTTGCCCTTTTTGACCATTTCACTTATTCTGATCTTCTTTTCAATGATTTCTGCGGCGACCGTTCGAGGTTTTGACGCAACCCTTCAATTTTATGTTGTTCTACGCCTTTTCTGCCAACACGACCTTTTCGTCCATCTTGTACACTACCGATGTCTCGAATTTTTTTAACTAGTCTGCATAGCGCTCGTCGTGATGGTACGTCTTGAGTTCCTTCGCGTCTCGTCCGTCGTTGTGCTGAAACCACTAAACAGTTGCATCTGAAGAATGTTTTCCCCACAAATTTTCCGTCCAATCATTTCTAAGAGCTTCCATGTTTTCACTTTGAAAAATTTCTTAATAATGATTTTTTTCTAGAAGATTTTTCTCCTTTTATAGTCTACGAATAATTATGATGTTAGGAAATTTCTTACTTCACAATTTTCGCGAAATTTTGCTAAGAATCGATCATTCAAAAAATCACTTTTTTTTAGCAAAAATTTTTACGCCGTCCGTTTGTAGCAAAAAATTACCGATTTACTAAAACTAGCATAACTTCTAAAATAATAAATGAATCAATTAGCCATTTTAAGACAAAAGACTTACGACTATTACCAACGATTTATAAAAGTTTCATTGTGATCACAAAATTATTCTTGATTTTATTAAACTTCAAAAGTAAGACATGTAAAAAAAACAAAAAACCTGTATATACATCAATATTTTAGTGTTTACCTTTGGCCCAACATCAAACTCAAAACCCGCCATAATCTTCTTCGCCTATCAATTTAACAACCTACCTGCCTTTTAAGATATTCAGACTTGGAGTAGTCAAAACCTCCCGAGGTTATTTGATCAAATCTGACTTACATAGTTTTTTAATCAAGTGATGAGTTGGAAGATAGTAATAGGACTAGGGGTCACCACTTGAAAATTTAAAAAAAAACAGAGGTGTAGGTTGGATTGAGGAAGTATTTTTTCACCAACAGAGTGATAGATTACAGGAATGGTTTACCACAGGAGACAATAAGCAGTCCAAATTTAAATGTTTTCAAGTGCAGCTTAGATGAGTATATGGGAGGCTAGGTTGTGTTTTCTTTTAGTTCTATTGGGTCAAATTACATATTGTAATATTAATATTTTGTATATATTATATTATTGATATGTGTATTACATGATTAAAATTTTTTAACAAGTTTTAAGTAGTAGCTACATGATTTAGTTTCTGACAAGCCATGATGGAGATTCCTTTCTAAGTAGTTAAGACACGATCTTTGTAGCTGAAGTTTATGGGACGCTGTTGCTTCGGATGACCTCTGATAGGCCGCTTGTGGCTTTTATCATCCGTTGAATGATTGCCCTCCAAACACCGTTAAAATACACGTCTCTCAATTGTTGTTTGGTGTGAGCAATGCAGTAAGATGAAAAAGAGAGTGGGGATGAAGTAGAGTTATGACATGTCATTTCTAAGAAATACCTTCACCCGATCCAAGGTCATTAAAACAACTTAATGTTTAGTTAGGGTACATTTTCAATACATCGTATCCGACTCTGCTACACACATACACCTTGGTGTAGTTATATTTGTATATTTATCCGCCTCCAACGACTAACAGCACCGCATTGTTGATGTTTCTTGTCCCCAGCAACCTAGCGAAGAGGGAATTAGTAATTGACTCTCAAAGTTTAGTAAATGCCCTACACAAGTGTGTTCAATATGTAAACAAATTGGAAATCAGCAATTTGGAGGATTTGGGGGTAATAATATGTCCGGGGGGGCATCAGTTGGTTAAAAAACTAGGTAGGTCAGATTAAATGACCTCAGGAGGTTGTGAATACTCCAAGTTTAAATGTGTTCAAAAACAGGTTAGATAAATGTATAAGCAGGCACGGATCCAAGGGAGGGATAGGGGGCTGATGCCCACTGTCTATGTTTATATTTCTTTTTGAAGTCATACTTGTATTCTGCTATTCAAAAAGAGTTATGTAATAATATAGAATATATATAAAAATAGTTTTTTTAAACCGTTCCAATCGAATGTATCTTATATGATATATGGCAAAAATACAGGTAAACTTCAAAAATAATTATTAAATTGAGTATTATACCTTAGTTGACGTCCAAAAACTACAATAAACCACAATTCATAATTTTCTGGTAGGAAAGAAATTGGATCTGAGAGTGTTCGTGCTCACTCCTTTATGAGATGCTGTTACTTATTATCAATACTGTCTATTATAACCCTTATTAATGCCCTTTTCTCAGACTACTCAGAAGGATTCAGCTTAGGCCCCTACCCCTAATTTTTATCCTGGCTCCGCCACTGTGTGGGGGGGAGGAGTTTTATGTTGGGCCAAATGTACATATTTTAATATTGATGTATATATTATTGCTGCATGTTTTAGTTCTTGACAAACCTTGATTGGTGATGGTTTGAATATTCTTGATGCAGTATTTTTGGATGGTTTAGGTTTAGGAAGGTGAGTGGTAGAAATTGGTTTACAAATCGAGTGATAGATGAAGGGTCCTCCCTTTGGAGTTTTAAGAATAGAGTGGATATCGATTTATGAAAGAGGATGCTAGATAGGGACTGAACTTGGGTATAGATTTATGGATGAGGATGCTAGATAGGGACTGAACTTGGGGATAGATTTATGGATGAGGATGCTAGATAGGGACTGAACTTGGGGATAGATTTATGGATGAGGATGCTAGATAGGGACTGAACTTGGGGATAGATTTATGGATGAGGATGCTAGATAGGGACTGAACTTGGGGATAGATTTATGGATGAGGATGCTAGATAGGGACTGAACTTGAGGATAGATTTATGGATGAGGATGCTAGATAGGGACTGAACTTTGGTATAGATTTATGGATGAGGATGCTAGGTGGGGACTAATCTAAGTGATGGGAAAGGGAGCTGCCTCCTATAGGCTATTGATTTGCCTTTTGCAGACTCCATTAAAATGGCTGTAAAATCTACAGAACTCTTTTGTTATTGTTAATTTCGCCTCCCTTTCATTTCCAATCGTGGACGAGAAGATCCCACCAAGGGTTATGGAAATTCACATAAAGATTAGATTAACAACCGATCGCAAAGGACCGCTTCTCGTAGGGGATTGGGGAGGGGGAGCAGCAGTACTATATTTAGAGGTAAACTAGTGAACAGAGAACCCTTTGAGACCAAAGGAATGGGGGAGGCACCGGTTTGACGTCAGAGGTGTGTAGATATGAAGATCCATTCGATAGTTTTCGGATGGAAGAGCGATATGTCGTGTGCGTGAAAATTGGAGATTGTGAGACAGCTATTTTTCAATTGTCTATCTGTGTCTTGACTTCTATGGATGAGATCTGCCTACACAAACACATCAGACTCATCGCTCCTCCGCCAATAGGCTGCCAGCTCCCTACACACCTTTGAAAATGTTTTGTCCCACTCGCACTGGGATCAAATCAAAGCGGTGGGCCGCGCTTTCGTGAGACTCTCCCGAATGACCAGGTTAGAGTTTAGAGACGCTGTTGCATGCTGCGGGAATTATCTAGTACTGTCGTATGCTAGCGTTCCATGCAACAGCTAGGAAGCGGAACTAGAATCGCATTTTAATCTCACCGGGAGACATCCAAGTAGGGTGGTATAAACTCAATGCTTTCATCAGGGGGGGAGGGGGGTCGTGTCACATCTACTTGGGAATAACTAACTACTCTATATGGTGATCTACTAATGCAATTAAATGTTAGATCAATATACAATTTTCTGAATAGCAAAAAACCAAACAAACCATTTTCTATATTTATTCAATTTTGAATTAAAGAAATTCAAAATATTTTTGATGTTTTTTGTTATTCAAAAAAGGCGACAAATTTATTACTGACGAAATATCGGCGTTTTTCACACCGCCAATTCGCGTTTCTTAATAGTCAATTGTACTACTACTACCACTACTACTACTACTACTACTACTACTACTACTACTACTACTACTACTACTACTACTACTACAAAAGCTACCATTAATACCACTACTACTACCACTACTACTACTACTACTACTACAACAACAACTACTACTACCACTACTAATGATGATAATAATAACAACTTGGAAAAGGGGGGGGGGGTGCTTTTTCAAGGTTCGCTTGACGGCCCATAGAAAGGGTGGGCTCGTATATCATCCCAGGTCTTCGAAGTAACAGTACCTACCCATGGGTGGGGTCACAGGTAGCTGCACCAATGGGCAGGGTCACAGGTAGCTGCACCAATAGGCGGGGTCACAGGTAGTTGCACCAATAGGCGGGATCACAGGTAGCTGCGCCAATGGGCGGGGTCACAGGTAGTTGCACCAAAGGGTGGGGTCACAGGTAGTTGCACCAAAGGGCGGGTTCACAGGTAGCTGCAACAATAGGCGGGGCCACAGGTAGTTGCACCAAAGGGCGGGGTCACAGGTAGCTGCACCAAAGGGCGGGGTCACAGGTAGTTACACCAATGGGCTGGGTCACAGGTAGTTGCACCAATGGGTGAGGTCACAGGTAGTTGCACCAATGGGCGGGGTCACAGGTAGCTGTGCCATTGGGCATGGTCATAGGTAGCTGTGCCATTGGGCATGGTCATAGGTAGCTGCACCAATAAGCGGGATCACAGGTAGCTGCGCCAATGGGCGGGGTCACAGGTAGTTGCACCAAAGGGTGGGGTCACAGGTAGTTGCACCAAAGGGCGGGTTCACAGGTAGCTGCAACAATAGGCGGGGCCACAGGTAGTTGCACCAAAGGGCGGGGTCACAGGTAGCTGCACCAAAGGGCGGGGTCACAGGTAGTTACACCAATGGGCTGGGTCACAGGTAGTTGCACCAATGGGTGAGGTCACAGGTAGTTGCACCAATGGGCGGGGTCACAGGTAGCTGTGCCATTGGGCATGGTCATAGGTAGCTGCACCAATAGGCGGAGTCACAGGTAGTTGCACCAATAGGCGGGATCACAGGTAGCTGCGCCAATGGGCGGGGTCACAGGTAGTTGCACCAAAGGGTGGGGTCACAGGTAGTTGCACCAAAGGGCGGGTTCACAGGTAGCTGCACCAATAGGCGGGGCCACAGGTAGTTGCACCAAAGGGCGGGGTCACAGGTAGCTGCACCAAAGGGCGGGGTCACAGGTAGTTACACCAATGGGCTGGGTCACAGGTAGTTGCACCAAAGGGCGGGGTCACAGGTAGTTGCACCAATGGGCGGGGTCACAGGTAGCTGTGCCATTGGGCATGGTCATAGGTAGCTGCACCAATAGGCGGGGTCACAGGTAGTTGCACCAATAGGCGGGATCACAGGTAGCTGCGCCAATGGGCGGGGTCACAGGTAGCTGCACCAAAGGGCGGGGTCACAGGTAGTTACACCAATGGGCCGGGTCACAGGTAGTTGCACCAATGGGCGAGGTCACAGGTAGTTGCACCAATGGGCGGGGTCACAGGTAGCTGCGCCATTGGGCAGGGTTACAGGTAGCTGCACTGAGATACGGTCCAGACCGCAGGTGTAAATCGGGGTAAAAATAGAATGGTGGAATCCAGGGTGGGTAAAATCCTCGGATGATTTGTTTCCGTTTGACATTGGACATAATAAAGATGGAATAATGATAAAGAGTAAATAGGATAAAGAGTGAGAGAGGTGACAGTAGCGAAAATTGGGGAACAGATAGAAAAGAGAGAGTTTGAGACTGAGGTCGAAAGATTTGGCTCCCTGAAAAAAGGGTATCTCCGGCAAATAGTTTGGAGAAATAGTATAAATAATAGATTTGTAAAAGTTGGTGGGTTAGGTTAGGTTAGGTTAAGTTAGATTAAGTTAAGTTAGTTTAGGTTTGGTTAGGTTAAGTTAGGTTAAGTTATGTTAGGTTAGGTTTAGTTATGTTAACTTAGGTTAAGTTAATTTAGGTTAAGTTAGATTAAGTTTAGTTAGGTTAGGTTAAATTAGGTTAAGTTAAGTTAGGTTAAGTTAAGTTTGGTTAGGTTAAGTTAGGTTAAGTTAATTTAGGATAAGGCTAAGTTAAAGTAGGTTAAGTTAGGTTAAGTTAGGTTTGGTTAGGTTAAGTTAAGTTAAGTTAAGTTAAATTAGGTTAAGTTAGGTTAGGTTAAGTTAAGTTAAATTAGGTTAAGTTAGGTTAAATTAGGATAAGTTAGTTTATGTTAAGTTAGGTTACGTTACTTTACGTTTGGTGCAGCTTGCATCCTTCCTCCATGGTGTGATTACGTGCCCTCTCCATGTTATTATCATTCTCAGATCCTGTGACCATAGAATATCCTTAATCACCAAATATGAATGATTATATGAAGACATTTTGACTCACCGAATCTGGATACTAGGATTTCAACCATTTTAAAAACATCGCCCATTTTATATATTTAAAAAAAAAAGTTATATAATTATTTAATTTTCTATTTCAGATGATGGAAAGTATTTTTACCCCTTGTTAATATTGATTTAATTTTCTATTTCAGATGACGCGAAGTCTTGTCAGAATGGAAGAGGTGCTGAGTGCAAGTGTATGGGCACATGACCGTGTGCACTCTAGCAAGAGCATGGAGGATGTGCAACATGACTTCACTTCGAGATTCGGCCCCTCCGAAGAGGACGATACATCGTTGGGAAGATGAACTGTTTTAATGACAGGAGTAGCATCAATTTTTACCGCGAATATTTTGGTGTCCATACAGACCTTCTCGATGTGTGACAGTGTCAATGAAAGTCAATACACTAAAACTAGTACATATTTGATATTATTATATTGTTCCTTTATTCTTCTTATTACTTTTCAGTAAGGGGTAAAAGACTTTCGGACCACCCTATATAAATTGTATATACTATATTATTTATATTGTGTATTGTATGTAGTTGGATGATTTAGTTTTCGACAAACCAGTGTTTTGGACGCGATCTTTCTGATTCAGTTTATGGGGTGTGTATTGATTCGGATGACCTCTAATAGACCATTACGGCTTTTAACATCCGTTGAATTAGGTTGCTATGTTAAGTTTCAAACCACCTCGTGATTAATACAGTTGAAAGCAGCACAATAGTCAATGTCAAATATATCTATTTCATGACCAGAATCTGAACAAAACAACAACTGGAAATCGTAAGGATTGCATCGCAAACACCCCCAGGCACTTACGAAAGGCATACTGTAAGCTAGTTAACAAATTATCCAGACTTTTCTAAAATTATCTCTACTAGTTGAGTAGTAATCATTTAGAGATTTGGGATCGAGGAAGAAAACAATAATAATGCTTAAATTTGGCTCTCCTTAACTTGTTGCAACCACTCACAATAACCATTAATGCGACGCTTGGCAACTCGTTTCGGCTATGGCAACCTCGTAGTGGTAAGAAGAGATCACTTTTCCAACCATTTCATTGCCCAATAAAGGTAAACATGCGGATTCTGATAAGAGAACGGAAGACTCGTATTCCAGCGAAGGCGGTGCCTTATCATCTCCAGCGAAATGAATACACTCCCCGGAAGATAGCTGTTACCCCAAGAAGAGAGCTGCTTTTAGCATTTCTAAAGATGGTGCGATAGCGATTCGTCTCCCATTATAAATGCAACTTCCGTTATTTTAAATACAGATTCTCTGCTATACAAGAGAGAAGATTGCATATACTTCGCCTTGCTGGAGCTAAAAACCAAACGAGAATGCCATGTATTTTCATCCGGCGTAAACTACAAGAGGTATAACGAGAGACAACCGATTACATATGGCAACACTCGTGGCAAAGCCCTAGCCTCTCGATTTGATGAATGGCCATTTAGGCTAGGTCAGATTCGTTATTTTAGCCCTATCTGTCATCTACTGTTACCGTTATTCTTTTTAGTGCTTATTTTGGATTATTATCATTCTCTCGCAGATGACCATCTTTATGACCCAGTATCGAGACGATTATGTTCTGCTGTCTGTAATCGGCCAAAATCACTCTATATTTTCCCCATAACACTTCCTCGGGAAAATCCTTATCATTCAGTCTGCTTAATCTTAAATCTTGAAAGAAAGATAAAATAAGAGGGGGAGTAGTTTGGAAGAGAGGGGTGGAGGGTAATAGTGAGAAAAGGAAGAAAGTGGTAGGCAGATATGTATGTGTGTGTGTGGGTGCCCGGTGAACGGGCCATCTCCATTTGTTATTTTGTTTATTTTTTCGTATTTGTTGATGAGGCCCATTGCGGGATCTTTTTATTATTTTGTGTTTGTTATTGACATACTAATTTGTCCCATTTTGGGAGCTTTTTTTATATTATTATTTCGCATTTTTTTTCTGTCCTTTTAGTTGTACACTTTGGTAGAGGTTCCGTTGTTCTGGTGCTGGGGAGGTATCTTTTGTATACACGTCCTTCTGCCACTGGGTCTAGAGCCGCTACAGTCTCCATAGGGAGAATAGTCTCTAGTCTTGCCCAGATGTCTCGACCTTTTTTATAGAGGTATGTGTTTAGTGGTTCAAGACCTGTTTCTTCATGGAGGCTTCTCGAGGTCCGATACTCATACCACTTAGCGTCGGTAATAAACCTGAGGCCTCGATTTTGCACTCTCTGGAGTCCTGTCATATTTTTCCTTGACGCCGCGTTGAGCAGAATAGCAGAGTACACCAGTTTTGATTTGACTAGACTGGTGTACAACTTCTTTTTATTGGTTGTGCTAAGGCTTCTGAATCGGAGGAGTTTGTCTAGTTCAATGTTGGCGTATCCAATCCTGGAGCTGATGTGTGTGTTCATGCCAGTACTGGCAAGTTGGTAGCCGAGGACTGACACGTGAGGTGAGTAGTCAATTTTGGAGTTTTCGACATTGAGAGGGACGGAACGACGTCTCCCTATTGCAGTTGCTGAGAATTTTGATACGTTAGTCTGTATTTTCCAGCGTGTCTCGAACCTGGATATTCTTTTAGCTTCTGCTATCGTGTCTCTGGCCATCGTCCTCGCAGAATTTGTTTTCTGAACCACAACTTGGGTAATATCGTCTGCATATTGGATATTGAGAGTTCTCCCATCAGTTGGGTTTGAGAACGTCTCTCGTAAAGATGGTGTAGAGAGTAGGGTTGAGGCATGCTCCCCTGAAGGACGCCGGACAGAAGCACGAAGGCTTTCCATGTATACTTCTCGAAGGCAATGACAGCTTACCTGTTGCTCAAGTAGCTTCAGAGGATGATTTCGAAGAAGGGGTGAGTCTTAGTCGCAAGATTTTGTACTTCAAGCCGTCGATCCAAACTTTGTCGAAGGCCTTCTTTACGTCTCTGCAAACGACGTCGATCCATCACCCCCTGGCCCGCCCTACCGCTACGTGTTGAAGCATGTGGGCTATGGCTGTTTCCATGCTTCGGTGTCTTCTGAATCCATGCTTTTCCTCGTTCAACATAGAGTGCTCTGACAGGTGTTTTGATAGTCTGCTGTTGAGAATTTTCTCGAAAACCTTCCCAATGGTCTCCAGCAATGAGATGAGTCTGAAATTCATGACCTCGTTCACTGGCTTCCCAGGCTTAGGGATGAAAATGATTTTCGAGGTTTTCAGGCCAGGGAGGTGCAATGGGAACGCCCTCTTGTATGCTTCCCAGTTGGTCTTCGAGAAATATTTCCTTGGAGCAACAGGAACTGGAATAGGAGCAGCTGCTATGGTGATTAACGTGGGAATGTGATCGCTAGGTGTCAGTGGTCTTGGACTGACGAGCTTGTGGAAGGGGAAGCCGGGATTCGTGAGAACTACATCAGGCTTGGTGGCCAACCCTGGATACAAGAATGTAGAGAAGGACGGTCCGATGCGCTCCGCGATATCCATGCCTAGCAAGAGGTCAATATTCCTGCCTCTTGCGTTTGTCCTTGCATAGCCCGCTACTCTGTTCCTGGCGTTCAGGTCCACAGCGAACAACATTATGTGTTATTTTCTAAAAATGGTATACATGTCGTGGTAAGACAAGTATGAACGGCAGGGAGGTTGGTAGCCCACGCCGAATTCGATGTCACCCAGAGAGCACCTCAGTATGATCTATAGAAACGATTTCGTCCATTAGATTCCCTAGTCTGTACTGCAGATCTTTTTTGACCGCTATTATAGTTCTGTCGAACCTCTCTCCTGTGACGTTCCTTTGGAGAACGTTGTATCCGAAGATCTTCTGCTTGTCGTCGTACCTGATTCCAGTTTCTGGCAACAATATTATGTCCGGATCCAGTCCTTGGTAGACGTTGTACAGCTGGTGTTTATACACCTGCCACCCATGCATGTTGTGTGCTAGAATAGTTAACCTATTTCTAGTTTCTAGTTGCCATCATGTGTTTCTGAGCTGCTTGAGGGCTTTTGGTTGTTTGGTCTGTCCGATCGTAGCCTTTTGAAGAAGGATGGCTCGTAGAGTTTGAAGTTGTCATCGTAGAGCCTTACTCTGCATTTCATTAGGGCTGTCTTGACTGATTCTTCTTCTTCGGGTGAGTCATAGCACCACTTGATGTGGTCTCTTTTGACTCTTGAGGCCATCTCCTCGATGTATATCTTTCTTTGTTGAGTATTGTTTTTGTTAATGGCGATGGTGAGTTTGATATTCCTTCCGTCGAGCTCGTGTTCTTCCTGCTGTGGTAGTCGTTCTGTTTCCTCCTCTTGTTTTCTGGGTTCTTCTTTGTTTCTCTTTTTGTTCTTTTTCTGTCTGGGCGAGGCAGGCAGCTGTGTTTGGTTGTCTGCAGGCTCATGCCCAATCGCTGTAGGTACATCCTCGTTAGTTTTTGCTTCTCTTGTTGGCTTGACTAGTTATGCTTGTGCTCCCTTGTTGCAGGTTGCCGAGAGAACTTTGTCTGACTGTGGGTTATCCGGGAAGGCAGTCCGCTTACTATATAAGACAATCTTGCCCCGCTATCAGTTCTCGTCTATTGTGTGTTGACTTTATTAACTTTTAGCTTGATGACGCTTCTTAGGACACAATCTCATCATTGTAACATTTTGTCTTCTGCTTTCAGCCATCATTAATGATTCGTCATGAAGGCTCTCTCTAACTCTCTATCTCTCATTCTCTCATGACGATCTCTATACGGCAGAATTCCACCTCACTAAACTTCGGCTGTCTGTCATTTTCCTTCATCAGCTAGCATGAACTTTTAGTCATTTTTCGGTTTTGTGATTCCATCACCACCCGGCGATATCATTTAACGGACGTTCTTATGCCGAAAGCCATTCATATTGTGTCTGATCCAATCTAAACTTTTGTACATATTCTTAATCCAAGATGATTCAAGCCATATTCATATTGTTGCCAGGCAAAAAAGCAAAGCATTATGCGTCATCGGAATCTTATGCATTTCACTTAAGCATATCTCTCTTTTACTGTACAAAACTAGTGAAATTCGGCATATTCAACTAGTTAATCACACGGAGATGCAACATCAAAGGTTTCTTCATCGAATAACTTCATCATTGGAATCTGAATTTGCTCAATTCCTTCATAGGATCTTCTCTCGCATGGACACTTTTCTCTTCTTTTTTTCTTTTCTTTTCTTTTCTTGTACATACCTTACGTGCGTGACCTACACCATCCTCCGTTAATAATAATAGGCAATCTCAACCATGAATATAGCCAGATAAAACGTTATTAGTAATGTTTCTTCGAAGCCGCTTATTTTCGAAATATCTTTCTAGCGTTGACGTCAAGACTCGAACGCGAGAAAGATATTTCGATGTGATCGAGTTCAGGTTCTGGAAGCAAGAACCAACAAGGATTCGAGGTCACGGGGGGAGGGGAGTAAAACTCTAGGGGCTAGATAAATCTTCCGATCTCGCTAGAACAAAGTCTTAGGGCATTAAGTAAAAACAGAGGAACTCATACAGCGAAAGAAAGTTGTGTAAGGTACATATAACAGGGAAGTCGAGGGGTGAGGACCGGTAGTACATAGAGGTTAGAAGAAAAGGCCGAAGAAAAATTGCCTCTTGTATGATTCGAGTTTTTTGATTTCAAATGGAAAAGTTTCAGATTTATGTGTGGAAGTTTTTATTTATTTCGGTTTTTAAATATTGTTTATTTATATTATCTTTATTGTGTGTATTACAAATTATTTTCTTATTATTTTTAGTTATTGGATTACCCGTTATAATGTACACGCAGTCTTTTCCTCTGGGTTAGCATTGCAAATGGTTGTTACGCCTCTAAAACCACGATTCTGGTTTTCCTCTGGTAGGTTCCGCTACGCTACCATCTTCAGTCGCTTGTAAATGATGAGCAAATGCAGAGTTCTAGAAATGAGTCGCTGGATATCCGCCACCATTTCCTCTCTCAGCATTTTTCCTACACAAGCGAGGTGATTTACAGAGAGAGGGGAGGATGAAAAAGGGCAAAGAAAAACGAAGTAGCGTAGGCGAGTTGCGAACAGCTTCCCGCGTCACTGGACCACTGTTAGCGAGCGACGAATCCACTGCGCCATCCTGAATCTCAAAAAAGACTCATTCAAGCGAGGCTTCTAAGCCGCTCGCCTGCACTTCTCGTATGCTACCTATGTAAGACGCCATTTCTTGTCACTTTCCTCGTTGTTCTCTTTCTTTGCAGTTATTAATACATAGATTCCCAGATATGGTAAAGTTGTGTTCGTATTTTTCCTCCTGTTGGCTCTCTTTGACTGGATATGCGGTAGGAAAATTTCCATACAGCCGCGCTTGGTAAAAGTCGGCTAAGCCATGGTATGGGGCTGTTGGGTGAAGAAGCCGGGCATGCTCTCTATTTTTATTTTCTCCTACAACCATAAACCACCACCCAGTCCCACTTTCATCCACCACTCGTCCCATATCATTCCACACATTTTAAACTACTTCATTCCCATAATTCCAAGCTCACGCATTCATACTCAACCATTACATCTTGTCATTCCTCACTCCAAAGCTCTGCCAGACTTTTTCACTACCTTTCATATATAATCTCCCTCTACCAAAACAGTGACTGCCACTTCTCTCTTTCTTACATATAACCCTCCCATCCAACACACACATTCAGTTCACACATTGGCGTGGATTAGCCGTCATGACTAGTCGGGGTACGCAACAGCCCCACCCATTTCCACTAATGCTTATTTCGAGAGAAAGTGAGAGAGAAGAGGATGTGTGAGTGAGAGAAAGAGAAAAGGGTGTGCGAGTGAGAAAGATAGAGAGAGAGAGAGAAGAGGTTGTGTGAGTGAGAGAGAGAGATTTTTTTAATGTTAAGAGCTCATCTGGTGACTGCCAAGAGAGAGAGAGAGAGAGAGAGAGAGAGATAGGTGGGGAGGAAGGAAGGAGTGTTTGTGTGAGAGAAAGAGAGGTGGGGAGGAAGGAAGGAGTGTGTGTGTATGTGAGAGAGAGAGAGAGAGAGAGAGAGAGAGAGAGAGAGAGAGTCACAAGGAGTTGCAAAGAATAGTAGTACCTCAAAAGACATTGCTGACCATACCGTGGAGATAATATTTTGGGAAGGCCCTAACCCTTTGCATAAGAGAAAGTATAGCATAGATGAAGGCGCCCCCCCCCCTCCCTCATCTCTCCCACCCGCATTTGCGGGCCAGAAAGCGGAAACGATACCTGAATGTGCTGAAAAAAAAGAACACAATCCCCCCCTCAAATTATAGACAAATTGAAACCTATCTCCTTACTTGAAATCTATAATCTATACTAAGGTGGTACCATTTAAGTCAAGGTATGGATTATATTGTCTAGTCAAGATTTGAACTGTTCGACTGACGAACTGTTCACTACTTCTGGCGCTAGACGGTTCCACGTTCCACAGATTTTGTACAAGAAGAAGTTTCCGCAAATGCTAGTATGGAATTGCGGTAATTCCAGTTTGTAACCTTTGGTTACGTGTAGCATTTGCGTTCAACGTGAACAGCCTCCTGTGATCTACGTTTTCAACTCCTCGCATTATCTTAAAAGTTTCAGTCAGTTGGCTTCTTAACCGGTGCGTCTCCAAAGAGAACATCTCCAGTTCTCGTAGCCTATGCTGATAACTTTTATGTCTAAGGGAGGGGATCAATTTTGTGGCTCTGGCCTCTATCCTTTCCAGCCGTTCGATGTCCTTCCTCAGGTTTGAGGACTAGAATTGCACGGCGTATTCAAGGTGTGATCGGACTAAAGATTTGTACAAGGTGAGAACAATCTGCTTATTTCGGAAACGAAAATGCCTCTTGATGTGCCCCAGCATTCGCTGGGCCCTTTTTTCCACCTGGAGACACTGCTTGGAGAACTTTAGATCACTGTTAATTAGCACGCCTAAATCTTTCTCAAGGTGAGTGGTATCTAGTTGTTTGCCTAGCAAGGAGTAGTTTTCCCGAGGGTTAGCATGGTCTGTCGTGGTATGACATTACATTATATCAATACCATATTATATCTATGGGGGAGGGACCAATAACTTAAAGGCGAACCGACAAGGGACGGAACGCCACGAGTTTCGACGCACAGAACAGCGAGAAAAGGGTGCAACGAGGTCAGGTAAAATTTGAGCAATTGCAAAGCTCAAGGTTATTCGAAGAGGCATGTACAAAAATTTAATTTTATTTACATAAAATAAGAGAATTAATGGGCAAAATTAAATTGGTAAACGAGGGGGGAATTGCAGAGTTATGCATCAGACTCTGAAGTTAGAAATTAATGCGTTACAGAAGGAGACTATTCAAAGGGGGAGGATTAACTCAAATGGGATGCTGAAGAGGGAGGGGGAGGGGTTGGCTTACGGAGGATGAGACGTCAGGGTAAGGTTTCACGGATGTCTTCTGCAGGCAATAAACGTGAGGGCGAGGGCGCTCGGAGCTTTTGAGCGGGAAATTGACGTGATGGCGGTTCTCCGAAGGGACGGGGGCAGTAACGTCCGGTCCAGGGAAAAGTATTTCGGCCACCCGAAAACGAGGAGGGCTTCGACAGGAGTTGATAAGGGAGGCGGAAAAATCGCTCGTGGCGATCGTCAAATGGAATTATCGCACTGGCTGGGTTAATTCCAAGACACAAAAGTTCAGCCGTCACTTTGCTTCGTTGTTAGCACCTGACTTGGACCTAGGGGAAACTTCTTGGGTCCGGGCGAGACTCCTCAACTCTGTGTCTCCCACCTGAAAGACGAGCCCTATATATCCGAGGCCCCCATCGCAGGGGTGGGGGAAACATCGCTACTCTCGAATGGCCTCGAATCTTCACGCCTAGGCGATTCTAACCCGCGAAAAGGTGGTCCGAGGTGGACGCGGTTCGAGGCTACCACTTGTAGATGGGAGAGGGGGAGGCTCACCAATTTAAGCCTAACCAAATTCTAGACTTTTCTTTAGCGCATGGACATCTTTCCGTGCTGGAAAAGAAGTTCCACGTGGAATTCCCCCACATGGCCGATGTGCATTACCTTGCACTTGTCGAGGTTAAATGGCATCTGCCACCTCTCTGACCACTCGCCTATCCTGAGAAGGCTATTTCGCAGGCGTAGCACTCCTTCTCGTGAGCTCACACTACCTCCTAGCTTGCTATCGTCGGCGAACTTGCATATTGAGCATAGTAGTCCTTCGTCTATGTCATTGATATAGACGATGAACAATAGAGGCCAGAGCACTGAGCCCTGGGGCACCTTCCTACTGACTGGCGCCCATTGCGAGGATGCCCCGTTGATCTTTACTTGTTGCCTCCATCCCGAGAGCCAGGTAATGGCAAGGGCGCAGACCTTATTTATCAACCTGCGGTGTGGTACCTTATCGATGGGTTTTTAAAAGTCCAGGTATAAGATATCCACAGCTCGACTACGGTCATATTCACTCAAAATAACTTGGAAAAATTCTAGTAGATTAGTGAGACATGAACGGTTCTTGCGAAATCCGTGCTGGGAATCCAAGGTCAGGTTGTGCGGCTCTAAGTGTTGCACTATACGGTCTGCGATTATTCCCTCGAGCAATTTGCCTACGATGGATGCCAGACTAATAGGCCGGTAGTTCCCCGGGCATTCGCGGTCTCCCTTCGTGTAGATGGGAGAGGCGGAAAGAAAAAGATAGAGAGAGAAGAGAGTGTGTGAGTAAGAGTGGTAAGAAGGTATGTGAGTGAGAGAGAGAGAGACGGAAAGAGAAAGAGAGAGAGGGAGAGACGGAAAAAGAGAGATGGAGAGAGAGACGGAAAGAGAAAGATGGAGAAAAATACAGAAAGTGAGATACCGACGGGAAGAGAGAGAGTCTCATGTCTCCGTGTACAACCAAGGTGAAACTGAGGTCCAGGGTCACGACTGTTTTCACCCTGTTAAACAGGGGGGCCGTCGAGAGGGCCTACAGTAGGTTCCCATTTTACCTGGCGGTCGTGGTTGAGGGCGACGGCGATTTCATTGAAAAAAATAAATAGTAAAATCCTTTAAGACTTTTTAACATGTAACTTTAGTTAATATATCTCTATAAATTAACTTAATGTTATTTTCTTTTATATTGAAGTTAGGCGATAAATTAACCACCTCACCCTGTATCCAGAAGGATGTGGAAAAGGTGAGAAATCAACAGAATAGTTGTGTGTGAACATCAAGTAGAAGAATGGCAGGTTAAATGAAAGCAATGAGGACGGTCAGAAGTAGATGGCGAGATTACTTGGACGAGTTGTAGTATGTGAGAATGGAAGACAATGTAATTGTCAATAGGATTGTCTTCGCGGGTGTAAACATGGGTGCTGTAACAGAGTATGGAGAAGATAAGATGCAAGGGGTTCTTAGTGTTGTGAGAGGTCTGAAAAATGTGAAGAAAGATGGAGTAGATGATATACAACGGTGTTCTTGGCTAAATTTGACGAGTTTTAATGTCTCCTTTTTTTTCAGGAAGAGGTTCATGTATTGGTGAAAGGTTATGGGTGATGTGTGTGGTTGGTTTTGGGTTATCGGTTGCGGTTGGTTGTTCCGTAAAATTCTATTTGACTAGAATTGAAAGTTGAAAAGATGCCCGCAGTTTATCCACTTAAATCGACTTTTCCCAAGCACTAGACTCTGCGCCGAGGAGAACACTGCACCACTTTACACATAAACAAGATAGATTACAACACAACAAATAATAAAAAACAAATATAAGACAGAATTTATAAACACAACTAATAAAAAACAAACAAATACAACTAGAACAAAACACGAGGTAAAACACTAAATTAGATCACTAATAAAGGCTCGAAAGCTCAAAAATACACGAAGACTAAATAAACAAAACAAGGAGACAAATACACAGAAGAATATAAAGAAGAACACAAACAAAAACAAACAGACAAGTCAACATAAATAATAAAACAAAACGAACAAAAAGGAAAAAAATCAGTAATCCAAAGTAATAAAATGCCAGCGATGCCCCTCAAACTCGGGCAAACCCTTCCTACCCCTTTTATCATCTATCTTCTACTACTATCCATATCTTTCACTATTGAGTACATCAGATATCCACTTATAGGCTGGGCTAAAGCTAACCGACTTATTACTTGCGGTGGTAAGGAAATTAGAAAAATGGCGGGGGGGGAGGGGGTTATTCTTAGTCTTATGGCCGTCTTTTGTTTTCGGGCAAGTGAAATCGCTGAGTTACTGGTTTCTAGTATGCTCACATCGTTGTATCTGGATGTATCAGATTCATTACTTGTATGAACAGCTGTTTCAATTTTCTTCCTTATCGTCGCGGCAAAAACCGTCGGCTTTCACCTGTTTTCAAATGTGCGTGTGAATGTTTGTGTTAGCGTGACATCAGATGAAATCACTACAATTAAAATAAAATTCGAAGAGAGCACGAAGCAATCAACTCTAGTTGGCTTAATCACGCGATCAACTCATGCAGGCTTGCGCGAAAATCTCTGCTCGTACGCAATTCCACTCGTATGACTCCATCGCTCAAGTAATGACTCACCCAACGCGACAAGAACCCAAACGACTCGAACGGCCTTCGCTCGAGTCCGCAATCGCATATTTAAATCCTTACCTCGTTTGATCGGAAATTTAACTTTTATTTCTAGTACTACCGTTTGGTGATTTATTTAGTTATAAAATAATTGGAAATTTATTGTTATCGTAAAAATTTCTCTATATTATCGGCAACCCAGTAGCGCTAAGCCTCTTCGCAATCTTATTTCAATTTCTCAGTTCACTTTGTATCTAAATCTTTTATTTAATATCTGTTCCGTTTCAATAAAATATCTATTCTGTATTACGAACGCAGCCATCATAATAAAGTGTCTGTCGTAGTTAGTGCATCGAGGTGAATTTGCCTTCCCGGTGCTGCGTTGCCGCAATGCAGCTTTTTGAAATTACGGTGCCTAATTATCATATGCTATTCTAGTCCAGATAATTAGGATGACGCACTGAGATGGACTTCGAAAGAATTAGGTAAGTACTTATCTTAAGCTTTTTTACCTTCCTCCCCTTTTGAATAAGAGTTGAGGCATGAGGACATGTCAACAAGGCGTTAATAATGAGGTTCCGCAAAGATTGATTTTGAGACCAGACACGTTTATTAAATGTGGTATTGACATTGATTTACCGAGTCTTACATTGGTTCTATACATTGGATTGAGAAATAAGAAATAAAGAATATAAGTGTCAAATGAGAGGGATTCTGTAGCAGTCTCTACAGACACGTTTGGTATAAATTAAAAACATTATACTTTTTATAAGCAATTTTTTAGTTCCTTCTCATTTTGGGTATGAGGTCCAATTTTGAAATTCTGATTTCAGTTACACTTGTAAAGCATGCGATCATACGGGTGTCCTTCAAAAAGTTCGTGGAAAAATCGAATCAAAAATAAACAATCATTTAAATCTATTGTATTGTGTACAAATAAGACATACATGATTCGATGGAATAGTAAAGAAGAGACATTTGTTTAAAAAGAACCCCAATTTGAGCTTGACTTGTGTTAAAAAAGAACCTCAATTAAAGCATGATTTGTGGTAAAAAGAATCCCAATTTGAGCATGACTTGTGTTAAAAAAGAACCTCAATTAAGGTATGATTTGTGGTAAAAAGAATCCCAATTTGAACATTACTTGTGTTAAAAAGAAACCCCAATTTTAGCATGACAATGTCATTGACTTAAAGTTCATTGAAAACTAAAATAGTTATCATCCGACCGATCGACCTACGGACCTCTTGTTCCGTTTTTAATATTTTTACCAATCATAAACAGTTTTTTTTTAGGTGCAATTCACCCTAAACTTATCTTAAGCCATCTATTTCTGTTTCCCTTTTAACCTTGCGAAATTTAATGTTAATTGTTCCCTCAAATTCAATATTTCCGTTCCCTTGAAAAAGGAGTTCTTTTTAACTCATTCTTAACGCGCTGTCAACAAGAATTTGCCTCTTGTATAGAGCGAGCCTACCCCCGACGCCGGAGCGCGCTTCCTTCTTGCCTTTTGCTATTTTTTTAGCCTTTGTAATTTTTAATCGTTGTTATTTGTTATTGACATAATGATATTTGTTCTCTGTTAATTGTTTTTTATATATCCTAGTCATAGGGTGTGTCGAGTACGGCGACTTAAGGAATTTCCCTCTTGTATGGAGCTGGCCTAACCTCGAAACCGGAGCGCGCTTCCTTCTTGCCTTTTTACCTTTTTTGTTATTTTTTTAGCCTTTTTCCTTTTTAATCGTTGTTATTTACATATTGTTATTTGTTCTCTGTTAATTATTTTTTTTAATATTGCCTAGTAGTAGGCTGTGTCGAGTACGGCGACTTATGCCCAAGTAGGCTCTCTCCAGATGGGCTCATAAAAAAATATATCTTGTATGGAGCGTTAGACCACGTCAGTAGTATCAGCTTTTCCTGCAAAACTTTTTTTGTAAATAAAGTTCTGCGTGATATTTCTTTTCAACTATCCTAAGTTTAATAGATACATCAACTTCTTACGGTGTCCAAATTAATGATTATCGTACTCGTGGGGGGAGGAGACTACAATTTCCTTTTTCCCATATCCTCGAAAATCCAAAATTTGGTTCTACTTTCCCTATGGAAAAATTCTTATGAATTCCTCAACATTCTATTAGAAATTTTGATTCCCATAGAATTTCTGATTCTTAAACCAACCGCCTTTTTGGGGGTACTCCTTCCATATTGTCCTCGTTGGTGATATACGGCTAAGCGCTATTTACGTTACAGGGATTAAGATCCTAGGCTTCGTCAAACCAACCAGTCCAGGTTAGAATAAGGAGCCGTTTGGAGGAAAAGCACGGAAAGACAAGATTGTAAACAAGCCAACAAAAGCAAATCGGTCTTCGCCTTTGTTCGAGATTTTCCTTCCCGCTGGTCTACCAGAATCAAACTTAGGTCGGGCGGAGATTCGCTCATTGAATGTAATTCTCAGCGCATAATTCCTCTCTTGAAAAAGACTTGGAAAATGTCTATCCAAAAATGCCATCAAGGGCTTCGCTTGTCATCGGATTTGGTCTATCATAGTAGCTGGATGATGAAGGGGCTGATGGATGACAGGAAACTTATGAAAGGAAGCAGAAAAGCAGAAAAAAAATATATGTCGAAAGGTATTGAATGGGGAAAATTGATTTATTATAACATTACTTTCATTTTCTGTTCAGCTTTTTTTGCACGTGAGACATTCCCTTCTCAGTCACAAAAAATAGGAGTAAAATTTATTATAAACAATAAAAATAATGAAAATACCCCAAAGAAAACATTGAGACCGTGGGCTAGTTTCTCAATCCACTTCGACATGTCACTCCGGATCAATCTCTACTTTAGACCACTTCTTTCGCCAATTAAAATTGTCAGTAAATGGGAGACGCAAGCAACAGTGAGGGTTCGAACCTTTACCAATTCTTTCCATGGAAAAAGAGCAAAAAATGATAAGATTTAGTATCCTCTTTCAGCCTGGGATGGGTCTAACCAGGCAGTCCTTACTTCAAAATGGAATTAATCAGTGAGAGACAGGTACAAAGTAATAACATAGCCATACATACTCAATATAGGTATAGTATAGCATATAAAGTCCCCGGACAAATTATTACGATCCCCTTTGAACAAGGTCAACAGACCAAGTCACGTGCTCTCAATTATTCTGAATTATGACCTTACGACCTTGAAAACTTTCAATAATTCCCGAACTAACCTTGGGAAGACTTTGAAAATTATATGATTGGAAAGAAAATATAAAATCACATAAGGGTTTCAAATTTCGTTAGAATCGGCCGAATAGTTACGAAGGTATTGTCAAATAATTCTAGGACTAACCTTGGGAGGACTTTGCCAATTGTATCATTCGAAAGAGAATCTAAAACAACATAAGGGTTTTAAATTTCGTTAGAAACGGTTGAATAGTTACGATATTATTGCCATAAAATTCATTGAAAAGTAAAATGGTTATCATCCGACTGACCTATCTACGGAGCAACACAATAACTTATAGAGTCGCGTCCACGCGACTAAAAACGATGAAGACGACCGGCTGGAAATGACAACGCCTAAATACCGAAAAAGACCGAGCAGAAACATTAAAAATTTAAGGAATAAAGAAAAGAAAAGCGAATAAGAAGTAAAGAAAGGCGATTGACAGAGAGCTGAGGACCGCATCAAACGAGAGAGGGAGAGCAACTGAAGGTCAGATGCGGGACTCTGGAATCATTGCAAGACCCACCCACTCATATACGAGCCACCGTTGAACACTCGTAAACGAGCCACTGTTGACCACTCTTAAACGAAACACTGTTGACCACTCGTAAACAAACCAAGGTTGACCACTTTTAAACAAGCCACCATTGACCACTCTTAAACGAGCCACCGTTGACCACTCATAAGCGATCCACCGTTGATCACCACTCTTAAACAAGCCAACAATGACTACTCTTAAACAAGCCACTGTTGACCACTCTTAAACGTGCCACCGTTGACCACTCTTAAACGTGCCACCGTTGACTACTCGTAAACGTGCCACCGTTGACTACTCGTAAACGAGCCACCGTTGACTACTCGTAAACGAGCCATCCGATCGGGGGATCTCAACCGCGATGCGAGGGAAGATTGTTGTTCTGGTCTTTATGTGCATTTCATTATTGGGTCGGAGGATCTCGTCCAACGTGCGAAGGAAGATTATCGTTCTGATCTTTATGTGCATATCATTATCCGATCGGGGGATCTCGACCTCGATGCGAGGGAAGATTGTCGTTCTTATCTTTATGTGCATTTCATTATTGGGTTGGAGGATCTCGTCCGCGATACGAGGGAAGATTGTCGTTCTTATCTTTATGTGCATTTCATTATTGGGTTGGAGGATCTCGTCCGCGATACGAGGGAAGATTGCCGTTCTGATTTTTATGTGCAATTCATTATTAGGTCGGAAGATCTCGCCCACGAAGAGAGGGACGATTGTCATTCTGATCTTCATGTTAATTTCTTCATCTGGTCTGGAACTTTCGTGGGACATAGTCATTCTGATCTTTATGTGCATTTCATATCCGGTCGGGGGATTTCCTCCTCGATGTGAGGGGGAAATTTCCCCCATCCCCTACCTACACCCAACCAAAACCAGGGCTTGTTGTCATCTGGGTAGGGTCTATAGAGTGGAAAATCAACCACATTAAACTATTTTAAACTATAAAATAAAAATATATTGTTTTTATTTTGTTACCATCATTTGTATTTTTTATTTAGGTTATTATTTATTTATTTCTGGAGTAATTAATTTTCAAAGGTTCCTCGAAAACAGACGACCAAAAAAACAACCCATGATTTGGAGCCTAACTTCATTTAGTGTGGTTTCTTTCTATACTCACACCATCTTCAGCGTCCGTGACGGATCCAGGATGAATTAAAGGGTGGGGGGGTAACCTCAATTCCTCCCTCTGAGTATTCTGAGAAAAGGGCATTGATCATTAATAATGATAATCTTACGCAGCATTGATAATAAATAATGGTTAATTTAAACCATTGATAATAAATAACAGCATCTCATAAAAGGGGAGTGAGCGCTAACTCTCCCAGATCCAAATTTGTTTCCACAGATCAGAAAATTATGAATTTTAGTTTGGGGACGGCAGCTAACGTATAATACTAAAGTTAATCATTATTTTTTGTGTTTTACCTGTATTTTAGACATGTATCATATAAGATACATTCGATAGCAACGGTTTAAAAAAACTTTTTATTTATATTCTATATTATTACATAACTCTTTCTGAATAGCACAATACAGGTTTGGCTTCAAAAAAGAAATATAAACATAAACAGCTCTAAAGTTGGGAAGGGCCTTCAGCCCCCCAGCCCCCCTTTGGATCGGTGCCTTCTCGGCGTCTACAAAGAGATGATTGAAGCGTTATAAAGCAATCAATGAAATTACAAAAAATCTAGACAGAGGTTCATATATTGTAATCTATATGAAAAAAATAATATTACAGATGAGTAAACAATAAATTAGGTAAAGGAAAGAGGGTAATGAATGAAACTGTTTTAAAAGTGGAAAAGAATGAGATGAAGCACAAGTTATGGCAGAGTAGACGCGACACCAAGAAAGAAGGAAAGATGTATATAGAAGTTGCCATGACTGGTGGAAGAAGTTATCAGCAATGTAAGGTAAAAATAGGATAGATTCATTAAGAGCTGAGCTTTGTTTTTGATGAAGTGATATGTAGAGAATAAGAGAGAGAATTATGTAGAAAGAGATTTGAAAAATAGCGGGGGAAATGGAAGAATTAGGTTTGAATAGAGTTGCACAGACGCTAGGAGATCTTGCTAATCTCTGTGTTTGGTTTTGTTAATTCTTTCTCTACTTTTGTTGTTTCTTCTTTTTGCATAAATTTTTTCTTGATTCTTCTCTTTTCTTGGGTTAAATGACCTCTTTTGAGGTGAATGTTCTGCCTCTGTTCTCCGCATTTTGAGTGGTCTTTTCTTCTTTCGTGTATGTGTTTATGTCAATAGTTTGCGTGGTCCGTTTCGTAGTTTCCTGAATTGATTTGTTCTTATTACGTTGTTTCGGGGTTTTTGGTATTTTTAATATTCCATCATAGAACGCAGTTTCAATGGTGTTGAGGTCGTGGTTTGAGGGGTATTTACATTCGAAAATACCACTTTCAATTCCATCGAGAATGTTTTAGTTATTCCAGTCCTTTGGAAAATGTCTCGTGTTATAAATTTTTATGTTGATTCCTTCGACTGTTGGTTCTTCTTCTGGACTGCGGACCATTCATATTCTATTTTCATGTCTAATTCCGGTCCATTTCAACACGTTCTCTCTGTAGGTTGCCGTATTTAGGATACTCTCCGTTTTACATCAGCTACATCGTTCGCCCTCTTATCTTTTTCTTTCTCATCTTCGTCGCCTTCTGTGGGTATTTCTTCCCTCTTTTCGGGTCCATGATCGGTTGCTTTCGTCATCGTTGATTCATCTCGGGTACCTTCGACTCTCAGGCTTTTTGCGAGGATCTTTTGACGGAGGATTCTCTGTGAACGAGAGGTTTCTAGTTGTGCCATTTCTTCTCCTTAAGATATTAAACTCCTTGGCGAAACAACCTGGGTTTGCTGCGTGAACGTATATCAACATGGCAAGTATTTCCATTTTGCGAGTTCTCTTTTGTTGTATCTTGATGATGTAGTCGTAATTTCATCATCGTTTGTCTTGAAGTTGCCTGTTCCACAGTTTCCCCATTCATTTCCCTCTTCCTCGACGTTGTTTCTCTTTTGTCTCAGTATTAGTTTCTCGTTCGGGCATCCCATTGCTAGGGTATATGTGATCTTTTGCAATTGATGCATTTTTAGGGGGTCATTTTGGTACTCGTGGCGAACGGGCTTGATTTTTTCGCCGCACTCAGAGAACCGTGGTAGGGTTAACCGAGCAGTCCTTGATATGGTTTCACAGTGGGAAGCCACTCCTGCAGATCCTTATTGGAATGAATTCCTCTTTGTTTAGGGGGGATGGGGAGGCTTGAGTTATGCGGAGGTTAAAAGATAAAATGCCTGTAGCGAAAGCCCTTTCCGCCTTCACTTAAACCCATTGTTGTTTCCTCTCAATTTCTTCCTTATGTCCTCTGCCGAGTGTTCTGCGACTATTAGGTCCAACAGACGGCATGACTCCATGGGGACATTACTTCTGAGGGAGTTATTAGCTCTAGGTAGATAGCAGCCAGGTAGTTGATTGCTATCGGGGTAATCAACGCTTCCCGCTCCTCTTCTTGTTGACACGTGGAAACGTAACCATTTGGCGAGTTAAAAAGCCTGACCGAGGCTACGTTTATGTTACCATTAACGGTAACTGTACCCCTTGTTGGAATCTCCGGGGGAGTGTCTCTTCCTAGATTCTGCTCACGTTCCATCTTGGGATAAAAGACTCTCTACCATTACCTTTCCTTAAAATAAGCAGAGTGTATGGGCTAAGGCGACATAGGCGGAGGGCCCAGGCAGAATCCCTCTTGTAATTTCCCTCAAAATCTCTCTTCTTCCCAAATGGGGAGATAATTGGTTTGTGGTGGAGCCTAAATAGCTGTAGGGAGCTCAAGAGAGTTCGTCTGTAGTGAATGAATTCTCCATTCAATCAATTTGTTCTATATCTCACTATGTCAGTTGGTCGGTCGGTCGGTCACCGTTTTGCTTTTTTTAGGGGGTAATAACATTGTAACTATTCGGCCGATTCTAACGAAATTGTATACTCATATGTTGTTTTACATTCTCTTTCTAAAGGTTAGTTCAGGAATTATTGAAAGTTTTGAAGGTATTAAAGTCATAAATCAGAATAAGTGAGAGAACGCGACTTTGGTCAGCAGACCTTGTTTTAAGGAGGGACGGCTCCCAGGTCCTCCTCCCCTCTGTCCCCCACACACAATCGGGGGAGGACTGGAAGGGAGGGGGGGGAACTTGCTCCTGGAGAAACTTCCCACACTTCTAACCTTCAGCTCAAGTGAACCGATAGGGAAGTGCTTTGTAGGAAGTCCGTAGCAAGGTTCCGTATAGGGGTTATAGTAGAAGATGAAAAATAATAAAGGCGAAAAAGTTTATTGAAAAGGCAGAATAAGCAACCTCGGTAAATCATAGGTGATAAGGGAATACCCAAGCCAAAGGACTTGGTGGACCTGCTGATTTATGTGGATTCCGAACCAGCATACTACATTTACGTAACATTCATTCTTCCTTTTTTACACCCAGAGTTCCTAAGTTAGTCTGGTTAATAGCTATCGGGAGATCCGACTATTCTCTAGCTCCTATTTTTTTAATGTTTTTTATTATGTGTGTAATGGCATTAATACCTTTGTATGCTTTGTATTACGTGTTTTTGTTTTATATTTATTTCATGTTGATTCTTTAATCAGTTGTTCGTTTGTTATTTTTGGTTGCGGTTGTCTTATTCGTGTTTAGTTCACATCGGTTTGCATGGTTCATTTCTCATAGTTTTGTTGTCATAAATTCGGTTCTCATAATTCATTGGTTATTCCCGTAGGATAATTCGTCTCTGCCCGGTAATTTTTTGGAGGTCGTTTTCGGTATTCTTTCTTTTCTCTCATCGGTGAGAATTTTAAGATATTTTAAAAGAAGAAGCAGAAAAATAGATATTAAAACAGTTTGCGTTAAGTGAACGATTATAAAGGAATGTAAACTTGTATTCGAAAGATCCGGTTGTGAAATGGCTCGATGTGTTGGAGCGGTACTCTGCCATGCTCGTAAAAGATTCACTGTGGTTAAAGGCTGGTTTGTCCAATTAGTCGAGCATTACAGCTCAAACACGTAAACTGGTAAACAAAAATAGGAATTGAATAGTAATGGAAGCTATTTTGTCCGTGAATAAAAACAAGTGAAAGATGATTTATGCGAATAAATTTGATCCAAGATTAAGAGAGAGGTTTATTTACAATATATTTTAAGGCTTCATGAAACTTAGATGTAATAGAGGTTAACTACGGAGGTCTCATATGATTGATTGGAAATTGTTGGATGTGATAGCCACGAATTGATCGATACATTCTATCTAAAATGGATTTCAAGGGTTTATCAAATTGTTGATAGTGTAGAGCTTGTTGTTGATAAATGATTTAAGGTTATTTTTTTCCGAAATTTGTCCACGATGAGGAAATTTTATAGGCTCCTTAATTCTTTTATTTGACATAAGATAATTTTAATCTAAGATAAGAGAACATGAAAATTAGTACCGAAACTATTGCTGACTAGTTTTCTGTAAATGGATGTTTAAAAAGTAAGCCATTTTTTCGACAAAAACGTCCAGAAAGTTAAGACCATTGACACTCGATATGATCCGTCATCCTGAAATTTCCATCCGATTTGGATAAAAATTAAAAAAATTATAAAGTAAATTTAATTAATTATATAAATGACAATGATCTACAACCTATTCAAATCGTTATACTAATTTATATATTCCTTCGTGCTGGCTATTTCGGGTCCTGTTGAAAGAAAGTAATTAAATGTTGTGCCGCGTTGTTATTATTATTATCATCGAAGTTTTATCAGATAGTGAGTTTTTCAAGCTTCTGAAAAAGGTGGAAGGTCAAAGGTGATAAGACCAAATTATGAGGAGGTCAAAAAGGTTAAAGTTTGTTAAAATGAGTAGTGTTCTTTTAGTAGTTAAAGCTTATTTAAAATGCTTCTTATCTTCTTTAAAAGCAGCATGAACTCTCCGGAGAACCTAATATAAAGGATGCGCAGATTATGGTCTAAATTATAATATTTTACCTCGATTAAGATAGGACGAATTAAGGAAAAATAAATAAATTTCTTTAAAATTAAACTTTAATAACAAAAAAAATCAACAACAGAATTTCACTTAAGAGATCGGAAGTAAGAATTAGATCCGATGGATTTCTTCAGATTGAAGAAATAACGATACCAGGCAATGGTTTCGCCACTCCCTCCTGAGGGGGGGAGCTTGCGCTTCGTTGCTAAGATAAATATTTCAAATCTAAAAAAGAGCAGCCATGGTTAAATTTTTAGAAATTTTCTAAACTTCGCCAATATATATATATATATATATATATATATATATATATATATATATATATATAAATATATATATATATATATATATATATATATATATATATATATATATATATATATATATGTATGCGGTTAAAAGGCTATTTTTTTGGCAAACACAGTCTTCATCAAAGCCTTCGGAAGGAGCTCTTCTCACATACACGAGAAGGTAACACTTAAAATAAGCGTTCTCTCAGATAGCCAAAAAACTATCTTTCGATTGGCCTTTTCAAACGTTGTCCTTGCTTATCGAAAAGAATGGAAAATTATTATTCCCCATTTTCGCCACGCCTTATAAATTAAGAAAAATTATTGCAGCAACGCAATTAATTATGCGGTTAAAAGGCTAATTTGGGGGCAAAAAATTAGCCTTTTAACCGCATGGCTAATTGCGTTACTGCAATATTTTTTCTTAATCCATATATATATATATATATATATATATATATATATATATATATATATATATATATATATATATATATATATATATATATATATATATATATAATTTATCTTGAGGTTGCTTTTTTTATCATTATAAGCTTGCATTATATTCATTTACATTTATCATTCTCATGGAATATATACAAATGAAATAATGCTATCCTTAGTATTTACATATAGTGCCCAATTATTATAAATGTCACGTGTGAGGAAAAGTTCTATTCGGTTTTTGTAAGAAAAGAAAAACACATTTTAAAATAAACATTTTTCTTAATTCTCTCTTATCATTGCCATATTTATCCATTAATTCCTGCCATCTTTAGGGTAGATAATAAATTCTCCTCTAAGTCTCCTTTTTTTCCAGTGGCAAAAACTCTCGCAAAGCAGTTTCAATCTCGTGAAATTCATACAAGCTATTTCCAGCAATCTTGAAGAGATCGGAAAGGTTGGTAATAAATAGCTGCAAGGGCTGGAGAAGGTGAAGGATGAGGTAATACTATAGCGAATGTCCAATAATTTTCTCCGGGTGATGGAATATGAATTGGGTCTTATGTTATCATGATAGGCTTTGCGTTTCACTACTGCTTGACGTATATATTTAAATTTTCCTGGAATCTTCTTTAAGTACATTGCTACATTTCTTTGTTTGGTTAGATGAAAGCAGCTTCCATTGAATTGGATATTTGACATTAGACCATACACTTAACAAAACTTTTATGACGTGTGGTCCTTCCCTAGAATTTGACAGAGAAGCCTCTAATTCGGCACCCATTCGAACATTTCGGCAGTTACGAGCGCCATCTGGTGTCGTACTTAATATTTACATTCTTGTTTGAAATCTTTAATTTAAAAAAAAAGGTCCAACTTTTGAACACACCTAATATAATGAAGCAGGAGTCACTAGAGGAAGAAAGACGGCTAGTGAGAGACAAAAAGAATGCGAAAATAGGAATAAACAAAATGAGTCAAAATGAGATAGAAAGATTCCTGGTGAAAGGATATATCTAAAGGTTTCCTTTACTTCGAGTCGGTCTATTGAAGTTCTACTATGCGTTTTGTCATTTTAGTCTTTGTAGTCTTATCAATAGTATTTAATTGGGCTTATTCCGTCTGCAGAGGTCAATTTCAGGGTCTTTAGGTCCTCGGTGTTGAAATAAACTAAATATAATGAGAATGCAATGGGTATTTGAACATCATCAACTTAGCGTTTATATATAACTGGAGCAAAACTAATTGGGCAATTTTTAAGCCATTTAGCTTTATTTTACTAGAAACCCAATGAAAGAAAGACTTAGAGCCAGCCTATTACAGTATCATCTAATATGTTTATATAGATGATTACTAAAGAAAAATGTAGATTATCTAACGGGCAAATTTGAGATTTTTGGTATTGATAGGAGAAAACTGATTATATTTATGTTCAAATTACGTGAATGTGATTATTTTCCAAAAAAATATTTAAATAAATGGGAAGACCATAAAATAATCAGGTGAATAAATTAAGCAAATGTTTGAATCTCTAGTAATTTTATTTCAGTAATAGAATCCAATTTAGAAACTAGAATTTTCGCAATAATTTAGGTACCTGCAGGCCAGAAAGATGACGCCAAGAAGAGCTGCACAGGGAAGTGGGGTTATAAACCCATTAACACAGTTATGGAAGAACGGACTAGGGATATGCAAGCGATGGTTAATCAAGAGATGAACGAAGAGATCATGGAAATGATTAAAAAGGACAAAAGAGCTAGAAACCATCCATTATTTCCAAGTTCCGTTAGCCTTATGGGTAACGGAGATGAAGCGCCGTTCTACGAATGATGAAATGGGTGAAAACACCGGAAAAGAATAAACATTACCCGACTAATGGAACCATTACTTAACTGGAAGAATACCCGAATACGACAGTAACCTTACCAATTTTTTATCTCAAGAGGAAGGAACGCGAAGAAAGAAGAAAGAAAATGACAAAAAACAAAAAAAAACCTATAAAATATAAAAAATAAAAAAACCCACTTATTAAAAATAAAATAATTAAACCATAAAAAACAACAAAGCAAAATAACACAAATACGAAACATTAAAATTTTAAGAAAAAAAGGCTTGAACGCCGTTAAAAACAAGAATAACAACCAAAGATATACACGAACAATAAAAAAAATGGAATCTATAAGCCTGATTACCAGACGCTTTGCCTCCCTTTGCAAATCTCCTACACTACCTTCTCTCTTCACCACTTTTATTTCTTTCTATCTATCTCACGCATGTTTTGTCCTCCTCTACACACACACACACCCACCTACATTAATTGCGAATTCAGCATCCATCGGGATTCAAATCAGAAACATCACTTGTGGGAAGCGCTGGCGTTACCATTCAGCCACGTTCGTAAGAACCGCATTTTGAGATCGCTCGATCGAATCCTTGTGTAGCCTGACTTTTCATCATTCACGAGACACAATTATGCTTTATTGTGATTCCACCAGAGATAAGATTTTCCAAAACGACTTCGTAATTTACGGCCACAAAATAATTTACTGGCTGAGCTAAAAAAAAACGTACACAACCTCTTAATTTCGTCATCTAAAACAACTTTCGCTCCACAAAAGGTGGCACTAAATTTGTACATTTAAGTCTGTTAGCAGACCTGAGAATCTATTTTTAAGAGCTTCCACAAACATTCAGATGAAAATAAAAGATAATTTGGGGCTCTCTCTCGAACCTTTCAGCTCTATCCGCGGGCTATTTTAAGCTACATCTCTTCGTCTCTTGACATTTCTCGGAGCGGGGAAAAATCTTCCAGAGAACCTGTCATGGGCTTCAATTCTTAGAAATTTGTCCTCACTTTAATCTTATATCGTTGGAATGGCTATAGAAATATTTGGGAGTGCGGGTTGGGGAGGGTAAACGTTTTTCCTCACTCGTGTTTAAGGAGTACAGGGTGAGAAAGGAACCCACTAATGTACAAAATGAACAGATCGATTAGGTGTGATAAAGGTTAGGAATGAAAAGATTGCTAGAGCTAACTTCGTCAACTCATTACAGAAATCGAGAAGTCACATTAGAAACATCCAGGGACAAATGCAAAAAGCAGAGATACTTAAAAGCACGAATTTGAACCCCGTGACGAGAACTTCCGGAATCGATCTCGCAACAAGTGCTAAAAAAAAAATCTGTCATTTTCACACACCTAATTTTTAAATTCGTATAACCCGATCGATAGTCGAGGATGGGGAGGGGGGGGGGTACTTACGGGGATGATGTCAGAGATCCCCTTCTCCCAACACACAAACCCAGTAATTACTTGCACGACTAAAATTGACGGTATGTACATGTTTGCGGAGACGACGAGAAACACGTGAGGACCAGGTCTTCCTTTTTAGGCGGGCAAGAGAAAGCGCACGTCTGTCTTCCCTTTATGGTGGGCAGCAAAAAATCGCACGTCCGTCTTTCCTTTTTAGGAGGAAGCAGAAAGCGCGCATCCATCTTCCCTTTATGGCGAGAAGCAGAAAGCGCGAATCCGTCTTTAATTTTTGGCGAGAAGCAGAAAGCGTAAATCCATTTTTACTTCCCTTTTTAACGAGAAGCAGAAAGCGCGAATCCATCTTCATTTTTAGGCGGGAAGCAGAAAGCACGAATCCATCTTCCCCTTTTGGCTGGAAGCAGAAAGCGCGAATCCGTCTTCACTTTTTAGGCGGGAAGCAGAAAGCGCGAATCCATCTTCCCCTTTTGGCTGGAAGCAGAAAGCGCGAATCCGTCTTCACTTTTTAGCGGGAGCACTCAAGACGAGAAGGAGGCAGAAAACGCAATCTAGGATTGCACCTGTGAGAAGGAAGTAAAGAAGTTATTACATAGGAGACACAGGATTCTTAACAGATTAGTGAAGCGATATAAAATTCAAATTGAAAATGCATATATTATGTTTACGATCTAATTAATCCCACACCTTAAAAGATTATTAAATACAACCCCCACTGTCCGATTGTCCTTTTTTAACTGCACAAAAAAGTCCCATGTAAACTGTTACAGGATAGGAGGAACAGCACGCCATTCAGGCCCCAGGCCCCCCAAGTCGTCTCAAACTAGTGTGACTCTACCTAGGCTATATTCCTCTGAAACATTTCTATTTAACTCTATTTTCATCGCTCTCTTTGCAAGGCCTATTTCACATATTTACCTGAATCGCTGTTAATTTTGAAGGGCAATCGCCGATAATACTTCGCCCATTCATCCCTGGAGGGCTGATAATTTCGAAGGACAATCTCCGATCAGCCTTCGTCCATTCATCCCTGGACTGCTGTTAATTTGGAAGGACAATCGCCGATCAGCCTTCGACAATTCATCCCTGGACAGCTGCTAATTTCGAAGGACAATCGCCTATCAGAGTTCGCTTCATCCCTGGACGGCTGCTAATTTCGAAGGACAATCGCCGATCAGCCTACGTCCATTCACCCCTGGACGGCTGCTAATTTCGAAGGAGAATCGACGATCAGCCTTCATCCTTTCATCTTTGGATTGCTGCTAATTTCGAAAGACAGTCGCCAATAAGCCTTCTTCCATTAATTCCTGGACGACTGCTAATTCCGAAGGACAATCGCCTATCAGCCTTTGTCCATTCATCCCTGGACGGCTGCTAATTTCGAAGGAGAATAGCGATCAGCCTTCGTTTATTCATCCCTGGTCGACTGCTGATTTCGAAGGAGAATCGCCTATCAGCCTTCGTTTATTCATCCCTGGTCGACTGCTGATTTCGAAGGAGAATCACCGATCAGCCTTCGTCCATTCATCCCTGGTTGGCTGCTACTTTCGAAGAAGAATCGCCGATCAGCCTTTGTCCATTCATCCCTGGCCAACACCTAATTTCGAAGGAGAATCGCCTATCAGCCTTCGTCCATTCATTCCTGGCCAACACCTAATTTCGAAGGAGAATCGCCTATCAGCCTTCGTCCATTCAGCCCTGGACGGCTGCTAATTTCGAAGGAGAATCGCCTATCAGCCTTCGTTTATTCATCACTGGTCGACTGCTGATTTCGAAGGAGAATCACCGATCAGCCTTCGTCCATTCATCCCTGGTTGGCTGCTACTTTCGAAGAAGAATCGCCGATCAGCCTTTGTCCATTCATCCCTGGCCAACACCTAATTTCGAAGGAGAATCGCCTATCAGCCTTCGTCCATTCATTCCTGGCCAACACCTAATTTCGAAGGAGAATCGCCTATCAGCCTTCGTCCATTCAGCCCTGGACGGCTGCTAATTTCGAAGGAGAATCGCCAATCAGCCTTCGTTTATTCATCCCTGGTCGACTGCTGATTTCGAAGGAGAATCACCGATCAGCCTTCGTCCATTCATCCCTGGTTGGCTGCTACTTTCGAAGAAGAATCGCCGATCAGCCTTTGTCCATTCATCCCTGGCCAACACCTAATTTCGAAGGAGAATCGCCTATCAGCCTTCGTCCATTCATTCCTGGCCAACACCTAATTTCGAAGGAGAATCGCCAATCAGCCTTCGTCCATTCAGCCCTGGACGCCTGTTAATTTCGAATGACATTTACCGATCAGCCTTCGTCCATTCATCCTTGATCCGGCCTAGATGGGGCGAGTCTTTTTTACCCCTAACTCTCGGCTCCATTGGGGGGGGGGGTAACATGACTTCATTTTTCCCTCTTTTACTCTTTCTACTCCCCCATTTATCTTTATTTCCTTTATCCCTTTCCGCAACCGTAAATGGATATCATGTATCCCATAGGAAACCTCGCAGCAGCTGACATTTAGAGGATTGTGTACCCTCCCGGCCCCAACATCTGCAATTTGCCTTCCAAACCCCAATGTTGGATGAGGATTTGCATCTATATATCTTCCACACATTTTGACCTTCATTAACTTCACCACTTTTGGTTCAAACCCTCTGGAGGAGATGCTCTCGTTGGTACTTTGCTGTAGTCAAGGCAACCACAACTATGGTTGGCGACCTCCTATAGGGGCATAAGTCGCCGGAACCATACCTAGGACAGATTAAAAACCAAAAAAAAACAACAAACAAAAGAGCAAGAAGGAGGAAGCCTCCGGTGTTAGGGGGAGGTCTCTTCCTGGGAGCATGCGACCACCACCAGAGTCAAATAAAATGGAGGAGGCCAACCTCCTCCAAGAAGTCAAATAATTATATAATTGACAAGTCTGTTGCACGAACCCGTCCCGAGAGCAAGAGAAGTGAATAAGTCCAATGTTAGAATCTCCGATAATAAAGGAATTCCGCTGCACACACACACACAAAATTATTACCCATCTCTCTCCCCCCGTCCTCTCTCTCTCTCTCTCTCTCTCTCTCTCTCTCTCTCTCTCTCTCTCTCTCCTTTGCAAAGAGAATCCCAAGGAGATCTTTGGTTATGTAAATAGCCGTAAACCAATCCATCGCACGATTGGCCCTTTAGTGAATGAAGAAGGGGCATTAAAGCACTTAGATGCAGAAAGTGCTAACCTCCTCAACGACTACTTCTCTTCAGTGTTCACTGAAGAGTGTGGTCCCATCCCCCAGCCCACGGACTGTTACTTGGGTAAGAAGCTGGAGGAAATGGACTTAACCCAATTCAAAGTAGAGAAGAAAATCAACGACCTAAAGACGAATAAGTCACCTGGACCGGACGGGTTTCTACCCAAAGCGTTGAACGAAGTGCGCGATGAAGTGTCGCAACATCTGGGCACAATCTTCAACATGTCAATCCGGACCGGATGCGTTTCTGGAGACTGGCGTGAGGCGGAGGTGACTCAAAATCTTCAAGAAAGAAGACTCTAGCCAACCGTCAAACTACTGACCTATTAGTTTAACTCCGGTAGTTGTTAAACTCATGGAAAGCATGATGGTGGACAAAATAACGTCATATTTAAGCCGAACTTGCTACTGAAGAGTTCCCAGCACGGTTTCCACTTAGTTTTCACTGAGCATGATCGAAATAAAGCGGTGGATGTTGTGTACCTTGACTTTCAAAAAGCCTTCGATAAGGTACTACACCGCTGCCTTCTCCGCAAAGTGTGTGCACTGGGTATAGACGGAAAGGTAGCAGGTTGGATATAGAACTGGCTAAGCGGCAACGACAACGGGTGGTGCTGAATGGACAGGCTTCTAAGTTGGTGCCCGTTACCAGCGGTGTACCTCAAGGTTCTGTCCTGGGACCACTATTTTTCATCATCTAAGTTAACGACATGGAAGGTGACAT